>JAZDUH010000431.1:7060000-7742500 GCA_036419115.1 Scarus forsteni | reverse complement strand
ATGATAAAATACCAACAACATATATATTTCAGAAACTGTAATAATAATAATATACCAACAACAAATATACGTCCAAAACTGTAAAAATAATGATAATAAACAGCAACATTTATGTCAGAAACTGTGATAATATACCAACAACATATATATGTCAAACTGTAATAATAATGATAATATACCAACAACATATATATGTCAGAAACTGTGATAATGATAATATACCAACAACATATATGTATCAGAAACACAGATAGTTTTACCACATAGGTTGAGCCTGTTTTTAGCCACACTCCTGCATTTCTGATCAGGCAGAGACTCAGCATCCCTCTACCTCATGGCATCATGGTGAGTAGTTACCTCTCATCAGTTTGGAGTAAACGTGTTCCAAAATCTGAAAATCTGTCGGGAACATTTTTAATTGTCACAACCAAACACATATTCTCTGTAATTAGGTAAACTTTTGGAGGTTTAATGCAACACATTGTGTTTTTATGGGTGTACACCTGTTCAAACATCCATTTGCTGGCCATGTGCTTAGTAGCATTTTTTTAGTTATTAGCTAAAATAAGCTAAAATTGTCACAACCGAAACAGATGGTAGAGTTTCGGTTGTGACAACATGTAATGGTCCACTCACTTAAGTCAATGTTTGCTCATTAGTACCTCTTAAAACATGTAGATAATGCTGATTCATGTTTTATATTATAAAGCATCAGGAGAAAGCAACAGGGAGAAATGAACAAAACACCAATATGGCAAAACAAAATATTTGAGACACTAGACTTTTAGCCCAAGGGTGTCGACCACGTTATTCTTAAGAAGTTGTTTGTTTTGTTTTAAGTTCATTAAAGTTCTTACATAACACTTTCTGGTGTGTGTATTTTCAAAAAAAAGATGTTTTAAAGAGACTGTGAGGAGTTTCTAAATAATTACAAAAAAGTCTGACTTTTAGATATATGCCTGATGGAAATACACATTTTAAGATGAGTTTTATAGCATCAAAATAGGTTATCTATAAATGCTATTCCTTAGCCTTCCGGACCGGGCTGGATTGGCCTGGATACTCAACTTCAGGAACAAGACAATTAAAACTAGAGCAAATGTATATTATTCAGACACGTCTTAGAACACCAGGCTGTGAGTAGAGATATATGGCCAGCTACAAAACTACGATACTAAGTTTTCTAAAAATTGCTTGTTGTCACACATCAAAAACTACCGCTACGTAACTAGAAAGAGATACATTACCTCGTGGCTTTGCATCCTGAAAGTTGTTGAAAAAGGAAGTTGTAAAGCAATGCAGAGTTCTGAGGAAGGTCCGAGCTGCATTCATTAGCATCACAACAAACACACGCTTTGGCTTGTGGTGCGTTCCAGTTGTAGTCGGAAGTTGGAATTTCTGAGTTTCGAGTAGGAAACTACAACTGAAACGTCCCCCGAAGTGGAAATTTCCAGCTGGGAACTCGGTGAAACCTCGCCACCCCCGAGTTGACAATGGAAGATGGATGCCCCCAGTGTGAACAGTTATTTAGCTCCTGTAATAATCCATTTATTTGCCCTTCTGACTGGGGTGTGTCGCTCTAGATCAGCTGTAAACAGGGGCTGCAGTCGAAAAGTCATTTTTGCTTAGGAAGGTTCCTAACGGAGTGAAATGAGCTGGAAGTAGTTCGTGATTAGAGCTGTTCGAATAGTTTAAATGCATAGGAAAGGTGGCTCAATGCTTCCTTTATTATCTCCTTTAGCATAGGATACACCGGAGCATCCTTTAGGAAAGGAGAGGAGATTATTCTGTCCCACAATTCACCGCAGCAACAGCTTTTATAAACAGCGCGTATTCCGACTGCTTCTGAATTCAACAGAATAATGACAAACAAATCCCACAGACCATGTGAGTTCCCTCTGCTGTTCATCCTTTCTAAAGTTTACCAAAACCTGCCTTAACTTTCCAGCAGTCTGATTCTCTGAAGAGAGCAGGATATGAGACATTTGATGTTGATTCTGTTTTAAACTTGGTTCAATATGAATCATTTGTACACCATTAGATTGTGGTCTTAACAGTTTGTGCCTTTCTTTCCTTCAGTTCATTTATTTTCATGCACTGATTGGTGTTCATGTTGATAATGAGAGGACAGATTTATTTACATCCTCACTTCAACATTGGTTATGCAGATGTAATTTTTACCAGGTTATTATGTTCAATGTTGTCTGAAAGGAACAACATTGTCATGATTAATGAGCACTTCAATGATGCGTCTTTTGTAGTCCATCTTCAGAAAATTGTAGTTTCACTGCAGCTGTAACATCCGCCGTCACATGATGATGTAGAGTAGAGAAAGTGTAGTCGGATTCTCTCTGCACGCCAGTTTTCCTTTCCTAAGTCCTTCTGAGGTCTCCTTTCTCCTTTCCTTAACCTCATGATGTTTTCCATCAGGGTTAAGGAAAAGTAGATAGGAAAGGACTTAGGAGGTGACTATTCGAGCCATAGTATTGTTAGACTCATATCTACAAAAATGTTGCCATAGTGATAATCACATTCTTCATACAACAACACAGGGCATGCTAACAACAGCTAGCAATAGCCTGGTAGATCGGCATGTTTTTTTCCGACTTCAACTGGAACGCCGATAAGTCGGAGATGATGTCACTCCCAGTTCAGAGGTTACTGGAACGCAGTATTATGACAGTCGTCACGCATGCTCATGGGTAGCAGAGTCTTAGTGTCTTCAGTAATAGATTCTCCTCATAGCACCTTTAAAAGCAATATCTTCAGAATGTTCAATAATTATAACTCATGTTTGACCCTCTAACTCCCAGCTCAACTGTTTGGCAGAAGTCAATACATTCAGGAATGTTTAATGTGTAAAAAAAAAAAAATCATTGTTTATTTGTGACAGAAAAAACTGCTTTAACTGCTTCAACTACTTTTTAATGTTACAGTAGATGTGTTGTGATGTTTGAGTAGGCTAATGCTGGCCTTCAAAGTAAATGTCATTTGATTGATTATAAACATTTGTGTTCATAATATTCCCAATGTAAGACATGTTTGAAGTTAATATTAAGCAATAAGGTGGAGGGAATATGATACAACCTTGCAAACAAAAAAATAGTGGTCACTACCAAAACAGTGCAGTCACAACCGAAACACTGGGTGTTTTGTAAAAAATAAAAGATATTGAGTCATCAACTAACATTGTATGATGACTATTCATTAAATGTATGTTCAATTTCATAACTCATTAACTCTGAGATCTATATAAACAGTGGAATTCATTTTACAAGAAAAGATTGGATTTTGACTTTGATGAGTCTTAGAAATTGAACTTTGGAAAATGTTTAAAATATCATTTTTATTTTGTTGTAAAACACTTCAAGAAAAATTTGTAAAAATATTCTTTAGAGGGGGCATGGAAGTACAATATGAGCAGATTAATATAATACCTTTTATTGCAGTGTGTTGCTATGTTTCGGTTGTGACACATTTTGAGAGTAGAAAAAACATTTCAAGAACAGGCAGAAATTAAAATATGAATATTGACTGCACTATACAAGATATATGTACCTTAGATATGGTACAACATATGTATGGAAAAAGTTTTGGGAAAAAAAACACTTTGAAAAAAAAAAGTCCAACCCTGCACTTTGGACAAATTCGGTAGAATGGCCCATATATGTCAGAGACTGTGATAATAATGATAATATACCAACAACATATATATGTCAAACTGTGATAATAATAATGTACCAACAATATATGTCAGAAACTGTAATAATAATGATGATATACCAACAACATATATATGTCAAACTGTGCTAATAATGATAATATACAAACAACATATATATGTCAAACTGTAATAAAAATGATAATATACCAACAACATATATGTATCAGAGACTGTGATAATAATAATATACCAACAACATATATATGTCAAACTGTAATAATAATGATGATATACCAACAACATATATATGTCAAACTGTGCTAATAATGATAATATACAAACAACATATATATGCCAGAAACTATGAAAATTATGATAGTATACTAACAACCTATACAGAATATGTCAGAAACTGTAAAGTAATGATAATATACCAACAACATATTTATATCAAACTGTAAATTAATGATGATATACCTACAACATATATATGTCAAACTGTAATATATATGGTATTATACAAACATATATGTCAAACTGTAATAATAATTATAATATACCAACAAGATATATATGTGTCAGAAACTGTGATAATAATGATAATATACCAACAACATATATGTGTCTGAAACTGTGATAATAATAATATACCAACACCATATCTATATCTATATCTATATATAAATATATAAATATATACATACATACATACATACATATATATATATATATATAAATATATATATATATATATATATGTACAACATATATATGTCAAACTGTAATATATATGGTATTATACAAACATATATGTCAAACTGTAATAATAATTATAACATACCAACAAGATATATATGTGTCAGAAACTGTGATAATAATGATAATATACCAACAACATATATGTGTCTGAAACTGTGATAATAATAATATACCAACACCATATCTATATCTATATCTATATATAAATATATAAATATATACATACATATATATATATATATATATATATATATATTTATATATATATATATATATACTACAGGTACAAATTTAAGACCATTATTTTAGCCTGCAGTTCCTGATACAAACATTATATAAACTGTCGATATATATATATATATATATATATATATATATATATATATATATACATATATATATATATATATATATATATATATATATATATAAAATATATTTATATTTTAAATATCAGAACCATTCACAGTCTCATTCTCCTTCATTATGGCGTTGATCCGTCTTCAGAATTCTGCTCTTTAATATATATATATATATATATATATATATATATATATATATATATATATATATATAAAATATATTTATATTTTAAATATCAGAACCATTCACAGTGAAACTTCATTCTTGACATGTGACTGTAATCTCCACAGAAGAGCATCATAGTAAATATTCCTTCATTTGTTTCCTCTGAGGTTTTCTAATACTCTCATTAAAGTGTAAAATAAGTTATACAAATATCCCGTTTTGTTTTGAGAACATGACTTTACATTTTTATGGTTTAATGGAATATTAAAGTTTATTTTCCCATTAATTATCCTTCAAACAGAGAAACATCATCTCTTGTTGAAAACAGTTGTGGTCAGGATGGTGTTGATGTGAAGAGGCTGATTGTCCTTTTTATACAGTTATATAGTTTATATAGTTATTTTTACAGGCTGAATAATTTTCTAAAGCCCACTTATCCAGTTTATTTAAAAAAAAAAACTTCATAGTGATATTTAAACACAAAGATCAGTCCTAAGAGTTTTAGATTGTTGATTGTATGTATAAGATCATAAATATAAAATACAGATTTATTTTATTTGTGCTCTCAGGGTCTGTAAGCTAATTAAAGCTAATTAAAGTTATTTCCATCCTTAAGGCTTCACATGTGTGCAGACAGGTCTAAGCTTACAGTCCATAGAAATGTTTTATTAGAGTGCTGTTGAGCTGGTGTGGTGCAGAGACAAACCTTTAAACAGTGCTAATGCCTCTCTGTGCTGCCTGGTTCAGAGGCTAACGTGATTTTAAAGAAGTTTTTAGTCAGCTGCTGAAAGGAGAAGTGAGATTTGGGATTCTGGCAGGGCCCTGGTTGGTTGGCCAGACTTTCCCTCTGATGCAAATGTCTGCCTCCCTGTTGGGCTCCACTCAAGCATGGGGCCTCGTTTGGGCGCAGCTGCTTCCCGTTGGTGTTCACACAGCAGCGTCTGGGTGGAGCTGCAGCGGTCTGCAGGCCGAGGCCCTCAGAGGCCGCCTGGCCTTCTGCTTCAGTGCTGCTGCTGCTCACGGCCTCAAACAGCCAAAGACTGAGGCTGTGGTCGAAGAGTTGCTTTTGTTCAGGAAGGTTCCTAACGGAGTGAAATGATCTGAAGTAGTTCATGATCAGAGCTGTTGGAATAGTCTAAACGCTTAGGAAAGGAGGCTCAATGCTGCTTTTATTATCTCCTTTAGCATAGGATACACCGGAGCATCCTTTAGGAAAGGAGAGGAGATTATTCTGTCCCACAATTCTCTGCTGCAGCAGCTTTTATAAACAGCGCGTTATCAGAATTCAACAGAATAATGATGAACAAATCCCACAGACCATGTGAGTTCCCTCTGCTGTTCATCCTTTCTAAAGTTTACCAAAACCTGCCTTAACTTTCCAGCAGTCTGATTCTCTGAAG
The DNA here is from genome assembly GCA_036419115.1 of Scarus forsteni. Taxonomy (NCBI): domain Eukaryota; kingdom Metazoa; phylum Chordata; class Actinopteri; order Labriformes; family Labridae; genus Scarus; species Scarus forsteni. The sequence continues at coordinate 7,736,149 of JAZDUH010000431.1, read as the reverse complement.
AGAGCAGGATATGAGACATTTGATGTTGATTCTGTTTTAAACTTGGTTCAATATGAATCATTTGTACTCTATTAGATTGTGGTCTTAACAGTTTGTGCCTTTCTTTCCTTCAGTTCATTTATTTTCATGCACTGATTGGTGTTCATGTTGATAATGAGAGGACAGATTTATTTACATCCTCACTTCAACATCGGTTATGCACACCTCATTTTTACTGTTGTTAATGTTCAAATTGTCTAAAGGAACAACATTGTCATGATACACCAGCTCTTCTAAGATGAGCCTTTTGTAGTCCATCTTCAGAAAATTGTAGTTTCACTGCAGCAGTAACATCCGCCGTCACATGATGACGTAGAGTAGAGAAAGTGTAGTCGGATTCTCTCTGCACGCCAGTTTTCCTTTCCTAAGTCCTTCTGATGTCTCCTTTCTCTTTTCCTTAGTCCTTCTGATGTCTCCTTTCCTTAACCTCAGGACATTTTCCATCAGGGTTAAGGGAAAGTAGATAGGAAAGGACTTAGGAGGCGACCATTCGATCGCAGCCAGTGTCTGTCTGAGTCTGAGGGCCTCGTGCTGATGTGCAGAGTGTCTGTCTGAGTCTGAGGGCCTCGTGCTGATGTGCAGAGTGTCTGTCTGAGTCTGAGGGCCTCATGCTCATGTGCAGAGTGTCCGAGTCTGAGGGCCTCGTGCTGATGTGCAGAGTGTCTGTCTGAGTCTGAGGGCCTCGTGCTCATGTGCAGAGTGTCTGTCTGAGTCTGAGGGCCTCGTGCTGATGTGCAGAGTGTCTGTCTGAGTCTGAGGGCCTCGTGCTGATGTGCAGAGTGTCTGTCTGAGTCTGAGGGCCTCGTGCTGATGCCTCTGTGAGTCTCTGCAGCTTTAGTTCATTAAATTCATCAATAATCAAAAATCATTGAAGCTGGACAGACTTCTTTAAAGAGGTCGTATTTAACCTTGTACCTGTTTAAATGTGCATTTATGATGAGTAAGTTCTGTTTTCAATATTTAAACCTAAAACCACCTCTTTTAAACCAAATCAGGTTTTTTTTTTAATTGTTTTAAACAGTTGAATGTAGACACTCAAACTTTTCTTTGCAGTCCAACATGCTGTTTGTTCAGTATTTGGAGAAGTGTCTATCTCTCTCCTCTAACTGTATTTTTTATTTTTTATTTAACGTGTTTTTTTCAGACTGTCATTCTCTCTCTCTGGCTCTCGCTTGACAGCCGAGGCAGGAAACGTTTTGAATGGCATCCAGTCTTAATAATCTCGGGTTGGTAAACGTTCTTCGTGAAAGACGTATAATTATAGAGTAAAGCAGAAATCATTTTCTGAGCTCTGCCTAATGTATTCTTGTGTTTTGACAGCTTAATGAGGATTTATTCTTGATGAGTGGTAAATACAGTCCAGGAGAAAAAGTGGAGAATATACATTTGACATACCAACGCAGGAATATAAACACAATCTCATTTAAACTCAGAACTCCTCGTTTGTTAAATACACTCAAACTTAAAGCAGTGGTGCATATATAAAATATCCTTTATTGATATTTTGCATACATCAAGCTGTGTCAAACCTCAAATAGCTCCTTGTTTTAAGTAAGTGAAATAATTGGTCGTCATCAGATATAAAACAAAAAGCCAGGAGAACATTTTTTCTTCATTAAAAAAACTGCTGGCAACATTTATGTCACTTTGAGTTCAGCTGGACAGATGATGAAAAGGTACAGCTACGTTATGAACAAACATCAATCACTTTAATAAATATAAACAGACAGGTGTGTAAATATGGTATAAATAATGTACAGGCGGCCATAAATACAGGTGCAGGTTAAACTCTGTCTGAAATGAAGGGTAATCTATTCTGATTATTTTAATGATGAAGTGTTTCTCCTGCACTGAAGCTGAACCTCCTCCACGCTAAGAGCTGTGATCCGAGGTGATAACACGTCATCTTAAGTTAAAAAATGCTGCCTGACTTTTATACATTTGTACATTTGTGACCAGTCTCTGCAGTTTTCTCCATAAAGACAGAATCAGTTTATAAATGAGAAGAACTATTGAATACCCATAGACATGTATCTGTGTTCAGCTAATCTGCATGCTTTAGATAAAACAGAAGGAAACGGTGTATATACATGTGAACGTCTGTGTGCTCGCACTGAGCACGCTCAGTAGCGATGCTCCCCACGCGTCATGTGGGAGGAGAACTCGTAGCGGTCCTGGCTGCGGTGGCCACAGAGGTTGCACTCAAAGGGGTCTCTGAAGCCATGGCAGCCCATGTGGATGGTGTACATGACGTGGTCGAGGAAGAGCACCCGGCAGTGCTCGCAGCGGTACGCCCGGACCTGCTCGCCGTCTGACGACAGCACCTTGAAGCCCTCGGACGCCATCTCCATGCTGGCCCGGATGGCCTCGTACTGCCGCTGCTGCTCCTCCTTCACCAGGGGCAGCACGCCGTTCCTGGAGGTGATGTGGTTGGTCAGGTAGATGAGGCCTGAGGCCGCCCCGCCCGGCCGGTCCTCGTTGTTGCTCTCGGTGTCGGTGGAGTCCTGCCCGCTGTGGCTGGGCGAGCCCTCCTTCTCGCTGCAGGCCGACTTGGAGTTGGAGAGCAGCAGCAGGTTTTCTGCAGCGCTGTCTTTGGCCGACAGCCCCGTCCCGGCGTGGCCCTCGGCTGTAGGCTTATGGAGCGGGTACATGGAGCTGAGGCCCACGTCGGTGGAGGAGGCCGGGGAGGTCTGGACCAGCGGCCGCAGGGACTCGGCCCCCAGGTAGCTGATGGCGCTGTTGATGGCCTGGTCGATGACGTGGGGCTGGATCAGCTCGCCGGCTCCGCCCACATAAGGCAGGTCGGACAGACGCTTCTCACCTGCAGGCCGGCATAGAGACAGAGCAGCCATGTTTAGATGGTACCAACACAAAAGGTCAAAAGGTCACACACTCTGAACACTCTGACTCCTCTGGTCCAGTCTGAACATGACGTTATTGTTTCCATCAGAACAAACTTTCTCTCTGTTTAATGAGACAGCCTGACCTCAGCTTAACACCCAGGTCATAACTCTAACAGTCTTTTACAAAATAAGTAAACAGGTTAGTTAGCAAAGCGTTTACATTCACACTCCATGCACTCACACAGCATGCTGCAGCTCTCCTGTGGCTCACAGATGTGACATTCATATGTTTCCAGTATTGTATTTGCACAAAGAAACAGATTTCAGCCCTTACCCACAAACTTCTGTGGCATAGTGCTCTTACGCTTAGCTACATTATTAGCTAGTCTGTCTAGCACCAGGGCTCTGTCAGATCCCGTCTGGCTTAAGTCATCCCTCTGCTCATTGTGGTTGCTTTCTTCCTTAACTACTGGAAAGTAAGAGAGAGAAGGACATTTCAGAGTCAGAATATTTGAGTTTTGCTCTTTTTAAAGATGAGCTGCTGAATTCAAACACAGGAGGGATTTAGTGTTTCTGTCCTATGAGCACAGAGCGGATCATTCTGACGGCTCAGATTAACCAGCTGAGCAACATTCACTATAGGCCCTTCATTAGGTAGGCCTTTAATTAGATAGGCCCTTTAATAGGCCCTTTATTAGGTACACCGTGTTAGTAGGTCAGACCGTCTTTGGGGCAGAGCTCACAGAGGTGCTGAAACAGTCCTCACAGATTTGGGTTCAAACTCACGACAGCATCACAATGTTGCTTCAGGTCTATTGGCTGGACTTCTGTGAGGTCAATCTCCTGTTTCACCACATCCCAAAGCTCTTTTGGATGAGATCTGGTGGCCGTGGAGGTCACTAGAGTACAGTGAACCCAATGTGATGTTCAAGAGGCTTTTTAAGGACCCTCAGGCACTACGGGGCTCAAAGTGTGTGAAGAAAGTCCAGACACATGGATGCCCTCATGTTATTTAAAACACAAATGACCCGCCCCGTCTACAGGGGTCAAAAAATCCTGTTTACAATCAGATTAGAAATGTCTCATGTAAACACCTTAGCCAATCTGATTCACCTGGATCTGATTTATTTCTGATCGGATTGTAAGAGGTAGTCTACGCCGATTGATAATCTGCTCCATGCTTCATGTAAACGGCTGAGTGGAGCGGATTGGGTTGATAGAGAGGATTGTTCGGTCTGTAGGTGTTATGTAGTACGTTAAAGGCACGTAGTGACGTATGCAGAGCGTGCCCAAACAAACATGGTGAACAAGCAGAGGAACTGGACGGTGGAGGAAACAAACTTTTTAATAGAAACCCCAACAAAACAGGACGTGGATCCATCTTTCTAGAGGTAAACAGGAAGCAGAAAGTGCACCTCTTCTTCTCTTACACATTTGCAGGTAGTGGCAGAGTGACCTTCTGCACATGTCAAAAAAACAATACAATCAGATTCAGCTGGGGCCATGCAAACACGGACTGAACGTTGATCTCTTTACTCAAAGTTCATGTATACAGATCAAATCAGATTCACTTAATCCGATTTAGGAAAACTACCCATGTAAACGGGGCCATTGTCACCGCAGAACTTAAAGGATAAGTTTGGTTTCTACAGCTTTCACATTGTTTATAGAATGAAGTAGAACAATATACTCACCCAGAAGGCTTTCCTGATCCAAACAGTGCTTCAGGAGATATTTAGATCCAAAATCGAGCGGCGGACATCCGTATAATGGTAGCACACGGGGCATACAGCGCCACTCCTAAAACTGCATTAATCGTCCAAAAACTCATTAGTTTCACCAATATTTCATCATGGTCCACTCACACTACTCCTCCATTACAGTCTGTGTCGCCCCACACATGTTTTTGTGACTGTGCCGACCTCTGAACTGAAGAAGAAGAATGTTTGCCTCCGCACATGCGCAGTACAGCTCATTGTTTCAGCGGCGACCGCCGGCTACACAACGACTTTCTTCTTCCAGTTTTGTGCAAAATGGACAAATATCTATCAGATGGAGACGTTATGGAGGAGAACTTTGAATATGATGGGTGTCCTTACAGTTTGGAGCCAGAGTTTACAGATGAGGAGCTCATTGAAAGGAGGACGCGGAGGCAAAGAGAAGAACAGCTGGCCAGAGAGCAGTCTTCAGTTCAGAGGTCAGCACAGTCACAAAAACATGTCTGGAGCGACACAGACTGTAATGGAGGAGTAGCCCGAGTGGACCATGATGAAATATTGGTGAAACTAATGAGTTTTTGGACGATTAATGCAGTTTTAGGAGCGGCGCTATACATGCCCCGTGTGCTACCATTATACGGATGTCCGCTGCTCGATTTTGGATCTAAATATCTCCTGAAGCACTGTTTGGATCAGGAAAGCCTTCTGGGTGAGTATATTGTTCTACTTCATTCTATAAACAATGTGAAAGCTGTAGAAACCAAACTTTTCCTTTTATACTCACGGACCAGGCAAGAGCCTGTTCGGACTGTTGCCTCAGGTTCCTGTTCTTAGCTGACTGGAGTGGCACCCTGTGTGGTGTTCTTCTGCTGTAGCCCAACTGCTTCTAGAATCAGTGTTTAGAAATGGTCTCCTATGTACCTCAATGTGAGGTGTGGATTTTGGACTTACTGTTGCCCTTTAATGTGGCCATCACTGGATATTGTCTCTTTTTCTGATCATACACTCAGACGAGCTTGTCTGGCTCAAACACTCAGAGTCCCTGTCACACCTTTCTCCTCTGATGCTCGTCACAACCACATGCCTAAATGGATTGAGTTGCAGCCACGTTCCTGGCTTCTTAGCTATTTAAGTCTGCAAGCTCGATGGGTGTACCTAATAAAGTGACCAGGACTCTGAGTCAGTAATAAGGAAGTCTTCAGCAACCAGCAGACACCAGCAGATATATATATATATATATCTATATCGATGTTTATATATCTATATCTATATCTATCTATCTCTCTCTATATATATACATATATATATATATACATATATTAATATATATATATATATATATATATATATATACACATATATATATATATATATATATATATGTATGTGTATATATATATATATATATATATATATATATATATATATATATATATATATATATATATATATATATATTAATATAATTATATATACAGTCCAGGCCAAAATCTTGGACACACCTTCTCATTCAGTGTGTTTTCTTTATTTTCATCACTATTAACATTGTAGATTCTCACTGAAGGTATCAAAACTATGAATGAACACATGTGGAATTATGTACTTAACAAAAAAGTGTGAAATAAATGAAAACGTCTTGTATTCTAGTTTCTTCAAAGTATCCACCCTTTGCTCTGATTACTGCTTTGCACACTCTTCATTCTCTTTATGAGCTTCAACAGGTAGTCACCTGAAATGGTTTTCACTTCCCATGTGTGCCTTTCCAGGGTTAATTAATGGAATTTCTTGCCTTATTAATGGGGTTGGACCATCATTTGTGTTGTTCAGAAATCAGGCTGATGCACAGCCGACAGCTCTATTAGACAACTGTTAGAATTAATATTATGGCCAGAACCAATCAGCTAAGTTAAGAGAAACAAGAGACCATCATTACTTTAAGAAATGAAGGTCAGTCAATCTGAAAAATTGCAGAAATGTTGAATGTGTCCCCAAGGGCAGTCGCAAAAACCATCAAGAGCTACAACAAAACTGGCTCACATGAGAACAGCTCGAGGAAAGTAAGACCAAGAGCCACCTCTGCTGCTGAGAAAGAGTTCATCTGAGTCACCAGCCTCAGAAATCACAAGTTAACAGCAGCTCAGATTAGAGACCAGATGGATACCACACAGAGCCCCAGCAGCAGACACATCTCTACTACAACTGTTCAGAGGAGACTGCGTGACTCAGGCCTTCATGGTCAAATAGTTGCTAGGAAACCACTGCTGAGGAGAGGCAACAAGCATGAGAGATGTGTTTCGGCCAAGAAACACAAGGAATGGACATTAGACCAGTGGAAATCTGTGCTTTGGTCTGATGAGTCCAAATTTGAGATCTTTGGTTCCAACCGCCGTGTATTTGTGCCATGCAGAAAAGGTGAGCAGATGGATTTTGCATGCCTGGTTCCCATTGTGAAGCATGGAGTCTATGGTGTGATGGTGTGGGGCTGCTTTGCTGGTAAAACTGTTGGGGATTTATTCAAAACTGAAGGCATACTGAACCAGCATGGCTACCACAGCAGCCTGCAGCAACATGCTATCCCATCTGGTTTGCATGTAGTTGGACCATCATTTATTTTTCAACAGGACAATGACCCCAAACACACCTCCAGGCTGTATTAGGGCTATTTGACCAAGAAGGAGTGTGATGGAGTGCTACTCCAGATGACTGGCCTCCACAGTCACCGGACCTGAGCCCAGTCGAGATGGTTTGGGGTGAGCTGGACCGCAGAGTGAAGGCAAAAGGGCCAACAAGTGCTCAGCATCTCTGAGAACTCCTTTAAGACTGTTGGAAACCATTTCAGGTGACGACCTGTAGAAGCTCATAAAGAGAATGAAGAGTGTACAAAGCAGTAATCAGAGCAAAGGGTGGATACTCTGAAGAAACTAGAATATAAGACATGTTATCATTTATTTCACACTTTTTTGTTAAGTACATAATTCCACATGTGTTCATTCATAGTTTTGATACCTACAGTGAGAATCTACAATGTTAATAGTGATTTAAATAAAGAAAACAAATTGAATGAGAAGGTGTGTCCAAACTTTTGGCCTGTACTGTATATAATTAAATAACTCCTCAGATATTTAGAGTAGCAAAAAAACGTCTTCAAATCGACCTGACAGTATTTTAGCCCGCCCTCTGCAGGTGTAAACAGTACATTAACCCGCCCTCTGCAGGTTTAGACAGTACTTTAACCCGCCCTCTGCAGGTTTAGACAGTACTTTAACCCGCCCTCTGCAGGTGTAGACAGTACTTTAGCCCGCCCTCCGCAGGTGTAAACAGTACTTTAGCCCGCCCTCCGCAGGTGTAAACAGTACATTAACCCGCCCTCTGCAGGTTTAGACAGTACTTTAACCCGCCCTCTGCAGGTGTAGACAGTACATTAACCCGCCCTCTGCAGGTGTAAACAGTACATTAACCCGCCCTCTGCAGGTTTAGACAGTACTTTAACCCGCCCTCTGCAGGTTTAGACAGTACTTTAACCCGCCCTCTGCAGGTGTAGACAGTACATTAACCCGCCCTCTGCAGGTTTAGACAGTACATTAACCCGCCCTCTGCAGGTTTAGACAGTACTTTAACCCGCCCTCTGCAGGTGTAGACAGTACTTTAACCCGCCCTCTGCAGGTGTAGACAGTACTTTAACCCGCCCTCTGCAGGTTTAGACAGTACTTTAACCCGCCCTCTGCAGGTTTAGACAGTACTTTAACCCGCCCTCTGCAGGTTTAGACAGTACATTAACCCGCCCTCTGCAGGTGTAGACAGTACTTTAACCCGCCCTCTGCAGGTGTAGACAGTACATTAACCCGCCCTCTGCAGGTGTAGACAGTACTTTAACCCGCCCTCTGCAGGTGTAGTCAGTGTGGTAGGTGAGGCTCTGACCTGTGTAGATGCTGTTCTGCAGCCCCATGCACTGCAGGTAGTTATGACACCTCTCTTTGTGCTCCTCCAGGGAGCTGCGCTGCTTATAGCTCCGCCCACAAAAGGCACACTTGTGAGGTTTTCCAACTGTCACAGAAAAAAAGGAAAGGATCGTCAACAGTCTGACTCCCTCATGCTAACGGGACAATCATACCTGTCAAATATTTTCATCAGGAATAATCGCTCTCTAAACAGTCTGTCTGTCTCACCTGAGTGGGTGTGTAGGTGTCTGTCTGTCTCACCTGAGTGGGTGTGTAGGTGTCTGTCTGTCTCACCTGAGTGGGTGTGTAGGTGTCTGTCTGTCTCACCTGAGTGGGTGTGTAGGTGTCTGTCTGTCTCACCTGAGTGGGTGCGTAGGTGTCTATCTGTCTCACCTGAGTGGGTGCGTAGGTGTCTGTCTGTCTCCTCTGAGTGGGTGTGTAGGTGTCTGTCTGTCTCACCTGAGTGGGTGCGTAGGTGTCTGTCTGTCTCACCTGAGTGGGTGCATAGGTGTCTGTCTGTCTCACCTAAGTGGGTGCGTAGGTGTGTGTCTGTCTCACCTGAGTGGGTGCATAAGTGTCTGTCTGTCTCACCTGAGTGGGTGCGTAAGTATCTGTCTGTCTCACCTGAATGGGTGCGTAGGTGTCTATCTGTCTCACCTGAGTGGGTGCGTAGGTGTCTGTCTGTCTCACCTGAGTGGGTGCGTAGGTGTGTGTCTGTCTCACCTGAGTGGGTGAGTAGTTGTCTGGCTGTCTCATCTGAGTGGGTGCGTAAGTATCTGTCTGTCTCATCTGAGTAGTTGCATAAGTGTCTGTCTGTCTCACCTGAGTGGGTGCGTAGGTGTCTGTCTGTCTCCTCTTAGTGGGTGCATAGGTGTCTGTCCGTCTCACCTGAGTGGGTGCGTAGGTGTCTGTCTGTCTCCTCTGAGTGGGTGCGTAGGTGTCTGTCTGTCTCACCTGAGTGGGTGCGTAGGTGTGTGTCTGTCTCACCTGAGTGGGTGCGTAAGTGTCTGTCTGTCTCACCTGAGTGGGTGCGTAAGTATCTTTCTGTCTCACCTGAGTGGGTGCATAGGTGTCTATCTGTCTCACCTGAGTGGGTGCGTAGGTGTCTGTCTGTCTAACCTGAGTGGGTGCGTAGGTGTGTGTCTGTCTCACCTGAGTGGGTGCGTAGTTGTCTGGCTGTCTCATCTGAGTGGGTGCGTACGTATCTGTCTGTCTCACCTGAGTGGTTGCATAAGTGTCTGTCTGTCTCACCTCAGTGGGTGCGTAGGTGTCTGTCTGTCTCACCTGAGTGGGTGCGTAGGTGTCTGTCTGTCTCATCTGAGTGGGTGCGTAGGTGTCTGTCTGTCTCACCTGTGTGGGTGCGTAGATGTCTGTTTGACTCACCTGAGTGGGTGCGTAGGTGTCCGGTCAGTGCGTCTCTGCGTCTGCAGGCGTAGCTGCAAAGGTGACACTTGAATGGTTTCTCTCCTGAGTGCAGCTTGATGTGGCGCAGCAGGTTTCCCTTCTGAGTGAACGAGGCCCCGCACTGGCTGCACTGGAAAGGACGCTCGCCTACAGACAGGAGCACAGACACAGACAGGTGAGAGAGAGGAGGGGCGGGGCTAAAGCAGTCAGAGCAGGTGTTTTGTTCAGGTGTCCTCACATGGAGGTTATTTTAATGAGACTGATGCTCTGCCTCTGCTGTGGGGGAGGCAGGGTCACTGCACTACACCAGAGTATTGATGGAGTGTTGCTGTGCTGTGTGTGTGTGTTGGGGCACTGCACTACATCAGAGCAGTGATGGAGTGTTGCTGTGTGGGTGTGTGGGGGGGGGCAGGGTCACTGCACACAAAGCAGTGATGGAGTGTTGTGTTGCTCTGTTGGGGGGGGCAGGGGGTCACACCAACACACTAACACAGTGAGTGTTGCTCTGCTGTGGGGGGGCAGGGTCACTGCACTACAACACTACACCAGAGCAGTGATGGAGTGTTGCTCTGCTGTGGGGGGGCAGGGTCACTGCACTACAACACTACACCAGAGCAGTGATGGAGTGTTGCTCTGCTGTGGGGGGGGCAGGGTCACTGCACTACACCTGAGCAGTGATGGAGTGTTGCTCTGCTGTGGGTGGGGGGGCAGGGTCAGTGCACTACACCTGAGCAGTGATGGAATGTTGCTCTGTTGTGGGGGGCAGGGTCACTGCACTACATCAGAGCAGTGATGGCGTGTTGCTCTGCTGTGTGGGGGGCAGGGTCACTGTACTACACCAGAGCAGTGATGGTGTGTTGCTCTGCTGTGGATGGAGGGGGGGGCAGGGTCACTGCACTACACCAGAGCAGTGATGGAATGTTGCTCTGCTGTGTGTGTGTGTGTGTGTGTGTGGGGTCACTGCACTACATCAGAGCAGTGATGGAGTGTTCTCTGCTGTGTGTGTGTGTGTGTGTGTGTGGGGGGGGGCAGGGTCTCTGCACTAAAACAGAGCAGTGATGTAGTGTTGCTCTGTTGGGGTTGGGCAGGGTCACTGCACTACAACACTACACCAGAACAGTGATGGAGTGTTGCTCTGCTGTGGGGGGGGAGGGTCACTACACCAGAGCAGTTATGGCGTGTTGCTCTTCTGTGGGGGGCAGGGTCACTGCACTACACCAGAGCAGTGAAGTGTTGCTCTGCTGTGGGGTGGGGGTGGGGGGTGGGGGGGGTGGGGGGCTACACCAGAGCAGTGATGGAGTGTTGCTCTGCTGTGGGGGGCAGGGTCACTGCACTACACCAGAGCAGTGATGGAGTGTTGCTCTGCTGTGGGTGGGGGGGCAGGGTCACTGCACTACACCAGAGCAGTGATGGAATGTTGCTCTGTTGGGGGGCAGGGTCACTGCACTACATCAGAGCAGTGATGGAATGTTGCTCTGTTGTGGGGGGGCAGGGTCACTGCACTACATCAGAGCAGTGATGGAATGTTGCTCTGCTGTGGGGGGGGGGGGGGGGGGGGCAGGGTCTCTGCACTACAACACTACACCAAAGCAGTGATGGAGTGTTGCTGTGCTGTGTGGGGGCAGGGTCACTACACCAGAGCAGTTATGGCGTGCTGCTCTGCTGTAGGGGGGCAGGGTCACTGCACTACACCAGAGAAGTGAAGGTGTGTTGCTCTGCTGTGGGGGGGGCAGGGTCACTTCACTACATCAGAGCAGTGACGGAGTGTTGCTCTGCTGGGGGCCAGGGTCACTCCCCCACACCAGAGCAGTGATGGCTATTGCTCTGCTGTGGGGGAGGCAGGGTAACTGCACTACATCAGAGCAGATGGCATGTTGCTCTGCTGTGGGGGGGGCAGGGTAACTGCACTACATCAGAGCAGTGATGGCATGTTGCTCTGCTGTGGGGGGGCAGGATCACTGCACTACACCAGAGCAGTGATGGAGTGTTGCTCTGCTGGGGGGCAGGGTCACTGCACTACATCAGAGCAGTGATGGTGTGCTGCTCTGCTGGGGGGCAGGGTCACTGCACTACACCAGAGCAGTGATGGCGTGTTGCTCTGCTTTGGGGGGGGCAGGTTCACTGCACTACATCAGAGCAGTGATGGCGTGTTGCTCTGCTGTGGGGGGGCCAGGGTCACTGCACTACAACACTACACCAGAGCAGTGATGGCGTGTTGCTCTGCTGTGGGGGCGCCCCCCTCCCCCTCCCTTCGTCTCCTGCCACTCTGATCGAACAACAGCCTCTCCGACTCGGCCTGCCAGCTCCGTGATGCACCATTGCCTGGGTCAATTTGATCTGAAATCTCATTTTTCCTCCTCTTGGTCTCTAAAATACGAGCGGCACATCACGATGCAAATGCAGCCTCATTTGAATAAAGCGGAGGAAACACTTTGTGTTGAGAGCCAGTCTTCCTGATCAGCGCTCCTGGAATAAACCAATATCCATCCTCTCTGACTGTTGTGGCATTCTCCGAGAACGTTTTAATACGCCGTTTTTTCAAAGGCCCCCATAAAATAAGAGTCACCAGTGAAGCAGCAAAAATATATAAAAAAGGAAATTCATTAAAAATGCATTTCAGGAGCAGAGACTCGCCACAGAATATTTTCTATTTAAATAGGAGGCACTTCATTATATCTCTTATTGTACTTTCTTTTGCATTTACATTAGTCTAGTGTTCCTTTCTTCCACTTCGAGTTTCATTAGTTTCTAGAGCCTGACAGTTAAGTGCCTTTTTCAAAACTGTTCCCCACCACTGGTTTGGCCTCATCACAATAGAATATCAATTTTGAAACTTGAAGAACTTTTAATAGCCAGATAATTGTCACTTTATAAAGATTCCATTTAATTGCAGCTGATATCCGGTTCTTCACGGAGAGCATGTTTTTTTTAGAAGTTCATCTTTGCCTCTTCATCACGTAATAATCTGATACGTTACTGTTGCTTGTCTTCTGATGTTTAATGAATTATATGCTCAAAGTCTATTTCACGCACCACAGGAGGGTTTACATACAGCCAGACACGAGGACGCCGCTTCAGACCGGCAGGCTCTTCGGCTTATGTCTTAAAGTTGGGTCGTTCACACTGATCATGTTCCTGCTCAGTCTTCCTGTCTAAGCCTGGATCTATGGCCGTTTTTGAATTCTCCTACTACACCAGCAGTGCGTACTGATTCAACCAAAATGTAGTCTGCAGTGTACAGTATGCAAACAAAAGCGAAGTTACAGTATGCAAAAAATACCAGGATGACGTACTGATTCAGGAAAAAATTCACAGTATGCATCGGACCAGTCTACTTCACCTGCTGTTACCCACAATGCAAAGCGGCTGTAGAGAAGCTTCAACAACCAGCAGCACATGAAAATAAATATATGAGCCACCATTTGTTATCTTTACCTTTTCAACACGTAATAGTGTGTAATAAGTTGTAAAAAGGTCTGTGTTGTTGTTTTTCCATTAACGGTTCATAACAGCCTGACGGTGGTGTTACGTCAGTCATGTACCTGCGGTATTATTAGCATAAACCACTGACCAGTCTGACATTTTACCGTTATGTTCTGTGTTTCTCCTCTGTATTTCCACCACCCTTAATGTTCCTGCTTCTCCTCATTCTTAATACTGTATTGCGCGTGTGATGTTTATTCTTGAACTGTTTCTTTCTTTTAAGTGGCTCTAATGTGCCGTCATACGCCATCACACAAAAATATAAAAATAATTCCTCTCTGAAATAATACGTATTCTCCACCACTGACTGTTTCATATAAAATGCTGCTTCTGGCAATATCTGCAGGTTAATAACTGAAATGTCAACATGTACTCATTTTTGTTTGTTTTGTACAATTGAAATTAAGTTTGGAAAATAAATCAGGTGTAGCTACTTCCACTTTGCTCAAACTGGAAACCAGTGTAGCCACAAAATAAACCGACAGAACAGTCAGACTACATTCAAGTGTAGTAGGCAGTATGCAGTGCCTACTACACACTACTTTCATATGCAGCGTTTAGTAGGTGAATTCAAAAACGGCCTATGTCACCTGTCTGCTGTCCAGAAGGACCAAAGCTCTGTAACCCTGACCCTCCCACTCTGAGTGAACATGGGTGCAAAGGGAAGTAAGACAGGGGGCTTACCAGTGTGGCTTCGCTTGTGCACCATCAACACATTGGGGCCAATGCAAACTATCCCACAGATATCGCACTTGAGCTTCCCGTTGGGCAGCCGGATGCCGCCGGCCGAGGCGAAGGCCTTGGCGTCGGGGCTTGGCTGTGAGCCGTTCACCTTGGCTCCATCGATCACGCGCAAGTCCTCTGCACACTCCTCCTCCACGCCACTCATGTCACAGGCCAGCCCATTCTCCTCATCACTTCGAGCCTCAACTTTAATGTTACAGGCTGGAAAAGAGGGCAAGGGGGCCACGGTTTAGAATACAGGAGTGATGTCCTGATGTTGGTGATGACAAGAGAAGAAACAGAGCTGCAGCTTCTAACCTGGAGTCTACAACATCACACTTTCTCAGACAGGCTGCAGTGAGGCTGACTCTGGAGGCTGATGATTGGTTCTTTAGCCTCGACACTTCGTTAGCATGGATGCACTCGAGTGTTAAGCCTTGGATTTTTAAAAAAGTTTTTCTCCAAGAACCTTGAAAGTTTGTGAAGTTGTTCCAGAACATTTGCTGAGCTGTGGTGAACATAAATCATCAGGTAAAACCATCTGAAATGACTGACCACCACACAGACCTGATTAAAATCTTAAGACCAGTTGAAAATATGCATTTTGCACATTTGGACCTTAATGAGGTTTTAAATAGAGCTACAATATGCAAAAGCAAAGGACAAGGACAACGCTGCAGAACGGTGGAGCTACTCATGACTGAGTCCTACTGAGAAAAAGTTCTGTTCTGGTTTGTAGAGTTTTTTGTAGGTTTTTTGAGCGATGGTCTTAAACTTTTGATCAGCTGATAAACAGCCTATTTCAGTTTTCTTGTTGTTTTCAATAAATTACTTTTTCAAAGTGCTTTTTGTCACACTCCCCCTTCTTGCTTTTGCATATTGTAGCTCTACTTAAAACCTCATTAAGGTCCAAATGTGAAAAATGCATATTTTTAACTGGTCTTAAGATTCTGATCAGGGGTGTATTTGCAGTCCCTAGTTTGTTACTAAACCTCCTTTTCTAATAAAAAAAAACATCCATTTAATATTCAAAATCGAGGCGATATCCAATTTAGAATTTAATGTTACAGAATGAAGCAGACTTTACATGTTTGAGCCTGAGGAGTGAGGGCCACTTGTTATTTTAATGCTTCTGAGTAATATAAATGTTTATAGGTTAAAATGATTTATATTATGACTTTAATAGTCTACATATGACACTGAATGTTTAATTTTTACTGTCAATGGTTCCTCACTATTATTAATAATGAGTAGGGGTGGAACGAAATTTCACGAAATAAAAATGACGAAATAAAATTCAAAGACGCACGAAATAAAAAATGTAAAAGAGCGCACGACTGGTGATTTTTTACCCTCCTCGCCTACTGTAGCAAAACACTCCCTTCTAAATGGAGGAAGACGAGGTCGAGGAATTAGCTGACGCTCCTTCGTCAAATAAATCGGTTGTGTGGACCTATTTTGGCTTCCCGTGTAAAAGACGAGAGAACGGTGAAAAGATTGCGGACAAAACAACAACCGTGTGCAAAATATGCCGCTACAGTTCACCGTATGACCAGTGAGAGACAGGCAGCAACTGTATGTTTGTGTAAGTCTGCATAAAAAACAATGTTTGATTTTTGCATCTACTGTTGAGTTGACAGAATTTGATCATACCTGAAGATCAGAAGTATATGCACTGTTATAGGCTAAATATTATAGTTCACAGTTCAGACATTTATAGGTCTAAACTGCAGCTGTGAGGACTGCTATTTGTTTTCCTTTACATTCAAGAATGTTCTTATCCTGATTGTTACAACAACAAAGCACTTTTATTGAGATTTTATGTTTGTATTTGCGCTGTAGTCTAAATAAGAGGAAAAAACTACAATTTTGTTTTTTTTCAAAGAGCATTTATTTTGTACTGATGCAGCAATATTTTTGTATGTCTGCATTAGGAAGAAAATAAAGAAAATGAGATTTTTGCACAACTTCTATAATCTTTATTTTGTATCGTATTTCTTATTGTGAGCCCTGTTTCTTATTTCGTATTGTTTCATGAGTTGACCATTTCGTTTCACCCCTACTAATGAGTAATAATATCAGACCATTATTCTTATATCCATCTTCAGTGATTTATTGATCCATTATTCTAAATTGACAACAGTTTTTGTACAGCTGGCACTTTAAGTGTAAATCTGACCGGTCAAAGTTGAAAAGGACATAGAGTTAAAATAGTACACACAGGCTCAATATGCTGGTTTTTGTATCGATATAAGAATGACATATTTGCAAAACAGAAAACAAAATAAAAAGGTGTGTTTTAAAATCAGTACCTGCACTTTACTTGATAAATGTTTGTGGGGAATAATGTAAAATAAGAGGCTAAACCAGCTGAAGCCCTCGATCACCTGGTGTTTACATGGTATCTAATAATCCAGTATGAGACCATTTTAATTATCAAATGACTGAGTAATCAGCACCTCAACCATTCACACCATTAAGTGTAAAAACTACATTTACAGTGAATCTTCAGTCTCTTTATGTTTGTCGAGGTAAATCACTGAAACACCGTGATAATAAAAAAGTTAAAATACAGACATTAAAAACACTTTCAGTGAACACAACACAATGTCTTTTTGTTCTGAAATGAACTTATTTAAAGGAGTTATCTAAACTATCCTTAAGATTATTTTATACAAAGTTTGGCTAATTTCTTAACTTAAGAAACATAAGTTACATAGTCAAAGGCTGGTGCAGTGGTGAATAAACTACATGAAGTTAAGCTGGGTCTGGGTTGGATCCTTTTGTTTTTAATTCTGTAGAAACTCCTATATTTAGGCTATTGTATTTAGAGTACTTGGCTTAATACTAAACTATTACTGGAGAGTAAAGAACACAATATTACTGATATGTCTGATTTTTAATATCATACAAAGTTGAGGCCAATTACCTTCCAGTGGTTATAAATGTTATTAATGTTATAAATGTTATGAGGATATATCAAATTAACTTTAACTTCAGTGTAATATTTCTGAGCTCTGCCAACCCTGCTGTCTTTTTAATTTAAACAACATGATGATGGTTACTGTGGAGAATAGAGTTGTGCTCTGAGATCATATTAGTCTTCATGTTTTAAGTCAGGGATCAGAAAATCTGTTTTCTCTAACAGTTACATGATTTAATTCTCTCACTAACAATCTTTAACAATCAAAACATCAACAGTCAAACAAAATAATGATTTAATAGCTCTTATCAGAATATATTTTTAAATAATATGACTGAACTCAAATGTGGATATGAATTTTTATTTATTTTATTTAACCTTTATTAGACCAGGTTAGAGACCTAAACACAGTTGAACAAACAGTCACAGACTCAGAACATCTGCTTCATTTCTAAACCACAAACTACACACTGAGCTAAGAGAAGTGAACAGTTTTCAAAAACACTTCAATTGACATTTTTGTCCAAATGTGTGTCATATTTTACAGAAATATTGGGTCAAAATCTCTCATATACATGCATATATACTAACAATCAGAGATAACTGAGACTGATTTACACTGAATTATTTATCCACATGTTTTTATCTTCTGTTTTTCAGGTTTTTAAAGAATTTTAATTCATCAAGTGCCTTTCTGTTTTGGTAGTACAGATTTTTATTTGAGCTTACTAAACCTTGAGGTGCTTTATAACATCCTCTGTTTCTTGATTTAAGGACTAAAAAATGTTTTTTATTATACACAACCTTTGACAATGGATCACATCACAACAGTTTTAACCCTTTCATGCACGCTGTCCAGTACAGTGGACAGATATTAGGAATAATTTTAACCCTTTAGGTTGCTGTACCATAAAAGAAACTACCAGGTGGTAAATGGGTCATTCTACAGAAACATGGATTTTTGGGATGGCAAAATGTCTTTTGTTTTATTTATTTCTTTAACATTTAAACTTCAGCTACATTGTTACATATGTCATTGACTTTATGAATACACATAAATGAAAGCTTAATGATTTTTTGTTTTTTTGGTACATTGATCACAAAACACCATTTAATAAAGTGTATCCACACATCTGATTGCCACTGGTGTTCCTGATTGTTACCCATAAGAAAGGTAACACCAGTGACAGTTTCACTAAAAATGCCCTTTAACAAAATGATGCATGGTTCCTATAGTAACAGTAGGAACCATGAATCAACGTAGGAACTTAATTGTAGTAACTTGATTTTAAACAGTTTGAAAATTAAAAATAAATATTCATTTTAATTTAATGATACATGCATGAAAGGGTAACCTGTGATACACCGCAGTGACATTTTAATATTAGTTCAAATGTCTCTACACCTGATGACGGCACGTACCGCATTGACAAACTTCCTGTAAAGTGCACAACAACATTTTCATGTGAACAGGGATGCTGGATCAAAAATTCAACACTTCCTCTTATTTCAGGTGTTTGACTTTTTACCAAGCCTGAAAATAAAACAATTTAAAACGGGAACACTGCGTAAAAACATCTGAAAATATGTAAGTATTAGTAAAAACTGGTCACTCCTGAAGCTTTAGTAAAAACTGGTCACTCCTGAAGCTTTAGTAAAAACTGATCACTCCTGAAGCCTCAGTAAAAACTGGTCACTCCTGAAGCTTCAGTAAAAACTGGTCACTCCTGAAGCTTTAGAAAAAATGATCACTCCTGAAGCTTTAGTAAAAACTGGTCACTCCTGAAGCTTTAGAAAAAATGATCACTCCTGAAGCTTTAGTAAAAACTGGTCACTCCAGAAGCTTTAGTAAAAACTGGTCACTCCTGAAGCTTCAGTAAAAACTGGTCACTCCTGAAGCTTTAGTAAAAACTGGTCACTCCTGAAGCTTTAGAAAAAATGATCACTCCTGAAGCTTTAGTAAAAACTGGTCACTCCAGAAGCTTTAGTAAAAACTGGTCACTCCAGAAGCTTTAGTAAAAACTGGTCACTCCTGAAGCTTTGGTAAAAACTGGTCACTCCTGAAGCTTTAGTAAAAACTGGTCACTCCAGAAGCTTTAGTAAAATCTGGTCACTCCTGAAGCTTTAGTAAAAACTGGTCACTCCTGAAGCTTTGGTAAAAACTGGTCACTCATGAAGCTTTAGTAAAAACTGGTCACTCCTGAAGCTTTGGTAAAAACTGGTCACTCCTGAAGTTTTGGTAAAAACTGGTCACTCCTGAAGCTTTAGTAAAAACTGGTCACTAATGAAGCCTTAGTAAAAACTGGTCACTCCAGAAGCTTTAGTAAAAACTGGTTACTCCTGAAGCTTTAGTAAAAACTGGTCACTCCTGAAGCTTTAGTAAAAACTGGTCACTCCTGAAGCTTTAGTAAAAACTGGTCACTCCTGATGCTTTAGTAAAAGCTGGTCACTCCTGAAGCTTTATTAAAAACTGGTCATTCCTGAAGCTTTATCAAAAACTGGTCACTCCTGAAGCTTTAGTAAAAACTGGTCACTCCAGAAGCTTTAGTAAAAACTGGTCATTCCTGAAGCTTTGGTAAAAACTGGTCACTCCTGAAGCTTTGGTAAAATCTGGTCACTCATGAAGCCTTAGTAAAAACTGGTCACTCCTGAAGCTTTAGTAAAAACTGGTCACTCCAGAAGCTTTAGTAAAAACTGGTCACTCCTGAAGCCTTAGTAAAAACTGGTCACTCCTGAAGCTTTAGTAAAAACTGGTCACTCCTGAAGCTTTAGTAAAACTGGTCACTCCAGAAGCTTAGTAAAAACTGGTCACTCCAGAAGCTTTCGTAAAAACTGGTCACTCCTGAAGCTTTCGTAAAAACTGGTCACTCCTGAAGCCTCAGTAAAAACTGGTCACTCCTGAAGCTTTAGTAAAAACTGGTCACTCCTGAAGCTTTAGTAAAAACTGGTCACTCCTGAAGCTTTATTAAAAACTGGTCACTCTTGAAGCTTTAGTAAAAACTGGTCAATCCTGAAGCTTTAGTAAAAACTGGTCACTCCTGAAGCTTTCATAAAAACTAGTCACTCCTGAAGCTTTCGTAAAAACTGGTCACTCCTGAAGCTTTGGTAAAAACTGGTCACTCCTGAAGCTTTAGTAAAAACTGGTCACTCCTGAAGCTTTAGTAAAAACTGGTCACTCCTGAAGCCTTAGTAAAATCTGGTCACTCCAGAAGCTTAAGTAAAAACTGGTCACTCCTGAAGCTTTCGTAAAAACTGGTCACTCCTGAAGCTTTCGTAAAAACTGGTCACTCCTGAAGCCTCAGTAAAAACTGGTCACTCCTGAAGCTTTAGTAAAAACTGGTCACTCCTGAAGCTTTAGTAAAAACTGGTCACTCCTGAAGCTTTATTAAAAACTGGTCACTCCTGAAGCTTTCATAAAAACTGGTCACTCCTGAAGCTTTAGTAAAAACTGGTCACTAATGAAGCTTTCGTAAAAACTAGTCACTCCTGAAGCTTTGGTAAAAACTGGTCACTCCTGAAGCTTTGGTAAAAACTGGTCACTCCTGAAGCTTTAGTAAAAACTGGTCACTCCTGAAGCTTCGGTAGAAACTGGTCACTCCTGAAGCTTTAGTAAAAACTGGTCACTCCTGAAGCCTTAGTAAAAACTGATCACTCCTGAAGCTTTAGTAAAAACTGGTCACTCCTGAAGCTTTAGTAAAAACTGGTCACTCCTGAAGCTTTAGTAAAAACTGGTCACTCCAGAAGCTTATTAAATAATGGTCACTCCTGATGCTTTATTAAAAACTGGTCATTCCTGAAGCTTAATAAAAAACTGGTCACTCCTGAAGCTTTGGTAAAAACTGGTCACTCCTGAAGCTTTAGTAAAAACTGGTCACTCCTGAAGCTTTAGTAAAAACTGGTCACTCCTAAAGCTTTAGTAAAAACTGGTCACTCCTGAAGCTTTAGTAAAAACTGGTCACTCCAGAAGCTTTAGTAAAAACTGGTCACTCCTGAAGCTTTAGTAAAAACTGGTCACTCCTGAAGCTTTAGTAAAAACTGGTCACTCCTGAAGCTTTAGTAAAAACTGGTCACTCCTGAAGCTTTTTAAAAAACTGGTCACTCCTGAAGCCTTAGTAAAAACTGGTCACTCCTGAAGCTTTAGTAAAAACTGGTCACTCCTGAAGCTTTCGTGAAAACTGGTCACTCCTGAAGCTTTAGTAAAAACTGGTCACTCCTGAAGCTTTCTTAAAAACTGGTCACTCCTGAAGCTTTGGTAAAAACTGGTCACTCCTGAAGCTTTAGTAAAAACTGGTCACTCCTGAAGCTTTAGTAAAAACTGGTCACTCCTGAAGCTTTCGTGAAAACTGGTCACTCCTGAAGCTTTAGTAAAAACTGGTCACTCCTGAAGCCTTAGTAAAAACTGGTCACTCCTGAAGCCTTAGTAAAAACTGGTCACTCCTGAAGCTTTCGTAAAAACTGGTCACTCCAGAAGCTTTAGTAAAAACTGGTCACTCCTGAAGTTTTCGTAAAAACTGGTCACTCCTGAACCCTTAGTAAAAACTGGTCACTCCTGAAGTTTTCGTAAAAACTGGTCACTCCTGAAGCTTTCGTAAAAACTGGTCACTCCTGAAGTTTTAGTAAAAACTGGTCACTCCTGAACCCTTAGTAAAAACTGGTCACTCCTGAAGTTTTCGTAAAAACTGGTCACTCCTGAAGCTTTCGTAAAAACTGGTCACTCCTGAAGTTTTCGTAAAAACTGGTCACTCCTGAAGCCTTAGTAAAAACTGGTCACTCCTGAAGCCTCAGTAAAAACTGGTCACTCCTGAAGTTTTCGTAAAAACTGGTCACTCCTGAAGCTTTAGTAAAAACTGGTCACTCCTGAAGTTTTCGTAAAAACTGGTCACTCCTGAAGTTTTCGTAAAAACTAGTCACTCCTGAAGCTTTGGTAAAAACTGGTCACTCCTGAAGTTTTCGTAAAAACTGGTCACTCCTGAAGCTTTAGTAAAAACTGGTCACTCCTGAAGCTTTAGTAAAAACTGGTCACTCCTGAAGCTTTAGTAAAAACTGGTCACTCCTGAAGCCTTAGTAAAAACTGGTCACTCCTGAAGCTTTAGTAAAAACTGGTCACTCCTGAAGCTTTGGTAAAAACTGGTCACTCCTGAAGCCTTAGTAAAAACTGGTCACTCCTGAAGCTTTGGTAAAAACTGGTCACTCCTGAAGCCTTAGTAAAAACTGGTCACTCCTGAAGCTTTAGTAAAAACCGGTCACTCCAGAAGCTTTAGTAAAAACTGGTCACTCCTGAAGCTTTAGTAAAAACTGGTCACTCCTGAAGCTTTAGTAAAAGCTGGTCACTCCTGAAGCTTTAGTAAAAACTGGTCACTCCTGAAGCTTTAGTAAAAACTGGTCACTCCTGAAGCTTTAGTAAAAGCTGGTCACTCCTGAAGCTTTAGTAAAAACCGGTCACTCCAGAAGCTTTAGTAAAAACTGGTCACTCCTGAAGCTTTAGTAAAAGCTGGTCACTCCTGAAGCTTTAGTAAAAACTGGTCACTCCTGAAGCTTTAGTAAAAACTGGTCACTCCTGAAGCTTTAGTAAAAACTGGTCACTCCTGAAGCTTTAGTAAAAACTGGTCACTCCTGAAGCTTTGGTAAAAACTGGTCACTCCTGAAGCCTTAGTAAAAACTGGTCACTCCTGAAGCTTTGGTAAAAACTGGTCACTCCTGAAGCCTTAGTAAAAACTGGTCACTCCTGAAGCTTTAGTAAAAACTGGTCACTCCTGAAGCTTTAGTAAAAACTGGTCACTCCTGAAGCTTTAGTAAAAACCGGTCACTCCAGAAGCTTAGTAAAAACTGGTCACTCCTGAAGCTTTCGTAAAAACTGGTCACTCCTGAAGCTTTAGTAAAAACTGGTTACATCTGTAGCCTTATTAACAGATTAGTTCATGAATGTGCCTCGTCAGACTCGGCCAAAGGCTTTAAAGCTCCCTGCGTGACTGGTCACCAGCCATTCACAGAGCCAACACATAGAGACAGTCAACCATTCATGCTAACTCTCCCCTGACAGTGTAGCGTCATCAGTTAGCCTTCTAAGCATGTTTTTGGTCTGTGGAGAGAACAAACTAACCAGGCCGACAGTCCAACAGCCTGTTCAGATGTTTAATGTGAAGCCGCCTGATAATAAACCTCCTACATGCTGCCTTCATCAACACCAGCCTGTCCTGGAGCAATGATTAAAATGACCAAAAGTTAGGAAGTTGAAGTACATCAATTATGATCTTTATTTACTTTACTTAGCATGGCCCTTTAAAGTAGAAGTAAATCACAATTCTCCATCAATAATGCTCATTAAATCGTTTATTCTCTAAAACAAACCCCAAAGTCTATAAAACAAAGTTAAGGTTTGTAACTCAGAATATTACAGACTTCTGTTTTAAACTTATTTATTTATATTAAAGGTGCCATGAGGAGAATCTATTACTGCCGACATAAAGACTGCTACCCATTAGGGATGGGCATTTTATCCGATGCGCAATCAGTGCATCGATGCGAGGGTCTATGGTTAATTGCATCGGTTGGAGTGGTGTGCATCGGATTAGAAACTGGGCTGAAACCACAATGCATCGCCCTGTAAAAGCTTTGCATCGGTAAAATCCGATGTCATGTTATTATATATACATTTTTTTATATATTTATATTCCAGTACTGTTAGGCCTATGTCCCTGTTTGTGAAATAGGCCTACTTTTTTATGTTGACAAACACACCTCCTGACTGCTTAAGTAGCCTACTATAAGTGGTCGGAAGTGGTCTTGAAGGAAAAATAAAGTTGAGTTGAATTTGCACAGATTTGCATCGTGGTTGCATCGTGGTTGCATCGTGGTTGGAAGATAAATCGTATCATCCTGAATTGGTAGATGCTTCATGTGAATGGTTAGTGTATCGTACCGTAGCCTACATATCGAGATGCATATCGTATCGTCCTGGGGATGGAGATTTCCATCCCTACTACCCATGAGCACTCGCAGCGACTGTCGTAATGCTGCGTTCAAGTAACCTCGGAACTGGGAGTGACATCATCTCCGACTTATCAGCGTTCCAGTTGAAGTCTGAAAAAAACATGCCGATCTACCAGGCTATTGTTAGCTGTTGTTAGCACGCCCTGTGTTGTTGTTCACAAATATCACATGAAGAATGTGATTATCACTATGGCAGCATTTTTGTAAATATAAGTCTAACAATACTATGTATACAGCTGATCTAGAGCGACACACCCCAGTCAGAAGTACAAATAAATGGATTATTACAGGAGCTAAATAACTGTTCACACTGGGGGCATCCATCTTCCATTGTCAACTCGGGGGTGGTGAGGTTTCACTGAGTTCCCAGTAGGAAATTCAGACTTCGGGGGACGTTCCAGTTGCAGTTTCCTACTCGGAACTTGGAAATTCCTACTTCTGACTACAACTGGAACACACCAAAAAACGTGACCCAAGCCAAAGCGTGTGTTTGTTGTGATGCTAATGAATGCAAAGCCACGAGGTAATGTATCTCTTTCTAGTTACGTAGCGGTAGTTTTTGATGTGTGACAACAAGCAATTTTTGAAAAACTTCGTATCGTAGTTTTGTAGCCGGCTATATATGGCTACTTACAGCCCGGTGCTCTAAGACGTGTCTGAATAATATAAACTTGCTCTAGTTTTAATTGTCTTGTTCCTGAAGTTGAGAATCCAGGCCAGTCCAGCCCTGTGTGTATTTCCATCAGGCATATATCTAAAATGGAGACTTTTTTTAATAACTTAGAAACTCTTCATAGTCCCTTTAAACTATTTCAATCTGATTTTTGGGCCTTTTCCCAAATCTATTCTTCCCTTTTAAACATTCAAACTAACACAGAACTGGTTCAATTAAAACAGCACAGCTTTTAAATTTAAAGTATGTCAGCATATATAGAAAACTCTTTAGACCACTTTACATGTTTAAAGTTAAGTTTATCAAGTACTGATATTCTATAATTATGTTTGGTGAATTGAACAAACATGAGGCAAGAAGAAGAAACTGACACCACTCAAAAGCTTAATTATGAATTATAAAGTCATTCTTTTTACTTGATAGACCGTACTAATGACATTTATTCATCATCTTTTTATGACTTTAGAGCTTTATCCTCACTAAGCCTGTTACTGATGCAGTAAGACACCAGTCTGCTGCTCTACATTTTGATACCAGGTTTATAAATGTGATAAATAAATAAAGTCTTTCTGCTTTATATTAGTCGACATATATATTACATGACAGTTATTAACTCAGTATGAACCTTAATGCTGCTTTAAACTTTAATTAATACTCAACCTGTCATCATGCTGCCTTTAATGATATTTAGAATGTTTAAAAATACCTTATTGGTGAATTAATAAAAACCAAATTCAGAATTTACACAGTATTATAATATTTCAATCCATCTTAATGCCTTACTGATAATTAATAAGTCCATCTAAATGTGTTTGATGATTTAATAACCACACTTAATAAATGACTGGTTTGCAATATAACATGGACTGTTGAATTGAACTAGTTATTGTTTATTATTGTTGTTGTTGTTGTTGTTGTTTATTTCTCTTGACATTGTTGTTTATTCTGTGTTATTTTTTCTTTTGTTAACCAATAAACTAAGTCATATTTCTTGTATGTATGTACTTGAATGAATATTAATTCTGATCCATCTCGTCATTTGAATGATTTAAATTATTTATGAATGATAAGATTAATTTATCACATTAAGTGATAATGAGTCATAGACAATAGATAAATGTGCTTCTGGTTGATAAAATAGATGCACATCTTTTTGTGCTACCATGTTTCTTACGTTTTGTTTTTTTACCATTGTTGTTATTTTTAATTGTCTTTAAATATCTGTAATGTTGTGGTTTTCCCTGATGTCTTTTTAAGGCTGCATGAGTTCAGACTGGATCCACTCTCTATGGTGACGTTTAAAGTTACTCACGACGCTCAAACCTCATCTCTAAAATTACTGCTTCATAGGAAATGAAAGAAGTTCCTCTTCTGAGAGAGTAAGCACCGTTTGTCCTGATTACACGTTATTTTTTTTAGGACTTTCTGTGTGATATAAATGAATAAAACCCACTCCCCAACATGGAGGGGGTCAGCTGCACTGTTTTAATTTAAAAAAGAAAAATAATTAAAATTAAATTAAAATTGTCTGTAAGAGTTTTTGGCCGCAGTGACAACATGAGTCTTTATAAATAAACGTGTAAAGTCTGATCTTCAAATGGGCCCACAGGTGATCTAACACACAGGTGGAGCAGGTTATCTGTTTGAGGATGTGAGTTTTGATGAAGCAATCACCATCTCACACCGTCTCGCTTTAGAGAAACAAACGGCAGCGAGATAAACAGGAAACAGAGACACAGGAAGAGAGCGAGGCTCAGGAGGACGCCGTCGACCAGAAGAGCATCATGAGCTTGTTTTCTTCGCTCAGCCTCGGTCTGCAGGCGTGATGCTGCCTCACCTTTTTCTAAAGTCTTTATTCCTGTCCACCGTGATGTTTTAAAAACTCCACTGGTGTGACCGTGAGCACAGGAGTTCCCCCCTGGTTGAGCCACAGCTCTCCTTCTTTTCCCATCAGAGACCTTTAGAAACTTTTCACAGAACTAACAAATCATGCAAGTCCCACAGCCGCCGGCCTGCGGTTAGCATGTCACCAGCCCGCCTGATTTCCCCATGTCTCTACCTCTGTTTGTTCAACCGAAGAGGAAGAGGTGGAAATCATGAAATATAGGAATCCATGGAAAAGGGGAAGCTTTAGAAACAGGGCTTGTCTAACTGAAATACCAAGAATTATGGAGAAGTGACAGAAAGGGAAGCTCAGGAAAGGAATTGTAAAACAGTCTGTGAGTGAAACTGTTTTCTGTCCTCTGTCACTGCAGAGTCACACCAAATGACAGCGTGTGATGCCTCTTAACCGAGGACACAGAAACTGGTCCATCCTGCTCAGTATTCCCCTTAAAATCTTATTTTTAATCTCAACACTGAAGGAGACTCTTAGAACATGTGTTTTATTTACTAAAACAAGTCCTCTTTAGGCCAATGGGCAATAAATGGAGTTTTTAAAGATATATTTCTACAGCTAGACAGAGGGTTAAATAATCTAAATTTAAATGATAGGGTTGATTTTTAAATGATAATTATTGTTGTTCCACAATGACATATGTGCCTAACTGTCATTTACATTATAGCAGACTGCAAATGGCTGTTCATGAAAATGCCTGTGTGAAATTTAACATGTTTAATTTTTGATGCTGACTAAGAATTGTCTTTGTTTCTCTCCAAACAAAGGGATTTAATTTAAAATAAATTACAATTAAAAGAGATAAAATGTAACAAAATGAGATTGAATAGAATCAAATGAAAATCTATGACATGTGAGTTTTGGCCCTTGTGTTTACCATTGACCTTTGCCATTTAAATTGTAGAAAGAGCTTGTGTGTATGTTGAGTGTATACAGATGTGACAGCATATTTTCATAACGCATCTGATATTCTTTTGAAGATCAAATTATCAAATTAATGAACTGTGCTCTCCTTTTTCTTTTCTTTCTATAACTTTTGGCTTTTCATTACATTTTCCCGTTCACCGTCCCCTACCCTTTATCTCATCCTTACAAATTTAGCTAACACATCATAAACGCCAAGACCATTTATCATATCACAGAATTTACACATTAGCTACATGTGTGTGTTTGTGCACTTAAGACATTTGACTCTACGTCTCTCCATCATCATCGACGCCGCTTATCTCTTTCGGGGTCGTGGGGGGCGGAGCCTATTCCAGCCGACAATAGGCAAGAGCCGGATACACCCTGCACCAGCCAATCACAGGGCCGCATTGAGAGACAGACCACCATTCACACTCACAGTCCGACCTGAGGGCAGTCTGGAGACTCCTTTTAGCCTCAGTATGTTTTTGGTCTGAAGCCAGAGTGTCTGGAGAGAACCCACGCATGCACAGTTCTGGTTGTGAGGCTCGTGCACTGCCTGTCGTGCTGCCCATAGTTGTGGTGCTCATGATCATTTTTAATGTTAATTATAAAAACAGTTTATACCGAGTTATAAACATATTTTAGGGCCAGAGCCTCAAAAGGACTGCAGCGCTGCTGTGACCGCTAAACCTGAGCTCGGCACAGAAAACAACACTGTGCAGTCCACAAAGCTTATGCAAAGGGTGAACTGCACGCAAATTGAACACAAACTGCACTGCTGCTCCCCGCTGCGCCGCCCCTCGCTGCGCCGCTGAAGTTAACGTGTAAATTATTAAATATTCATAAATCAAAAACTATGCAAAGCCAGCTCATCCACGAAGACCATTATTAAGCATTTTATAAAGAATGTGTATTATCAGTCCAGTAATCTTCACGTGCACCACCTGCTGCACCACCATGCCCTTCTACGTCTCTAACTTACATTTTCCCTGCCGTGAGACAGACATGACATGTTTTGATGGTGCAGGGAGCCTTCTGTAAACTACAGTCTGCCTAGAGCCATTTAAAAGTCATCCTTGCTCTTCTTCTTGTAATAAAAACAAAAGTTGCTGGGAATTCTGTTAAGAGAGCGGTCAATGTTCACAATTTATGTGTATCAGGATACGCATCGTATTGTGGGGTTGCTGGAAATACCCAGCCCTAATCTGTATCATCAGATTCTAGCTGCTACACCTGCTGTTCAACACTTTGAGAGTAATTTAGACATTTCTATAAATGTGCCGAGCCGCACACATCAGCTCGTAAATCGTCGTGTTTATCATACATCAGCTCAGGTTATCAGCAGAAGCAGAAGGGAACCACGAGTGCTGCTGGCTGCCACACACTTCTCATGGATTTGGGGAAGTTGAGACTGAAATGGGAGAAGGAACAAGGCTTTTTCTCTACATCATGTTTATCACAGTCGCACATCCTGATTTGCTCATTTTGGGAAGCACAAAGTCAACTGACAAACGAGAAGGGCAGAGAAAAGGTTACAGCCCGGGGTGGGTCCTCTCTGGTAAAGAAAAGATAGTTACTGCAAACAAAAACTGTGAGGAGGATTCATCTGGATCATACAGGCCGTGCTGAAGCTGTCAGATAGGAAGCAGCTTCACTCTGTTAGCTCTGTTAGCACTGTTAGCTCTGTTAGCGCTGTTAGCAGGAGCTGCAGGGCTGTAGTTCCTGTTACTGACTGAGCTGCTCTCACTGCCTGAAAATAACCGCATGTGTTACCCACGCCAGCTTCACACTCAACACGATCTGCAGGAACACCAAAAACAGCCCGCTTTTCCCCTCACACACTTCTTAAAAACTCGCCTCCTCGTTTTCGGGAACTAGAGCGCCCGGCCTCCGTCTTAGTCTCACGTCCTTGAAATAGCAAAGGCTCCGTCTGAGTCACTGAAAATGAAAGAGACGTTTAACAGGGCTGTGGGGGTCAAACTGCCAGGTGACGTCAGCAAAGACAGCTAAATAGATCTAATGTAGGCCTCATACAGGAGACTGGCTTTGGGAGACAACAGAAAAACCAGAGGACAGAAATGAGTGGGAGAAAGTTACGACACGACGGCTCTAAACTGGTTCAGTGTTTCCATGTTGGACCTCTGTGTGAGGCTCAGCCTTCAGCAGCAAAATAACAACAAACACCTGATTTTATGTTTTTATGTTTCATAACACCTGATTTTACGTTTGACAGCAAACTATAAATGTATTATTAATCAATTATCTCCAGTCCCTCTGTGAATGAAGGTCTTTTATCATTTGTGTTTAAGATTAATTAAATGTATCCTCATTATGAAAGTTTGTTGATATTGTTTATTTTTATTTAATAAAGAAATGAACTTGTTGTTCCACCTCTTCCTGTAGATTTGTAGATTTGTTTATTTTAAAAGAAGAAAATGGGACAGAGCATGTTAATGAACATATAAACGTAAACATGTGAGATTATAGCTGTGTGGTTAATTTCCATCTCTAGTCCCATTGGCAGGTTGGTGTTGTACAAAACATTTATACACAATGAAAACAAAACAAACAATACCAAACAAAGCAAATATAGTTGATCATCAAAAAACATTTAGGCCGAGGCGCTGGTTAAAGAGCAGAGTTATTATTATATTATTGCACATTGTGCTCTGATGTGCTCTGAATGTGCCGTCCTGATTTTGGCCTCACACAATCGTTTAAGCTTTTAAGACGGATCGGCCTGATTACAGTAAATCAGTCCACCTGCATCAATCAATGATAATTTATCAAAGACTAACATTATCTTATTGTGGAGTCACACCTGTTTCTATGACAACACATGGTCCTAAAATAATTATATATATATCACTGATTATTACTTCAACATGTCTGATCTGACAAAAATCTAATCTTCATTCCTAATATTTAGGAATAATCCCTTCATAATATTAAACTGGATTAGTTTCTATATTAATGATTGGTTAATAAATAAATCACATATCAGGATTAAATGTTTGCACCTTCACACAGAACAATAACCTGTTTTATTAAATACTCCAAACTTCCACAGTCACAGTTTAAGATAATGAAACAGTTAGAATAAGCGTTTCTGCTAATCAACTTTAATCTACTGATTATTTACTCTTAATATTTAACGAGCGGGTCGTGGGGGGGAGAGTTTTATAAATACTCATGTTTCTGTAATTAATCAATTTCTGTGTACTTAAACTAATTTAACAGAGTTTTGTGCTGTGCATTTTCTTTCATAAGAGTTTATTTTTGGAACTGATGTATTAAATAAAATTTGTCATAGAGTCTGACTGCTCGGTAAAACAAAATAAAATAAAAAATGATGAAATGCTTTCCACAATTACCAAAATATTTCACTCTGTCCTTTTAAATTTAACTTCACACCTCCTGAAACCGTCTCTAAGGTTTAAGATAAACACTTCTGTTTCAACACTCTTCAACTGTTGGTCCTATTTTAACCCCATAAAGCCAATTGTATCATATTTGATACATACTTTTATAATACCTCTATCTACTCAATATGATCAACAAATTACAAAAAAACATCTGAATACAATCAGATAAATGATAAAAATGTCCTCAAATGGATTATCAGTTACCAAAAACACCTAATGTATCAGATGAGATACATTTATGGACATTTTGATTTTTATGGATTTTAGCAGAAAGTGAAACAAACATTTCAGCTCCAAAAAATAGAATTTTCTGGCTATAATCTATGGTCTTGGGCCTTAAAGGGTTAATTTACTCTTCATAAATGTTTGTCAAAGACGTGTGTTTGTGGATCTTTATTAAGTTTAGCTAACTAATTATACTGTCGTGGCGTGGTTCACACTGTAGTGCACAGATGCATAACTCCAAAAGAAATCATTTGGATTTAATAATTCATGCATGAAAGGGTTAAATCTATGAGCACTAATATACTTCTATGCAACGGTTAAGTTTTCCTCACTGTGAGAGAGTCTCATTTAAGTCTTTGTGTCTGCACACCTCTCTAATAAGATTAAACTGAATTAAAATAACATGAATTAGAAGAAGAAGAGTCTAGTCTTTTATAAAATACCTGAGGTAACATTTGACATGTTTGGTGTTGTTCACATAAAGATGAACTAACATGGACTGAAGCCCACATTTCTACACTGCTGATGTTATTTTAGTCACTTTAAAATGTATTTTAGTCTTAAACTAAAACAGTCCAGCTGTGGATCTCTGAAAGCAGAAATCTGTCCTGGGAACATCATGAATCCATAATTAGTCGAATCGTGAAACTCTAAATTAACTTTTATTTTAGAAAGAGGTGATTATTTTTACTAAAGTAGAGATTATTCTTTGTTCCTTAGAGCCTGATCTTTAGAGTCCATCAGCACCTTGGTGGCTCTCAGTTTGCTCCTCACTCGTTTACATCACCTCAGTGTCTCTTAAAGCTCTGCAGCTCCTCGTCATCACATATTCACGCTGTAAGAGTGGATCCAGGCTCTGACTCTTATTTTCAACAGGAAGCCGCCTGGTTTGAGGTTTGGAGCGTCAGATACTCTGAGGTCCCCGTGTTTCTGAGAGCACATGATCCTCTCTGATAATTATAGCTCACTTTGGCTTTATCACAGACGCAGAGATGGACCAGATACTCACACTTCCCTTGTTTCACTCTGTCCCTGTATTTACACATGAGTTTATTTAAGCTCAGTTTAAGTGTCAGGAGCCTCCTGCTCCTGTCTCTATAGACACCATCAGATCTTTATGTCCTAATATTTTGTCCATCATTTCTACTTTCACTTAAAGTTCATTAGAGCTGCAGCTATCGATTCTTTTTGTAATCTATTACTCGATCAAATATTTGTCGAGTAACCGAGTAATTGGATAACAGTTACATTGCACTCACTGATATATATATATTTTTTTACATTGAATCACTACACATTATTATTATTAGTAACACACCAAACAGAAAAGCCAGGTCACTTAAATTAACAACTTATTTTTCTTATTTTGAACATTCTGAGCATAAATGGATCTCTAAATCAAAATCTATACTTTTATTTTTACTCTGGGCCATATCTTGCTTTTTCAGTATTTTTTTTAAGTTTGGTTATTTTTATTTTATTTGTATTCATGCTTGTCTCTTTTTGCTAAATTATTGCCTTTACTACTGTACCATATTGATGATCTTATTTTGCTTACTTTATTTCTAGGACCAAATAATCTCATACTTAGATACTAAGATCATTTAACTAGCTAATGTACATTTCTATAACATATGAAAGCATTCACTACACCTGCTTCCTCTACTCACTGTCAGTGTTTCCTCTTCTACTCTCTGTAATCAAATTAAATGGAAAGTTATTGGATGTGAAAAGTATGTGAACAAAATACACATGATTCTGGACAAGTAGCCTCTGCATAGATTTACGTTCTGAACCAGCCTTTACACGGAGCCATAATCAAAGTAGGTTATTTACTAGCCCATATCTCAGTTATTGATCACATTAGCTGCTTCTGTTGATGTATCATGAGTGTCATCCTGTTGTGTCGCTCTGACGCACAGACCGGATGTTTACTGTTAACGTGCTGCAGCAGTGATGACGTGCTATCATGCTAAGCTACATACTAAGCTAACTCTGTTTGACATCAGACACACTGCACTGTGTTTTCTTTTCGTCCCTTCTTGTAGTGACCACACACTTGGGACACTCTCTGCCATTTCTTCTGTGGACTCTCTCCTTTCTGTCCGTCTCTTTTCTCTTCCTTCATGATTTTACAAGCCGCGCAGCAGCGGAGGTAGCAGGCGCGTTGTGCCACAGAAATGACCGTCCGTGTCAAACACTGTGCACTGTACAGTAGTCCAGATATATATTTTATATGTATAATTATATATTAAATGAGGCTTTGAGGCACAAAATTTCCCTCGAGGATATTTTGTAATCGAATAATCGAGATTATTTGAGGAATCGTTTCAGCTCTAAGGTTCATAAACTAAAGAGTGAAAAACACATCCACACATTTTCTGTTTGATTCTTAAATGGTTTTTGGACTCACGTTAGCATTTGTGCAGGAGTATTGAGAAATCCCAAACTACATTAAGGAAGAGCATGAAGGCTCAGCAGCTATGGAGTCAGACAGATTCAGTTAAAGTACATGTGTGTGTGTGTGTGTGTGTGCAGGTGTGCAGGTGTGTGACCCCTGTGGTGCACTGATGTGCTGATCTCTCGGAGCGTGGCCCTGTTCCTGAACACTTTATCTCCTGGAGTGTTGAAACCGCCTGATGTCGAGCTCTTCTCAGGAAACTCTTACACATCCAACTTCAGCTTCCTCTCTCGTTTATGTTAGACTGTGCTCCTCTAATCTATGCTGTTATCTAATTGGTTAAAAAAGAAGAACAGTCCACTTTCAACAGCAAAATAAAAACAACTGAGCCGACACGTCCACGCTTTTTAAAAAAGGGCCTCAGCTGGAGTTAGCATCTTAGCTCCTACAGCTCCCAAGAGCCTTTGGGTTAAATACCTGAAATAAAGTCTTATGCAGACGAGAGTGTTTGATTCTGGGACCTGAAATGCACCTGACGTCGCTTACTAGGGCTGGGCATCGATTCAGATTTTCTGGATTGATTCGATTTGATATTACAAGGTCTCAAATCGATTCGATTCACAATTCAATTCCATATTTATTCAGTCTGGGATATCTTAGTTAAAATAGAGCTGTAAATTTAAAAAATGACCTTTTGACCTGGTACATCATTACAAATAGTTTTAACATGAACTAAACCCAAAGCAGTTACATTAATCATATTTTAATGATATGCATTAATGCACATTCTGCATATTACTTTGCTTTAAAATGTCATTTATATCATAAATATATATTCATTTGCAAACATTTCTGCATTTTCTAATTGATTTCAATCTCAAATATTTGTGCATTTTTATGCCATCACAATCAACTGTTACTTTTTAAACCTTTAAATCCCATACCAAAAGAAATCTGAGTTTTTTGGGTTTCTTTTTAGTTTTCTTTGTTCCATGAGGTGTTAATCAAACAATGATTTGAACATATTTAATAGTTATTTATACATTTTTGTACTTTTTTTTTCTTTTAGCAAAACATATTTTTAAACTCAAAATCCAGCACTTTCTCTCCATCAATGACTGTGGGGACGAGCACTTTTGTTGTGGTTGTGGTTCTAAATAATTGATTAAAAAGCAAATATTACCAAGCTGATGGCTCCAAATAGTGTGATAGCTGAAATAATGTGTTTTTTAAATAAAATACTTTAAATAATCTAACACTGTTTTCTTCAGGAGTGATATATCTCTTAAGACTAGGGACAGAAAAATGCATGTTTCTGTAGAATGAGCCTTTAGTTTCTTTAACAGTAACGTGAGCACAGAGCTGAGGAGATGGAGTGAGGATTGGATCTTTAAATGGATGATTAAGTGTTTTAGTTTAAAGCTCACCTCATACGTTCTGACCTACTTCACCACATGAACCATTCTTTAGGTTAGGTTTGATTTTATTAGTTATTCGGTAGATAAAGATGATTAAAGGGAATAACTATCATTCTGGACCTTAAAGTGTAAAGAGGAGATGGATTTAGTAAAGCTCTTTTCTAACTCCACCTCGATCATTTCCCGTTAGGACTGCTCGTCTGCTCTCAGACTGAAGATCTCCAACATGCTTCATCCTTGTTCCTCTTTCACATGACATTCCCTGGCTTCATGTTCTCAAATTCAAATCAAGGCCACATTAGCTATTCCTTAAGATTCACTCATTAATGACATGCATGGATCAAAGAGGCTGTCCACCTTTTCTGCCAATGACCTAAATGTGTCTCTGCTGCTATAAATTCAGATTTAAGGGCTTTGGATCAGCAAATCCCTCCCAGTGGATGTAAAAGGGGTGGGTTATGTCTCTGTTCTGGGTCTACATGTCTGATCCACACTTTAACCTTCCTCCTTTAGCCTCTGTTCTGGCTCTGCATGTCTGATCCACACTTTAACCTTCCTCCTTTAGCCTCTGTTCTGGCTCTGCATGTCTGATCCAAACTTTCACCTTCCTCCTTTAGCCTCTGTTCTGGCTCTGCATGTGTGATCCAAACTTTCACCTTCCTCCTTTAGCCTCAGACAGCGATCATGCTTTGGGAACGACAGATTTAATGGACCTGCATGTTGTTTAATACTGACTGGACTGGAGGGGGGGCTAAGAGTATTCTCTGAATATGTAAGGAGGGCAGTGTGTCGTGGTTTATGGGTATCTTTTTGTCAATATAAAGTTTTTTCATTAACCCTTCAAACACTTGCAGCTGAAATCTACATGTCAGAATTTCAGAATCCATCCCAGTGACGGACAGCATGACAGCTGCAGAGTGAAGCAGCCCTGAGGTCTGAGAGTCTACTAAACTTTATTTATAAAGCTCTTTAAAATCTACCACAGCTCAAACAAAGTGCTGCACATAATAAACAAAAATAATCATTTAAAGGGACTGTGAGGAGAATCTATTACCGCCTACATAAAGACTCTGCTACCCATGAGCACGCACGGCGACTGTCGTAATGCTGCGTTCCAGTAACCTCAGAACTGGGAGTGACATCATCTCCGACTTATCTGCGTTCCAGTTGAAGTCGTAAAAAAACATGCCAATCTACCAGGCTATTGTTAGCTGTTGTTAGCACGCCCTGTGTTGTTGTTCACAAATATCACATGAAGAATGTGATTATCACTATGGCAGCATTTTTGTAAATATAAGTCTAACAATACTATGTATACAGCTGATCTAGAGCGACACACCCCAGTCAGAAGTGACAATAAATGGATTATTACAGGAGCTAAATAACTGTTCACACTGGGGGCATCCATCTTCCATTGTCAACTCGGGGGTGGAGAGGTCTCACCGAGTTCCCAGTAGGAACTTCCGACTTCAGGGGACGTTCCAGTTGCAGTTTCCTACTCAGAACTCGGAAATTCCTACTTCTGACTACAACTGGAACACACCAAAAGACGTGACCCAAGCCAAAGCGTGTGTTTGTTGTGATGCTAATGAATGCAGCTCAGACCTTCCTCAGAACTCTGCATTGCTTTACAACTTCTTTTTTCAACAACTTACAGGATGCAAAGCCACGAGGTAATGTATCTCTTTCTAGTTATGTAGTGGTAGTTTTTGATGTGTGACAACAAGTAACTTTTGGAAAACTTAGTATCGTAGTTTTGTAGCCGGCTATATATGTCTACTTACAGCCCGGTGCTCTAAGACGTGTCTGAATAATATAAATTTGCTCTAGTTTTAATTGTCTTGTTCCTGAAGTTGAGTATCCAGGCCAGTCCAGCCCTGTCCGACCCGACCGTGAAGCTAAGGAATAGCATTTATAGATAACCTATTTTGATGCTATAAAACTCATCTTAAAGTGTGTATTTCCATCAGGCAGATATCTAAAAGGGAGACTTTTTGTAATTACTCCTCACAGTCCCTTTAAAACAGTGGATAAAGCAGGTTTAACACTAAAATAACTGTTTCACCGTCTTTAACCCTTTAACTCCCAGCTCAACTGCTTGGCAGAAGTCAGTACATTCAGCAATATTTTTAATGTCATAAAATAAACAGAACATTTTTGTTTCTGTCAATTTCTTAGGATACAGAAAAACCTGCAAACAAAAAGAACTGTTATTTTCTTATTTTAAAGCTAATAGCTATTAATAATATTATTACAATCATTATTTTAAGTACTTCACCATTTGCTGATATTATGGTTTCTATATAGTCTAAAATGTATCAAAAACATTTTTGTGCTTCATTTGCAAACATTTCTGCATTTTCTAATTGATTTTAATCTCAAATATTTGTGCATTTTTATGCCATCACAATCAACTGTTTACTTTTTAAACCTTTAAATCCCATACCAAAAGAAATCTGATTTTTTGGGGGTTTCTTTTTAGTTTTCTTTGTTCCATGAGGTGTTAATCAAACAATGATTTGATTTGTTCTGTTTTTAAAACTAAATGTCTCTAAATTTATTGATGACCTCTCCAAACAGTTGAGCCGGTAGTTAAAGGGTTAACCCTATAAATTCAACTGTATCATATTTGATACATACTTTTATAAAACCTCTATCTACTCAATATGATCAACAAATTACAAAAAAAACATCTGAATACAATCAGATAAAAGATAAAAATGTCCTCAAATGGATTATCAGATGCCACAAACACCTAATGTATCAAATGAGATATGAAAAATCATCATGTTGAATTTTATGGATTTTAGCAGAAACATTTCAGCTCCAAAAATTTAGAATTTTCTGGCTATAGTCTATGGTCTTGGGCCTTAAAGGGTTAAAAACACTTTAAAAACAATGGGAACAAATAAAACACCATAAAACCAAAACTGGAGCCGAGTGGTTTTAAAGATGGACGTGAGGAGGATTTAGGGGCAGGTACATTAAAGGTGTAGATTCTTTTAGTTTAAACAGACTCATCGTAAGAATCAAACAAACATATTCACTCATGTCTGATGCACCGGTCACATGACCTGCTCTGCTCTTACCGGCGTCACTGGCGTTCTGGCCCATGGTGGCGTTGGCCGGTGCGATGCAGACACCTTTGTCCGCTCGGCTGTTCTGGTGGGTGGAGCTGGCCGACAGGTCCTCGGGGACAGCCATGGGCTCCTCGGCCTCCTCTGAAGCGTCGTTGGTGGGGGGGCTGTCCCTGCCTGTGGAGACACAGCAGCAAACCCATTGACTCCCACACAGCTCTGTAAGTGTGGCTCAGGTGGGGCAGCATGACCTCAGGTAATGTAAGAGGCTTTACCTGGCAGCTGGGCCATCTCCTGAGCCTCCTCGGTCTCCATGCGGTGCAGGTACTCTAACGGAGAGAGATGGAGATGTAGATGTGTGGGTTTAATCAAGTGGAGCCAAGGAAACAACATTATAAGAAGCTGGAGTGCAGGTGCACCGGGTCACCTCGGTGCTGTCACAGCCCACATCACGTTACAAAGACCCACAGACATTTCATTACACGTCTGACAGACCGAGCCCACGCCGCCCTGCCGCCGCTCTGCCGCCGCTCACGGCCGGGAGACGGGCTTTCAGACCACATTTGTTATTTATTGTTAATTTCCTGCCACGTAATCATCCAAAAATGCAAACTGACTGCCGCAAAATTAAGCAGAAAATTAAGTGGCCCCGGGTCAGCGGGATGCGGCTGCTCGCCGTGCACAGCTGATCGGTGCTCGTGTTCTCTCTAATTTACCGAGCACGCATCAGTGAGCCGTGGCCTGAACATGGACGCTGCAGAAACAAAGAGAGGAGAGCTGGGCTGAGACAGACAGGTGGACGGAGACAGAGGAGCAGAGCCTCCTCCGGCCAGGCCTGAATATCTGAGGAGCCCCATGAATAATGGATGACCTGAGGCCCGAGCAGATGGGCCCGACAGCTCAGCCCCACCGCCGCCACTTCAAGAAAGCCTTGGTGGGCGGCTGGCCGTCCAAGCAGCCGCTCGGGGAGAAGTGAAGCTCCTGAAAATAGCGGAATGAGCCCGAGGGAGGAGGGGAAGCTCGGCCTTCCTGTTTCTCTGACAGATGGCTCCACACATTTGGAACAAACACATTTGGGAAGCTGCTGTGTCGCAACGCAACGGCGTTCTGCAGAGTCAAGAGCCAACGGGCTGAAGACGCCCAGGAGGGGGGGGGGGCAAAGGTCACTGGTGCAGATGATTCCTGCAGCACGACAGGGACAGTGGCGTGTTTCAGAGAGACGAGTCTGCAGCTTCAACATCTGGGGGGGGGGGGGGGGGGGCAGGAGGTCGGCCTGCTGGAGGAGGCCTCACCAAAGCACCAGGAGTTCCTCCTCTGCAGCCCACACGTAGGCAGGTGGAGACAAGCTGCACCTACAACATTCAGGAAGTGGCTCAGAGTCAGAGCGGCTATTTCTGACTTCTTACTTTCATTTAGAAAGTTTCTGCTCCGTGCCGGAGGAGCAGCGCAGCCGAACCCAAAACCTCTGTGTCCTGGTCCTGGTCCTGGTCCTGGTCTCAGAGCAGCCTAACCCAAACCCTCTGTGTCCTGGTCCTGGTCCTGTTCCCAGAGCAGCCTAACCCAAAACCTCTGTGTCCTGGTCCTGTTCTCAGAGCAGCCTAACCCAAACCCTCTGTGTCCTGGTCCTGGTCCTGTTCCCAGAGCAGCCTAACCCAAACCCTCTGTGTCCTGGTCCTGGTCCTGTTCCCAGAGCAGCCTAACCCAAACCCTCTGTGTCCTGGTCCTGGTCCTGTTCTCAGAGCAGCCTAACCCAAACCCTCTGTGTCCTGGTCCTGGTCCTGTTCCCAGAGCAGCCTAACCCAAACCCTCTGTGTCCTGGTCCTGGTCCTGTTCCCAGAGCAGCCTAACCCAAACCCTCTGTGTCCTGGTCCTGGTCCTGTTCTCAGAGCAGCCTAACCCAAACCCTCTGTGCCCTGGTCCTGGTCCTGTTCCCAGAGCAGCAGGACTTCATGTGGAGAAAACTTTATCTGAAGCTCTGTAACATGATCCAGTTTACTGCTGTACATCACAGCTACACCTTCTCCACTGTCTACACCTCCTACACCTGTATGTTATGGGGGTGGAGCCTGCGTGAGAGGCGGGGCCACAGAGCCATCAATCAACCTAATGAGCCTGTACTCCAGTCTACGTTTACACTCCTGACTTAAAGACACAAAGATTTGTCCTTTGTGTTTTAGAATTCTTCGACGCTCGGAGAGTTAATCCGCTGTAGTGTGCATGCCGGGTCAGTAGATGGCGCTGTAGGTCTGCAGAGAGGCATTGCTTCTTCAACAAATGAACGAAGAAGAAAAACTTTAACAAACAACAATGATGAATAGACGCACAGAGACGCAGACGTTTCTTTTCTGGACAACAAATCTGTGTGGATAGTTTTGTCTGGATAACAAAGCGAGCACGGTAAGACGCTCACGTGTTACTCTGTAGACGATGAAGCTGTTGTTGTTCCTGTATGTGTGCGCAGCCTTCATGAGAAACAGAAACGCTCTGACTCTGTTTACATGGAGCTGCATGGAGGAGAAAACTCTCTGGAGCCTGTGTTCAAAAGTTTCCGTTTTCAACGAGTTTCCATGGAGACGCAACGAAAACTTATTGGATTTGACTGTTTTCGGTGCCTGGTAAACGCAGCCTTAGTCTGTGGGGAGGAAACCAGAAGGAACACAGGCATGCACAGGGAGAACATGCACACAGACAGACCTGGGCTGACCAGGGGATCGAACCAACAACCTTTAACTTTGAGGCAGACTCCCCGCTGCACCACCCGCTGCACTCCCCGCTGCACCACCGTGCTGCCTGCAGCTATCAGAGCTCAGTGAGCCATGATG
Source organism: Scarus forsteni (assembly GCA_036419115.1). Taxonomy (NCBI): domain Eukaryota; kingdom Metazoa; phylum Chordata; class Actinopteri; order Labriformes; family Labridae; genus Scarus; species Scarus forsteni. The sequence continues at coordinate 7,695,241 of JAZDUH010000431.1, read as the reverse complement.
CTTTCAAAAGTCCTTGGGGGGGGCAGGTGGGTAGTGCAGTGGGTAGTGCAGCAGGTAGTGCAGCGGGTAGTGCAGTGGGTAAAGCTCATGCCCCACAGCAGGAGGGTTGGTGGTTTGATCCCTGGGTCAGGCAGGCCTCTGCATGTTGATCTTGTGCATGCATGGGTTCACTCTGTTTTATTGTTTCTATATCTATGATAAATTATAAATATCTATATTACTATATGAATAAATGCATATTATTAAACATTATTAAACATTTCATAAAGACTAAAGAGTCAGATGTTAATGAAACATAAATGAGGTCACTGCTAAACAGTTATTAAAAAATCTGGACTTTAAGTTTGTGAATGAAGAATGATGAAACTCTTTAAGATTTATATTCATAAATCATTATGGATATTTATAATTTAATCTTTATACACAATAAAGGTCACTAAGAGTATGATTATAATTCTTTATGTTACATCAGCATTACAGTGACGTCATAGGTGTGATCATTCTGCTTTTTAATAACATGTTTATATTTGTTTATAAAGATTATAAAGAGACTTCATAGACAGAGTTACTGTGACTGTTTTAATCTAATAAAGCTGAAATAAGGAAACAGGATGGCTTCATCTCATGCTGCTCGTGTTGTGATCAGGAGGTCAGATTGTGTGTTTGTGTGTTCACGGTGATGCTGTTGTGTGTTTGTGTGTGTGAAATGGAGGCAGGTGGAATTTTCCTGCCTGTGAAACGACAGTCGAGCAAAACGAAAACGACAAGCGACAAAAACGAGGACTGGAAAAGTTTTTAGTGAGTGTGTCGGTGAGGAGAGGAGAGGCAGGAAGAGGGTTGTGGGTGAAGAGAATCCTCTTCCTCCTTTGAGAGTGTGAGTGTGTGCATGTGTGTGTGTGCATGAGTTTGTGTGTGTGTGTGTGTGTGTGCATGTGCATGTGCATGTGCATGTGTCAGGGCTGGGTGGTGGTGGAGGAGGGTCGAGCTCGGAGGTGCAGAGCTGCAGAGGGGAGCAGGGTGGAGATGAGAAACCGTTAACAGATACTGAGCCACACCAGAGTCTGGATCCTCGGAGGAAGCTTCAGCGTAAAAACTGAATTAATAAAAACAAACAGGACTCAAAAACTTCAACGTAAAAACTGAATTAATAAAAACAAACACGGCTGAAAATAAAAACATATGAAAAATGTCTCAGACCAGAGGAACGTTAATAACATTTAAATGTTTCTGACAGCAGTCAGCACCTACACAACACAAGTTTATCAAATGTAAATATGTATATCTTTAAATGTAAAAATATTAAAAATAAAAATGATTTAACATTAAACACTTAAATATTTAATTCAAAGGGACTCATGGTGAATATTTCCTTTTCTATATTTCTGTTCTTATCCCGTGTAGAGGAGAAGAGTCGGGACAGTTTTAAGGGTCAAAAACTTGATCAATCATTTAGTTTTATTAATTAATAACTATTTTCAGGGGGGACTTTCCTCACACTGTTTTTTTAAATAAAAATGGTCTTTTAAATAAAAAAGCAAACAGTTCCAGCTTCATTCAGACGTCCTCGGCATTTCTCTAAGAAAACTTGATAAATGCTCCAGGAGCAGGAACAGGCTCATATTTCAAAGTTTGTGTCTTTTTCTGGTCATTTATTAAATATATATTTTATACATATATATATATATATATTATTATTAAATCTGTTTTGTCATTTTTAAACAGTAAACAACATGCCCTTATGTCAGAGGGACATGAGCATTCAGGTAACTTTAAAAAAGTGTGTAAAGTGGTCCTAAAACACAAAATAATACAAACTTTAAATGTTTCATCAATCATTGTGTTTTTGCAGCATTAAGGTGCCGTGTGCAGAGGCACAGCCAGAAACATGAGGCCGATGGAAACATGTGAGACTGGGGCTCTTTCCTGCACAGCTATGTCCCGTTTGTCAAACTAAACTTCTGGAAAAATTAACAAGTAATATTCATAAATATATATTTTATAATAGACCACATTACAGCCTGGTTATTCTGATTAAAGACAACATGAGCATCAGGCAGCAGAGAACACACCCAACAGTTATGATTATATAATTATATAACATTTATGGAACTTGAAGTGTTTAAGAATAAAGAATATTGTTACGCTGCATCCTCATGAATCTTTTAATAAGTAAAAAACTAAAAATGCTTTACAACATGTTTTATTTTCCTCTAAAGACCTCAAAATGTTCATGTTATCTGGAACTTAAAGGCATAAACTAAACTAATATCTCCTGCTTAATGTTCCAAATGTCTTCTTTTTATAAAATTATTATTTTTTCAAAGTTAGAAATTTTGACAACCTGAAGAGCCTGCCCTCTTTAAAGCTCCATAAACTGATATGTAAAATATATTAATTATTTAATGTTCATTAGGCCCCTGTCTGTCATGTCCTTAGACTCATCCTGACTTTTACAGCAGTGAAATGAGGGGAGTGAAAAACACTTTTAAAAAGCTAAAATCTTCAAAATGAACTAAAGTGGTATAATACTCATGAGGGTTTATGCATCATCAGGTTTATTTCAGCTCATCCACTTGGACACATTTGTGCTGAAAAAAGACTTTATGATCTTTAAATGAACGTGTTCAGTAACAGCAGTCTTCTGTTTCAGGGTCGAGACTTTTGAAACTTTCTGGGTTAAAAGTTTTGAAGCTCCTCTGAACAATCACAGGGCTGTTCAGGTTGGGGGGGGGCTAACTTTTTCTCTTTCACAGGGCTCATAATTCTTAACAGCGGCCCTGCTGATGAGGCCTCAGTATTTCATTAACAAAACAGAGAAGAGCGAAAAATGTGTTTTCATAAGGACAGTAAATACACTGTAAAGCACATTAAGAGTGATTTAAATCTTTTGGATGATAAATGAGAATTATTTAAATTAACAGGAGAAGTAATTCTATATTTTATAAGTTAGTATTTATATTATAAATATTAATTATATTAATATAACTTCTGTTCTAATTTAAGGTCCAAAGAAACAAACAGCTTTGATTCCCTGATTAATGAAGTCTGGACACAGACTGATCGTTCAGGAAAATTATTCTTACATGATAAAAAATAAAAACCAAAGAAATAAAGCATAATGGTCATAAACTGTAAAAGTGTTTATGATAAAATGTGTAGATGTGTAGATGTGAGCTGAGCTGTAATGAGGGAGAGGGCAGAGTTAAGGAGCACTGAAGAGTTTCATCATTTGAATCTGACACACTTCACTACTCCGCTGTTCAGACAGAAAAGTCATTTTAATAACTGTCTGTCTTTACCAGTCCACACACACACACATACACATACACACACACATATACACACAAACACAGACACACACACAGACACACACTTCTGCTCTGACAAAGATGATGCAGAGCTCAGACTGATCTGCTGCACTTCTCTTTTCTCTGATAAAAAACCTTCATTTACAAGTTCATTCTGAAAGGAACTGAAATTATCTTTAATATTCTTTATTATTCTTATCTTATCTTTAATATTCTTTATTATTCTTATCTTATCTTTAATATTCTTTTCCTGAGTCAAGATGATTTTAATCTAAATTCTGATTTTCAGGGAGTTTGAAGAGTTTAAACTTTATCAAACTTTATTTCTAACTGTAGAAAAACACAAAATTAAAGAGTGATTTAATCTTTGGAGAGACTCAGCTGACTGACTGCTCCTGAATGTAAAGGCTGATAAAAACTTTAACATCTTTGCTGTTGAGGATCTTTTGACTTTAACATTTTCAGTCTGGGGCTGTTTCTGTTCGCTGGTGAACTAAAGTTTCACAAGTTCAGACTTCGTGCTCTTCCTTTGTTCCGTCCATCACAAAGACTCAAAACTCGACAGATAAGCGAGACTGTGGTTCAATCAGGTAAATATAATCTAAAATAAGTCTATAGATAAATCTATTATTAACTATTTGAACAGAACGTGCTGTCAGGACGTGCGGGATGATTTCCTCTTTCGGCAGCAGAAACTTCTCATGATCAGATTTCCCTCCACAAAAGACAAATAACCTACAAAATAATTTTAAAATGTTTTTAAATCGGAGATTATGAATTTAAGTATTAATTTTAAAGCTCAAACACAAGGTGAAATCTGAAGTTTCCTAAGTGCGCACATCTGCTGCAACAGGTGCTTTCGTATTTAATGTTTAAATGTTTAAAAGTTCATCATCAATAAAAAAGTTTAGACATCAATAAAATCATTTTAGGGATCGGATTAAATATTTCAGCTTTTGTTTTCTTTAAAAAATAAAAGATTCCTTTCTCCTGAATAAAAAGTCTTGGGAAATGAGGAACCATCCCTCCTGATCCATCACACTTCTGCTCCGGAGTTTCTGGTCTGGTCTGGACCTCTAAACCTGCTCCGGGTTTAGTCTGACCCTGCTGTCCCGGGTCAGTCCGTGCTCCCGCAGGACCTGAGCCTGAGCCTGATCCGGGATCTGATGCTGCACCTGCTCTTAGACAGGACGGGTTTTTCCAGCCTGAGGCGCAGACCCGGACCTCCCGCAGACCCGGGCTCAGTCCGGAGCCTCGGCCGCCACGCCGGGCTCTGTGGACCTGAAAAGGAGTCCGGTTCACGTTACCTGCTATGCCTTGAGTCTGCAGGATGAAGTTCTTCCAGCTGTCCCCGGCTCCATGTGCAGAAGGTCGCAGCGCCGCGGGCCCATGGAGCTGCGCCCTCAGTCCCTCCCCTCTCCACTGCACTTCCTCGTTCCAGCCCAACATGACGGCGTGTGTGCGCGAGGCTGGAGCATCACGCAGCTTTTATCCACGGGCCCCGCAGACCCGAGCCCCGCACCTGCTGCGTGCCGTGCCAATGAAGGCTGACACCCACCGGACCCCCGCTGGCAGCCATGCATGAGATGGGATGAGGCGCGCGCGTGGAGTGGACCATTCATAGTTTATTTATTTCATTCTCACCGAGGAGGCTGATGGGGGGGGGCTCACTTGCATATTGGACAGCCCCCCCCCCCCCGTCACCTGCTGAAGCAGTCCATGAAATTAACACAACTGCCCCCCCCCCCCTCCCCCCCCTCCTCAGACTCACACTGACCCTCAGTAAATTACTTCTGTAATGGTTTGTTTTAGGATGCTTCCTCATCCTCATCCTCACTCCATCTTCATCTCAGACCATCACACCTGCACCACATCAGACCCCCGTCTACACTGACTCTGCTCCATCAGCTCTGTAGCCTTTAGACATCTTAGAGGTCACCTCAAACTGAGACAGATGGAAACTCAGAGTCTGCAGCAGGAAATCTTGAATGTGGATCCCAGTCTCATGATGAACAGCAAATCCACACCATGCTGTGTTGGTGTGAGGGTGAAGGAAGGGAGGGAAGAGGAGACAAGTGGACTAAAGTAAGAACTAAAGTTAGAGACAGGTTCATGAACCATAGACCTGTCGTCTGATTTATTAGAGGTTAGCCTCTTGAGATGCTACATCTGGTTTTCAGGAGGGTCCTCATGTCTGAATGGTTGTGGTGATCATTTTATAGAAGTATAATCTTAGATATTCTTACTGAAAATAAGAATTTATGGTAGTGACGAACTCATGGGTGCCCAGACCACAAGGTCATCCCTACCATATTTGTTTCTGTTAAGTATAAATGTGTTAAAGGCCTCTTGAGATGTGACATCCCATTTTCAGAGGGACCTCATGCCTATGTGGTAGTAAAATATAGATACTGTAGATGTATCTATCATGGATATGGAGATCATGCTAATATCTACATTAACAGCTATAATGATAATGGGAATGAAATGTTCCTAATGAAACGGCCAAATATGTGTCATGTCTATAATTGTAGTTTTGAGGCTTCGTGACTCCACAGCAGCAGGCAGTCTCCACCAAGGATCCCAGACCACCTACAAGACCAGAGCCAGAGACGAGTACAGGAGCAAACAAAAGGGGCAAAGGCAGATGTGGGCCATGCAGCACCAGGAAGAACTACATCATCAAGATTCTTAAGGTAAAGCAGGATCTTTCAATCAATCTCCACCTTTCTTTGCAGTTCGTTACATTTAATGTATCATATATGTACAGGCCAAAAGTTTGGACACACCTTCTCATTCAGACTGTTTCCTTTATTTTCATCACTGTAGATTCTCTATGAAGTAATGATGGTCTCTTGTTTCTCTTAACTGAGCTGATTGGTTCTTCATAATATTAATTCTAACAGCTGTCTAATAGGGCTGTGGGCTGTGCATCAGCCTGACTTTTGAACAACACAACTGATGGTCCAACCCCATTAATAAGGCAAGAAACTCCATTAATTAACCCTGGAAAGGGTCCCATTGACCTTCAGTCAGTGCAGAGACAGGCCAACACAGGAGCAGCTTCGGCCAATCAGCACTCACCAGTCTGAACATACTCTATAAATAACAGCTGCACCTTTAAACAGCTACTCACTGCACTACTCACTGCACCACTCACTGCACTACTCACTGCACTACTTGCTGCACTACACACTGCACTACTCACTCCACTACTCGCTGCACTACTCGCTGCACTACTCACTGCACTATTCGCTACACTACTCACTGCACTACTCGCTGCACTACTCACTGCACTACTCGCTGCACTACTCGCTGCACTACTCACTGCACTACTCGCTTCACTACTCGCTGCACTACTCACTTCACTACTCGCTGCACTACTCACTTCACTACTCGCTGCACTACTCGCTGCACTACTCGCTGCACTACTCGCTGCACTACTCGCTGCACTACTCACTTCACTACTCGCTGCACTACTCGCTGCACTACTCACTTCACTACTCGCTGCACTACTCACTGCACTACTCACTGCACCACTCACTGCACTACTCGTTGCACTACTCGCTGCACTACTCACTTCACTACTCGCTGCACTACTCACTTCACTACTCGCTGCACTACTCACTTCACTACTCGCTGCACTACTCGCTGCACTACAAAACCTTCTGGACAGACTGGTGAAGTTTTCTGGAGATGTTGGTGAAGACCAGACTTGAGAATGATCAGATCGTCGGTGGTGAATTATCTTTAGTCCCTCAAACACAAATTCATAATGTCATAGATCAGAGTGCTCGCTGTGGGTTTTCAGGTCTATGGGTCAGATTATGGTGAAACCTCATTATTAAACTGTTAAAGGCTGCAGCAGGCTCACGCTCCATCAATCAAACTTTATTTATACAGCTCTCTGAGTGATTTAGTTCATTTAGAATTTTCTTTTTTTTAAAAAAGTCTTCAAACTAATGGAATTACTGACTCGCACTAAACCTCCATTTTACAAATGTAGCCAAAGATTGAATAAAGAATGAGTCAAAGTTAGAATAACTTTGTGTTGTTTTAAGATCTATGACTTACCGTAGCACTCCTGTCATTGGAGCAAATGATTAAACTGATATTTTTATTTTTTAAAGATGAAAAATAGATTTTACAAACCTTAAGCGTGGTGTTATTTAATCACAGCAAGAAATAAATAAAATATGAGCATCCTCCTTATATTCCAGATCTTTAATATACTTAATCATATTTAAATTTGCTTGTTTGCATTTTAAACACAGAGATGGACAGATTTTCTTTAACCTTGAAGATCATATTTTAGGTTCCCTGTCAGTCAAGGACTCAGACCTGAAGATATTTTGGTTAAATCAAATCTTCTTCTTCAAAACTATTGTCTTTATTTTTCTTTAACACTGAGGAGAGATCCCTCTCTCTGCTCGTGACGGGCAGGACTGACCCAGAAACAGAACATCACAGTCCCAGGACAGATCAGCCTCGGCCATTTTAAAGACGCTCACGGGCTCAAACAAAGACGGTTTCAAGGCCTTCGATTCAAAACATGTGATTCAAGAACTTTTAAGGCTTTATCTTTTTCTTCTCTTTTTCAAGACTCCAGTTAACCACACAGTACTTTTGTTTTTTTATGTACTTTACCACCCAGAGAGTAGCAGTGTGTTATTATCATCAACGTCTTATGGTGTTTATATGAACATTTATCCATGCATACATGCCTATTCACACACACACACACACACACATATATATATATATATAAATACACATTAGTGCTGTCAGACGATTAAAAAATTAATCTAATTAATTACCAGATTTATAATTAATTAATGTAATTAATCACATTTTAATCTCATATCTGCTTAAAGTACCCAAATAAAGAATTTGAATTCTAGGATATTATAAAATTGTAGTGCAGGACTAATCTAAGAAGTGAAGATTTGTAAATCCACATTTTTATTGGTGACTAAATAAAACCAAAGTCCAGAAAATTCTAAGCTCAATCAGGCAACTCAAATTACACTTTAAGTGTGTTTCATAAATCAAATTCAAAATAAGAAAAAGGTCGAGGACATCCAGCAAAACAATTAGGCCTGATGCATTATTACAGAATGTAGTACAAATATAGATAAATACATTCAAAAATAAAATCAGACTAAGTCTTAAATATGCCATTCCTGTTGTCACCTGGGCTTTGTTTGGTTTGACTAGAGACACATGTGTGAAGTGACACGTGCCACTGCCATGTACGGGTCCTCCAGCTGGACAATATCAAAATGTTTGTGTGCTATGATTAATCTGTGATTAATTTTTATAACGCATTAATTTGTGTTGTAATTAATTAATCTAATAATGCACTAAAGTGACAGCCCTAATATATACATCTATCTATCTATCTATCTATCTATCTATCTATCTATCTATCTATCTATCTATATATATATATATATATATATATATATATCTATCTATATATATATATGTATATGTCTCTCTCTCTCTCTCTCTCTCTCTCTCTCTCTCTATATATATATATATATATATATATATATATGTATATATCATGGGAATAAAACAATAAATTTTATTGGTACAGCTATTTAAACAAGACAATAATATAGAATGTTTAGATAAGAAAAAACAACAAACAACATGGAAAGACAATAGAAAATAAGTGTCACATTAATAACTATGTTACCAACCTCAGCTCTAACAAAAAAGTTCTAAATCCTTAACATTTCCCAGGGTGGGGGGTTTTATCCAGATCTGTGGAGACCCTGATGATTGTGTCATACATTATGCACATTACTATGCAGAACCTCTTAAAGTGTTAAATTAGAATCTTCCAGCTTTTCTATAATAAATCAAAACGTCATCTGCTCACTGTCCTGCAGTTTAAGCCACCGTGGATGGATGTCTATAGTTTGCTATTATAAGAAGTAAATGGGTGGATATTATAATATAATATTGATGAAAATGGTAAATAAATAATGAGTGACACTGTCATTAAACCCTCATGTCTGTTAAGGTGGACTGTGCTGTAATGACCAGCAGTGGGTTTTTAGCCCTTTATTCTACTCCAGCAGGTTATTGGAGGCTCTCGTTCACAGTACATGATGGTTTCACCGCGCTGACGGTCCTTCCCTGTATCCACGCCGCTCTTATCTCAGGAGGCCGTGTGCTGGATCGCTGAGTCACCTTCCATGGGAGGCTGCCCTTATCTCCCCAGAGGCACCACCAGGCCGTTGGTTGCAAAAGGAGGAACTCCTGAGGAGCCAATGGGCCGCTGTGTCTCCACTGCCGTGTCAGACGTTACAGCAGACTTCCTCACAGCATGCAGGCCCGTCAGGTCAAAGGTCACAGCATGCTCCTGAGGCTGGGCAGAGCAGAGCTGATATGAGACGGCCCTGTCCCAGTGACAGTGATCAACACTCAGGCTGGGAGAGTGGTCAATGGGCTGGGAGAGTGGTCAACGGGCAGCATCAGACTGAGGACTGATGGAAGAGAAACAGCTGTGAGACAGTAAAGGACGTCAGCAGTGTGCTTATCATCATGGGAAACACTCAGGTCATGTTATTTATTATAAACATGAGGTCAAAGTTCATCCAAATTCATTGAAGCATTAAAGTTCAGTGTCTTCATTTACAGTCCGTCTCATCATTATTGGCACCCATGAAGTTTAAGTACACAATGTGACAGTATAAACAGTTTCTTTACAAACCTCTCTAACGTTGCTCTGCATCACTTTATCAGACTCAAACTTGGCAGAAGTAATGTTCACATATTAAGGTTTGTAAATTATACTTCATTAGCTACTATGATCATGCAGTCATATTTAGAATAGGCAGTTTTAATTGCAACCACTTGAAGCCTACAAGGAAAAGAACACCCTACCAACAATTAAGCATGGTGGAGGTTCCATAATGGTTTGGGGCTGCTTTGCTGCATCAGGTACTGGAGGCCTTGACCTTATCACTGGAATCATGAAATCAGAGAATTATCAAGAAATTTTAGAGCGTAATGTCCTACCCAGTGTAAGAACACTTGGTTTGAGTTGAAGATCGTGGGCCCTCCAGCAAGACAAAGACCCAAAGCACACATCCAAAAGCACACAGGAATGGTTGAAAAGGAAAAAAATGGCCTGTTTTAAAATGGCCAGCAATGAGTCCTGATCTCAATCTGATTGAAAATCTTTAGTACGCCTGAAATCTGCCATTGGGGAAAAGAAACCTGCAAATGTTCAAGAGCTTGAACAGTTTGCATAGGAAGAGTGGGAGAAAATACCAGCTGAGAAGAGCAAGAAGCTTATAGATGGCTACAAGAAACATTTGGAGGCTGTCATCAGTGCCAAAGGGTGTGCAACAAAATACTGAAGAGGGGTGCCATTATTGCTGCACATGCTTTATTCAGTTCTCTCTTTGAAATTACAATATGTAACTTGTATGTTTTTTTTTTTTTTTTGGTTAAAGTATTTTGGACCTTCAATTAAAAGATCCTGATGACATAAATTTGGTTCAATTCAACTTATTTCTGAAGATATTGTTAAAGAAATAAAAATAATGAAGGGGGGACAATAACACTGAGCAGGACTGAACATTAGTGTCTGAACTCAGAAAGCAGCAGCAGCTTTTATTTGACATTTTTACTTCCACACATTAAAATAATTCATAATCTCACCTCAAGCTTTCTAAAAACACATCAGCCTGTCTTTATTTGTTTTGCTCTAAATCATAGCACATTATTTATTCATGTTTAATCAAGTCCAACATCAGTCCACCATGATCACGGCACTTAACCAAAACTGGAAACAGAAAATAAAAACCGTCAGAGCTGTGTGGGTGGAGAGAGATGTAGACTCAAAGAGAGGCGATCGGACCATGTGCATGTCCTCATAATTTTACTCCTGATAAAAATATTAAAGATGTTCCTATAAGTTTTGAGGAGGAGCCTCCTCTCAGTGCAGCTCTAAATGTTATGATGATGTTGGTGAAACGATCATGTGGAGAGAAATGATATATTAATATGTTTAGATAATGAGTGAAGGACTGATGTGGATTGCTGTGTGGGTGGGTTCAGGGGCTGGCTGGAGTGGGTGTGGGTCATAAATCCTTTATTTTTATTCATCTGTCTGTCTGTAAAGCACAGTTTTTGTATGAAAAGTGTTAAATGAAGTTTGATTGATTGATTTGAGGGATTTTCTCCTCAAACAGCTTTAGCTGCAGAACTCTGAGCTCTGGTCAAAATGAAGTGAATTAGATTTTCAAACATAATCAGAGAGTAATAATAAACTATGGAGGATAAAATGATCTTATTATCATGTTTGTAAAACATGATTAAACCACATCACGTTGGTCCATAGCCTCTAACAGAGGGCTGAAAATGTCAATGTTAATGTTCAGACTTAAAACTGGAAATTTAATTACATATTTAAAAAAAAATATTCCAAAAACATAGTCATCATGTAAAATGGTGACTCTGCCCTTAGATTTCAGTGTGATCTGTCTTTGTGTCAGTCTGTCAAACTTTATTTATGAAGCACTTTTCTTTAAACATATGTGACTGCTGCAGCCTCGAGGTGGAGATAACGGTGCACGGTGACTGTTGTCTTAGCCATGGTACATTAGAGAAGAGCATGAATGTTTTTCCAAATGACTCTGCTGCACACACAGGCCATACTGTCACACCCACAGGCTGTGGTCCTGCAGATCTAACTAACTCCACCTCCACCTTTAAGGTCAGTCTGGAGCCTGAAATTAGCCGAGGCTGTAATTAATATCATCACCTGGCAAGTCTCAAAACATCATCAGGGATGTAGCCGCTCGGCTGGCTAACAAAAGAGAGCGCCTGGTTCTTATTTCATGGATCTTTAAGCAGTATTCACTGTCTCACATCTGGAAGCATGAGCAGCATGTAGCCCTTAATTGGTTTCAACACCTTAATAAGTCAAAGACGTTCAGGACTGATAATCACATTAAATAGTTCAATTCATCTAAAAAGTGAGAAGTCTTTCTTTAGGAATGCATTATGCTGTGGGGATGTCGCAGTAAATTAAATCCCCCTCTGCACACTAAAGCATCTATTTCCTTATGGTAATTATCTGCTGGAATAGACGTGTCACTAGAAGGAGTCATGCATGCTTGACATTTAGCCTTTTTATGAGTAAAAATTAAGATGGGAAAGGAAATTAATCTGCGGCTCAGGCAGGCATTGAGAGATCCTGGAGGATAGCAGCTGAATCAATCATGGTGTTTGTGAAAGAAGACGAAGAAGAGATTCAGACCACAGGCTGGAAAATCAGAGCAGAGGAGACGGAGACTTTACAAATCGTTAAATGATTACCATGAGAAGGTACAACATCTGATACAAATCTAAATTAAAACATCTTTTAGGAGAATATAATTAACTCTGGAAACAGCCGGCTAATGCATCCCAATCCAAAAGCCCCAGAATCTGATTGGTCACCTTCAGAGACTGTTAGTATTAAAAAAAAATAACAATAATAAAGATTAAACTATAAACAGGCTGATAGGACATTTCTGCAGATATCTGTTTAAATCAGAGTAAAGGGAATCATTGAGAAGGTGAGTAAAGAAAAACACCTTGTTAGGAGTTTTTCTTTTAAACCACATTTATAAACTAAAGAGTTTTTGTTTCTGTAGGAAGTTTAAGGTCTAAATCATTTCTTTTTTTATCTGACAAATGAGAGAAATAAGGCTGTTTAGTTTTAGTTTTATTCTTTTGATTTGTAAATGTAAGCACGCTGTCATAATTGTTTGTGGAACTACTCTGAAAATCTGTCGTAAAATGATGATGAGGATAAATAATTAATCATTAACGGAGGAATTCAAGTTATTTTTGTTTTTTTTATCTGTTTCTAAAAATACAGTTACTACTATTTTCAAGTAAAATATTTTGCTAACACTTTAGAGGTCTGCAAATTTCATCGCACTTAGGAAGTAATTAGACAAAGCTTTTTTTAATTTCTTTAAAATCATCCCTGAAATTTCATGAGAATTTGGTGAAAATGATCAAATAACTTTTTTAAAATAATGTCCAATTTTATTGTCACAAGTCACAATCGGTAGGTTACTCTTTTTATGTTTCTTTGAAATTTACTCCAAATTGAAGGTAAGAAGGTGACGATTAGCAAATAATTAATATGAAATTAAATGTTTTTAGAAGAATCCCAACATTTGTGCTGTTTCCAGAGAAGCAGGTGATAAACAGCTGCTTAGTTCTTGAATACAGAAGTTAGGTTCATTGTTTCCTGTGATAATTATCTTTGAAATGTTAAATGAATAATTCAGTTTCCCAATAAGCAGTTGATAGTTAGCTATTTGTTATTTAATTTCACCAAGTTCTTTAGTGCAGAGTTAGTTGATATGGATAATTGAGATCACATGTTAAATAGAGATGGGTGTTATACCTTTATGATTAGGCCTGTAATGTTTGACATGATACAACTGAAGGCTTCAGGTGTGATATTCACCAAGAGTGGGGCTGTAAACTGGTCTTACCTGATTGTGGTAGACACTGAGTACAGCTGACGGCCTTGTTGTTAAATGACAGACAGGTTCACTTACCTCATGTGCAAATTCTGCATAACTGGAAAGTATTCATTTAACTAAAACTGACAACTAACTTCCACTGATCAGGCCGGCTACATTTCCAACTAATCTCACCTGTAAAGTGAGTTGTTGCACCTTAATTTTCAATTTGTTTCTACCTCGTTTTGACCTAATTTCTGCAGAGCACATATATATATATATCTATATCTATATCTATATCTATATATATCTATATCTATATCTATGTCTATATCTATCTATCTATCTATCTATCTATCTATCCATCTATCCATCTATCTATCTATACATCTATATCTATCTATCTATCTATCTATCTATCTATCTATCTATCTATCTATCTATCTATCTATCTATCTATATATATATATATATATATATATATATATATATACATATATATAAATTAGTGCTGTCAGGCGATTAAAAAAATCTAATTAATTAATGGATTTATAATATATATATATATAATTATATATATATATATATATATATATATATATATATATATATATATATATATATATATATATATATATATATATATATATAAATTAGTGCTGTCAGGCGATTAAAAAAAATGAATCTAATTAATTACCAGATTTATAATTAATTAATGTAATTAATCACATTTTAATCTCATATCTGCTTAAAGTACCCAAATAAAGAATTTGAATTCTAGGATATTATAAAATTGTAGTGCAGGACTAATCAAATGAATACACTAAGAAGTGAAGATTTGTAAATCCACATTTTTATTGGTGACTAAATAAAACCAAAGTCAGGGTAACTTGTCCAGAAAATCCTAAGCTCAATCAGACAACTCAAATTACACTTTAAGTGTGTTTCATAAATCAAATTCAAAATAAGAAAAAGGTGGAGGACATCCAGCAAAACAATTAGGCCTGATGCATTATTAAAGAATGTAGTACAAATATAGATAAATACATTCAAACATAAAATCAGACTAAGTCTTAAATATGCCATTCCTGTTGTCACCTGGGCTTTGTTTGGTTTGACTAGAGATGCATGTGTAAAGTGACATGAGCCACTGCCATGTACGGGTCCTCCAGCTGGACAATATCAAAATGTTTGTGTGCTATGATTAATCTGTGATTAATTTTTATAATGCATTAATTTGTGGTGTAATTAATTAATCTAATAATGCACTAAAGTGACAGCCTAATATATATATATATATATATATATATATATATATATATATATATATATATATATATATATATATATATATATATATATATATATATATATATATATATATATATATATATATATATATATATATATATATATATATATATATATATATATATATATATATATATATATATATATATATCAACATATATATATATATATATATATATATCTTAGGCCTTTTCAAAGTATTCAACATAGGCCAGAGTTTTGCCGATGTAACGCTGATATATTCTTAATTTCTCATAAAACAGTGTCTGTGTGTGATTTTTTTGATGTTCTGTGTGATTTAAATCTTTTTGTCTCATCTACACTCAAATTTCTTTAGATGCATTAATTCAACAGAAGTATTCTGATAGTTTTGGTTGTGTTGATTCTGCTTGTAAGTGTTCAGGTATAACTTGCTAATCCTCCCCAAACAAACAGACTTAAAAGAGCTTAAAGCTTAAAGAGCTTAACTGAAAAGAAAATATGAATTATCTGCTTAATGTTTGATTAAAGTAACATATGCTGTGGTGTCTATTGAAAACAGTTTTGTGTATTAGTTTATTATTGATTTATTTGAGGTCTGGTTGTTGCTTTGTTTTGGATTAGACTGTTGAAGAAAAGAGATGGTGCATGTTTAGAAGTTTATCCTTGTAATTAATAATCATAGTTTCCTGTTAAACAGCCCCCATCCTAACCCTAAGCCTTCAAACATAATAGGTGTGACTGAAAACCCTTGTGATTTGTGGATTTAATTAAAAAATGTAAACAGGAAGACTAGCTTATTCTCCTTCCTGTTTGAGTGTAAAGCTGCACAAACCTCAGACGTGAAGCTCCAGTTGGCAGACGCTCAATAAATTTCATTTTCACTTCAGTCACATCTTCAGAAAACTTCCTCCTCTAAGTGATGTGCATGCTGCAGAGTATAAAAACATATATTTATTAACACATATGTTTATTAACATATGTATCTATTTACACACATATTTATTTACACATGTATTTTTTATACATATATTTATTTACATATAAATTTATTTACACTTATATTTATTTACATATAAATTTATTTACACTTTTATTTATTTACACTTATATTTATTTACACATATATTTATTTACATGTAATTTTTTACACTTAAATTTATATACACTTATATTTATTTACACTTATATTTATTTACACATATATTTATTCACACATATATTTATTTACACATATATTTATTTACACTTATATTTATTTACACTTACATTTATTTACATGTAATTTTTTACACTTAAATTTATATACACTTATATTTATTTACACATAAATTTATTTACACATATATTTATGTACACATATATTTATTTACATATATTTATTTACACTTATATTTATTTACACATATATTTATTTACACTTACATTTATTTACACTTACATTTATTTACATGTAATTTTTTACACTCATATTTATGTACACATATATGTATATACACTTATCCCGTGTTGTCCTGAAACAGGAGCATTGTTGATCCTTGTTGATTTTAGAGGCTTCACATAAAGGATGGGTATGTCTTCAAAACCGTCTCAGTTGTTTGTATTCATGGCGGTTCACAGAATGTGAGTCCTGAATCACACAAACAGCCACACACAGGCAGAAAGTGGGGGAGTGAATGTTTAAAGAGGACAATGCACGAGCTCTCCACCCAGAGTTAGAGAAGCACTCATCTAAATCAGGGAAATTATGATAATGGGGCCTCTCATTATTCTCCTGCTCAGCCTGAATCAGCCACTGACATCACATCATTATAGAGCTATTCACACAGATGAGCAGAAGCTGGCACCTTTAAACTTTCTCATCTTTGTCTAAGAGTGTGTGACGCACAGGAAGGACTCTGGTCTTTATCTGGGACACGAGGCCGCATGGCAGACGTAGAGCTAATTTATCTAGAAGTTACTTAGACTCTGCACAGCAAACTCAGAGGAGGGGAAATGTGCCACGTGTGGGGAGTTAATGACACTGTGGAGGGAGTCAGATCTATGAAAATATACTTTTAGTCCCTTTCATGCCTGAATTATTAAATCAGAAAGGAATACTTTTTTAAATGTTTGTTTTATTTTAACTTTCAAACAAGTGAAAAATCTTTTTTTTATTTTCAGGGCTGTAGTTTAACCTGCTGTTTGTCGACTATTAATGCTGCAAAATCTCAGTGTCATTATAATGGTGTATAACCATGTAGAAGAACTCGTACCAAGGTTTATAAAGTATTACAAGTGTGGACATAATGTATTATAATCAAGCCTTTATAATGTTTTATACCTGCAGACTCAAGT
The DNA here is from genome assembly GCA_036419115.1 of Scarus forsteni. Lineage (NCBI taxonomy): Eukaryota > Metazoa > Chordata > Actinopteri > Labriformes > Labridae > Scarus > Scarus forsteni. The sequence goes on along the minus strand of JAZDUH010000431.1, from coordinate 7,677,813 downwards.
GACAAGAGTTTAGAATGAAGAATCTGAAGTCCTGGGTCACATTAGAACCATCCTTACTCTGGACAGGAGTAAAGACACACATAGAACTGCTCAACATAGAACAGACACTAAATTCTCAGTTACAGAAAGGGCGTAATTCCTTATAAATATCAATAATATGTTAAGTTGTTATAAATTGCATTCTTCAGTCCTCTCAGGTGCTAGAATTTTAATTTGTGAGCTATGCAGGTTTTTTTTTTACAGATTTGAATTGTATTGATATGTAGAGAATAATCTGCAACATCCTTTATATTTTATTTTTTCAAAATGAGGTTGTTTTAAAGATCATTATGGTGTTTAATCTTTAACTTACATTTTCCTTTCAGCCAGTAAAATACTGCCCCTAAGTGATTCTAATTGTGTTATTGTATCATGCAAATGTTAACAACTTTATACAGTGTTGTCACTTCACTAAAAGCTCTTAAAGTCATCTTCATAAGGCATTACAACCTTTCTTTACTCCTGTCTAGAGTAAGGATGGTTCTAATGTGACCCAGGACTTCAGATTCTTCATTCTAAACTCTTGTCACTTGAGTATGCATGTATAAAACATTATAAAGGCTTGATTATAATACATTATGTCCACACTTGTAATACTTTATAAACCATGGTACAAGTTCTTATACATGGTTAGACACCATTATAATGACACTTATGAAGCATTATACATGCATTATAACGTCTTATACATGTGCTTCTAATGCATTATAAACTAGATCTTTAAGTAAAGTGTTACCAATATTTTTTATTAAACTTAAGACAAGGGTTTGGGAGTTCACCAGCTGGTAGTTGGACATCACACTGCAACATAAAGGGTATAAAATTTATCCCAAACATCTGTCTGCTGTAGTGGACACCAGGCATCGACTCTACAGTGACACTGGTCGAGTCGATCATCCACCTCCTTCTTTAAAGAAAAATAAATGATCAATCACTGCCTCTTTATTTTAGCTCATTAACATACAGTAATGTAGTTAATGGGAAAAGCTTCTTAATTTTCCTGAGGGAGTTTCTCCCAAAGGGATTAATAAAGTAATATTTAATTTAGTCTAACCTACTTTAATGAAATAAAGTCATCTTCATACTTCACAGCAGCCCAAAAGCAAACATCAGCGGCTTGAAATCAGCATGATTGGGACTTTGGGCCACCAAGAAAAACAGAAAAAACTTTTACAAACACTGACAAGGTCTTACAAATATTCCAACATTATTACTGACATTGAATGTAACATGTTCTGAATGGCTGCTGTTGATCAAGTTACAAATAATGCACATTCAAATGTGACCAAAAGGTGGAGTTTTTAATCTGCACTTTTTATGTTCATACACACCTTAACATGTGGCTGTATTTACCTGTCAAAATGTGTTTACATTTTCTGTTTGAAGTGTTCAATAAAAAAAAAACAGTGTTTGACAAGTTTAGTTAAATTACTGCTCTTTACTGAGTTTTGTCCTTTTGGATGTGGAAATAAATTAATAAACATCAGTGTGTTTGTTATCTGTTTGTTTCTTTTATGAGGTTAAATTTGCTCACTGTCTGCCTAAATGTCCGACCCAGCTCATTTCTAAGTCTGAAACTCTGTCCTGACTGAATTTCTAATTGAACAGCCGTGCTTTACTGTGATAATAAAGATTTAACACCTGAGATAAAGAGACTGTGAAGTGCTGTGGTGTACAGTCTGATATTTAACTAAAAAAGAGTCAACACCTACACTCAGAGCAATGACACCAAAAAGAGTGAACAACACTGACTGGTGTGTAGACACTTTATTTATTTATTTATTTATTATTTATTAATAGTAACTACGATGGTGGATGAAAAAGTCGTGTACATGCTCCAAGCCTCCTGCAGAAATCTGCAGTCTGTGAAGATCTCTACAACAAAAACCTCTCCAGCCTGCAATAATCTAATAATCTGTATTCTTTTACTTGAAATGCTCCAAATTCAGACTTTTTGGTCTAGTTTTTTTGTGCTTGTCCTCTCTGACATTTTTTAGTGCAAATATTGTTAACTGTAATACCTTGTATAAGTTAACCTCCATATAGATATACATCCAAAAATTGTGGTGTAATTTCTGTTATATATTTTTAAATATTGTTAATAGTTAATACCATGTATACCTCCATCTCAGTCAGTCTTATTTCCATTTTATTTTTACTTCTTTTCCTTCAAAATGAAGTTAATATTGCTGAAAGGCTTATGCTCTTTTTCATTTATTTTCATTTTAGTTGTATTTATGCTGTTTTCTATTTTTATTCTAATTACTTATCGTTTCATTTGTAAATCTTTTTCTGATGTGTCTCTTGTATCCTGCTGCTGTAAATCTGGAGTTTCCCCCTGTGGGACTAATAAAGGTTTATTTTTATTTTATCTCTGGATTTGGTTGTAAGTTATAGTCAGACTGATCTGTTAGTTTATCCTGGATCAGTCCACGAGCAGCCTGTCTGAGAAATTCTGCAGCATCAAAACATGAAGAGCACGTTTTGATCTCAGGAGCTGCTGCGAACACACTTTAATGCAGACTGATAAACTCTAAAAACGTCCTTATTTTACATCCTCTGGGCTCTGATGCAGAAAACACACAAAATAAACGTGTTATGGCCAAACACACCATCTTATTGATCACAGCAGGTTTTACACCTTAGAGTGTTAATTTAAAGGTTACACTTTAATAGTCTAAAAGATCCTCTGAAGTAAACATTACTCAGAAGTGTTGATCATATGCAGCACTGTGAAGTAAAGCAAACTGTTTTATGTTGTCTTCATTTTCATTTGTTAAACATGAAATGTAATATATAATAAATGTAATGATGTTTGAGTTTATCAATACTCCTCATCGTCGTTTTATCAGACTGATGTGCACAAACATTTATCAGGTCTCACAGGGAGACACAAACTCCACGCACATCAGCACTGTGCATCAAATCACCCATTAAATATATCTGTGACTCCAACTCCACTGCAGACTCATGACGTCTGTCTGCAGCAGGAAAAATCGTTTGAATGAGCAGGAAAAATTGTCTAAAAATTGTTTTAAATCTTTGCTAAAGTCAATAATAACGTTAAATAAAAATTTAATGAGCTTTAATAAATCTCAACCACCCAGCAGTTGTTCTAGTATTTAAACATGAGAAATAAAAGCTAAACAAAAGGGAAATTAGACAAATAGAAAAGATTCTGTCATGATATAATATCAAGAAAAACAAGGTTTAGTTTGGTCAGTATATTTCAATATTTACCTCTTTATGGAGGTCAAATTTAGTTCTTCTTCCAGTTGCTGGCCAAGGGGTAAAAGCTCATTAAAATTATTTTTAATGTGTTTTTATTTTTAATATCATAAACCTAAATAACGTTTTTATGTTTTTCTTGTTTAAAAGTAAAAATTGTTTGAAAATAAAGAAAAGTTTCTCTGTTTAGCATCTCTTTGGTGTTCTTGTCCTAATCATGTCAGAATGGAATTAATAAATGCATTTGAATGCACACACACACACACACACACACACACACACGCACGCACGCACACACACACACACACACACACACACACACACACACACACACACACACAGCCCAGGTGTGTGGGTAATGTCTGAATTTGTCTTTATTAAGATGGAGTTTTGGTGGAGATTCCATTTCTACCTTCAGGCAGATCTTTCTTATTTTAATTATTTTAATTTAAATTTATTTGTTTCAGATTGGACGGAGAAACTTCATGCACGTCGTTACACGGCAAAAGTAAAGAAGCCAGATCAGAAAAACAGCTTCTCAGGATCCTTTAATGAACGAGGCAGGTCGCAGTGATAATGTAGAAAGCTCTTTCTAATTTAGTTTAGTCCTAATTTAGTCCCTAAGCTGTTTTAATTTTAGTCCAGTTATAGTCGAAGAAATCTGCTGTAAATGTAGTCGACTAAAATCTGAAGTGTAAAGTGTAAGGCATTCTTATGTTTCCTTGAATTTCTGAAGTCATGTTTCACACTTAGATAAAATCAAACATCTACTAAGCCTTTATTGAATGTTAGTAAAGTCTGAATGTCTACCTGCCTACCTACATACCTACCTACCTAACATCTACTAAGCCTTTATTGAATGTTAGTAAAGTCTGAATGTCTATCTGCCTACCTACATACCTACCTACCTAACATCTACTAAGCCTTTATTGAATGTTAGTAAAGTCTGAATGTCTAAATGAACAGAAACAAATGTTCCTTTGTGTGAAATGCAGTCACCTTTATTTAGGCTACCTGGCAGAGCATCTCAGTTACAATACCAGAACTGACAACAAACAGTGAACCTGCTCTACATGAATATATCAATTCATAAAGAGAGCAGCTCTGATTGGATCGCTCCACAACTTATCCCACCACCACCAAGCTAAGACAGCTGTGATTGGATGTCCCTCTGAACTCATCCAACCTTTAACACAACCAAAGTAGCTGTGATTGGATAGATTCATCACTTGTCTCTACTTCCTACATGACCATATTAGGTCTAGTTTTTATTTGTTGTTGTAAATGTCAATTAATTTAGTTTGAGTTTTTGTTTTTATTAGTTACTGTGTGGTTCAGCTGTTCTGAGAGCAAAAGTCTCTGTAAGCCTGAGGTGAATTAGACGGAGCTGTAGTTCAGTCCTCCAGTTATTTCTTCATAGCTATGAAAAGTCTTTTTGTCTTTTATTGAGCATGCTGGTCTCTGTTGATAATGACTGTGTGCTGTCAGGTGTTTGTCCAACAGGAAGAAGATCCCAACACACAAATAGATGTAATTATTAATATCATTTTCATTATAATAACACCAGTTTGTTGTTGCTCAGAGGTGGCTGAGTCGCTGCAGCAGACAGTTAAAATCAATCCAGCTTCTTTCTTTTCTCGCTCTGGGGAAAAACAGGAGGCTGGCCTCCCCGGCACAGGAAACAGATCTCAGAGAGAGTCGGGCACCAACATGATGGATCTGGGTTAGAAAACCACGATGACCACGAGCTGCTCTGGATCAGACATCTGGAGCTGCTGCTCCAACAGACGCTAAACCAGGAAACAGGTTTCCACGTCAGACCGCAGCAGAGCCAGAGCGAGCACGTGAGCGTGCACGTCTTCATCCACGCCGAGCACGGCTCTGCAGTTCACCTTCAGACCAGACCAGGCTCTGAATATCAGAGGTGTGGACTCCAGTCATGTGATTGAGGCCCCATCCACATGAAGACAAACCGAGGTCTCAACGCATACGTTTTTTGCTGAATCTGCGTATCGTTCATATGAAGACGGCGTTTTGGGGGTCTGTAAACGATCATTTTTGAAACCAGGTTCCAGAGTGGAAAGATTTTGAAATGCCGTATACGCAGCTCTGTGATTACTGGCTCTCCGCAAGTTTTCAGATACGCTTACGTCATAGTTTCATGTCTTCATTGACACGCATGCGCCACACGTGGCAACAACAACAACAATGGCGGCGTACGGTGTAGCATATGTGCTGATGAAGCTAGTGACCCTACTATCCCTGTTGCAGCAAAATCTCCTTCTTCTCAATCACCACCGAGGTGAACAAACAATTATCGAGGACACATTACGCCACTTTATGATCACTTTATCACAATCTCTGTTTACAACTTTTGTTGCACATGTCCACTGTTTTTTCGTCTGTTTCCACTTGTTTCAGTCATGTCGTTACAGCGCCCCTAGAGGTCTGGCATGTGTTTTACAGTGTCTTCATGCGTATCGAGTGCATTCATGTAGACACACACATTTTCTGAGACGCCTTCGTCTTTATGACGATTGTTTTGGAAACTGTTTAGCGTTTTGTCTTCATGTGGATGGAGCCTTAGACTCGAGTCACAATTTTGATGACTTTGGACTCGACTTGACAATATCATCAAAGACTTGCAGCTCGACTTGGACTTTGACATTAATGACTCGGGACTTCACTCTGACTTTAGTCTGATGACTTGAAAATACTCTAAATTTTCAGTAAGACTGTTGAAGTGACTAAGTGACTGATTTTTGTCATATCCAGCAAGACAACATTTTTTCCCACAGGATCTGCTCCATTGAATGCATCTATTAACATCCAATCAGGGTTTAGAAGAACAAACAAAGAGGGTGTGGATTACACCGATACTTCACTGAGCGCAAGACTGCAGGAGTGCGGGAACAACCCAGAGATGCTGAACCATGCTACAGGGGATAATTTCATTTGCATTCATAAACTACGATGTCAAAAAAAAAAAAAAAAAATTGCCGTTTGCAAAACCTGCATTGTGAGAATAACAGACGGAGAGGCGACGACGTCGAACTTTGTTCAGCACCTGAAGCTGCACAAAGAAAGGTAAGTTGGTCTGGTACCTGCTGTGAGATCCTTTTGGGTAACTTTAGCTTAGCATCTGTTATATGCAACAACGGTATATGTTCACCCATAAACTCACCGTGGCTAAAAACTGAGACTGATGTTAGCTGAAAATAATGATAAAGTTAAGGCCCAGGGTGACCAAGTGTCCTGTTTTCATGTCCTGCCCTGACTGTCCTGTTGTTTTTATAAAGTGATGAAACTGTCCTGGTTTTTATTGGGTTTTTTTATTTGGTCAACAGTGCTTACTAACTAGATAGATAGATAGATAGATAGATAGATAGATCAACTTTATTGTTCCTTGCAGGAAATTAGTCTTAGACAGCAGTACTACTGGCCGAGGACGTGATATTATAAATAAAAACACTGGACAACATACAACAGTAACATAAGCAAGAGGTCAGAAGTTATAACACAAGGATGTTAAAGTGCAGAGCTCGTTACAATACGCAGTGAAAATAAACAGAAACAAGCTACAAACAGAGTTATGACAATAAGAATAAAGACATGGATAAAAGTAGGGTAATAATAACAGATAAAAAAACAAGTAAAAAGCAAATAAGTAAATATGTAGCAACAAGTTAAAAAATCAAGTAAAAAGTAGATAAATAAAACCATGGATAAAAATGGAATAATGATAACAGATGAGTGACTGGTGGCAGTAAATAAGCATGAAGGTGACTGTGGTCCTCGGGTTTTTAATCATTGTTGTAGCAGCACTTGGACACGTTTCATTTTAAAGCTTTCACACTGAGAATGTCTGGAATAAACTTTACTGTGTTTTTATCATGTTATGAGATGAACTGTGGGAGAGCTGAACATTCAACGTTATCATGAGCCCTCAGTCCAGAAAGGACACAAGTGTTTTAGAGAAACTCACAAATGAACAAACAAGTGCTGAGACAGAAATAAATAAAGAAAGAAATGTTGACGTATAACTTTAACGTGCTGTGAGGAGAATCTATTACCGGCGACATAAAGACTCTGCTACCCATGAGCACACACGGCAACTGTCATAATGCTGCGTTCCAGTAACCTCTGAACTGGGAGTGACATCATCTCCGACTTATCGGTGTTCCAGTTGAAGTCTGAAAAAAACATGCTGATCTACCAGGCTATTGTTAGCTGTTGTTAGCACGCCCTGTGTTGTTGTTCACAAATATCACATGAAGAATGTGATTATCACTATGGCAGCATTTTTGTAAATATAAGTCTAACAATACTATGTATACAGCTGATCTAGAGTGACACACCCCAGTCAGAAGTGCAAATAAATGGATTATTACAGGAGCTAAATAACTGTTCACACTGGGGGCATCCATCTTCCATTGTCAACTCAGGGGTGGCGAGGTTTCACCGAGTTCCCAGTAGGAAATTCTGACTTCAGGGGACGTTCCAGTTGCAGTTTCCTACTCAGAACTCGGAAATTCCTACTTCTGACTACAACTGGAACGCACCAAAAGACGTGACCCAATCCAAAGCGTGTGTTTGTTGTGATGCTAATGAATGCAGGCTGAGCCGGTCCAAACTGGAGCTTGATCAGACCGGGATGTTTTCAGTCCTTAAAGGCAGAGAGAATGATCCCAAAGAGGAGTCTTAAAACAGAAGCTGCCCCCACACTATGTTTACTTCATTTTAGAGTGCAAACCCACATCAGTGTTTCAGTGAAATATTTCATTATTCTGTACTTTTAATAGAATTTAGGGACATTTCACAATTTCACTGAAGTTGGGAAGTTGTACAAAAATTTTAACAGTACACAAGAAATGGAAAAAATACATATATTCAACAAATACACTAGGAAGAAAAGATATTTAATAAACTGATAACTTTATTTTTTGTTGTCAAATCTTCCCTCATTTTAAATGTCAAGCTTAACTAAACCTCTCTGTTTAACCACCTCTCCTTTAACAACAGTCAGTTGTTTCTGAACTGAAGACAAAAACTGTTGAAAATCTTCATCTGGAATTCTTAAACATTCTCGTTGATGTAAGAATTCAGTTGTTCAACAGTCTGGGTCTCAGCTGTTGTATTTTGCAGTCCTTTACAGTGAAGCCATAAAGATGATAAAACTATAAACTGCCTTCAGGAGAAAATAAGTAGTTTACAACAGAAGACAAAAAAATTAAATGAATGTTTAGAGAATTCAGTTTGTCATGTCAGACTGAGATTTATAGTTTGATGATTTGTTAGCAGCACATACATAAAACAATAAAAAAAAGTTCCTTTGTGTTGTTTCAAATAAAACCACCTTTGTGTGACTTTATATTTATTAAAATCTGAGTGTCCTCCTGCTGTGACTGTTTGTCAGGTGAAGACACGACAGACCAGGACTCTGGTTTCTTTTTACCTGGACTGTGTTTTGTCCACAGGAGCATCAAACCAACGTCCACATGTCTGCAGAGTTTCTGTTTGCAGCCCTCGCTCCTTAGATCGCACTTAAACAAACTGAGAAAAGTATTTATATTTTATATCATTTAATATTTATATTTACAGCTGCTTTTCTTTGACCACACTGTGTTTGTAGAAAGTGAATTTTTGATCTCTGTTAAAGGTAAAAATGTTTCCTCCTTTTTTTCTGAAGTGTCTCTTCTTGTTTTGTTCTACATAAAAATTAATTTCAGTCTGACTGTGAACACATGCAGAGACCGTCAGTGTTAAACTGTGCACAGGGTCTCCATGGCTTTATTTACCTTTGGAAAGAATTCACAAAATGCTGAAAACTAAAATAAACTTTATTCAGTCAGTCTTCAGTGTCCTGCTCATTTTTCTAAGATGCTCTTTTCACCTAGAGTAATGTCCAGAAATATTAAAAGCAGTGAAACTGACATCATAAATGATTTCTGAGACCATAAAGGAAGTAGAAAATGTTGATGTAATAATTTAACTTGGCTGCTGTTGTTCAGCCTTCATGGATGTTTTTGTGATCATGGCTGCTCTTTCTCTTCATTAAATGATTTCTAATCTCTGAGCTCTCTCTCTGTTAAAGAAATTATTTTTAATCTCTTTCGATAAGGCTTATTCTCCGTCTCCTCATACATGAGTAAGGACTTTGTCATTTCTCTTGAATGTTTCTCACGTCCTTCTGGAAGTTTTATGATGACTTCAGTATTGTGTCATTTCAAGAGGAAAAAAGATGCTCACCATCATGCCCAAATAGGAACATCCTCAAATGTTTCCTTCTGTTGCATAATAACAAAATCAAAACAATGTTCAACAGAAAAAGAAATTAAAATAACAACATAAGAAAGAACATGGACAAAAACAGTGGTTATGAAATCCGGTGAGAGAGGGAGATGAAACCAATATGAAAGTAAAATAAAAATAAAAACAATATATCCTGAGAATTATGCCTGCTCTTAGATTTCACTTAATTTTATTCTTTAAATTTTTGTTGCATTTACAAGTAAATAGTTTAACCCTTTGGACTGTTCAGGCAGAAAACAGCCACTTTGAGTAACATTTCAGTTATTTGACCATAACTTTTCTTGTATTGCAGCAAATTGAATGAATTTTGGGCAGGAAGCTTTTTTGTTACATACGTTTTGAAAATACTATTTAAAATTTTTCAAAAGGTCAATAGGTCACTGTGGACAAATTTACTGTACACTCATACTGTTATGGCTGTTTTCAGCCACTATAAGTTTAACTGCTGTAAAAAGCCATCCAATCAGTATTTTTTCTTCACTTTGTCGCTCATATATCTTCATTCACTTCTGCTCTGCTCAAAACTACCAAGCATTAGAAAATAAATAAAAATTGTAACCCCTTAAGGACCATTTAAAGAAATAATGTCTCTTATCATGGGAGGGGTAAAACACGAATTACCCCATCTTCAATATAAAAAATATAAAGAATTTTTATGTGGTATCATAGTCTTTTGTTTTAAATCTGATGCTACACAAGAACTAAAAAGACATTAAAGTCAATGATGTCACTAATCTTTGACGTATCCAAGACCATGATAAAAATCTCTGATGACTTTTTAATAGAAAGTAGGTCATTTCGTGTTTAACCCTCCCATAATCAGTGGCGTTCTTTCTATTAAATTGCCCTTAAGGTGTTGAGATTTGTTATTTATTTTTCAATGCTTGGTAGTTTTGAGCAGGGCAGAAGTGGATGAAGAGATTTATGTGAAAAAAGTAGAAAAACATATTGATCTGATGTTTTTAGAGCAGTCAATAAAGTTAGTGGCTGAAAACAGCCATAACAGTACCAGTGTAAACAGAAAAAAAAATACATACACTTCAGATTCAGATTTTTATTTAATTTTCTCATAATAAAAGTTTGTAAAGACACGTGTTTTTGGCTCTTAATGAAGTTCAGTTAAATCATATTTATACTGCAGATGCATGTTGGACAGATGGATAACTCCCTCACAGTATAACATAAAAAAAAGATTTTTAACTCGTTCAGAGGTAAAAACAAACATTTTAATGAAAGTATTCCTTTGTGATTTAATAACTGATGCATTAAAGGGTGGATATTAGTGTGTTATATTTTAGAGGCACTCTAGATTGTGCATGTTTCTTTTTTCCTGGGTTGTTTCTACGTTTGTTTTTCTATGTCTCCGTGCAGAGCGCTGGTCTGAACTAATGAAGGAGCTAAAGAGCTGAAATAAGATGACCGACCTGACTGTTTCATTTATTAATAAAATAAAGTTGCACAAACAGTTGTGTTGATGTGTTTCTCTGGTTTGATGGATGATGTGATCTGACAGGACTTTTTAATTTTTATTTGACTGTGGCTGACCTACAGCTCGTCTACAGAGAGGCTCTGGTCTGTTTCTGATGCTCAACATATTCACACATCCTAATCAGGACATAAAGGAGACTAAATAATAATAATTCAGTGTCTGCAGGGATAAATGACCACAGTGAGTCTTACAGATGCTCATCAGACCTGAGCTTTAGATCAGTGTTCATGTGTGATGGTGTAGTGTGAGTTAGAGCGCCCCCCAGTGGACGCAGAGCCTAAAGGAACTTCATGTGAAGAGATTTTATTACTGTGGAAAAAAGAAAAACAACTGTTCAGGAAAAAGAATCAAAACAGCATTGAGAAAAGTACAAACACTCTCTGAGGGACTAAACAGAGTCACATGTTTAGGGGAGAGTGGGGTAAGATGAGCCAGTTCTTACTTTTGTTGTCAATGAGGCAAGAAAAAATTCAACAGAGGTAAAATGAAAACATAAACTCTTATTTAGAAATGTTTGCTGTCAGCTGAGATTATGTGGACATGTCAATGACTAAGAGCCTGGAAACTGGCCTTTCAAAATAAAAGCACTCCTGTCCAGGTCAGGGGGAAGTTAAGTCTGTGGGTAAGCTGATCATGTGACTTCATAACTTTATATCTGAGAATTATTAAAGATAATGTTTTGTTATCAAAAGAGTCATTTCACAAGAGACTGTTTATGTCGTAAATAGTCACATTTATTTTCTTAAACCTAACTTAAACACCCTAGGAAAAACATTAATTTAAAAATTTTAATGCCATAAATTGACACATTTTGCAACTTTTCTGGAAATTAGATACTTATATAAAGTAAAATGAGAGCCAGCCAAGCTTTGAACAACAAACAGAAACAAAAACAGTTCTTGACAGAAAGAAAACTTTTATTCCTTCTATAAAAGTTACATTTACTTAAATGTTTTAAAATTAAAAAGTTCGGACTTGCTAAAACAAGCAAGTTTAAACATCCCTCTTCTTCATTTACCTCTGCAGGGTTGACGGTCAGTGTTTCACTTCTATATAACGGCTCTGATCGACTTTTCAACCATGACTTCACTGCTTCTCCATATCAGCAGAGGTGTTGAGCCCCAGTTGGTTTTCCTCTTGTTCACTCTGAGCATGACTTCTTACTGTTTAACATTTTATCAGACAAGTCAGTTTGTTAACAACATAACATTAAATAGTATTTTATGATTCAGTACATTAATATTACTTTTCATATTTTGGTGGTATTAAAGGAACCAATGACTCACTTTACCCCATAGCCAACAACTAAAAAAATATGTTGCTAACTTTGCTCTTCATGCTAATCTTTAGCAAAATGACTCATATAGTTTTATACATTGGTAAATAAAAAATATGTGTAATAAACCATTTTAGAGCTGGATAATTGGATTTGATAAAAAAGCTCAGTATACCTGACATGCTAAAAATTTACCTAGACTCACCAAAAAGAGTTTTAATGTCAAAATTGACGAACTGTTAATGCCAGGTGCTCCTCTTTGACAGAGGCAGGGAGGGATGATAGGGGCTTTCTGGATTTAGGGCCACATGACAAAAGTTGTTTACTGTTTCCCAGGAACAGGGGAGGGTCAACTTACCCAGTGGCTCAGTTTACCCCACTCTCCCCTACTTCATATTTTGTCTTTAAAGATTTTGTTGTTGTTTTTACTAAGCAGCCTTTCTGTACCTTCTGTGTTACTCACTGTTTTGGCTGAGGGCTGCTGGATCAGGATCTACTTAACTTCATGTTTTGGGTCATAATCTACCAGATTCAGATGGACTATTTCACCTGTCCATAACATACAGTAAATGAATCAAACTTCATATTCACTGGTTCTTCATCTATTTTCTGGTTTAAATGTGGGTAATAATGATTTTGAACAGTGACTGCTCACTTGGGTTTCCTGGTGAATCCAGACATGTAGATCCAGTCTGTTTCCATCACAGTCGATCTTTAGTGGTTCAGTTGGAGGTTGCAGGTTTGAGCCCAGCTCCAGGTGACACGTGACCATTGTTGGGGAAGTTAATTTTAAAAAGGAGTGTTTGCTCATTACCCCGGAAAAATTTACCCGTTACTTTACTTAGTTACCCTCTATGAAAAGTAACTTTTCACATTACTCGTTACTTTTACATTGCTCGATCTTGGACAGAACCTCATATCTGTTCCTAAATGTGAATGCTTACAAAAAGTTCTATACAACAGTCATTTTTTTTAGCTCTTTATTTTACAAAATGTCACATACTCTGTGGAATCAGAGCTCCTGTCCAGTATTTACACATTTTACTTCTGAAATAAAAAACCTTGTCGTTTCGTTGTCTCGTTATTTCATTGTCTCGTTGTTTTGTTGTCTCCTTGTTCCATTGTCTCATTATTTCATTGTTATGTTGTCTCGTTGTTTTGTTGTCTCGTCTCGTCGTTTCGTTGTCTCGTCGTTTCGTTATTTCGTTGTTTCATTGCCTCGTCTCGTCTTTTCGTTCTCTCGTAATTTCGTTGTCTCGTCTCGTTTCGTTCTTTCGTTGTCTCATTGTTTCTTTGTTTTGTTTCATTGTCTTGTTTTGTTGTCTCATTGTTTTGTTGTCTCATTATTTCATTGTCTCTTTGTCTCGTCTCGTCTGTTCTTTCTCTCGTTATTTCGTTGTTTTGTTGTTTCGTTGTTTCGTTTTGTTGTCTCGTCTCATTGTTTTGTTGTTTTGTTTTGTTGTCTCGTTGTTTCGTTGTCTCGTTGTTTCATTGTCTCGTTTTGTTGTTTCGTTGTATCGTTGTTTTGTTGTCTTGTTGTTTTGTTGTGTCGTTGTTTTGTTGTCTTGTTGTCTTGTTTCATTGTCTCGTCTCGTTGTTTCATTGTCTCGTTGTTTCGTTGTCTCGTTGTTTCGTTGTTTTGTTGTCTTGTTGTTTCATTGTCTCGTCTCGTTGTTTCCTTGTCTCGTTGTTTCCTCGTCTCATTGTTTCGTTGTCTCGTTGTCTTATTTGTCTTTGTTAAATTTAAAGTCCAAACTCAGGACTGTGAAGACCAGAAACAGCAGAAAGCTCAGACTGTGGTATTTTAGAGTCACCTGTGAGACAACTCTCTACCTGAGCTCTTAGGGATGTTGGTGTGGCTGGGTCGGATTAGGGGTGGAGATATGTTTCAGAGCACACTGTTATAAAGCAATGATACCAGGACACAAAGGGGTTTTTACTCATTAAACCCTTGTAAAGATTTTACTCATTAAACCCTTGATTCCAAACGAACTCATCCGTGTTTTTAGAGTCACCTGTGGGGACAACTCTACCTGAATGTAGGGATGTTGGTGTGGCTGGAGGGAAATGGGCAGGGGTGAAAGTAAGATCAGATTCTTGCAGGAACTGTGCAACTCAAATTTATTTAGCTTGTACACTTTGTGTGCGAGCATCATATCAGACAGACGTTGATAAAGTCTGCTCTTTTCTGACTACTGTGCACATCCATGATTTCAGACACATAATGTGATATATGGTAAAACATTTATTTCCTTTAGGGAGAGGTAAAATTGTACCTGATTTATATGCGGTCCACTGAAAATAGCTCTGTGACCCACTTTTGGGGCTCAACCCACAGGTGGAGAACCACTGCACTAGAACCTGAATGTTCACCACATTTTATGCATGAAAAGTGCCTTAAAGGTAATGATTGGTTGATTGATTGATTGATTGGTTGGTTGGTTGGTTGGTTGGTTGGTTGATTGATTCATTGATTGATTGATTGATTGATTGATTGGTTGGTTGGTTGGTTGGTTGATTCAATATTTTGAGCACAGGATTGTCAGATATGTATAAAAAAGTCTAAAGATCACAGAAATCTGAACTTTCCAGTCAAAAAATGATCAAAAGTGTATTTTTGAGCCAGATCCATTTTTAGAGCCCTGTAAGGTCTGAATTAAGTTTGCAGAGTCAGGTTCACTCCTGCAGACTGTTAAATCTCCAAACTGAAGAAATCCAGCATCAATGTCTTGTTGGAAATCATTGTAGGCTGACACTGGATATGAAAATAGATTTTTCCATGTTCATACATCGATTCTTCATCACTTGGAGACCAATAACTTGAACATGTCCTGATGTAATAATCTGAAAATCCAGACCCAGTTAAACAGGAAAGCAAACTTCAGTCAGAAATCTGTTTTAGAGGTAGCATCCAACATTTACCACACAGAACAAATGCAGTTCAGGTGCATCAAAAACATCCTTTTTAAATTCAATAGTTCAAGAAGAGTAAAGATTTTCTACCTAAAACACTGCACATGTTCATTTTAGAGGTGGAGTTACCAATACATTACTTCATACATATAGAATGACCCGTATGAATCTACTTTAGTTTGATTAGATCTGACCGACTTCTCTTCACTGTAGTGGTTTTAAACACAAGATAATTAGATAATAGATAGAAATTAGATATTCAGACTGTTGAAATGTGCTTCACACTTAGAGTGTTCCAGTCCTCCTCTACTAAAGTCATGAGTTTGACTTTGGCTGCAGACTTTGTTCAAAGCAAATATGACTTCAAATCCACTGATTCTCGATATTTAAAGGTGCTATGAGGAGAATCTGTTACCTAAGACATAAAGACTCTGCTACCCATGAGCACACGCTGCGACTGTCGTAATGCTGCGTTCCAGTAACCTCGGAACTGGGAGTGACATCATCTCCAACTTATCGGCGTTCCAGTTGAAGTCTGAAAAAAACATGCTGATCTACCAGGCTATTGTTAGCTGTTGTTAGCACGCCCTGTGTTGTTGTTCACAAATATCACATGAAGAATGTGATTATCACTATGGCAGCATTTTTGTAAATATAAGTCTAACAATACTATGTATACAGCTTATCTAGAGCGACACACCCCAGTCAGAAGTGCAAATAAATGGATTATTACAGGAGCTAAATAACTGTTCACACTGGGGGCATCCATCTTCAATTGTCAACTCGGGGGTGGAGAGGTTTCACCGAGTTCCCAGTAGGAAATTCTGACTTCAGGGGATGTTCAAGTTGCAGTTTCCTACTCGGAACTCAGAAATTCCTACTTCTGACTACAACTGGAATGCACCCCAAGCCAAAGCGTGTGTTTGTTGTGATGCTAATGAATGCAGCTCGGACCTTCCTCAGAACTCTGCATTGATTTACAACTTCTTTTTTCAACAACTTACAGGATGCAAAGCCACAAGGTAATGTATCTCTTTCTAGTTACGTAGCGGTAGTTTTTGATGTGTGACAACAAGCAATTTTTAGAAAACTTAGTATCGTAGTTTTGCAGACGGCTATATATGTCTACTTACAGCCCGGTGCTTTAAGACGTGTCTGAATAATATAAATTTGCTCTAGTTTTAATTGTCTTGTTCCTGAAGTTGAGTATCCAGGCCAGTCCAGCCCTGTCAGACCCGACCGTGAAGCTAAGGAATAGCATTTATAGATAACCTATTTAGATGCTATAAAACTCATCTTAAAGTGTGTATTTCCATCAGGCAGATATCTAAAAGGGAGACTTTTTTGTAATTACTTAGAAACTCCTCATAGCACCTTTAAACTTTTTTAACACTAAAATGAACAGAAAGGGTTCACGACTGCCTCGGCTCTGAAACTTTTATGTTACCGAGACCTTTTTTTTAATTCAAGTCTCTGTGTTGTTGCTCAATGGAGACATTCTTCATTGATTCCATTTCTCTTGGTCCTCCTGAGTCCTCACACGCTGGGTTAAATGTTTTATAACACAGATGTGTTTTACAGTTTCACCCTCTTATGTTGGTGGATCGGTGTTATTCCAGCTCCTGTCTACAAACTGGTAACAAAATGTTAAATACACATCTGTCCTCTTTAAAACAACATCTGCAGTTAGATGTTTTACTGTTCTTCTATTAAGACAAAAGGTGTGGTTATCTTGACATGTTGCTACGTTACTCTGCCGTCTTCTTCAGAAGAACATAAAACATTTATATTGTAAGAAGACAAGATGAATCTAATCAGTAATATCTGCAGTTATCACACTTAATCAGAGGAATATCATAACCAAGTCATTTCTTATAATCAAGTAAACATTTCCAACACTGTAAGATTCTCATTCAGAGTAAAATAATGATCAACATCCATGTCTCCACAGTTTCTCAAACGCTGCTGCTACAGACGGTGTTTAGTCCTGATCTTTGGAGAAACAGATGATCTGATGGCTTAGACGTGGAGGGTGATGTTCTCCATATTTTAACCGTTCATCCTGTGAGATAATAACTTTAGTTTTTTTCCATCTCTGTTTCACACATGCTGTATTTCTTCTTCTCTCCATTAGATTTTTATGGAGTGTAGATTTGTTCAGTATTTCTCGGAGTTGTTAACCCATATCAAAGTTATAGATTTGTAATGATGAATATGTTTGATTATTTTTCCACAGGTGCTAAAGCTTATTAACTTGCAGTGCAGCTGGATCAGCCCGATTGGTTGCCTGTAATCAGACACATCCATGTTGCTAAGATCCAATCGACAATGGCTGTGAGCTAAACCTGCACAGCCCAGTTAGCAACAGAGATTAGCATAGATGCTAACACCTTCAGGAGCAGTTTTATCCCATCATGACCAAATCGCTTTATTACATGAAAACTAGAAAAGCACTCGGAGAGCACAGACCTCCAGCACCACAGTCCTCTCACATAAATATTAGTCCTACCTTTAGTTCATCTAAATATTTAGAGTCCTTGACCATGAAAACAAACCATTAACACCTGGATTCATAATGATATTTATTTAGTGAACAATTAAAAAATGCAGGTCTAAATCATAATCATAAAACTAGACAAGTAAGCTTGGGTTATTTAAAACTTCCAAAACCAAATTCAGAACTACTTAAAAAAGCTGTTTTTTATAGAGCCATTCAGCAGTGGGATTTATTATCTGAAAATATTAAAAGAATCAAAAGTAAATACTTATTAAAAGATCTATCAAGCAAATATTAATGAGAGAGACCACACCATCAGAATAATTAGAATAATCTTTTTTTGTTTGTTATTGATGTTACTTTGATTGACACTGACATGTGTCAGTTTCTGTTTGTATGATTGTTGTATGTTGTTTATGTTGTGATGTTTTATGTGGACCCCAGGAAGATTAGCAATCACGAATAAAGAATAAGAATAAAGTTCAGTAGTTATTCACAGAAATCAGATTTTTCATCATGGCAGTTTTATGCTGATCCAGATCAGTCAAAAAGTCTAATCATTTGTTCCTTATCCCACTCCGGACATTTCCTGAACATGCAATCAAAATCCATCCAAAACTTTTTGAATAATGTTGCTAACAGACAAACAGACAAACAAATAAATAAACAAACAAACAGCCGTCAGAATAACATAATCTCCTGGCAGAGTAAACAACACTACAAACTCGGCGTCATGGTGGCTCCTTACAACAGAACTGTTTCTTTTAATCATTTGTGTTTCCTTGCTGAGCTAACAGCAGATTTCACATTTATGTTTGAGGATGTCAGCGTCTCCAGCTGCTCTCAGATCCTCAGGCCGACTAATCGAGCACGAGCAGAGCCTAACGTTGACTCATATGACAAACACTTTAACATTTAAACAGACCTGCAGAAAAAAGAGTCATGTGGGTACTGACATTTAGATATGTCAGAATGGCAACATGAGCAGATAACCTGTTAGAAATGTAGATTCATATTTGACAGTCAAACCAGAGACCCTCAGTTTGATTGTAGATCGGTTTATTCCCTTTAAAGGATGATTACAGAAGCCTGAGCTGATCAGAGCACTC
Source organism: Scarus forsteni (assembly GCA_036419115.1). Lineage (NCBI taxonomy): Eukaryota > Metazoa > Chordata > Actinopteri > Labriformes > Labridae > Scarus > Scarus forsteni. The sequence continues at coordinate 7,658,950 of JAZDUH010000431.1, read as the reverse complement.
AGACATAAGATCATTATTTTCCATCAGTTCATGCATCTTCATGTCACACAAACACTTCTGACAGCTGACAGTGTAGGTAAGTTTAATGTTGTGAACAAGCAAGTTTCAGACAAATGTATTCACAGTAAATGACTTATGTCAAATGCCAAACACATTTATGAATAAATATCAACAACAAATAACTGCAGATACCTGAAATAAAGCTCATGATATCTGAAATGGGTTTACAGAAACCTGCAGCTACATCCTAACAGACAGAAGTCTGAACTTTTAAAACACATCTCAGACATGTGGAACTTTTTTCTGACCTTATGTCATTTTTCCACCAGAGCTCCGTGACACAGTGATGCCGCTTTCACACTAAAATTAGCAGGTCAATGCAGGTATTTTTAACGTTGACCTGCTAACAATCACTAAGTATCTCCTTTCCCATACTCGTCTAATCGCCTGCAGACGAGCTGTGTGGCTGTTTTTTTTCCTCTGGCGGGTCGTGTTGATGACATCATCAGCGTGACAAAACTCGTCTATGTGAACAATGGAAAGGAGCAAAGTGGCCGTGGACTCAGTTTTCTGTACTGTGTACCTTTGTCCTTCTTTAAAAATGTACAAACTCTATGCTGATGGTTCAAAGGTGGATGAGTTTGTTGCTAAAGAGTTACGTAAGTTACAGACGGGCGTGACGTTACGGTGATGTTATGACGTAAATTAGCGGGTGGACTCAGGTGTGATGTTCCCACTGAAGCAGATCAGAGGTGAGCTGATTCAACCTGCGTCTCTTGCAGGGTCAGAATGCAGATTGAACCCTTTCACACTGCAGATAGGAGTCGACTGTGTCCAGGTATGAAAGGGTTTGAGTGTGCATGTTCTCCCTGTGCATGTCTGTGTTCTCTTCATGCTCTCCAGCTTCCACAGACAGATCAGAACATGCTCAGGAGGCTGATTGTTGTCAGATTGTCCTTGGGTATGAATGTGTTGAAGAATGGGGTTTTCTGTCTCTGTATGTGGCCCTGTGATTGGCTGGCACTTGATCCAGGGTGTACCTGTCACCTCCAGCCCCAGTAACCTTAAAGGGATGAGCAGTTTTAAAAATGGACATTTCTTTTCTTTAAGGCTCTTTTCTCCTTTTATGTTTTTATTGTATTTTCTCTCCTTGATGTTTATTCTTTTTGTTCTGTGTTTATTTAGTTTTTATTTTTATCTTTGGTCCTCTTGGTGCTATATAAAAGAATAAACCTATGATGGTGATCATTTTAAAATAATAACAATCACAGCAGGGGTCGTCTGCAGCCCAACATCCCTGATTAAAATAAACCGTTTACATTCAGAGCAGAAATCCAACAGAAGCACCACTTTAAGCTCTCTCCTCTTAATTTGTTTCACCTTAGTGGAAATGTTGGTTTGGCACAAAGTGGTCCAATACCAAAACCAAAAGTCCTGAACAACAAATACTAACAGTGTTTTTAATGCCAGGTGATCCACAGTCAGAGGATTAAGAGCCAAATTTAACATGATCTCCTTTAAACTGTTTTCATCTTTAACAGCTGGTGTGTTTACCATCAGTTTCTATAAAGCTTCAAACTGAAAGGTAATTATTAATCTCTAACTTTATGACATCCATGGTGGAAATGTGGAAACATCACAGAAGCATGACCTGCAAACATTTTTTTTTATTTATCCAGGAAAACCTCACTGAGATTAAAAATCTCTTTCACAAGAGTGTCCTGGACAAGACAGCAGCACATTCAACAGTTTTGTACAAACACATGCAGTCATCAAACATATTAAACAAGACTTCAATACATTAAGAAAGAGAAGTCACAATAGGCTTATTTTGCTTGGATTGTCCACAGGAGAAAAAGAGCATCAGTCTAAACATCAGCAGCCAGATGTGTCCAACTCCAGGTCGATCAACATCATCTTAAAAGTGTCTAATGATACCAGATCTTTAGTTTCAGGTCTTTTTGTAGATTATTCCAACATGTGGAGCAGCAAACCTGAATGCCTTTTCCCAGCTCAGTTCTTACTTTTGGAACAGACGATAAGAAAAGATCCTGAAGATTATAAGATGCTCTTCTGACTGATGTAGGTCAGCAGGTAGGATGGAAGCAGACCAAGGACACATTAATAAATAAGACAGTGATTAAGTCTGCGTGCAGACAAAGACCATCTAACACGAGCATACAGCAAACAATGATGAGTAAGAGATTTAAAACCAGTGATGAAGCTCAGAGCTCCATGATGCACAGAATCAGAGAATGTAGCTATTAGAGGAGGAGTGCACGTACAAAACATCTCCATAGTCAACAATAAGATTTAAACCAATAAAACCCTGGAGCAGTGTTTAGTGGTGCAGGAAAATTAAAGAGAAATAGGAAGAATGTTGCAGGAAAGGAGCCACAGGTCAGACGAGTGAACAAACCATCAGCCTCCAACACTGAGGGCAGTCTGACCTCCTGCAGGGTCACCTGAGCTGAACATCAGTCTGATATCTACACTGGCTTTAATATTTAATGAAGGAGAAGACTTTCTGCTAATGCACAACCATCGAAACATAGAGATAGTGTTCTCTATGGGCTTTAACACTGCTGCTTATTGGCCAGGAGGGGGCGCTGCAGGACTTTAAGTCTCTTTAACACTCCTGTCCAATCATGTTTATCAAGGTAACGACTTTAGATCATGAACATTTAAACACAAACACTCAAACATGATGGGGATCTGTGTGTCCAGAGCCGGCCCTCACCAATCTGGTGCCCCAGCAGGATCCCACACCAATAACAGTTTTTACATACTCAAATAAAACTATCATAAAGCTCCATGTTTTAGTGACTTTATTTTTACATACGAAAAACCTGCAAATAAACACTTTAATCAAATTTAAATAAATACAAAATAAAAAATAAACATTAAAGTATAGTTCAGAGGTGGCAGGAGATGCTAATGAAGACTCACATGGCTGTACTAGAGCTGTGAAGGCAGAAGATCCTGACGGTGCATCACCTGGCTGTAGATGCATCAGAGAAGCAGAGCTGTCCACAGATGGGGGGGGGGGGGGTATTGAACAGTGATATTTGACAATGAAGTCGTAGTAAACACATGGAAACCCATTTAGTTATTGCACCTGAGCAGCCTCTAACTGTCTACACAGATAAACGTGTTCATCTTTCTAGATGCTGATGCAATGACAGGGTCATTATTATTTGGAACTAAAACTGTTGATATTTTTACAAAAGTCCAGACCAGTGTGATTTCTCAGAAAAAGGAAAACATTAAATGCAATTGCAAACCCCTGCAAGCTGTAACATAAAAAATAAATCAGATACAACAAACCAACCCTCTTTATTACTGCACTTATTACTGAACTTGATTAATTCACGTTAAGACCTTTAAACGTGGTATTTCATGATAGTAGTAGTGAATATTTATTGATAGTAAAGCAAACGTTTGAAAAGCTTAATTCCAGAGGTTCCTCGGTCTGTTTTCTCTTCATCAGAGCAGCAGGGCAGGTGTGCTTCAAACTATTTATTACAATATTTGTATTTAAAATCAGCCAAATGTTAGCTTACTAAGTGCGCAGTGATGTTAATAAGAAGCAGGACTCTAACGATACCTGCCTCACAAAAGAGAAACTGTGATTCTATACCTGGTTATTTTATCTACACCTACAAAAATGTTTGTTTACCTGATTAAAACACAGTGACTACCATCCGCTAACAAGCTAGCATAACTGTAAGTAAAACTTCTAAATAATATCACACACATACCTCTGTCTTTTTCTCCTCCTCCTCTCTTCTTCTCTTTCGCCCTGCAGGCTGTTTGACATGATACCTGTTATTTAGCGTTCTGTCGGTCAGTATCATTTAAGCTGCATAAACTGCCTGTCCATCTCGTCCACAAACGAGCAGGTGAGGAGGAGCGGTGTTGATGATGTGATCATGCGCCCCTAGCATTAGCCTATCCTGCCTATGCCATGGGCCGGCCCTGGGGGCGTCTTCTGACCCCGCATGTAACTGAACACAGCAGGGAGCCATGAGTCCAACCATCAAGCAGCAGAAGAGTTAACCTTAAAACCCTAAAGAACCTTTAAAAACCTTAAAAACCTAAAGAACCTAAAAAACCTTAAGAAGGTAAAAAAAACAACCTTAAAAACCTAAAAAACCTTTAAAAACATTAAAAACCTAAAAAAAACTAAAAAACCTTTAAAAACCTTAAAAACCTAAAAAACCTTAAGAAGGTAAAAAAACAACCTTAAAAACCTAAAAAACCTAAAAAACCTTTAAAAACATTAAAAACCTAAAAAACCTAAAAAACCTTTAAAAACATTAAAAACCTAAAAAAAACTAAAAAACCTTTAAAAACCTTTAAAACTTAGAAAAAAACCTAAAAAACCCTTAGGAAGGTATAAAAAACAACCTTAAAAACCTTAAAAACCTAAAAAACCTTTAAAACTTAGAAAAAAAACTAAAAAACCTTAAAAACCCTAAAAACCTAAAAAAAAAAAAAACCTTTAAAACTTACAAAACCTTACAAACCTTAAAAACCTAAAAAACCTAAAAAACCTTAAAAACCTAAAAAACCTGAAAAACTTACAAAACCTTACAAACCTAAAAAACCTTAAAAACCTAAGAAACCTAAAAAAAAAAAACTTAAAACCTTGATAACCTTAAAACCTGAGGTAACAGCCCTCTGCTCTGAGCTCTGCAGAGGGTCTGAAGTGCAGTGTGAGTGTGTTTGTGGTGACAGAGGTGTAGATGTGCAGGCCTCGTGCACACGGTCAGTGCAGCCCTCAGACTGTATTAATTTTCTGTTTCTTTAATTTACTGACATGCAAACAAACAACAGAGGATAATAAGGCAGCATGAGCTTCAGGCTGCAGAGGTGCACCTGTGTGTCTCCACTGCCTCAGCACTTTTTACTGTGTGAATATTTAATATGAATTTGTTATAATAATGGAGAAAGTCTCCTGATCGTCCTGGAACATTTCACTCTGGAGCTGTGATGTTTCCTTAGAGAGGATTTCTGTGGCAGGAAATTCAGCAACTAATTAAACAGTGAAAAATAAAAAGTCTAAGGCTCAGGCCTCCTTAAAACAACTCAGAAACAAACTGAATGAGAAGACTGAGCTCCGCTGAGACTCTGCCTGCTGTGTTAACATCATGTTACCTTATCTTCAGTGTAAACGGACTCTGATTCTCCACAAACATGATCAAACATGAGAGTCTTGTATGAGAGGGATGGTCAATGGACCAGGGCTACATCTCTCTATAAGGTCTACAGGATCTACCCTCCCTCTGAAACTGTAAATGGACTCGAGCTGACGGGACTTTTCTAGATTCTTAATTTACTCAGAGCAGATCTACACTGCAGGTCACATCCATCACCCATTCACTCATAGATGGTTGAACCTTCAGTATGTCCGCCATGACCATTTACACACCACTGATGCAGCAGCCTGAGGTTAAAGGTCATGCCCAAGGACACGTCTCTGTGTGACCTCCTGTTTGCTGTGTTACCCAATGAAGTTTGTTACTGACTCTTAAACTGATGGCAGCTTTAACCTTCAGACTCAGAGTTTAATCATTTTAAATGTTCTTTGAGCTCACTCTGTCTTTGTTTAAAGAGCTTTGACTGTTTTACCTCCGTCATCTTCATCTCAACTACACAGTCACTTCAAACTATGGTCACCGAATAATTACTATTCACTGGTAAGAGCATGTGCATACTTTGGTCAAATTATCATTAATTTTGGTTTAAAATCTCCCAAACTAACACAACATTCTAGTTTTTATTTAACTGTTATTTATTAAATAAAAACTAGAATGTTATGCTATTTTAGGAGATTTTAAAACCAAATTTAATGATAATTTGACCAAAGTATGCACATGCTCTTACCAGTGAATAGCAATTATGTTCGGTGTTTGCAGGTGTTTTTATACATTCAGTAATTCATTAAATCAATCAATCAATCAATCAAAGTTTATTTCTAAAGCCCTTTACAGTAACCCAAAAGGCCCCCAAAGTGCTTTACAGTAGTGTTAGAAAATAAATAAGAACACTATGGATAAAAACAACATAAAACAATACTGGAAGAACAATACATAAAAGCAAGAGATACATAAGAATACAACGGGAGGTGTGACACAGCAGCAAGGTGCATAAAAGCCATTCAGGAAAGATAAAACTAACTGACATGAGCCTAAAACTTAGAAGCCTTAGTCAGGGTTAAAAGCCATTCTAAAAAAGTGAGTTTTTAGTTTAGATTTAAAAAGACCAAAGTCAGTTGTGGTGCAGATGTCTGGGGGCAGCTTGTTCCACAACGTAGGTGCAGCAACAGCAAAAGAACGGTCCCCCCACTGTTTACATCTCGACCTTGGAACATCCAAAAGGAACTGGCCAGAAGAACGCAGGGCCCTTGTATGGCTGCGTAAAGTTAAAATCTCTGATAAATAAAGAGGAGCCAGGCCGTGAATGGCATTAAAAACAAACAACAAAAGTTTAAAATCAATTAAAGTGTTAACTCACTAAACATCCACCCATTATCCACACTGCTCATCCTTTTCTGGGGCATATCCCAGTTGAGATGGGCAGGGCGGGGTCCACCCTGAACTGTTCACCAGCCAATCACTGGACCACATACAGAGACAGCCAACCATTCACACTCATACCTACGGGCAATCTAGAGTCACAAATCAACCTATTGAGCATTTTGGTCTGTAGGAAGCTGGAGTGACCGGAGAGAACCCACACATGCACAAGGAGAACATGCAAACTCCACACAGACAGGCACTGACTGACACGATCACGTTAGTGTGAGGCACGTGCACTTCAACAAACGGGCTGAACAAAATGAGACAAAGGGAGCATGTGTGTCGAGGATTTGGTGAATAAAATGGCTGCTACATTTAACCAAGCACACACTGTCTAAACCCAGTTTCCCCTCATGACATCATCAGTCTAACCCAGTGGGCTGCCTTCAGCCATTGACCACACCTTTACCTCCAACCAGGAAGTTCTCCTCCACCAACATCCAGGTAACTCAAAGAAGAGAGAACAGAACTAATTACAGAAAACTGAGCTTAATCTTACAATGAAAAAACTGTGAGCACTAAATTAAAGCAGCTTATAAAAAATAAAAACTGAAAACTAAAGCTGAGTCAAATAGTGTGTCCAAGTGTTTCTGGACAGTTTGTCAAACTAATGAGGTGAACAGCTGATGATAAGGTCAGGCTGAATATTACCCATGTGGCCATTAAATAAAAATTCAGATCGCCCATTTGGCAGTCTAGGCTAAGGGTGCTTTGGCCTCCAGGGGGCGCTGCAAAGTCAGGAAAAGTCACCTTCAGTATAATTACAGTAGAACTACTTATTAACTCTAAAAATGGAAAAGATCACATTGATTCAAACGCAAAGCAATGCTCAAATTATATTACTATAAATGATAATACCAGAAAACACACACACACACACACACACACACACACACGCACTGTAGTTGTGCAAATGAAAACAGATATTTTAAATTGCTTTAATGCATAGTTTTCCATGGTGTACATGTAGCTGATGTATAGAGTTACTGTGTGGTCATTTAATTTTTTGATTGTTTTATTTATGATTTATTAGGCGACTATAATTATTATTAACTTTAACTTTTTTGGTAAGGGTATTTATATTGTATTTCAAATGTTTTGTCTATATTTCTAATTTGTTCAGCATCTCTAAATGAGTTGACATTTTATCTTCTAAATTAACTCTTTCATGCATGGTGTCCACCTTTTATACCATCTAGGCTGCAGTACCATGTCAAACTATCAGGTGGCAAACAACCAAAACCTTATCTCAAGTTTCAGAAAATAGTATCTGTTCTAATGGGATATTGCATCATAAATCAAGAGCTAATTATTACACCACATCTTTCAGAAAGCAGATTTTAAAAACACTTCTCCCATATGTTTCTTTGTGATCAAAAATTAATGTAATTAAAGGGTATATACTTGGTAATAAACCTGTATGCAGGTTTCACCTAATTTTGTTTTTTTTTATTTAAAACTTTGATGTAATTCACAAGTTAATAGTATGATTCAGTCACAATAATACATGTACTTTAGATTTTGCTTTTTATTTTATTTACTCTTCATAAATGATTATAAAAGGCGTGTGTTTGTGGATCTTTTTAACATTACTGTTTATGCTACTGGTGTCTGCTGCAGGGACAAATGCACAACTCCATATTAAAATATCATTGAAGAAAATAGCCATGATTTAACCCTTTAAGGCCCAAGACCATAGATTATAGCCAGAAAATTCTAATTTGTGGAGCTGAAATGTTTGTTTCACTTTCTGCTAAAATCCATTAAAATAAAAATGTCCTTAAAATTCAACATGATGATTTTTCGTATCTCATTTGATACATTAGGTGTTTTTTGCTGCTGATAATCCATTAGAGGACATTTTTATCATTTATCTGATTGTATTCAGATGTTTTTTTTGTAATTTGTTGATCATATCGAGTAGATAGAGGTATTAAAAAAGTATGTAAAATATGATACAATTGGCTTTATAGGGTTAACTTGTTTAAAAGTGAAAACCAACATTTAGAAAAAAATCTTTTTGTGATAAAAACAGCAGTTAAAACAAAGCTGTTAAACTTCTTTTAAAAATCATCCGTCAGTTTCAAATGAAGTTAGCACCATAAACTCATGCTGAGGTCATCATTGTAGGTTTTTGTCTTACCTGATCTATTTCTTCACCTCCTGATATAAAGGCTGTTTGCTCTTCCTCCACATGAGCACTAGATGGCGTGATGGAGTCACACTGTTGGACGGTAACTCTGGAAACAGGTCGGGGAATTGCTGCTTCTGCCCCTAATGCATTAAATGACAGCCATGAAAACCATTACAGAAATAAAAGTCCCTGCTGCAATATTAATATGATCCATGGTGTTTAAAAAGGAAACCAACAACAAGGTGACCCAAACATCCCAGAATAACCCACCAAACCAACAAAGACGCTTTCATAGAGCAAAACACTTTCTCAATTATGGGAGCTGTAAGTTAAAAAAAATGAATTTCAAATGGAAGCTATTTTTTAAAGTTCAGCATAAACAAACTGAAAATTATGCAAATGCCACGGCAGCAGCAGAGTTTTTACAGACGGACTAATCTGCAGCATGCACTTGTTTAAAGGAGTTCGCTGGAGCGCAGAAACACCAAATACTGCTCGCCTGCTAATTAGTCTGCTCGAGTTGTCTGAGATGAAAATTGCAAATGTAAATGTGTCATCAATATGTAGACATATACAGAGAATATAGACTCCTCTGTTGGAGAAGGTGGCCTGTGTGTGTGTTAATGTGTCAGTGCGGATGATGCTGATGCCGGCTGATAGATGATTTTCACTCCGGCTGTCATTAACAAATGTAAACACCCCAGAGCTGTTGAAAAGGACGTGTTAAAAATAGCCTAATTAGAGTTTTTCTGCAAACGGAGTGGTGAATATGGCCGACTCCCACACAATGTTCTGCCACAAAGGAGAGCAGAGAATGACACTCATGAGATGATGCTGAAGAAGACATTGGTTCATCAGTCTGATGATTGATTATGCATTTATCTTCTTCTCTTATTAATGATGTTATTAAGGTTTATTCTGTTTAGGGTGCATTCATTATTCTCGTATCATAAGTCCACCACACAACACATTTCATCCCCTGATGTGTCCTCAGTTATTTCACGGCCGTGTTGTTGCAGGAGTTTAAAAACAGACTTTAATGCATGTGTTTCTGGACTGAGGAGCCATCACCATTAGAGAAGCTCTCGTTACTGAATTCTGTTATTAGTCAGCTCGTCTGCCAGTCTTCAGACACATTCTCAGATATTATTTGAATCTCGTACTCCGCCTGTGGCACGAGCCTCGCTCTGCTGTGCATCTGCCACTAATATGTGCCGGCTGCAGTCATCAGAGGGGAACTGTTGCTCTGGATTAAGAAGCATTGTTGCTGCTGCTGCTGCGGCTGCAGAGGGTCATCAAAGCAAAGTCACATTGTTGTGGAGGAAGACGTTCTGGGCTGATGCCGCTCTGGGCAGGGCTTTATTTTTGTTCATCACACAACAAGTGCTGAGGGTGAGCCAAGACGGGACCTCAGGATCAGACTTGGCAGGGCCAAAGATATATGACTGCCAGGCACAGGGGTGAAGATAATGTGAACAGAAGGCATCCTTCATCACAAACTGTGCTGGAGAAGCAGCTCGAGCAGAGCTTCACACAGATCAATGAGAAAAGATGACACAGTTTTCTCCTCCATGTTACTGGGATATAAAGCTCTGGTGCTTTAGGTGCCTGCGGATGCCTGTAGGACCAAAGTCAAACCCAGATGAAACCATCGTCTGCGTGTACGATGCACAGACGGTCAGAAAACAGACACGTCCAGGATGTATGGGACATGAAAATGAAAGAGCATATTTATAGAAGAGCCACAGCTCTGGGTCGTTTCATCACACCGTAAAGAAAATTAAATGGTTACCCTCTTTGACCGCTGCGTGCCTTAGCTTAGCAGTAAATTTGTGAACAGGGGCTCATGCTGTGGAAAGCCCCCTCAGCTGTTTGGAAGAATCCAAACAGAGTGCAGAGATAAAGCTGGACGAGTGAGCGGGGGGGGGGCAGCCATGTCCTCAGAGAGTGGCCACAGGCTTTATCGTCGTGCTGCTTTCTGCCCTCGGCTGCTGCAGCTCTCCGCTTGTCACACTCAGTTAGCTCAACGAAGTAATGAATATGCCGCTGTACATTTTTCATGAGGGAGGTGGGAGGAGAAAATCTGCTCTTTATAATGCTTTAATATGGAAGTTTTCACACACACTGCTCCCCTGCAAAGCCCCCTCAGGGCCTCCATGATGCTGCATGAGCGCGATGCTTAATGCTAACATTCCCCGCGGAGAGTTAGCCTGACGCAGCGTCACTGCACTGAGGAATATGTCGACCACAGCAGATATACAAGCAGCTGTAAATCATGACTTAGTGGGATAACAAAAAAAACAAGAGCTGGAAAAAGCACCGTGAGTCACCTCGTAAGGTTCATATCATTACAACTATTAATTTGTAGGAGGGAGCTCGGCCGTGGGCCTGCAGGAGCTCCAGACTGTTTCATCACAGAGCAAATCCAAACAAGCACAGAGCTGCTGGCCTCTCATTAGGAACACTTATGTGATTAAAAAGTCTGACCAATTTGCAAATGGTTAAAACTTCTCCTCTTTTAACCCTTTCATGCATGGTGTCCTCTACAGTCGACAGATATTTGGAATAAATGTTTTACTCTTTAGGCTGCAGCACCATAAAAAACTACCAGGCGGTGAACTCCCTGTATGTATAATATGAATACCTGTATTCATATTTCTCATAATTTATTATTTTTTTAAATGTTGGTGTAATTCACAAGTGAATAGTTTGATTTATCAGCAATAATACACAGAGGTGGACAGTGACGAAGTAGATTTACTTGAGTACTGTACTGAAGTACATTTTTTGAGTATCTGTACTTTACTTGAGTTTTTTTTTTAACTTATGACTTTTACTTCACTACATTTAAAAGACAAATATTCTACTTTTAACTCCACTACATTTCTATAAATGGCCTTGTTACTCGTTACTTTTAGGTACAGGTATGAAGTCAGCGGATTAAATTTATTTTCTCTTCTAAAATGTGATTTGTTCAAGTGGTGTTATCTATACTTCGTGCATCCTGTTCCACACTCCAGTCCAGTTGGTGGCGGTAATGCACTTTTGAGTTGGTTTGCCAACCACCATTAAACAACAAAGAAGAGGAAGAAGACGTGCGTGCGCTACTGCGATCGGGCAGGTAAAGGTTGAGCTAACGTTGGTGGTTAAGATTCATCTTGGCAGTAATGATGGCTACTATGGCAGATAAAGACGACAATTCCACACCAGAGCACCCATGGCCATATCTGAAGGGGAGGAGTTAAATAAAAAAAAGAAAATGTCAATGGTTGTCCTTTTGTTGATTCATTAGTGTTTCAGTTTGCATGTCCATGGGCTTTGTAGCATATTTTCAAACTCTTTATTCTTCATGATCTATAAGCAGGTCAGTGCATTCTGTAGATTGTTTCAGTCATTACGTTCTGTAAGGTCAGCGGGAAAATGTACTTTTAATACTTGAGTATTTTCAAAAGCAGGTACGCCAGTACTTTAACTTAAGTAAAAATTTGACTGAACAACTTTCCCTTGCATTGGAGTAGTATTTGAACATGTGTATCTGTACTTTGACTTGAGTACTGGTACTGAGTACTTTGTCCATCACTGATAGTACATATACTTCAGATTTTTCTTTTTCCTTTTTTTACTCTTAATGAATGTTTATCAAAGGTATGTGTTTGTGAATCTTTAGTTTCACGATGCTTAACTCCCTCAAAATGAAACACTGGGGAAAAATTAAAATTATTTTTTACTTGCTTAAAAGTAAAAAAGAAACACTAAAAAAATATTCCTCTGTGGTTCAATAATTCAGGCATGAAAGGGTTAAAACGTTCATCCTGTACTGAGTTATCAACACCGACGGAGGATCACATGATGTGGAGCTCAGCCATGTTTTCTGACCGGAGGGGCTTCTGCAGGGGGCTGTGCAAAGACTGGAAGAGGAAAGAAATCATAATTTGATTAGATAGAAAACATGTCCAGTGATGGATGAATGTGTAAGGATCCAGCTTCTGCTAGGGAAGCATGTGAGGGAGGAACTTCATCTGCTCACGACTCTCGGGGGGGTTAGGACGCATCTGACCACAGAGGCCCCGTCACGAAGACAAAACACATAACAGTCTAAAAACAATCGTCATAAAGACCAAGGTGTCTCAGAAAATGTGTGCGTCTACATGAATTCACTTGATACGGATCAAAACGCTGTAAAACACATGCCAGACCTCTAGGGGCGCTGTAACGATATGACGAAAACAAGCAAAAACAGATGAAAAAACAGTGGGCCTGTGCACTTGCTGCAAAAGTTGTAAACAGAGATTGTGATAAAGTGATCATAAAGTGGCGTAATGTGTCCTCGATAATTGTTTGTTCACCTCGGTGGTGATTGAGAAGAAGGAGATTTTGCTGCAACAGGGATAGTAGGGTCACTAGCTTCATCAGCACATATGCTACACCGTACGCTGCCATTGTTCTTGCCGCGTGTGGTGCATGCGTGTCAATGAAGATATGAAACTATGACGTAAGCGTATCTGAAAACTTGCGGAGAGCCAGTAATCACTGAGCTGTGTATACGGCATTTCAACATCTTTCCACTCTGAAACCTGGTTTGAAAAATAATCGTTTACAGACCCCCGAAACGCCGTCTTCGTATGGATGATACGTAGATTCAGCGAAAAACTTATGTGTTTAGACCTCGGTTTGTCTTCATGTGGATGGGGCCTGAGACATGCTCTGTGAAGAAACATGTCTGTCCACATGAAAACACTGAAAACGCTGTAGTACATACACCAGGCCTGTAAGTGGAGCTGCAGACAGACATTAAAACTTCAGAAGAAGGCATGAAGCATGTCTATGAAGATGTCAACACATCCCATCTTCTGCTGTTTTCTGTGTCCTCTTGTTGTTCACGGTGGACAAAGAGGAGCAGATGTTGTCGGGCATGAAGTTTAAGGAGGAGCTTAGACCACGACGTCATCGTTTCTGAATCTGATCCACATGGAAATGTAAGGCCGGAGTTTCGTATCCATCCACCGTGGGATCTGTCCTCAAATGTGTTTTTTGACATCCAAACCCGTCACCATGTGAACAACACATCTAAACAATCAAAAACTTGTGCAGGTAAGCCTGAATCCATCTTCATGTAGTCCCTGCACTCTAGAGGGCTCATCCTTTGTCTTCGGTCTTTCGTTACATGAACAGGAGAAGCACCGGGTGGCTCTGCATCACAAACTGATTTATTAAAAACTACCACATGTTCATTTGTCAGCCAAGAGAGGTGTTACCCAGCTTAATTCAAAATATGTTGATTTAAAGATGCTGTGAGGAGTTTCTAAGTAATTCCCAAAAAAGTCCCACTTTTAGATATATGCCTGATGGAAATACACACTTTAAGATGAGTTTTATAGCATCTAAATAGGTTATCTATAAATGCTATTCCTTCGCTTCACGGTCGGGTCAGACAGGGCTGGACTGGCCTGGATACTCAACTTCAGGAACAAGACAATTAAAACTAGAGCAAAGTTATATTATACAGACACGTCTTAGAGCACCGGGCTGTAAGTAGAGATATATAGCCGACTACAAAACTACCATACTAAGTTTTCCAAAAATTGCTTGTTGTCACACATCAAAAACTACCACTACGTAACTAGAAAGAGATACATTACCTCGTGGCTTCGCATCCTGTGAGTTGTTGAAAAAAGAAGTTGTAAAGCAATGCAGAGTTCTGAGGAAGGTCTGAGCTGCATTCATTAGCATCACAACAAACACACGCTTTGGCTTGGGTCACGTCTTTACGACAGCCGCCACGCGTGCTCATGGGTAGCAGAGTCTTTATGTCACTGGGAATAGATTCTCCTCATAGCACCTTTAAATGTCATTAAAGTTACATATTTTTCACTTTCAAAGCTACTCTGATGATTTTAAATAAAGAAAAATCAAGCAAAATAAACTGCTTTGTGCGATGAAAGAGTCCAACATGTTTTAAAAACACGAAGTCCTGGGACTTAAAATGTATTTTCTTTTATTGTCTTACCTGATTTAAGCCAATATTAAAATTCCCTTTGCTTTAGTTTGCTGTTTGCTCGGTGTGGGCCCAAGAGACACATTTCTGTCTTTGGTCCTGTCTGATTCCCTAAAAGTCAAAACTATCCAAATAATCAGTTTGGCTGATTGACTGTCAAACTTAGGTCAAAGCAGTTTTTATTTTGACATTACTTTGTTTTTGTAACACTCTTTGGAGGTTTGATGAAGATCAGAAACATTACCTTTAAGCTTTTTTCATCACTTCAAATCAAATCAGTGTTTGTTAGTGATTTATTTCATTCATATATCTGAAGTAAAACATTTTCATTCACGTATATGATCATATGAATGAAAAGGAACAGAAAGAAGAACAATCTTATGTTATCTGCCCCTTTTAGACACTTAAACAATATTTCAAAAACAAAACAACAGCAAGAATCTGAAAGCCCATCATTTTCTAAAGCATCCTGAACGGCCTCTTTGGCATCTGCTGTTATGATAAATCCACCCGTCCATGTTTATTTGTATTTGAACTGATAATCGTGACCGACAGCTGTGTTTCAGACCTGAATGGAAACATCATTTAATTCTTTAAATGCAGTTTCAAACATTTAAACCTGACAAGTCAAATAAATCAAACGTAGAAAGCACAAAAATGAAAGTGACATGTTCACTGCAACAGGCAGCACTCACCTCCTTTAAAGCTACAGAATCATTTTCAGTTTATGGAAAGTAAAACATCTAATAGAGTAAATTAAACATCATCCTGTGGTCGGGGTAAAGTTGTAACTTGAGTTTGTCCAAATGTCCAGGTCACTCTCTGTGTCCCGTCACAGCATACAAAAAAATTCTGGAAAAACTGATATATAGTAGAATTTTAAGTCATCTACAGGAAAATGAAATTTTATTTGAACATCAATATGGATTTAGAAAGCACCATTCTACCTACATGGCACCGCTACAGCGTGTTGACAAAATACAAACCGCTCTAAATGATAAAAAAATATTCATGAAGCATTTTTCTTGATTCGTTTTGATTCAGTCAATCATGAGATTTTGTTGAAAAATTACAACACTGTGGTGTTCAGGGTGACACATTAAAATGGTTAACTGGTTATATGAAGGAGAGAGAACAGTATGTTGTTATCAATGGCTCGAGCACTCTTGTTGTATCATGTGGAGTGCCACAAGGATCAGTATTAGGGCCTTTATTATTTCTTATTTACATGAATGATTTCCCTTTAGCTTGTAACTCTTCTTCTCCTATTTTGTTAAACTCACATTAAATGTTAAAAAGTCAAGTTTTATAGTATTAACAGGAGTTCTAACAAAGAATATGCTCGAGTTTCAATTGAGACAAATGAAATTTCTCAAGTATGTCATGTCACATTTTTAGGTATCATCATGGATGTGAAGTTAAATTGGAAACAGCACATTAATTTTATTCATAAAAAAACTGCAAAGTCATGAGGTCATCAGCAAACTTAGACATTTTGTTGATAAGACTTGTTTATTGACATTGTATTATTCTTTGATTTATCCATATTTGATTTATGGTAATATAGTCTGGGCAAACACGTACCAGTCCAACCTTGTTAAAATTTACTCTCTGCAAAAAAAGTTCAATAAGATTGACAACTTCTTCTAATTCAACAGAAACTTCTGCCC
This sequence comes from Scarus forsteni, assembly GCA_036419115.1. Lineage (NCBI taxonomy): Eukaryota > Metazoa > Chordata > Actinopteri > Labriformes > Labridae > Scarus > Scarus forsteni. Next base: position 7,642,567 of record JAZDUH010000431.1, on the reverse strand, counting down.
CACTCTTTAAAAAACTGAACAGTTTATGATATAAATATTCATCAGATATGTGTGTTTATTTATAAATACATGTTCTTACCTTCTTCTTTACCATCATCATTTAGAAATTTATTCAAATTAAATTCACAGATTAATTTAATCCCAGACAGGTTTGTCATCTTCACCTTTTCTTCTATAAAACTAAACACGGTCAGTTCTCCATCAGATATCATGGTGTAAAAATATGGAATAATAAAGACATGAGAGCTCATCATCATTACATATTTTTAAAAGGAAACTGTCTTTACATTTAATTCATGAAGCTTGGTTTGATTTTGTTTTTTTCCTTTGTCTTAAATTTTATTCTAATTTTGTCAGCTCTTTTATGGTCTCTATATTTTTGTTTCTTTGTTAAATCTGTTTATGTTTGTTATATTGTAGATTACTTTAATTTATTTTTGTTTTTGTTTTTGTTTCTTCACACATGAGCTCCTCTGCATCAGCCTGATGGCTTAATGGCCTCTTCTGACACATTTTTTTTTCTGAATATTTCCAGTTTGATCTTATGTATTTTTTATTGTGCAAAATCTAATAAACAAATAAATCAATTCATGAACAACTGCCTTGATGAGCTCCACATGTGTAAAGGGACTCTGGGATTAGACAGATGTCTCCTCAGCAAAGACTGTTGAGTAACTGTTGAAAGTAAAAAGAAAATAAAGTACAATTGCATCACTTTAATGGCTCATCTTTAAATTTGGGGCCACGTTTGTTAGTGGAAAACAGAACTCTGTATATTAGTGATTTATGCATCCATGTGTAAATTCTTATCAACTTTAATCACATGATATTCAGAAACACAGCACATGTCACAGAATAACAGAAAATACATTTTAAATAATCATGTACTTACAGAATAAAAAGAATTATACCTCTGTTTCCACCCCTCTCTCCTCCTCTCCGTCTTCTTTCTCTTTTTCTGGTTTTATCTTACCACCAAAACTTCTGTTCAGTTTCCTAAAGACTGAGCTTGTGTTGGATTTATGGTGGGTCTAAATGAATAAAGTATTTGAATAAACATGACGGTTTGGCTTTCGGATTTTGTTATAAATTGGCACTATATGAATAAAACTGACTGGCTGATGGATTGATTTAAAGTAAATATAACATTTTCCACCCCCGGTCTTTCCACTTGCTTCTCTGAATAATTTTGCTCCTATCACAGTGTCATACATTAGCTTCTGATCTATGGCAACAACACCTCTGATGTTCAATTAGAAATAAGAGGGTGCATTAGTCTAAGAACACAGACGGTAATAGACTTTGTCTGTTGCTCAGAAAACAGACTTGTCCCTGGAGACCTTGGTTTCCATTATTAAACCTCCAGCACATTGCCCATCAAGGCTGTTTCCATTCCCTCTGGCCAAAGTGAAATTACCTGCTTTTGAAGCCTGAGCATGGTAAAGCAGCCGCAGAGTGGTCGTGGAGGTCTGAGCCTCCATCTCCGCTCTGCTGGACGAGACTTTTGTGTTTTTAGGAAGGGAAAATAGAAAAATAACATATATTAAAGGGAAGTTTGCATTGAGGTCTGACGTAGTTACAGCTTAAATATCCTGTGGGAGCCTACGGCAGCATGAAAGCCTGTGACTAATACATTCAGCTGGTGATCTGCAGTATTCATCAGGACCTGGATGATGGATCACCATACAAGGGCCATAGAATATAAGAGATGAATGCTGGGCTGCAAATACAAACACTTAGTATTCCACAGGGCAGACACAAAAGCTGTTCTCTTTATGATAACACAATACTATCTCCAGTCTGACAGCAACTTATGCAGATGTGCCCTGCTGAAACCCCCCCCCTCGTAAAGCGTTCAACAGGCAGGTCACATTGGCGTAGGCTGTTGTGGATGAAATGCTAACACGCTCCTGCATGAGGCTCTGGGCATCATCGCTCACCTGTGATGGATAGTGCCAGACTGAAGCTGTAGTCACCTCTCCAGCCTTCATCATCAGGAGGAAAAGGAGCCGCTGCTGTCTCCAGCCTTTGATTACTGCTCAGCACTAACACAAAGCCAAGCTATCTGTTTGCTCCCATATCTGTGCCTGTAACACCCAGATCGAAGCATCTCTGTCTCCTATAGGTGCATAAAGAGAAGACGATTCAACACCCTCATCTGAAGGCAGAGAGGTGAAATTGAAAATGTGAATGTCTGGCTAATGGCACAGGAGGAGTGCTGCAGATATAATACTAAATCCATAAAGGACAATTTCAGGCCCAAGACTCCGGAGACTCGGGCGCTCAATCATGAAGTCATTCACTCAGATTGATCAAGAGGCGTCGTAATCACACGAGAGCGTTACACCAGGCTCCGAGGACGAGCCTCAGAACTGTCAGCAGATCCAGAGCGGGATTTAATGGATCTGAGGTGATGTGCTTGGAAATCATTTCAGAAGGTGCAAATAGAATCCTCAAAGCATTTTAGCAGCATTTAGCAGCTGTCCAATGAAATTAATGTTCAGACCAGTGGAATAAAGTCGCCACCAGAGAAACGGCTCCAGAACTGACGATAAATCCAAAAGAACCGAGCTCTGAAGAATCAAGCCCGACTAATGAGCAGCGCTCCTGATAACGGCCCCACATTAAACAAAAAGCCTAAACGCACCCACAGATAACAAGCCTTTTTTATTGAAATCACTCTGGTAGGACCCAGCGCTCCCCCAGAGACTGATATAAATGCTGCAAATGTGACATTAAATATTCATCCCATTCATCCAGCACTTCTTCTGGAGGAAAAATGAGAATAAAAAATCACTGGAGTGTTCTGAGGAGTGGGTGGAGGTGGATTATTCTCCATGAGAAACTTTGTTTTAAGGAGATGCATGCAGATGTGATGAACCTTTTCCCCAATGTGCTGCATTCGACTTTTAATAGCAGCTTCCAATCACTAATAAAAAGCTGAGACTGAAATGAAACTGCAGCAAAAGATCAAGCACCTGTTTAGTAGGGCTGGGTTTAAAAAATCAGTTTAATCCATTTTAATCGATTTCCCTTTAACTGGTTCATAATCGATCCATAAAATCCAAAGATGGATCTTTTAACTTTGGTAGTTTTTTCGTTATTGGACGTGCAGAGAAGCAGCCTGTGGTATCAATCCAGCTAGCCTCGCGTGATCTGCGTTAAGTGCTGCTTTCTGAGATGTTACTGCAAGCAGTCAAACAAGCATGACGCAAGTTGTCAAGCAGCACTATAGGGGCAACACCAGTGAGTTTAAAGCTGATGTTTAGACGTGTTTCAGATTTAACAAGCACAAAGGAGAAGAGGAGGTGGACAAAAAACAACTAGTGTGCAGAATATGCATTCATGTATATAATTAATATATGATTAATGTAACTGCTTTGGTTTCAGTTCTTAAAGGGACTGTGAGGAGTTTCTAAGTAGTTACAACAAAGTCTCCCTTTTAGATATCTGCCTGATGGAAATACACACTTTAAGATGAGTTTTATAGCATCAAAATAGGTTATCTATAAATGCTATTCCTTAGCTTCATGGTCGGGTCAGACAGGGCTGGACTGGCCTGGATACTCAACTTCAGGAACAAGACAATTAAAACTAGAGCAAATTTATATTATTCAGACACGTCTTAGAGCACTGGGCTGTAAGTAGCCATATATAGCCGGCTACAAAACTATGATACTAAGTTTTCCAAAAATTGCTTGTTGTCACACATCAAAAACTACCACTACGTAACTAGAAAGAGATACATTACCTCGTGGCTTTGCATCCTGTAAGTTGTTGAAAAAAGAAGTTGTAAAGCAATGCAGAGTTCTGAGGAAGGTCTGAGCTGCATTCATTAGCATCACAACAACTTTTGCTGCGTTCCAGTTGTAGTCAGAAGTAGGAATTTCCGAGTTCCAAGTAGGAAACAGTAACTGGAACGTCCCCTGAAGTCTGAATTTCCTACTGGGATCTCGGTGAAACCTCACCACCCCCGAGTTGACAATGGAAGATGGATGCCCCCAGTGTGAACAGTTATTTAGCTCCTGTAATAATCCATTTATTTGCACTTCTGACTGGGGTGTGTCGCTCTAGATCAGCTGTATACATAGTATTGTTAGACTTATATTTACAAAAATGCTGCCATAGTGATAATCACATTCTTCATGTGATATTTGTGAACAACAACGCAGGGCGTGCTAACAACAGCTAACAATAGCCTGGTAGATCGGTATGTTTTTTTCCAACTTCAACTTGAATGTCGATAAGTCAGAGATGATGTCACTCCCAGTGTTTAACTGAGATATTGAAGACTGAATTAAAATCAAATTCAATCTTGAATCGAATCGATCCAGAAAATCCGAATCGATACCCAGCCCTACTCTTTATTGATGCAGTCAGCTCATGTCTTCGCCTGCCTCGGGCACAGTGACTCTGATTATGGTCTGGACCATCTGCTGCCGTCACATTTCTAAAGTCTTCACTCCTCCACACTCAGAGTCCTGGTCCAAATCCTCAGGAGTCTGGCACCTCAGTCCATCATCAGGTCTGATGCTCCTCACCTGCACAGGTGTCTGATGCTCCTCACCTGCACAGGCGTCTGATGCTCCTCACCTGCACAGGCGTCTGATGCTCCTCACCTGCACAGGCGTCTGATGCTCCTCACCTGCACAGGCGTCTGATGCTCCTCACCTGCACAGGCGTCTGATGCTCCTCACCTGCACAGGCGTCTGATGCTCTTCACCTGCACAGGCGTCTGATGCTCCTCACCTGCACAGGTGTCTGGACTTAAAGGGCTGATCCCTCTTCACCCTGAGGTCTGCCAAGACAAAGCTCCAGAGAGAGGCTAATCACAAAGACACATTTTCAATCACACATAATCTCACAATAAATAATAGTTCACTCAAACTTGATCTCTTTTTAAATAATACGACAGGTAGGAGCATCATTAAAGACCAAAGCTCTCATGAAAATGAATCTTTGAATCTTTGGATTGAACTTTGCTCTGAGGAGTTTATTCCAAACCTTCAGACTGAAGCTTCAGTCTGCAGACAAACCAAAGCTGCAGGATCATGAATAAGTCTGTTTTACATTATCTAACATTATTATTACCACATGATAACAGGAGACATCATTTCAGAACAGTCTAATAGTTTATTTAACACTTTCTCTACGTGCACACTAAAGGATTTGATCAACCAACTTTTTGGGAACTTAGAAATACTCATCTTCTGGTCAGTCTCAGGAGCAATCTGATTACACAGCTTTATGGAGTCGCTGCATGAGAGACATATCAACGATGGAAAAGAGAGGAGCGTCTCAGAATTATAAACTGTTGATATTGACAAAAATACTCCAGCCTTAAAGTCAGCTCTCATATCAGACAGACTTCAGTTCTGCACAGGAGCTTCAAAACACTGAGAGCTGGAGCTGATAAAGAGCTTTCATCAAGAATTAACGCTTCTTTTAAATATTGTTTCCACATTAAATATCAGCAGATGTATTTTACTGAAAATAAGAGTTAATCAATGTTCTGTCAGATTGAGCAGAGACCAATGATAAGAAGCATCTGTTCAAAATGTAAACAGAAGAAAACTCTGATTCATGGTTTAATAAATCAAACAGATGAATCATGCTTGGATTATTCATTTATCTGTTACATAGAGGTACAAAAACACAGCATAGACTCAGTCACATATGAGTAACAATCATTTACAATAAATCAGCAGAGTTACATTTGAAACAGCAGCTGCATGTCGGTCACAGGGGCATGCTGCTGCCTGGTGGTGCATGTTTGCTCGTTAACCAAAGGAGCTTCAGTGTCACTGTGTTCTTCTACGGTGATTCAGTCTTTACACAGGAAAGCCCCTAAAGGCAGCATCACTCTGGGTCTCTTGACTTGAAGGTGCTATGAGGAGAATCTTCTTCTGGCCACACAAAGACTCTGCTACCCATGAGCACGCGCGGCGACTGTCGTAAAGACGTGACCCAAGCCAAAGTGTGTGTTTGTTGTGATGCTAATGAATGCAGCTCGGACCTTCCTCAGAACTCTGCATTGCTTTACAACTTCTTTTTTCAACAACTTACAGGATGCAAAGCCACGAGGTAATGTATCTCTTTCTAGTTACGTAGCGGTAGTTTTTGATGTGTGACAACAAGCAATTTTTGGAAAACTTAGTATTGTAGTTTTGTAGCCGGCTATATATGGCTACTTACAGCCCGGTGCTCTAAGACGTGTCTGAATAATATAAATCTGCTCTAGTTTTAATTGTCTTGTTCCTGAAGTTGAGTATCCAGTCCAGTCCAGCCCTGTCCAACCCGACCGTGAAGCTAAGGAATAGCATTTATAGATAACCTATTTTGATGCTATAAAACTCATCTTAAAGTGTGTATTTCCATCAGGCAGATATCTAAAAGGGAGACTTTGTTGAAATTACTTAGAAACTCCTCACAGCATCTTTAAAGTCTGTGGAATAAGGAACTCCAAAGAGGCTGTTCGACCTTGAAGCAGTTACAGTACTTCCTACATCGCAGCATGTTAAGCTTCTATTTAAAAACTTTCTCTGAATCGAATGACCAGCAGGTTGGAACTGGATGTGCAGGCATTTCCAGTTTCCACTTTTGTCGTCCTTGTGAGCAGGTTTTTAGCTTTTCTTACACAAACATGAAGGCTTTGAACACTCTAAAATATAATAACTATTCTTACTTAAATTACATATGTGCACTTTAATAAATCTTAACCTGTTGATTCAACTCAGTCAATATGAGGGAATATATTTAGCTTGAAAAAATATAAACATCTTAATTTTTGTGTGTCAGCTGGACTCCAAACTTTTTATCACAGTGACTGAACTCTGAGTTCAGGACTGCACATGTGCAGTAAAGCAGGAGAGACTCTGCAGGTTGATTTAATGTTGGAGTCTCAAGGGGAGTTATTTAACACGTCTGCATTTAACTACAACACGGAGACATTAAACCACAACGGAAGTGAAACAGAAGCTTTTCCATGTGTTGCCTCAGTCCTGACACAACAAGCTGATAGACTCCGTTCTTTAAAGATGTTTTGACTGAACCATGTGAAGGCTATTGAATTTGATTTGGTTAAAAAAAGAATCAGTTTTTGTACGACCATCCGTTGTTGTGCTTACTTTTATTATGAGGTGTTGGTGCAGTTGAATAGTGAGCTTGGTAGGTGATCGTGAGGTTGCAGGTTCGGGTCCAGCTCTGGGCAACATAAGTTCTTGGGTAAGACACTGAACCCAAAGTTGCTCTGACTGCTGTCTAAACGGGCATGAAAGGAGTGAATGTGAGAGTTAATGCAGGTGGATAACTAACATAAAACATTGAAATAACTTTATTAAACCAAGGTAAAATATCTTAACAGAATTCAGTACAACAGGGTTCTGAGTTCACAAAATAATTAAATATAAAATGAATGCAGTCTAAGAATTTTAATCAGATTTACTTTCCTTTTTTTAGGCAATTGGTTTCCTTTTTTTTTAAGGTTCTGATTCTCATGACTGCTTGTACCGAGATTAGCATAGATGCTAACAACTTCAGTAGCAGTTTTACACAAACAACAGCTACAAAACTGCAGTAAATAAAGTTAAAGTAATCTATTTCTGAACAACCCTGCTATACAATTCAGTACAAGAGAAGAAACATTGAGCTGAACTTAAAGAGCACAAAGTACTGTTGAAGTTTTTAGGGAGACATTTGACAACTTTTTAATAACAAAGACTGGTAAACCAGTGATTTTCATTTCTCACCTCAAACACATGCAGATCTTTGCATGTCTAAAGGGATAGTCTTAGTACTCGAGTTTACTCTTTCTGTAAATGTATGATTGGTCATTATTTTATCATTCTGGGATTGAATTTCAGAGACTTTTAGATATAAACTCACCTTTCTTCATGCCCTTGTGAAACCTCAGTTTGTCCTTGTTATGAATTATGACTGTGGTGACTCTTGATTGTCCTCTCTTTATCAGTGTCTATTTTTTGTGCTTAAGTGAGATTCTAATCTTTTAATTTTTGCTTATCGTCCCTCATGCTTCAGCAACAACCAACCAGTAAAATGTCAAAAGCAAAATACTCCAAGGAATACATGACGCTCACTTACTTAAGCTTTTTTTTAAGTAGCTGCAAAAATCTAGTGGTCTTGTTTGAAATGAAGATTAATTGAACTTAATCACTCAGGGCCTGATTTACTAAAGGTTTGCATGTTTAAAAATGTGCAAATTTGATAGCACATGCAAATCTGATCTACTAACGGGGTGCACTGAGGATTAATCTGTCAAAAACGCAAAATAGCATGCACAGTCCATTTAGCATGTTTGCTCACAGATTATCAGAACACACTGAATACTTGGAGGAGATGCAAATTCTGTTATTTAGCACCCGCAATGTGATTTATCAACCCCAAAAATGATAGTGCTCTGTGTTTTTGTGTCTTGGTTTGGCGTGTTTGAAAGGCAGATGCAAAACAGGCACAGTGTTATGAACGGGGGGCTGCAGCCACTGTGGCGAGAAGCAGGGTCATGTTATCCAAATATTCTCCATCATTGAATTTTCTGATGAATGGCATAAAGATCTGGAGGCTGTCAGTCATTATGATGGACTGGAACAAGAGGGACGATCCAGTGTGCCATCATACTCATGCTGACACGTAAAGTAAACCCTCTCTGCTTTGGGCTCTACATTGTGAAAGCAATCTAACCTGAGTATAGCCAACATCCCTCTGTTTGTCACCTAGACTGCATCACGGTGAGTTTATAAGAGTACCTGATCAGTCTGTGTGCATAACTATAATGCTGCGTTCACACCGCAAGCGACCCAGCTACCAAAATCGCGTAGCTGACTGACATGTAGTCGCGCGTCCATAAAAACCTTATTTTGGTCACCGTTGCTGTTGGCCGTCGCTCGGTGACGTCACGTCCGCTCGAGTTTCACCACAATCATATCATATATCATATAATAGGATGTATAGGCGGACATTATTCCAGCTGTATCCTTTTTACTCTCTTATCAAACACAAAACACTGCAGCTGATGATGCAGCAGCATCTGTGAGTTTACCGCGGTCCGTCTAGGTCAGGGGTGGGCAAGTGGCGGCCCGGGGGCCAAATGTGGCCCAACACATTACTAAATGTGGCTTGCCATTCATTCCCAAAAACCAGCAGCTGTAAATATGAAGAAAACTCAGATATCCAATAGAAATAATTCTATATAATCTTATGTAGGATATTCACAACCTTACTTTGCTCTTATAGTGTCTCTAAATCTCTTTCATGAAGCCTTTAACATTATATATCAAGTATTACTCAATATTATATTAAAAAAATGGCAGCAGCAAAATATTTGAGCTTTAAAAATTTGAAATACACATCATTTTATTGATTTGAAAAAAGCTTCATTGGCTTTAATTCCATGTATATTAGCTAAATTAGCTTGAAATCAAGTTCATTTGATTATGCATAATAATTTGTATTTATGTTGTAATATATGAATATTGATATTCTAATTTTATGATAAATTTATATTCTCAGTTGTTGTTTATCCAACATTCTTTTTCATTATCCAGAGTTTCTGTAAATTGTCACAATGCAGCCCTCTGGCTGGGGAAATGGTTTTATGTGGCCCTCTTGGTAATTAAAGTTGCCCACCCCTGGTCTAGGCGGAACTAATGTCCTCACTGACTAATGTTTCCACAGGGACATGAATAGTACCTCTGTAGTCCACACACGACACTGTCTGAAAAGATCAACTTTTTTTAACTTTCTTGACAGGCTATGTGGTAGTGTGAAAGCGGCTGTTGCATCGCAGGAGGGTTAGCCCCGCCCCATTGCGGCTGTACATTGACTTTGAATGGAGAGTGATCGTCGAGGTAGTGCAGGTAGCGTGCGGTGTGAGCGCAGCATTAGTCTGCTTTATACATGAGCGGTTATAGATGATGATGAAGCTGTGTAACTATGTGAATGCTGTCATTTAGATCATGTTTAATCATAACCAGAAAAGGAAAATTAAAAATGACAGATACAAATATGGCATGAGGGAAAAGTGACACACAGCAAAAAAGGTTACCGCAATGGGCTCAATTGCCTCTAACTCCATGACTTCAAACTTCATTTTTTATTTACAGCCACTCTGTTCTCCCAAACTCTCCATGGTGACAGGAGCACATGGAAAATCCTCCTTTAAATAGGCGCTCCACACTCGGTCGACCTGGCCCAGAGGAGAGGAAGGTCTGTGAAACGCACACTCTTGGTTTCCTGTTTGGGCTGATGGTCCTGTTACACAGCTGTACTTAATACTGAATTAAGACTAATGTACTAACTATACATTTGTTCTAAGCACTGATATTTCAGCCTACTATCATACTATAATAAAATCTACTAAACACACAGTCGAGCCAGCAGTGATGAGAGTGTCTTTTGCTTTCAGGGATTTTTAGGTGGTAGTTTTATGGGGAAACATGTTTTGTTAGACTTAGAAGAATTTATAGAATCGGTGAAAAACTTTAACCTTTGAGTGCTGGTGAGAAAAGGTTGTGGCTTCACCTTTCATCACAATGAAGCTCCATCCTCTGGGAGCTCTGTGGGGAAATATGAGAGCGAGAGAGGCTGCCTGATGTCAGGCTTCATGCAGACTTACTGTGATCCCAAACTGACCTGACCCAATTGATAATGCAGACTGCTAGCATGCTAATAACATGCTAATAACCTCAGTGTAAGGCCCCGTTTACATGATTATGAATATGGTCAAAAACAGAGTTTTCATCGCATTTCTGCCTCCTGTTTATTAAGAATAGAGATAAATGGATTAGTTTCCTGCTCCATGTGGACCAGATTCAGTGTTTCATGGTGAAAAGCTGACGTGATTACATGTGCAGTAAACTTTCACATGAAGGCTGCGTTTGTACTCCAAGAACAACGACAGCAGCTTCGTCCATCTACTGATCAACATGTCTGCTCAGATAGTTCCAGACAACATAACCAACAGATTTGTTGTCCAAACAACTCCTGCGTCTTCGTGTGTCCATTGTTGTTTGGGTGTTATACTTGACCATAAACTTTGTTAGAAAAGTCACATCACATACATCAGTTCCAAACTGGCAAGAACTGTTGGAATAATGTGTCGGGTCAAGCACATGCTGAATGAGAGAGCATTACTTCTCCTGTATTATTCACTGGTGCTACCATATTTAATGCATTGTGTGGAGGTGTGGGGAAACACCTACAAAAGCACCCTACAGAAGATATGCACACTACAAAAAAAAGCAATAAGAATCGTGCACAAAGTGAGTTACAGTGATCACACCAATCAGCTTTTTTTAAAGTCAAATATGTTAAAATTTATGGATCTAGTAAAACTAAAAACCCTACAGATTGTTTATAAAGCTAAACATAAATTACTACCTGGTAACTTAAATAAACGGTTCATGGAAAGGGAGGGAGGGTATGAATTGGGGGGGGGGGTACAATTTTAAGCAGCCGATTGTCCGTACTACCCTCAGAAGTATGTGTATTTCTGTCTGTGGGGTGAAACTGTGGAATAGTCTGGATGAACAAAAAAAAATGAGTAAAAATGTCCATCAACTTAAGACAATTTATAGAAAAGCTATTATTGAAAGGTATAGAATTATGGAAACAGAGTCAAGTAATTTTTAAAGGTTGTCGATGAATCCTTAAAGTGAACAGACTATTCTTGTCATGACTGTTAAACTATGCATAACACAGGCAAGTTTGTGTATTTGTATATTTGTATGTATGTGTCTGTGTATATGGGCATAAAATGTGAATGCAGACGGGTATATGTGCTTATGAATGTGATTTGTTTTGGAAGTGGAACTTCTAATAACCAGTCAGCATATACTCCACACCTGTAATTCACCACACCTATGAATGAATGAGTGAGGGATGAGTGAGTGTGTGTGTGTGTATGTGTGTGTGCACTCGTGTTTCTTACTTGGTGGGGCCACACCCCCAGTAGCCCACCAACGGTATGAGGCCCTGAATCCTTGTGGGGCCAAAATGCTGGGCCCCAGAACGTTTAATGCTTTAAAGCTGTTCAGGAGCCTTCTCTAATGCTCCTCATGCTTTTTTCTCACTTGGCCCACAAGGTGACAAAAACTGGAAATGTGTGTGTGAAGTGTGTGTGCTCTCTGGCCCCCTGCAGTTGGTTTGATGTAACTGCAGCCTCACACACACTTCCTGAAGAGTGTGTGATCTTAGCCAATCAGACGCCTTGAACATGGAAGCATCATAGTCTCGCGGGACTTTATGGGATTTGTCTGAGAGTTGAAACACAATATTCACAACACAGAGCAATGCTGTGCCAGGAACTGAAGAATTTAAAAAAAATAAGGTAAGTTTATATTTTTATTACATTATTTTACTATATAGAGTTTTAGGGACAACAAGAAACAAATACTGTTTGATATAGTGTTTTTATTTTAGCTGCAAAGATTAGACACAGGTTGATGGTCTTCAGTTAATATTTAAATTAACAACATAAACATGTTTAAATTGATTACATTAACCAGACAAATATTAGAATATGTGAATATAGAAAGCATTTTCCGTGGATACTAACATGAAAGACAGTTTTTGTTATCTTTAGCTTGTTAGCTGCCAACCATTAGCTTGGAGACGGCTATGCTTTGCATTGGGCTGGGCACGTCTCTGCAGCATGGCTACTTAAGTCAGTGAATATTCATGAGATGGGCGGGCTGGGGTAACGGAGACGATCACAAGAGTGTTAGAGTGTGCTGTCATACGTGAATAGATGTCTGATAAGGTATTTGTTTAATGTGTTGTTGCTGTTTCTACTTAAATACTTGTGTTAAGTTTATTATGGATGTGTTTATTTACGGTAGAAGATGTGGTGCCCAGGTGACGTAGAGCTAAGTGCTAACCATGTTCAACGCAGGCTTGAATGGGGCGTCTGATCACACTGAACGCCACATGTAAGGTTAAAAACCTGACATACGACCAGGTACAGCTTTGTAACACAAACTCTGTACTTCGATCTATGTAATATGTGTGACGGTAGGTCTGACCTGGCCAAAGAAGCTACCTGTCGGCCAAGAATCCGGTCCAGTTAGCTAAGCTTAACCGTAGCCCGAGGCTCCTGCCCGGACAGGTAAGCTAGTCAGTAGCCGAGGCTGCGCCCCAGTTAGGTAAGCTAACCGTAAACCGAGGCTCCGGGCCGGACAGGTAAGCTAGCCGTAGCCCGAGGCTGCGCCCCGCTTAGGTAAGCTAGCCGTAGCCCGCTACTTCGGCCCGGATATGCAAGCTAGCCGTAGCCCGAGGCTGCGGCCCGCTTAGGTAAGCTAGACGTAGCCCGATACTCGCCCGACACGTAACCCAACAGAGCCCGAGGCCCCTGCCCGACAGGTAAGCTAGACGTAACACGAGGCTAAGCTAGCCGTGAGCCGGAGGCTCGAGCCTGCTTGGGTAAATGTTCGCGGTACGCTCGCGCTTGATCACGTAGTATCGCGGAAGGGTCTTGCCTGGTCAGGTAAGCTAACTATGGTCCGTGCCCTTCTTGAAGTAAGGCCTTATTCGCGCTGTTAAATAGTCATCCGGTGTTATTATTTAGGGGTGGATGATCAGTGTCAGTCACAGTAGTTGAAGCAGGATGTTGGAATAGTGTTACTATATGCTGCATATATGCATAATTGAGAAAATAAATAAAGTGAATAAGATAATGTTTAACTTAAATTAAATAAAATGTAATGCTACAGTGATAAATGTTAAATGAATATCATCAACAATGGAACACAAATGTGTTCCTAACATTACTGAATTACTTAATGAGGTATTTGTTTTCTTACATAGCTCAGCTGTTTAATGATATAAAATCATTTTCACAGAGCCATGATGTCCAAAAGGAAGGCCAGGATAAAACCTGGGTAAGATGCAATGTCATACATTCTGTCTGGGAGAGACAAGCCAGGGTTTGCAGAGAAATTTATCAATAATATCAAAGGTATGATCTCAAGCCCATTTGGTAGCTGCAAATTACAGCAGCACATTTTAATTATATTCTTTAGCACAAATGAAGAAAGGTTTAAGCTATTTTCAAAAGATATGTCATGGAAATATCTGCCTTCAATCTGTTTTGTTAAATTCCAATACAGTTAGTGAAAGATGTGTAGAAAAGTGTTGGATTTCCATCAGAGAGGTTTTTAGTACACACTAGTGAAATTAAATATAGTAATTTAAAGTTACTGGTATTGTTTTTGCTCTGTGCATAATGTCTAACATATTCAGATGTCATTAAGGTAAGTGATGGATCAATAGAAGATCGAATTGAAAATGAGAAAAGTCTGATCACTGTGCAACTGGGGATAAACAAAAGAATAATTTTGAAGTTAATTCATAGTAGTCATACAAAAGAAGAACCAGAATACAGGCTTGTAGGGCATGTGGTTATCATAGGATGGTCCCTGTTAAACAGAAAGCCCTTATTTAAAAAGTCATGGAATGTAGAAACCTTTTTGCATGCTGTATTGGAAAGGTTAAGGCTACTTGGCATGACTTCTACATAAGTTTATTTAATTCTTTGTCTTTATAGGAAGAGGAGTGTTTGCTACTAAACCAATCAAGCAAGGTTCTTTTGTGTTGGAGTACAGGGGTGAAATCATATCAGCAGAAGAATGCCAATCAACGATGTCACTGATGGTGAGTAAATCAGATGCATTTTTGGTCACAGTTAGGCCTGAAACATGTTCAAATATTTAATAAATGAATAAGTAAAATATTAGACTTAATGGGCTTTGGATCTCAAGTGGCTCTTCAAATAAAAGTTTTAAGATATATTTTATAAATTTTGTATTTTGAGTAGCACAAAGTTTGTCATATTGTTTTTGTTTGTCTTTAGTATTGATGGGTCCAAGGAAGATGGTTCCCTTGGAATATTAGTGACTGACAGCCACAAATCTCCAAACTGCACCATGAAAAAAGTTATAGTAAACAACAGGCCACGCTTTTGTCTGTTTGCTGTGAGGAGCATAGAAATAGGAACTGAACTTGAAATTCAACTATGGTGATTCAAAATGGCCATGCTGCAAGAAGTTGAGCTTGTTAGATCATGCGTTGGTTACCGACATGAGGTGGTAGTTTCACTTTACACAACTTTTTGTCTATTCAGTGAGAATTTTTGAGTCTTAGTTGGACCAGTGTCCAAATTATATTTGAAAGAAAAAATAATAGTGACATGGGAAGTTCCTGAAACTGGCTGATGGACAAGAAACACGTCAGGTATGCACACCATTCCTATTGGATGGCTGTATCACACTTTCTTTATTATTGAAGAAACTGTCTACACAAGGCCAAAACCAGGGTTTAAAGAGTGGTGTGTTGGTGCTAAAGAGATGCTTTACAGACATGAAAACAGTCCAAACTTCTATGTCCATTTCTGCATTATTTTTATGTAGAAATGGTTCTTAAAGACAAGTGTCATGAATGTAAAAAATAAAGAGTATTATTGTGCTGTTTGAAAGATAGTGTGAGCAAACTTTTGTGACCTGTAATTATATTCAGTCTCATGATTCCTGTGACAGCTAACGGCCTTCTTCTTTCTGTCTAAACACTAGGGGACATCCAAGCAGGCTGCAGCATCTGAGGAAGAGGTGGCTGTGCCTCCTCTTAATCTGTCTACTCGTGTTTCTGATGATGCTACTATTCCAAAGGTAATAAAATAATAAATGTGGATGATTTCTGGACAGGGTAAACTACTAACTTGCTTGATCAGCTTCTATTTGGTGTCCATTTGGTCAGATGATCTGTTTCACACATGCACCAGTCTCAGTTGATGTCCTTATGGGGCCCTGTATGGAACACTTCCTACAAAAGAACTTGTACAACTTTTCTCTTCCACACACACACCAGTCTCAGTTCATGTCCTTATGGGGCCCTGTATGGAACACTTCCTACAAAAGAACTTTTACAACTTTTCTCTTCCACACACACACCAGTCTCAGTTCATGTCCTCATGGGGCCCTCCGTCTGGACCTCTCTATAACTGATTGTTAACCTACAGGACAACACTTCTCAGCAACAAAACTAAAGTATTAACTACATGAATAAAGCCCCTACTGAGCTGGAGTATGATAAAGAAAATATTTGATAGTGACATCCTTTATTGAGCCCCTTTTATGATATTCAGATAGGGAGTCTTTTAACTTGACCCTCATAAGGCACCGTATTCATATATCTTTGTGATCTGTTATATTAAATCATATGATTCCTGTCAGACCTCACTGCCTCCTTGTCTATATCTTAACACCTGCTTTATTTGTTGTCCAATTGGTCAGATGACCTGTTTCACACACACACCAGTCTCAGTTCATGTCCTCATGGGGCCCTCCGTCTGGACCTCTCTATAACTGATTGTTACCCTACAGGACAACACTTCTAAGCATCTAAACTAAAGTATTAACTACATGAATAAAGCCCTACTGAGCTGCAGTTTGATAAAGAAAATATTTGATAGTGACATTCCTTTTTGAGCCACTTTTTGGATGTCAAGATAGGGAAACTGTTAACTTGACCCTCATAAAGCACCATATTCAGATATCTTTGTGACCTGTAATTATATTCAGTCTCATGATTCCTGTGACAGCTAACGGCCTTCTTCTTTCTGTCTAAACACTAGGGACATACAACCAGACTGCAGCACCTGAGGAAGAGGTGGCTGTGCCTCCTCTTAATCTGTCTACTCGTGTTTCTGATGATGCTACTATTCCAAAGGTAATAAAATAATAAATGTGGATGATTTCTGGACAGGGTAAACTACTAACTTGCTTGATCAGCTTCTATTTGGTGTCCATTTGGTCAGATGATCTGTTTCACACATGCACCAGTCCCTGTTGATGTCCTTATGGGGCCCTGTATGGAACTCTTCCTACAAAAGAACTTGTACAACTTTTCTCTTCTACACACACACCAGTCTCAGTTCATGTCCACATGGGGCCCTCCGTCTGGACCTCTCTATAACTGATTGTTTACCTAACCTTTCTACAACTGTTTCATGTATCCATATTCAAATTTCTAAACTGCTGCATGATGATGAAAACTTTCAGATAAAGAACTGTGCAGCCTCTTTGATGCTGATGTTGAAAGTTTACTTAGTGACTCCTTTTTCCACTTTTTAAAGTTAGGAAATTTAACAATCTCATGATAATACATTTCGATATTTTGTGACAATGTAATTTAAATCATACTCATATTCCTGAGACATGTCCTTCTTTCAAGTGCAAAGCACTAGGACAAGTCAAGGTGGCTTCACAAAGGTCAAAAGAGGCTGCTTCCCTCCTGTAAGTCTACTACTACTTTTCTGAGAGTCCTTTGGAAACAAAGAGCATGATCTGCATCTACTAAGATGCATCTATTTGAGCATTGAAGCAGATGATGTTGAAGGTAGAGTCTTTGGTGGCTTCACGAAGTCTAATTTTTTTGTACTAACTACACTAACTAAGTTAGATTTGTTTTTCTATAACATTTAATAGTTCTACTAGCATTTCTGTTGCTTAGTCAAGTATGATCAACAGTATTTGTATCTCATTGTTTTGAGATTTAATGGTATCTACAGATGAGATTTGTTTTTAAAGCTTATAACATTTAATAGTTCATTCTTTTTTAAATGCATGAGTTTTAATCATGTTTGCTATTGATTTAACACTGCTTTATTTTTGAATTTGAGTAGTGACTTCAGGTCTCAGAATTTTGCTCCGTCAGAGTTTTCTTTCTTCCTAAACACCAGTCAAGTCTCAGTTTGATTTTAGTCCAGAGTCAGTTTGAGTCCTCCAGTCAGAGCCATTTCAGTCAGTTTTCTTCCCTCCAGTCAGAGCCAGTTTCAAATCCTCCAGTCAAGAGCCAGCAGTTTCAGTCCCCTCCAGTCAAAGTCAGTTCAAGTCAGGCCAGTCAAAATTCCTCCAGTCAGATCCTCCAGTCAGAGCCAGTCAAGTCCCTCCTCAGAGCCATTTCAAGTCCCCTCCAGTCAGGGGCAGTCAGTCCCCAGTCAGTCAGAGTCATTCAAGTCCCCCAGTCAGTCAGTTCAAGTCCAAGTCCATCCAAGTCCAGTAAGTCCTCCAGTCAGATCCAATTCAAGTCCTCCAGCCAGAGCAGATTTCAAGTCCTTCCAGTCAGGTCAGGTCAAAGCCCCTCCAGTCAGTCAGTCCAGAGCTCCAGTCCTCAGAGAGCACAGTCTTCAGCCGCAGTCAGAGCCAGTTTGAGTTCTCCATTCAGAGCCAGTTTGAGTTCTGCAGCCAGTTTGAGTCCTCCAGACAGAGCCAATTTGAGTCCTCCAGTCAGAGCCAGTTTTAGTCCTGCAGCCAGTTTGAGTCCTCCTGTCGGAGCCAGTCCAAGTCCTCCAGTCAGAGCCAGTCAAGTCCTCCAGTCAGAGCCAGTTTGAGTCCTCCAGTCAGAGCCAGTCAAGTCCTCCAGTCAGAGCCAGTTTGAGTCCTCCAGTCAGAGCCAGTCAAGTCCTCCAGTCAGAGCCAGTTTGAGTCCTCCAGTCAGAGCCAGTTTCAGTCCTCCAGTCAGAGCCAGTCCAGTTCCCCAGTCAGAGCCAGTTTGAATCCTCCAGTCAGAGGTCCTCCAGTCAGAGCCAGTTTGAGTTCTCCAGGCAGAGCCAGTCAAGTCCTCCAGTCAGAGCCAGTCAAATCCTCGAGTCAGAGCCATTTCAAGTCCTCCAGTCAGAGCCAGTTTGAGTCCTCCAGTCAGAGCCAGTTTGAGTTCTCCAGGCTGAGCCAGTCAAGTCCTCCTGTCAGAGCCAGTCAAGTCCTCCAGTCAGAGCCAGTCAAATCCTCGAGTCAGAGCCATTTCAAGTCCTCCAGTCAGAGCCAGTCAAGTCCTCCAGTCAGAGCCAGTTCAAGACCTCCAGTCAGAGCCATTTTAAGTCCTCCAGTCAGATCCAGTTTGAGTCCTCTAGTCAGAGCCAGTTCAAGTCCTCCAGTCGGATACAGTTCTCGAGTCCTCCAGTCAGATCTAGTTTGAGTCCTCTAGTCAGAGCCAGTTCAAGTCCTCCAGTCAGATACAGTTTGAGTCCTCCAGTCAGAGCCAGTCAAGTCCTCCAGTCAGAGCCAGTTTGTGTCCTCCAGTCAGAGCCAGTCAAGTCCTCCAGTCAGAGCCAGTCAAGTCCTCCAGTCAGAGCCAGTTTGAGTTCTCCAGTCAGAGCCAGTTTGAGTCCTCCAGTCAGAGCCAGTTTGAGTCCTCCAGTCAGAGCCTTTTCAAGTCCTCCAGTCAGAGCCAGTTTGAGTCCTGCAGCCAGTTTGAGTCCTCCAGTCAGAGCCAGTTTGAATTCTGCAGTCAGAGCCAGTTCAAGTCCCCAGTCAGAGCCAGTTTGAGTTCTCCAGTCAGAGCCAGTCAAGTCCTCCTGTCAGAGCCAGTCAAGACCTCCAGTCAGAGCCATTTCAAGTCCTACACCCAGGGCCAGTTTGAGTCCTCCAGTCAGAGCCAGGTCAAGTCCTCCAGTCAGGTCAAAGCCAGTTTGAGTCCTGAAGCCAGTTTGAGTCCTCCAGTCAGAGCCAGTCAAGTCCTCCAGTCAGAGCCATTTCAAGTCCTACACCCAGGGCCAGTTTGAGTCCTCCAGTCAGAGCCAGGTCAAGTCCTCCAGTCAGGTCAAAGCCAGTTTGAGTCCTCCAGTCAGAGCCAGTTTGAGTCCTCCAGTCAGAGCCAGTTTGAGTCCTACAGTCAGAGGCCAGCCAAGTCTTCCAGTCAGAGCCATTTCAAGTCCTCAAGTCAGGGCCAGTTTGAGTTCTACAGTCAAAGCCACTATGAGTCGTCCAGTCAGAGCGATTTCAAGTCCTCCAGTCAGAGCCTGTCAAGTCCTCCAGTCAGAGCCAGTCAAGTCCTCCAGTCAGAGCCATTTCAAGTCCTCCAGTCAGGGCCAGTTTGAGTCCGCCAGTCAGAGCCATTTTCAGTCCTCCAGTCAGATCCAGTTTGAGTCCTCTAGTCAGAGCCAGTTCAAGTCCCCAAGTCAGATACAGTTTGAGTCCTCCAGTCAGAGCCAGTAAAGTCCTCCAGTCAGAGCCAGTTTTAGTCCTGCAGCCAGTTTGAGTCCTCCTGTCGGAGCCAGTTCAAGTCCTCCAGTCAGAGCCAGTTTGAGTTCTCCAGTCAGAGCCAGTTTCAGTCCTGCAGCCCGCTTGAGGTCAGCAGTCAGAGCCAGTCAAGTCCCCAGTCAGAGCCAGTTCAAGTCACCCAGTCAGAGCCAGTCAGATCCTCCAGTCAGAGCCAGTTCAAGTCCTCCAGTCAGGGCCAGTTTGATTCCACCAGCCAGAGCCATTTCAAGTCCTCCAGTCAGATCCGGTTTGAGTCCTCTAGTCAGAGCCAGTTCAAATCCTCCAGTCAGATACAGTTTGAGTCCTCCAGTCAGAGCCAGTCAAGTCTTCCAGTCAGAGCCAGTTTAAGACCTCCAGTCAGAGCCAGTTTGAGTTCTCCAGTCAGAGCCAGTTTCAGTCCTGCAGCCAGTTTGAGTCCTCCAGTCAGAGCCAGTTTGAGTCCTGCAGTCAGAGCCAGTCAAGGTCTCCAGTCAGAGCCAGTCAAGTCCTCCAGTCAGAGCCAGTTTGAGTTCTCCAGGCAGAGCCAGTCAAGTCCTCCAGTCAGAGCCAGTTTGTGTCCTCCAGTCAGAGCCAGTCAAATCCTCGAGTCAGAGCCATTTCAAGTCCTCCAGTCAGAGCCAGTTTGAGTCCTCCAGTCAGAGCCAGTTTGAGTTCTCCAGGCTGAGCCAGTCAAGTCCTCCTGTCAGAGCCAGTCAAGTCCTCCAGTCAGAGCCAGTCAAATCCTCGAGTCAGAGCCATTTCAAGTCCTCCAGTCAGAGCCAGTCAAGTCCTCCAGTCAGAGCCAGTTCAAGACCTCCAGTCAGAGCCATTTCAAGTCCTCCAGTCAGGGCCAGTTTGAGTCCACCAGTCAGAGCCATTTTAAGTCCTCCAGTCAGATCCAGTTTGAGTCCTCTAGTCAGAGCCATTTTAAGTCCTCCAGTCGGATACAGTTCTCGAGTCCTCCAGTCAGATCTAGTTTGAGTCCTCTAGTCAGAGCCAGTTCAAGTCCTCCAGTCAGATACAGTTTGAGTCCTCCAGTCAGAGCCAGTCAAGTCCTCCAGTCAGAGCCAGTTTGTGTCCTCCAGTCAGAGCCAGGTCAAGTCCTCCAGTCAGGTCAAAGCCAGTTTGAGTCCTGAAGCCAGTTTGAGTCCTCCAGTCAGAGCCAGTCAAGTCCTCCAGTCAGAGCCATTTCAAGTCCTACACCCAGGGCCAGTTTGAGTCCTCCAGTCAGAGCCAGGTCAAGTCCTCCAGTCAGGTCAAAGCCAGTTTGAGTCCTCCAGTCAGAGCCAGTTTGAGTCCTACAGTCAGAGGCCGTCAAGTCTTCCAGTCAGAGCCATTTCAAGTCCTCAAGTCAGGGCCAGTTTGAGTTCTACAGTCAAAGCCACTATGAGTCGTCCAGTCAGAGCGATTTCAAGTCCTCCAGTCAGAGCCAGTCAAGTCACCCAGTCAGAGCCAGTCAAGTCCTCCAGTCAGAGCCAGTCAAATCCTCGAGTCAGAGCCATTTCAAGTCCTCCAGTCAGAGCCAGTCAAGTCCTCCAGTCAGAGCCAGTCAAGTCCTTCAGTCAGAGCCATTTCAAGTCCTCCAGTCAGGGCCAGTTTGAGTCCACCAGTCAGAGCCATTTTAAGTCCTCCAGTCAGATCCAGTTTGAGTCCTCTAGTCAGAGCCAGTTCAAGTCCTCCAGTCAGATACAGTTTGAGTCCTCCAGTCAGAGCCAGTCAAGTCCTCCAGTCAGAGCCAGTTTAAGACCTCCAGTCAGAGCCAGTTTGAGTCCTGCAGCCAGTTTGAGTCCTCCAAGCGGAGCCAGTTCAAGTCCTCCAGTCAGAGCCAGTTTCAGTCCTGCAGCCAGTTTGAGTTCTGCAGTCAGAGCCAGTCAAGTCCCCAGTCAGAGCCAGTTCATGTCACCCAGTCAGAGCCAGTCAAATCCTCCAGTCAGAGCCAGTTCAAGTCCTCCAGTCAGATCCAGTTCAAGTCCTCCAGTCAGAGCCAGTTTCAGTTCTCCTGTCAGAGTCAGTTTGAGTCCTCCAGTCACAGCCAGTTTGATTCCTCCAGTCAGAGACATTTCAAGTCCTCCAGTCACAGCCAGTTTGAGTTTTCCAGTCACAGCCAGTTTGAGTCCTGCAGCGGGTTTGAGTCCTCCAGTCAGAGCCAGTTTGAGTCCTGCAGTCAGAGCCAGTTCAAGTCTTCCAGAGGGGACCCTTCAGCTTGCCAAGATTAGCAAAGTTCTCATGGCATTGGAGCAGGGACAGCTTGGAAAATACACTGGAAAGAGCCTGGATGAAGTTAACATCAATCCAAACGGTACTTGGATAAATATATAGATTAATATATATATATATATATATATATATATATATATATATATATATATATATATATATATATATATATATATATATATATACATACATATGTGCATATATATTTATATATATATTAAAGTATATATATATATATATATATATGTATGTGTGTATATATGTATGTATGTATTTTTGTTTTGTTTTGTTTTATTTTTTTCTGTTATGGAAAGACAAAGGTTTGAACAGGGCAATCTTGTAGTTGTTAGAGTTTCTGTTATAACAGCCAAATTGAAATTAATCAGTCTAGTTTATGTTCCCTTTGTTCTACTCTTGATTGTCAGTGATGGATCACTACACTTTCAACTGTCCTGGTCATTTATGCTCTATTGTCAATTCATCTTCCAGAGACTGCTGAAGTTGTGGCTTGTTTCCAAGAGGATATGGAAGGTATGTGTGAATCATTTTTACTCTGGTTGTGAATAATCAATAACTGGACTGGAATATTTAGGACTATATTTCCTCTGGCTATTTAATGATTGGGTCTGCACATTTGGAAATGGGGAAAAGGGACAATATTCTACCATATAATATTTCGGCTCTCGATATGTGGTGACTTCTATAGACTCTTTAAATGAAAATAATGTATTTGCCATATTTTAAACCTTCTGTCTCTCAAATTAGAGTGTGTAAAACTTTCTTTGTCTCCTTCAATAGATTCAAATTAAATACAAAAAATATCTTGAAAGAAAAGGATAAAATGCAGCCCGCTTACTGAAAAGTTGTTCTGTCTCCTTTTGTTGTAATAAGCAATTTTATGTTACCAGATGCCACAATAGCTGAAGGCCAGGGGTCAGAAGATGAGACCAGCACCTCGTCACTACAAGAAGGGACCCCTACAGCATCTACCAAAAACCAGAGGACATTTTCAAAAAAGAGAGGTGCGTTTAAAACATGGCAGGCTATTTGACTGTACAACATTTGATATGCAACTTCATTGCCTACTGTGTAGTAAGCTAGAAAGATGGAGAACACAGAAAAACTAACTCCCCTCAGACCAAGTTGGCCTGAAAATATCTGTTGCAATCAGAGGCACAGGAACTAAATCCACTAGATATATTTCTCAACAAAATGTTTGATTTTTTTATAACTCTGACATGTTTCCTCTACAAAATGGTTGATTCTAATTTTCTTTTCACTGCAGAAGTCAGAAAATTCATCAGAATAGTGTATGATCATATCTGCAAATCCACAAACTCTGTTAAAGGAAAGATAGTGTAATTGCCTGACAATTTAATTGTCATGCAGTTGTGGATTATGACTATATTGTGATTTATAGGCATGGTTGAAGCTCTGGTATCTGCATCATGGTGTCACATAGGCTGTATGACTTTCTATTATATGATCAAACTTTTGAAAACCATGGGTGAGGGAGGAGATAGCCCTAAAAAACTACATATTTAAAGCTGGGACAATTATGGTGAGTTGTGGATAAATACATTTATTAATCATCTGTAAAGCACTCCATCATGAAAAATAAAAACATCTTTGAACATTTTGTTCAGATTTTTGATAGATATTAAGAATCTCTGAATTAAGGAAAAAATAAATAAAAGCTCACCAAATGGGTTAAACAAGATCACCAGATCACAATTGAAAGTGAGACCTGAACCATGGAAAACTTGTAGATGCTATATTGGGCATGCCCAATATTATAAAATGTCAATAGACATGTTATCTTTACCTATAAAGTAGAAAGAAATACACAAATTAGCATCACTTTCAGAAAAATAGAAAGTGTATTCCCCTGATGACCACCATTAATATAAATTATCTGTACAAATTGGAGAAATGCTCATTTGAGTCTCTGTTAAGCTGGTATTAGCAGGTTCATCCTTGTTGTGCTTTGTAGTAGCTATAGCACAATGGCAATATGTTAGATTAAAAAGCCAGTTGTAGCAGTTTAATACAAAAGATCCTCAGCTAAGTCCTTACTTTCGCCATAGATGTGGTAACATGTTAATAATCACTTTAACTTGGACTGCATCACTTTATCAGTCTAATTTCTCTTGATATTTGACATAGTATAGCTTTTCTTAAAGGATAAGTTCGCTTCCTACAGCTTTCACATTGTTTATAGAATGAAGTAGAACAATATACTCACCCAGAAGGATTTCCTGATCCTAACAATGCTTCAGGAGATATTTAGATCCAAAATCGAGCAGCGGACATCCGTGATAATGGTAGCAGACGGGCATACAGCGCCGCCTCCTAAAACTGCATTAATGGTCCATAAACTCATGAGTTTCACCAATATTCCATCACGGTCCACTTGCGCTTACTCCTCCATTACAGTCTGTGTCCCGAAGCACTGTTTGGATGAGAAAACCCTTCTGGGTGAGTATATTGTTCTACTTCAGTGGTTCCCAAACTTTTCACAGCCTGTACCCCTTCCGACACTTGACCTCCAGCCATGTACCCCAACTCTCATGCACTTATAACACTGAGAAAAATAAATATTTAAGCCTGCCACACTCCTACCTCCCACATTTTACATGCATAACATACAAATAAAACCTATTAAAGTGAATTATTTCTAACTAAATAGATTGATTTACCAGCAATGTCAGTGGGCAACACCAGTCCACTTTTGAAAAAGAAATGTACATTTCTGAAACCTTTTCATTAATGAACTTAAAGCTTTAATTAAAAGTCTGTCCGACTGAACTTACTGTATGTTATTTAAAGAATCTTAGATAATTTAGGACGGATTTCCCTCTCCAAGATGCCTCAGCCTCTCTGCCAACACTTCAGGCCTTTATCAAAGTTCACAATACAAACATTTATCAGTTTGAGCCTGAACCACTGAAACAACTGTTGAAACCTGAAAGTTTTTCATGTACCCCTACATCACTTCAGGTACCCCTGGGGGTACACGCATTCCCCAGTTTGGGAACCACTGTTCTACTTCATTCTATAAACAATGTGAAAGCTGTAGAAACCAAACTTATCCTTTCAGGCCTACGCAGTTTACCTGCCCCACCTACTGACTTTGATTTAACTTTATTTCAATGTTTATTGAATTTATTAATAGGACAAATGCAAAAAAGCAGAAATAATAAATTTAAAGGAGCTGAATAAAGAATCTTATATGATCTGCTCATTTTTAGCAGACACTTATTAACAATGTAGATAATTAAACACAAATATTTTAAATCAATTAGCTGCAGGGCCAGGAAAGCACTTACTTCCTCTGTTAGAAACATGGATTCAATTTACACTTCATCTGAAAAAGAAGGTCAGAAAACAAACTGCACAGACATAGATTTTAAATGTTTGATTTAGATTCTTTGGTTTCTTTGTCAATATTGTTCCATCCTCTCTCAGGTCCTACACCTTGATTTTTTTTTTTTGTGATCAACTTTTCATTAACACTATTCGTCATTACAAGTATAATACAGAACAAACAAAAAGTGTCCACCATAGCAGCTTCAGAACAGGTGCCATGAAAAAAAGAAGCCCCAGCCATCCACCTAATTCCCCTTAAAACAGGCCTTAAACAACCCCCACACCCACCCCACTGTCTCATCTAAACTTACAAAAAAAAAAAAAACGTGTATCACACTTAACACCTAAATAATCTCCTGTGACACTGAGGTCATTGTTGGAAATCTTGCTTGCTGCATCTCTCCTAAGACTGAGAGCTTCATTAATCCTAGCTGTCCTAACTCTAATTTACAGTCATCGTTTAGTAAATGAATGATTGGATCAGTTGTCAGTTGATTCAGAATCAGTCTGGATATTGCTGAAGCTACCTTACCCCAAAACTGATGTACTTTGCCACATTCCCAGACCATGTGTAAGAAGGTACCAATATGAACAGGTTGACAAAATGTACTGTAAGGGCTGGGAATTGCTTTTGTAGTGTATTTCATCTGCTGGGTTCAATATGTTCTATGACACATGTTAAAATGGAAAAGTTGTTGGTTAGTATTTTTGCAACATCTCAGATAACGCTCCTTTCACAGCATTATGCACCACAGATTCTAGCACATTCTGCTGTTTCTTTAAAACTTGAGTAGTGGCCCTCTTCCGTGTTTACTCCAGTGCTAATGTTAGCTTGCATAATCAGTGCTTTCTGAAAGTTACCTGTCAGTAAAGATGTTGATACTGTTTGCTGTCTTCTTGTACCTCCAGACATGTTAGGCAGTCAAAAACAATTTGGTTAAAGTTACTTAGCCATTAAATAGACTGATTCAGTAAGGAAGTGGGAGGGTTATGAGAGAAGCTTTAGCTCTGTGCAACCATTGCAGTCAGCAGTCACGTGATCTCCAACCACACCTCAGCTTTTTAAAGGTCTCCTTTAAGATATACTGACTTTCTTTTTTTGAAATCCTTAAAAATCCTTAATTCCTTGATCCATAATTGGTCAGCTATGGAACAATCATTAATTTATATAAAAGTCACAGTCCTAAAATCTACAAACGGCGCTAGGACTGACCCCTGAGGTACCCCACAGATGAAGTATTCTCCATTGAATTTTATTTTATTTATCTGAACAAACTGTTTTCTTTTTCCTAAAGAACTTGTTGTCCATTCACATGCCAGTCGCCTCACACCATAATTACTTTCTAGAAGTGTAGTATGGTGTCAGATGTTTTTTGGGTCAACAAAGATGCTTAATGTGATGTTTCTATATAATTACTATGGACATTTCTTCAGTCAAATCCATTAGTACCATAAATGTAGAATGATTTGTCCTAAATCACACTGACTGCAACCTAAAGTAATGTATTTTCCAGGAAATGCATCTTACCTTGCAAAAAAGTTTTTTTATTATTTATGAAAATTGTTGAATCAAAAAAAATGGTCTGTAGTTGGAGAAAAAATGATTATCTTCACTCTTATGAAGTGGAATCACCTTAGCAGTTTCATGTCAGGAATTACTCCTGTTGAAAAAGACTGATTACATTTATACAGAAGTGGTTAAAGAAAATTCTATCAAACTCTTTGAGTATTTTATCAATGCCCTTACAATCAGTTGATCCTATACTTGCACATCTTTTACATAATGCAGTATTTTTTCTTTCTATACGCTACCAAGAAAAAATATTGTTAACATAACCTCTGAGTTGCCCTTAGCCTCATTTTTCCATTGATTTGGGAGTATATATTTTTTTTTGCAATAGTAGGACCCACTTCTACAAATAATTCAGTTAATTTACTATAATGACTTTTTCATGTCTTTATTATCTTTTACAAAAAAGTTTGGGTCTTAACTGTATCTTTTTTATCATACTATTTATTCTTCCCCATGTTGCTAATACTTCATTTTATTATTATCCATACTAACTTTTTATATAACTATAGCTTTTTGTAACTGTTTTTATATTTCTTATACCTATCGTCTTATTCTTGAAAAGCATCTATATAAATAAATCTTTTTTAGGCATTTTACAAACCTTTAATCATCCGTGACTTGTCAATCACATTCTTGGCAAAAGTATTTCCAAAATTTTTCATATGCGTTAACATCACTTACATTATATTCAAGAGAATATCTCTTGATTTCTATATCAATACGCTCATGATTTTATGAACAGCAAAGAGAGGCAGATAATCACTCACATCTGCCATCAGGATCCCACGCTCCACTGCCCCTTCTGTATTGTACTGTACTGTATTTCTGTTTGTATTTAACAGCTTCACTCTCTGATTGGATTATTTTGGGTTATGTAATTACTGGAAAAAAGACTCATACTTAACATTAAGTTCATGAATTCACCAATGACCTCAAATCACAAGGATACTCTAGAGCAGTATTAAAGTCCCCTCATAGAGAAACAGCCTTATAATAAGATCTGTCAAACAACTCCATCATTAAATCTGTAAAAGACTCTACATAGGTGCCTGCAGCTCTGTGAATGCGACTGTAACGTATGTCTTGGAGACCAGGTAAAGTTTTTCGGGGCACAAAAGTGTTGAGTAAATTGATTTTTTGTGTGTGTCAGTGGCAAGACTGCACACCCAGTAGGTAGACACTGACATGGGATTAACTTGGTTCCTTTTAAGATGTTTTGTCTATTTAGTAAATTATTTCATGAGTTAATTTAGTGACTTTTGTAGTAACAGTACATCAGTTTAATTAAGGGGGCATATCAGAAGTACTAGAAAAACAACAAGAATTTGTTGTGTTGTAACCCAGGTAGGAGGACAACAGAAACTGAAACTTTTTTTTTTTAATATTGTTTGCATGTGTTTGAATAATACTTTGCATTTGTGAACATTTATTAGCACAACCAGTATTAGGGTAGATAATTGAACTCTGGGCTAGACTAAGTCATGGATAAGCTAACTTTTAAAGACTCCTGGTCTTGAATAGTCATTAGTTCTATGACACCTAGGGTGTTATGCGTAAAAGAGGTATGCAGTCAATGATTGGTAAAACTGTGTATTTTTTTCCTGACTGTAAGAGTCTTGTATGGTCTCAACAAGTCTGTTCCTTATTGGATGGCCAGTGGAATCAATCTGATCGTCCTTCAGTTCTTGTTACAATTTAAAGTTCTTAAAACTCTGTAACTTGTCCTTTGTATGCCCATTTAGGTAAACCATCTCTTGTTTAAAGAAACTGGACACAGGAAGAATGTGCTGCAGTTCAAAGACATTTGAAGAGATTCATTGTGATGAACCAAGTCCCAGGGAAGGAGGACTGTCAGCGCTGCATCACTGCAGAACCTCAAGCCCTGAAGAGCCGAGACTGGAAGGCAGTGAAGTATTTTGTTAAAAATAGAATTACTTCTCATAAGAAAATTAGAGTGAGAGTGATTCACTGAACAATGTAGAGGATACTGTAATGTCTTGTTTATAACACACATTTTTTCCCCTGTTAAACAAGGTCTGATTTTCAGATGTGTGTTTTCACGTGAGTACATAGAAAATACGTAATTATTTTGTCACGGCAACATCACAGTTACTATAAATCTGATACAAACTGAAACATTCTCCATGAAACATTGCCGCCAAACGTGCATAATTCTGTTTAAACTGACCAATTAGTTTTCCTTTGTGTTATCATAGTTTAATTCTCAAGTGTTCCCACTCATCAGCAACCACAGGACACTGCCATTTTGTAAACAAGGAACATAAAATAGCTGTGCTGTGATTGGTTGAAGACACCAGCATGTTGATAGCTGCTCTATGATTGGTCGGTACACTATGAGTGAGCATGCTCGGGCAGAAATGGAGTAACTGCACATGCCTGAAGCAAAAGGTGTTCCCACATCCATTTGCGAGAGATAACTGTGTATTTGTTTTGAAAATACTGAAATTTCATTGATTTAGATTTTGAATAGAGGTCATTTTTGAGATACTGAGAGAGTAAGGTTTGGGCAAAGTTTGGGTGATGTGTTCAAGTACAGTGTTTTTCCTGATAAAAAAAAATTGAAAATCATGAAAACTTGGGGTGTATGTTATAATGGAATAATTCCAGTAGGCTAGTCTGCTTTTTTTGATTTTTTTTATTTTTTTTGAATTTTTGAGATGGCCCTACTGGAGGCAGAACAAAGCACAAAAATGTTTTTATGTTCTCTAAAGTCTCACACATATGAAATAGATTTGTGCATTATAACAGACACTGAGCTCAGGTCTATCAATGTCCCACTCAGTCTGACTGAATGTATTTCTGAAAGTTTTTAGGAAATGTGCTGTAGTATTGATAAATTTAATCACTTTACAGTTTTTCACGATTGTTAACACACACAAATCTAAACTTTGGCACAATTTGCACAACCTTATCTTCACCTACCATTCGCTCGACCCGAATTGTCACTACTTCAAACTCCCTTATGACTCCCCTAGACTCTGACTTCCTTCTTTACACTCTGACGTCAATTGCACATTACCTTGTTGTCTAAACACTACACACAATGTTCTGTTGTTACACACACTTCTCATGTAACATCTCAGTGGTATCAACCTACAACACACAAGTGTTCAAAAGTCAACAAATTCAGGTCTGGTGAGCAGTTAGCAATCAGGACTGCAGCATATCAGGGCCTTGAGCCTCCTCCTCTGTGTTTGGTGAACAATGGAGAACCTTAAAGAGAGTAAAGGAGGAGGACAGAGAGAGCAGGAGGATAGAGGAGCAAGAGGACAAAGAGAGAGGAGGAGCAGGAGGACAAAGGAGAAGAGGAGCAGGAGGAGGACAGAGAGGAGCAGGAGGACAGATTGGAGGGGAGGAGGACAGATTGGAGCATGAGGAGCGGGAGGAGGACAGAGAGGAGCAGGAGGACAGAGAAGAGCAGGAGGAGGACAGACTGGAGCTCATTTCTGTCCTCCTCCTTCTCCTCTGTCCTCCAGCACCAGTCTGTCCTCCTGCTCCTGCTCTTCTCTGTCCTCCTGCTCTTCTGTGTCCGCCTGCTGCAGTCTGACCTCATGCTCCTGCTCTTCACTCTCCTCCTGCTCCTGCTCCTCTGTCCTCCTGCTCTTCTCTGTCCTCCTCCTGCTCTTCTCTGTCCTCCTGCTCCTCTCTGTCCTCCTGCCCAAATCTGTTCTCCACCTGCCCCTCTCTGTCCTCCTGCTCCAATCTGTCCTCATGCTCCTGCTCTTCTCTGTCCTCCTCATGCTCCTCTCTGTCCTCCTCCTGATCCTGCTCCTCTCTGTCCTCCTCCTGCTCCTTGTGCTCCAATCTATCCTCCTGCTCCTCTCTTTCCTCCTGCTCCTCGTGCTCCAATCTATCCTCCTGCTCCTCTCTGTCCTCCCTCGTGCTCCTCTCTATCCCCCTGCTCCTATCTGTCCTCCTCCTTCAATCTGCGCTCCTGCTCTTCTCTGTCCTCCTGCTCCTCTCTGTCCTCCTCCTGCTCCTATCTGTCCTCCTTCTCCAATCTGTGCTCCTGCTCCAATCTGTCCTCCTGCTCCTCTCTGTCCTCCTGCTCCTCTTGCTCCAATTTGTCCTCTTGCTTCAATCTATCCTCCTGCTCTCTTCTGTCCTCCTCCTGCTCCTATCTGTCCTCCTGCTTCAATCTGTCCTCCTGCTCCTCTCTGTCCTCCTGCTCCTCTTGCTCCAATTTGTCCTCCTCCCTCTCCTCTTTGTCCTCTTGCTCCAATCTATCCTCCTGCTCTCTTCTGTCCTCCTCCTGCTCCTCTCTGTCCTCCTCCTGCTCCTCTCTGTCCTCCTCTCGTGCTCCCTCTCTGTCCTCGTGCTCCTCTTGTCTCGATTTGTCCTCCTGCCGCTCCTCTTTGTCCTCCCTCTCCAATCTGTCCTCCTGCTCCAATCTGTCCTCCTGCTCCTGTTCCTCTCTGTCCTCCTGCTCCTCTGCTCCAATCTATCCTCCTGCTCCTGCTCCTCTCTGTCCTCCTCCATACCCTCCTTCTCCTCTCTCCTCCCCTCCTTTTCTTTCTCCTTCTCCTTGTTCTCCTCCTTGTTCTCCCCCCTCCTCCTCTCACTCCTAACTTCTCCCTCTCTGGTTGCTCTCTTCGAGGTTCTCCGTTGTTCACCAAACACAGAGGAGGAGGCTCAAGGCCCTGATATGCTGCAGTCCTGATTGCTAACTGCTCACCAGACCTGAATTTGTTGACTTTTGAACACTTGTGTGTTGTAGTAGGTCAGTGGTTCCCAAACTGGGGTACGTGAACCCCTGGGGGTACGCAAAGAGATGTAGGGGTACATGAATACCTGTCAGGTTTCAAACAGTTGTTTCAGTAGTTCAAGTTCAAACTGATAAATGTTGTATTGTGAGATTTGATAAAGGCCTGAAGTGTTGGCAGAGAGGCTGGAGGATGGATTGCAGTGAGGCATCATGGAGAAGGAAATCTGTCCTGAATCTAAGATTCTTTTATTAACATATCTCAGTCAGACAGCCTTCTTATTAGAGCTGTTGTGAGTCTGTAACAGTTTCAAGGTTATTAATGAATATGTTCCAGAAATGTTCATTTCTTTTTCAAAAGTGAACTGGCGTTGTCCACTGACATAGCTAGTAAATGTATTTAGTGAAAATAATACACTTAAAGAGATTTTATTTTTATGTTGTGCATGTTAAATGTGGGAGGAAGGGGTGGCGGTAGCCTTACAGATGTATTTGTTTTTCTCGCCGCTGTAAGTGTGTGAGAGTCGGGGGAACATGGCTGGAGGAAGTGACTGAAGGGGTACAGGCTGTGAAAAGTTCGGGAACCACTGTAGTAGGTTGATACCACTGAGATGTTACATGAGAAGTGTGTGTAACAACTGAACATTGTGTGTAGTGTTTAGACAACAAGGTGATGTGCAAACTAGTTGCACACTTCTTTACACTAGTCAGAATGTAAAGAAGGAAGTATGAATGGTAGGTGAAGTTAAGGTTGTGCAAATTGTGCCAAAGTTTAGATTTTTGTTTGTTAACAATCGTGAAAAACTGTAAATTAAAATATCTTTATATCTGAATCTATTTCATATATCTGAGACTGAAGCGAACCTGAAAACATGCTTGTGCTCTGTTTTACCTCCAGGAAGGGCAGCTCAAATTCTAAAGCCAGCAAAAAGTCTACAGTGTTACCATGTTTTTATGTTACTCTGTTATGTTTTATCAATGCAAGGAGCTGTCACTGTTATCAAAGCTCACTGTTATAATCAGCACTTGATTTTGTTCAGCAGAGGAAGTACAGGATGTAAAACTAAATGTAAACCTTGATGTAGTCCTCACTTTGTTTGATAATAAAAACAAACTGTTTTAACATCAGATATCTCCATTTAGTTTTTGGTCCCACCTAAGATATAAAGACCTGAAATATCTGTGTGTGTGGAAGTGGACCCCACAAGTATTGAATGCTAGAAACGTGTCCCACAAGTGACCAAAACTAGCGAGAGAAAAAACTTTGGAGTTTGGATAATCTGAAGTGACTGAAAATTTTGTTTTTTTTTTTTTACGCTACCCCGATTTTTTACAGACGCCTCGGACCATTGTAAAGGGTGGGCCCTACTAGTGGTCAAAAACTGGGCCCCGCAAACTGACAAATACGAGTATGTGTGTGTGTGTGTGTGTGGGGGTACTGAACATATTTTGGTTAATATAGAGGGAGAGTAAGTGGGGGCAGGACATGAAAAGCTTTTGCTTCTTCCTGCTCCTTTCTGGACATATTGAATGCTTTATTTAGTACTTAGGAGCAATTGTGGTGTTATGTACCCTTGATTTGACTTTTTTTTATCTTCAACTGTTTTCTTTGTCCAAAATAAACTGAACTAAAAAAAAAAAAAAAAAAAAAAAGAAAGAAAAGTCTGTCTGCACTAGAAAGCATTGGCGTGTAACAACACCGCTGTTTCACTAAAGACATCGCCATCTACTGGTCTGACATGCAGTCTGCAGTGTATCAGTGGTTTTCGAGAATCCGTGTGAATGTGGAACTTTTTTAAAACACAAAAGAAAACCTTTACGTTTTGTGACAATGTCATAAACGGGGCTGAACTAAACACTTTTTCTGTAGTCATCATGCAGCAGCTGTTTTCTTGTTGACGTACTGGTTAAGCCATGACATCTATCAAGAGGGATAAAATATACATTGACATATATAATTCTGAGGCTACTTGACTAACTGTGTAATTTATCAAGTTAATAAATATATTCACATTTTCAATTACTCAAATGAAACGTAATGAAAGTGGTACATATGTATCTAAACTAAATCCATCTTTTTGAGTTTGTGCATTTTTTCTTTACAGCTAAAAAAGGAAATACAGATGAGCTCTATGGCAGTAGAATAGTTCTCTTGTTGACTTATTTTCCTCAGTATTTTTAAAGGTCATATGTCCTGGTGTGTTTGTCCCTTACATCTTTGGCATCTTTTTAGAAACGACTTGACTCAAAATGAAAATCTTCATTTTAGTGGAGAATTCAATGCAGCTCTTTTCCCCTCCACTTTGGAAATGCTTGGATAGGAGCAGAGAAAAGGGATTAGGGGCTGTGGGGGTGTACCTGTAGGTGGAGGCTGTAACACATCATAAACCCCAGGTTTAAAAAACTGAACATTTTAAAGGTCATTTTCTTAAAGAGTTTGGAGCATGTCTCCATGCACTGACAGTTGAGTAGAGGTCATGTTGTTCTGCTCTCTAAGCCCCTTTAACAACATTCAAATCAAACAGCATGTTTCTTTATTAACTACCCTCAAAAATCCTTTTTTGTAGTGTAATTTTCTGGCTGATCAGCAGCACCAATGAGGTGTGTACAGGGCATTTTGCAGTTTTCGTGCACGGCACAGTCCAGCGCAGCGAGGTGCACCAAGAAGGTGGTGAGAGAAGCTGGATATATACTCTGTATCGGACGATGAGGCTGTTTGTGGTTTGAGAGATCTGAACTTGTTAGTGTGCTTCAAACTTCCAGCTGCCATCAGGTTAAGTGTTCATTATGACAAATGTCTTTAATCCGACATTAGGTGTGACAGGACAGTTAATATAGATATAAATGTATATGCTGGTTCAGACGGTTTCATTAAATAGTGATTGATGTGATTGTTAATTGTATTAAAATGTGCCTGACACTCTGGAGACCTGCCTCTGAGGTTTTGGTGACATGTGCCCATGGTGAACCGCCGGGTGCCTGTGCCGAGAATAGAGCAGGTTGGAGGTGGCGAGCTTTCAGCGCAACTTAGGCGCAGTTATTTTGGCACGAAATTGTCACTGCGCCAACCTGAATCTGTCAACACCTCCCCCGGTGCGCCGCCACACCGATCTCTGCACAGCCGGTCTAACAAATTTCTACATTAGCTGTGCACAGTGGTGCACCAGATGAAACTACCACTGCTTGGGGTGCAGCAGACTGCGCCACTCTGCGCTGCGCCAGGACATTAGGGCCCTCTATGTGAATTTCTGCTGACCTTAACGGTCCTGTGCCCTGCACACTGATCTTCTTCTCCTCTGCCCTTGTCTTTAATGTTGTTAGAAGGGGCTTGGGGAGCAGAAGAAGATCACTAAACTTTAAAGTGACAGAGAAGTGTATCGTTAAAGGAAAGGTAAATTCTTAATATAACTTCTCGTGGTTTATGATGTCAGAGCGTTACAGCCTTCATGAGCTCTCTGCCTCACAGGCAGACACCATGGCTGTTTACCAGTCAGCTCTGCAGCCTGTGGCTCCTCCCTCCCATCAGGTGTCATCTGGGAAGCAAATTTATCATAGCCTCCCCATCCTGCACAACTCTAAGCATTTCCAAAGGGGAGGGGAAAAGAGCTGCATCTGATGGTCATACATACCAGCTGACCTGTAAAGTCATTTAATAAAATCAATTGAACATTTTCAGATGTTAACATTAATTATATAATAACCTGTAATCTTAAGCATTTTCTACAGTGTGAGCTGATGCAAAGAGTTTTTAATGTTTTCATGTTAAAGTCTCAAATATGCAAACAAACATCGTGCTCATATTGGAGCTTCATTGTCTTGCTCCGACACGTCCTGCTGTGGAAGCTGTTAAGTTTTTCGGCTGACCAAAAGTGTTTCTCATATGTATACTTTCTTACTTAACGGCAGAGCAGCACTGTTGCTTTAAATGAATAATGAATTTCATCACCTTCTGTAATAGGAGAACATGGTGTCTCAGGGCGGCAGTGTGCATTGTCCAGAACAGGACAGAAGCCTAATTACTTAGTAACTGCTTTTGGGAGACCCGGCTAATCTCTTATGGCTTTCTCACACAGATGTGTCCAATTAATGGGCCGTCTTTGAAGAGGTTTGGACGCCAAATACTCTGGGAATAGCATTTCAGAGGGGGAGACCAGCCTGGTTTCTGATGAGTGGACTCCAAAGTCAGTCTTAATCACAGCATTCTTTACTTTTATGTCTTTCTGATCTTAACAGCTCAGATCTGAAGGGATCCTCAGTCACTTGTTAATGTTAATGACCTGGACGAAGCAGACAGGGCTAACAGGTAACACCCATGGTCAGCCATTACTCACCGACACACAGCAGGAGCACTGCTGGGCAATTACACAGGACGGGTTATTATACTGTAAAATGAAAAAGGAGAGAGCACAGCAGTGATAACACACTACAGAGAGAAAAATCTGAGGGTGAAGAGCCAGACACATTAAACTGAGCACTTTGTTTTATGGGAGAGGACAGGAGGACAGATCTGAACCATCATTCAGGTCTCAGTCTCTGTTAGGGTTAGCTTCTGTTAGAGTTAGCATTAGGGTTAGCTTCTGTTTTCCATGAATGAAGGAGTCTGGTTTAAGGGGACGTTTACAGTCTCTGAAGTGAGGAGGACAGACCCTGCATAGATCTGTGCCCCGCTGCTCCGACAGAAGCCTGTCACGTAGCATGTTCACACATTTAGGCTGATTTAGCTCGATCCTGCAGGCCGGCCCACAGGCACGTCTCTCTGCTGGAGATGCAGCGGCGTTGTCTGGCAACCTCCTGTTCAAAGTGTGGTACAGACAGTCCACGGCACAGAGTGACAAACAGAGTGATATGAGGCAAATTCAAGACAGTGAGCCAAAGTACCCAGCTTTTTCTGTTTATGAAGGCATGCCTGCTGTGTTCATAACTTGGACTTTATTGATAGGCCTTATCCTGCCAATTATGAGAGCCCAATAACTGAGAAAACAAACAACCCTCCTTAAATCAGACTTACAAAACTGTTTTCCTCAGGTCATTAGACCAGTTTCTAGGAAAGCCCCTTTATAATGTAAATAAACATGTTCATAATGCATCATAATGCATTGTAAAGTGCTTACAATGCTATATAGCTACACTGTACTGTGATTATATGGATTATAAACATTCTTATAGTGTGTTGGTTAGTGCAAATAGCTGGACAAATAAAAGTATTTAGAGTGCTTTACAACAGAAAATCTGAACATTTTAGGTTTTAGTTTTAGACCGGGTTATGGGATACCAATCATTTTCTGTCATGTACTGATTGCATGAATGCTTTAGGTCTAAATCCTCTCTTATTGTAGTTATAAGTAACTGTACACACCTACTTTAATTTATTTTTGTGAATAGATTGACTGATGGATTGTTTGATTGGCTAGGTGTTTTATACAGCCTACTGTATTCACAAAAATTAAAGTTTTTTGAGGTTTTGGAGTAGAGAATGATTTTAACATAATATGAACAGTTGTAAAGCATAATAATGTGATTATGGGTCACTGTGTGTGGACATCAGGAGTCAAACTTCATCCCAGATGAGCCAGAATTTCAACATTTATTGAACTAAGTTCAAATCAGAAATTTGACTTTGAAAAGTTTATTCTTTTATGAGGGTATTTTAAGAGTCTCTGTAATGCACAGACCACTGCGCAGTGATGTTAAAGTGGACAGGTCCTGCATGGCAGCTGTTCAAGTGAAACCTTGAAATCTTGTAAGCACTATTTTGCACTATTTTGATATCTGCAGCCTTGAATTTGACATATCTGCTCTAAGTAATTAAACCCTGTTTCATGAGCAGATATGTGTTCTTAAAAAGGTTAAAAATAAATGTATAAGAAACAAAGTTAAAGCATTGTTGCTTTTCTTGTTCTCACTGAGGTCAATCTTTTCCCTCTTTACTTAAAGCATACTAATAATTTATAATGACTTATAATAGAACCGATCTGTTTTTAACTATATGCAGGATCCAACACACGATAAGTATTTTTATACAACACTGGCATTATAATGACCTATGTTGGGGCTTTTAAAATATTTTTAATTAACACTCATATACTTATAAGTATAATTATACATAAGCACTTTATAACACATGATGGTATACTATAAACTTATAATATGTTTATGCTTCATTATAAAGGTTGGCCTCATAGACAGAGTTACAGAAGTTTGAGATTGTAAAATAAGACACATCTTTCCCTGCGTTTATCAGAGTCTAAAACAATCTGTGCAGGCTCACTTCACACTCTTAGATTATTGAAACAGTGATTTTAAGGTCCATTAAAACTGAAACTGTCGCTTCCTTCACATCTTTACATCAAGCTGAACATTAACCCACTGAGTCAAACACACATATTATGTGGTGAAAGATGGAAACAGAGTTACAGTATACATTTGGGGTAAACTTTTCCAATTTTGTAACTTTAAAACTTTTGATCTTATCTGACTTTGATGCTTCAGGTTGTAAATACTTTATAAAACTGAAGCAGGTGAACAAACTCAGTATGTAGACCTAAAGCTGAAGAGTATTCGATCATTTACCGAGCACAGATTGGCATTTATTTGAAACATAAACGTACAGTACCAAGAGAAATACAAAAAGCACTTTCAAAGTAAAACACATTTTAACATCCAAAGATAAAATAGGTAAGGAAACAGTCGAGTCCGCTTCATTTTCTGTCTCATTTCTGTCATTGTGTCTGCTCTACGTTGTTAATTCTGCACATTATTCCTAAATGGATTGCATGAGATCTATCTGCACTTTGGTGTTAGAGACAGGCGTTGTGATTGGTCTGACACCGCAGAGGTTCACACCTCCAAAGACAGCTGTGTGTGGTCTTTACATTCTGGTGGATGACTGACCTCTGGTCCAATACATTATTAATAACATTATTATTATTAAAATACAGAGGTTATAAAAAATACTTTGTACTAGTTCAGCAGTAATGACTCCTATATTTGTATACATGTTCATAAATAATATAAGACATAGATAAATAGATATTCTGTGTGTGGATTATAAACTTTCAAAATTCTTTTCTGTAATTCAGGAGTGACTACAAATGCTGAAATGCTGCTGGGCTGCGGTCAACCCTGATGTCCGGAGACCTGCTCAAAGGCCTCAGAGTCTACATGCAGACTGGCGCCGGTGTCTCGTGCCAGTGTCCCCGCTCGCCACGCCAGTCTCTAGCTCCGCTGGCACTCGTTCTTACTGCAGGTGGCCTGACGCTCAATCTGCCACGTGCCCTCCTCGTATGTGCAGTAGCAGATTGTGCACTCATCAATCTTCACCTCTCGACCGGCAGGTATCACCGCTGTGTCGGCGTAGCAGTTTGGTCCTGCAGGTGACATAAAAAGAGAAAGTCGGTCCTTTAACACACGTCAACACTAGGGGTGGGCAATACTGGGAATTTTGGTATCGAACTGATACCAAGTAAATACAGGGCTTGTATCGCCGATACCTAAACTTTTTACATGAAATGTAATGATCATTGAATAATTTTGTAATTTTGCCTTGAGTTAGTTGATTATGATTATGGTAAAACAGAGCACAAAGATTTTAGGCAATAAAAATGTTTTTTATTAATGAACCACAACAATAGAACAAAATGTTAACTGTATAAAAGTAATAAATTATTCTATGTTTAAGAAAAAAAATCACAAGTGCACAATAAAAAAAAAAGCAGCAATGTACAAAAATATATAAATATAACAATGTCAACATCACAACAAAAAAAACCTTTCAGCGCACAAATAAAGTGTAAACTACAGTTAACCTTAACCTTTGGCTTTCTGCTCACAAAGCCCTCTCTTGAGTTGCCCTTTTGGCTCTGTTTCCATATTGACAACAGATTTATAGGTTTTTGTTCAGGAACAGTAACATGTTGACATAGAGGGAGAGAGGTGAGCCGTTTAGAAGCGGCGGTCGGAGCGGAGGAAAGTAAAATAAAGACAACATAAGAGAAACTGCAGTATCAATCTCATCACGCTAGTATGATCTGATACTAGCGGTATCAATACTATCGATATTAAGACCAATACGCCCACCCCTAGTCAACACCACAGTGATATCTGCTGTCTGTGCCGTCAGATCTTCTTCTTCCTGTTGTCAACACAATACTGAACAACAGGGCAGAGAGCTCCAACACAACTGTGGTCTGGTCATATAAACATATATATTGACAAAAAACAAAATCCATTAAATGTTTCATTGTAAGAAATCAGACCATCTTTGTAGAGGTATAGAAAAAAAAGGTCATCCCTGTGTTGGAGTCCAAAGGAAAGAGAGTCACTGAGGTCACACTCGTCTCTGTTGGTTCACCAAGGACTTCAGCTCATACATAAAAACGGTTTAAGGTCTGAAAGCACAATCTGAAGCCACAGTCCTTTTCTGCTGCACCCAGGATCTGGTTCAGGTCTGCATTCTCATCCTCCATGTAGGTGATGAACCCAGGACTAAACAAGGACCTGGGATGTTTGTCATGCAGATTATAGAAAAGCTTCATCATATCATTCCTGAATTCAACTTCACCATCACCAGAAGCTGCTTGTGAATCACAGCTCTGATTACTACCTTAAGCTTTCTGTTTAAGACCAATTCCTTGATTGGTATACAGTCCTGATCAAAATCTTGACAGCAGTTGAAAAATTGCTAGAATATTCATTTTGCACATTTGGACCTTAATGAGGTTTTAAATAAAGCTACAATATGCAAAAGTGAGAAGGGAGAGGGTGACAAAAAGCACTTTGAAAAAGTAATTTATTGAAAACAAGTAAACTGAAATAGGCTGTTTATCAGCTGATCAAAAGTTTAAGACCACAGGCTATTAAAGCCAAAATCTGCTCCAAATGTTCATTTTCTGTCAGGCATTCACACGGTCATGCCCTCCTGATGGCTAAAGCTAAGAAGCTTTCTCTTCTTGAACATGGTCGGATCGTCGAGCTGCATAAGCAAGGCCTCTCGCAGCGTGCCATTGGTGCTGAGGTTAGATGCAGTAAGACAGTCATTCTACATTTTTAGAAGGATCCTGAGCATTATGGAACAAAAAAGTCAAGTGGTAGACCCAAAAAAATTACACCTGCACTGAGCCGGAGGATCTGATTGGCTGTCCGTCAAGACACAGGGCGGTCCTCGACCCAAATTAAGGCCCTTACTGGTGCCGACTGCAGCACAATAACCATCAGACGGCATCTGCAGGAAAGGGGTTTCAAAAACAAAAAACAAATTCAAAGACCTCGTCTCCTTCAACGCCACAAAACTGCCCGTTTAGACTTTGGAGCATCAAACATGGGACATTGAAAGGTGGAAAAAAGTTTTATTCTCTGATGAGAAAAAATGTAACCTTGACGGTCCAGATGGCTTCAGCGTTACTGGCATGACAAGGAGATCCCACCTGAGATGTTTTCTACCCGGCACAGTGGAGGGGGGTCCATCATGATCTGGGTGCTTTTTCATTCAGTGAACACTGGAGCTTCAGCTGGTGCAGGTTTGGTTACTGGTTACGTGCAGATGTTGCAGCGGGCATCCCTCATGACTGAGGGCCCTCGTCTGTGTGGTAACAGCTGGGTTTTTCAACAGGACAACGCTGCAGTTCACAATGCTCGCTTGACCAAGGACTTCTTCAGGGAGAATAACATCACTCTTTTGGACCATC
Source organism: Scarus forsteni (assembly GCA_036419115.1). Lineage (NCBI taxonomy): Eukaryota > Metazoa > Chordata > Actinopteri > Labriformes > Labridae > Scarus > Scarus forsteni. Next base: position 7,600,978 of record JAZDUH010000431.1, on the reverse strand, counting down.
CCGCATGTTCCCCTGATTTAAATCCCATAGAGAACATTTGGGGATGGATGACAAGGGAAGTTTATAAAAATGTCCGTCAGTTCCAGACAGTTGATGCCCTTCATGAAGCCATCTTCACCACTTGGAGCAATGTTCCCAAAAGCTTCCTGGAAACACTCTCATCCATGAGTTTTTTTTTTTTTTTTTTTTTTTTTTTTTTTTTTTTTTTTTTTTTTTTTTTTTTTTTTTTTTTTTTTTTTTTTTTTTTTTTTTTTTTTTTTTTTTTTTTTTTTTTTTTTTTTTTTTTTTGAAGTGATTAACAAGAACAGTGGAGCTACTCATGACTGAGTCCTACTGAGAAACATTTTTGTTCTGGTTTGGAGAGTTTTTTGTCATTTTTTGAGCGATGGTCTTAAACTTTTGATCAGCTGATAAACAGCCTATTTCAGTTTACTTGTTGTTTTCAATAAATTACTCTTTCAAAGTGCTTTTTGTCACACTCCCCATTCTTACTTTTGCATATTGCAGCTCTATTTAAAAACTCATTAAGGTCCAAATATGCAAAATGCATATTTTTGCAATTTTTAAACTGCTCTTAAGATTTTGATCAGGTCTGTATCTCAGATTATCTGTTCCCAGACAGTTATGACAGTTGTATAGATTTATCATCTGTGTGCTTTATGATGGACAATAACCCACCAAAGAGTCTCAGCCAAGCACATTATCAAGGCACCGTGTTCAATTCTCAAAGTCTGCGCCATATATCGATACGCAAGACCAACCAGTTAGCCACTATCATAAAGAAACTGTTAGGTTCTGAATATGAAGTACTGATGTTAGACATACAGTGTGTAAAATTCTGCGACCAAGAGCTCTCAGCTGAACAAAACACATGACAATCAGCTGAGCTCAAAGATGGGGAGGGTCCCCTCTTACTGTTTACTCCTCTGAACTTATGAATCATGAGCGAGGGAGGGGCTTCTCTGTTTGTGTTTGAGTCAGAAAGTCCATTTTCAGTTTTTCTCCCTCATGTGAAACTTTATGTAAAATCAAACATGAATTTGCTCTGTGTACACTTTATAGAGTGATGGATTTATAGACAAAAGTCCTCAGTACTTAAAGAGAGTCTCACTGAAAGAGGACGACAGTGGATCCATTTAACTTGTAGACGTCTATTTACGTGGGTCAGGGATGGAGTAACAGGAAGAAGTTAAGGAGACAGAACAGACAGCCGGCAGGGAATAATGGCTGACCGTCACAGGTTAGCAGTGCAGAATACCAGCACACCTTGGGTCTACTCGATTAGCAGCGTGTTTCCACTAGCCTGGTACCTCCTAAAACAAGCTAGTTTTAGTACCTACTCCGCTCTGGTTCCAAGCGAGCTGAGTCCATACTAAAAGATAATGTTACTGACTGCCGGCTACTGATTGGTCAGACAATGTCATTATCGATAAGTCATGAATGCGACGACCTAGCATGCTAGCGTTAGCCATCATTAGCTTACCCTCATACGTCTTTTCTTTGCAGCTGGATTGCTCTCCTCCTCGGCTTCATTCTGTTGTATAGCTTCCAAAACTCTCCTGTGCTTCTCAAGGGGTATTTCTTCTTACCACCTGCAGCCTTCTTCTGCTTTCCTTTTTTACTCGGTTTGTGACAAAAAGACACAGATTGTTGTGTCGCGCTCAAAATGACGTCACCACAGAGCTGCTCAGCTGTTTACAGCGACACTGCACCCCGTTGGGCAGGCGACTGGGGCTAATGGAAAAGCAGCACAAGGCGAGTAGAGTAGAGTAGGGCTAATGGAAAAGGGCCATTTGTGATCCCAACATTAAAACAAACGGTGCATGTCATGGGGGTGATGGCCACGAGAAGGCCAGAGTATAAAACTCAAGACTTTCTCTGTCTTTGAAAGCTGAAGGTAATATCTGAGGTAATGTTAGCTTTATGCTAAATACACAAATGCAACAAAGCATCAGTCCATTAGGTTAAAAAAATACCTTAACATGTAACTGACCTTCTTGTAAAATGCTGTGGCTGATGTTGAAGTCAGCCTTAAAATGAAGACATTAAAAAACAATTCAGTAAACTCAGCACATTAAATGATTAAACTTTATTTTCCATGAGCCGTCAAATAAAAGATATACTTCAGAGTGGAATAATGACTAATGTATGCTGTGTTAAAACATATTTATCTCATCAAGAGCTTCCAACAAGTAAATTCACAAGCTTATATAAATACATTCATTCATTATCTCTACTGCTTATCCACTTATCGTAGGGGGGCGGAGCCTATCCCAGTGGGCGAGAGGCGGGTACATCCTGAACTGGTCACCAGTCAATCACAGGGCACGCTCACACTCATACATGCACAAAACTTCACACAGAAAGGCCCAACCCGGGATTGAACCGGCGACCTTCTGGCTGCGAGGCACGTGCACGTACCTGCTGCACCACCGTGCCGCCCATACAAACATACAGAAGTGTTTTAGTTTAAAAAAAGAGCCTCTGTCTGCCTGCTCTGGTTGTTTTTGCCTCCAGTCAATGCAGAGTCGATCTGCTGAGTATTACTTTGCATTCTGCTCCATCACTAAGTGGAAGGTTTTAGCCCAGCTACAGCAGTCACATGTTAACGTGTCCCTGGGCAACATGGGTGTGAAAGGATGAGGATGTTAGCTAACACTGATAAATGAAGCATCAGTGAGTGAAAGAGTGAGCGAACAGGTGTTAAAGGTGAGTGTGACCTCAGGTGTCCAGTGACTGAAGTTTACAGAGAGACGAGCAGGGTGCAGAAAAGTTCAGGTCAGTTTCACGAGAATCTTTTTACTATTGTGTTTTGATTGAAGCTGCTTTACTCTGAGCCTCAGCCAATGGGTTTGTTTTATTAGACAGTGACATTAATGGGTGAGTTTTTGAAGCCTTTGTACAGCATTTAAACTTTCTGTTTTATGTTTAAACTGTGCCTCTGAGTGAGGTTCATCATTCCAACAAAACTACATATTTTAAAGGTGCTATGAGGAGAATCTATTCCCGCCTACATGAAGACTCTGCTACCCATGAGCACGCGTGGCAACTGTCGTAATGCTGCGTTCAAGTAACCTCGGAACTGGGAGTGACATCATCTCTGACTTATCGGTGTTCCAGTTGAAGTCTGAAAAAAACATGCCGATCTACCAGGCTATTGTTAGCTGTTGTTAGCACGCCCTGTGTTGTTGTTCACAAATATCACATGAAGAATGTGATTATCACTATGGCAGCATTTTTGTAAATATAAGTCTAACAATACTATGTATACAGCTGATCTAGAGCTACACACCCCAGTCAGAAGTGCAAATAAATCGATTATTACAGGAGCTAAATAACTGTTCACACTGGGGGCATCCATCTTCCATTGTCAACTCGGGGGTGGAGAGGTTTCACCGAGTTCCCAGTAGGAAATTCAGACTTCTGGGGACGTTCCAGTTGCAGTTTCCTACTCGGAACTCGGAAATTCCTACTTCTGACTACAACTGGAACGCACCAAAGACGTGACCCAAGCCAAAGTGTGTGTTTGTTGTGATGCTAATGAATGCAGCTCAGACCTTCCTCAGAACTCTGCATTGCTTTACAACTTCTTTTTTCAACAACTTACAGGATGCAAAGCCACGAGGTAATGTATCTCTTTCTAGTTACGTAGCGGTAGTTTTTGATGTGTGACAACAAACAATTTTTGGAAAACTTAGTATTGTAGTTTTGTAGCCGGCTATTTATGGCTACTTACAGCCCGGTGCTCTACGACGTGTCTGAATAATATAAATTTGCTCTAGTTTTAATTGTCTTGTTCCTGAAGTTGAGTATCCAGGCCAGTCCAGCCCTGTCCGACCCGACCGTGAAGCTAAGGAATAGCATTTATAGATAACCTATTTAGATGCTATAAAACTCATCTTAAAGTGTGTATTTCCATCCGGCATATATCTAAAATGGAGACTCTTTTTAATTACTTAGGAACTCCTCACAGTCCCTAATTATTTTTGTGATAATCTCAATCTTCAATGGAGCTGAAGCAGAAGTATGTAGATGCACTGACTGAGAGTTTGAATTTTATTGGCTCTTACAGATAATCATTTAGATGTAAGAGCATAGAGAATAGATCCAAGAAAACAGAAACAGAATCACCCAGTCAGCCACGTCAGACAGAGACGACAGCAGAAAACCCATCACAAGCAAATGCAATGAGGAATGAAGGCCAGTGGGACAGAGCTTGAAAGTAGGGCAGGACTTCAGTTATTATTTTTCTTTCTACTGTCAGACACTGTATCTGTTGCAATAAGTAGATTTCCACATGGAGTTTGCTGCGGTTAGTCATCTCGTATCTTTACGATAGCCCCATGACATCCTGCAGACGTAGATTCAGTCAGTCTGAAGAAAACACCAGACACTTCATTTTCTTTCTCTGAGTGGAAATAGGTCCTCACCACAGGGGGCCTATTGATTGTTTCCTAAAGTTGTTATAAGACTTTTTACCATCAGACTGAAGCAATAGCCAGGATCCAGGAGCTGTGGACGTCTACGGTGTATCTATGATAGATGAGAACCACACGGCTGATATTTCAAACATTCCTCCTTTTGATTAGTTCATTCATTGCTACACTCCACTCTGTCCAAATAGCAACAATGTGGTTTGGCAATGTGCAGAAAGTGGGTAAAAAAGGCTATGAGGTCCTTGCTGGTTTCTCTCATTTGTCCAAACTTCACCAAACATTTGTGCATTTTAGAGAGAGCTCAGAAAACTACCTGCAACGTCCAGCATTTCTTCTTTGGTGAAACCACATCTTTTCTAAATGTCACCACTGAATTATTCTGTTTCAGTTCATTGATGCCAAACTGGGCAATTTGTTCTTTTTCCTCTTTTGGTTCAAAATATTTCCAGCCATCTCCTGTGCTCTGTTTGCATTGTATTAGAGGCACAACAACACTGTATCTTATTTAGTTATTTATTGATTGATTTTAAAGAGGGAACAGCACGTATTAATGAACATTTATACAAATGTAAATATGCCAGATTATAGCCTCTGGCTAATTTCCATCTGCAGACCCCCTGGCAGGTTGATGGTAACATACACATACAAGACACTAAATACAGTAGGACAAACCCAAGGACAGTAGACAAGTTAAAAAGAAACAGAAACATAGATACTGCACATCCTCCATCACACAGAGTCCATCAAACATTCAGCAAATACAAGTTCTATTACACCAACTTCTATTGCACTGAATGTTATTGCACAGATTTATATTACGCAGACCCAGTTTATGTTGCACAAATCCCTGTTGCACCAACATGGTCAACTTCTAGGTCACACATGCTCACAGGACTGCGTCTCTCTGTTCTCAGAGCTCTGTTGGTCTTAGTGGAAGTTCAGTCTCCTCTGACCGTGGCCCGGGTCACTCGTGTACGACCACAGACGGATTTCTGCTTGATGAACTCATTCATTGTGGGAGGGGCCAAATAGTGTAAAACCAGGTGATTTCATTTGATGCTAAAGCTACTTTTAAAGAATTTACTTTAATCAAAGTTAAAGTGATGCTATATGTAAATACCCAAGGTGATGTAAAAATGTTCTTAATGTAAATTGTACTGAAAGTTCATTGTACTCTTAGTACAATGTTCCATAACAGTAATGTACCGTAAAATACCAAATATGGCGGGGCGTTTATTTGGGACCAGCTGACTATTTGGAACAGGCGTTTAGTTCCTTTACCACAAAAATCTTGCTTAGCAAAAATTGAAAAAAATATGGTAAATGTAATTAAATTATTTATTTACACCAGTTTGAATATCACCTTTACAGCAAGATTACAGTACTGTAGTTATACTCTTGTCTTCTTCTTTCAACTCAGCTCTCTCTAAACACTTAAAACTGGTAAAGAACTACCTTACCAGTGGTAAATAGTTAAGTTAAGGTCTGACTTCTGTTTTGTTGCTGCACCGGCGCCATGGAGATAACTGACGTGTCCAGGCTCCTGACATTAAGGGCAAATAACCTGCAGCAGCAGCGGCAACGTCTTCTTCTGTCTTCCAGCATTTTGCGCTCTAGTGCCCTCTGTGGACGTTGAGTGTAACTGCACTGTCATGAAACAGTGCGACACACACCAACCTGCATTTGTTGATATACAGAGGGAGGAGAAGCCGACAGGACTTCCAGAGAGACAAATAAACAATGTGGACTGTTAAGGTTCAGTCTGATCATGTTTCTTTTCTGTCAGCTGTGAGCTCAGTGTTCACATGTGTGTTCTGTTACTTTGTCCGTAGCTCGTAGGCTGCGCCGAATAAATTACAACTGGCATTTATTTGGAATGGGCGTGTATTTGTCAAAATGTACTGCTTTTGGAACTTTTGGATTTTGGAACTTTGGTATTTTACGGTAATTGTGCTCTTTTAACTACTGGATTAATGTTAAATGAGTTGGTGTTTAAGGTTCACCAGGTTCATCAGCTTGACAGCTGCATAAGTTTATCCAGAAGCATATCCCGCAGGTGATTGGATGATCATTCCATCAGTCAACATTTATAATGGACTGTGATCCACTTCACCCTCTCATCATACATGTCTTACTATAGAGAAGTGTGTAGTGTTGGTAATTTTTTTTCATTTATTAAAGAAACAAAATGTGATAAAACAGCTTCAGAAGCTGTTAGCATGTCTGCTAATCTCAGTATGTGCAGTCACTTCCTGCTGTCATCTCATTCGTAGCTGCTTATAAGACCACATTAAGGGCTTATTAGTACCTTACTCTGCATGATCATGCTAATAGCAGTCTATTAACAAAGACATTTTTCCTTAATAATCTCCTAATTTCTTCTTACAGCTAATTTGTTGACACTTACACACACATGATTATGATTTATCTACACTGAACTGAGATCAGGAATTTGGAGCACTTATTAGGAGGTTATTTAGAAAAAAACATTTATGAGCCTGTGAGCTGAATGTCATGGTAATGCAGAATTAGGTAGTAACCCATCAATATTGGCTAATAGACATCTAGTTAACTGACAATTAGCATGGTAATGAGCAGCTAGTTGTGACAAAGACAAAGTATTACCAATAATCTTCAGTAATATATATATTTACCTAAAGGTGCTATTAGGAGAATCTATTTCCGGCGACATAAAGACTCTGCTACCCATGAGCACGCGCGGCGACTGTCGTAAAGACGTGACCCAAGCCAAAGTGTGTGTTTGTTGTGATGCTAATGAATACAGCTCGGACCTTCCTCAGAACTCTGCATTGCTTTACAACTTCTTTTTTCAACAACTTACAGGATGCAAAGCCACGAGGTAATGTATCTCTTTCTAGTTACGTAGTGGTAGTTTTTGATGTGTGACAACAAGCAATTTTGGGAAAACTTAGTATCGTAGTTTTGTAGTCGGCTATATATGTCTACTTACAGCCCGGTGCTCTAAGACGTGTCTGAATAATATAAATTTGCTCTAGTTTTAATTGTCTTGTTCCTGAAGTTGAGTATCCAGGCCAGTCCAGCCCTGTCCGACCCGACCACGAAGCTAAGGAATAGCATTTATAGATAACCTATTTAGATGCTATAAAACTCATCTTAAAGTGTGTATTTCCATCAGGCATATATCTAAAAGGGAGACTTTTTTATAATTACTTCGAAACTCCTCATAGCATCTTTAATCTGACAACGTAATTGCACTTTTGTTTGATATGCATAAGCATATAAGCATGCTCTCCACATCACCTACCATCTGTGTTTAAGAAGACAGTTTCATTTATGACGATCAGTAAAGATGCACTGGGACCATTATCTCTTTGGCCTAATGTTGGCAGTCAGAATATAAACCAGTTTTGTTTCTCTGAGAGTAACTTTGCTAACTGTGGTCTTACCATCTACTAAACAACATTTCATGTCCAGAAAAACTTCCTGACAGGCCCACAGCACAAAATGTCCCCCCTGTATTAGCTCCAGTCTCACTCTGATGTGAAGGTCTTTGGTCGGATGAAAGTGTCTTCAACTGGTGGCTTGAAAAACTGCTCATAAATCATCCATTATCTCCCGAGCTGCACAGCACAATATAAACACTGCAGGAACTGCCTCCACAGCGTCAGGTATAGCATAACAATAACTATTTCCTTTAGACTAACAAGGTCTTGAGCCACTCTCTGTGTAATTAAGATGCTGATAAATGAGGAGCAGCCACCTCGTTTCATTGGACGTCTGCATCCAGGAGGAGCATGTTGGCACATCAATCAACGTGAACAGTTTTCCGAGGCCTGTCAGAATGTCAGCCCTAACACATTTATAAGTCTTCAGATGAACACGCACACAGCCTATCTGAATAACAACTCATCCTGTGGCCCAGGCTGCTGTCGCTGCTGATTCATCATCATTAGCAGCATTTAGAGCACAGCATCTCACACAAAAAGACGTATATGACAAGGATATCCTAGGAAGGAAAAATGGAAAAAATAATCCTGCACTTTACAAAATAAATGGGAGGCACGTCCCCAGAGGGCTGGGATTATACCACAACCTGTCACGCACTCGCTGCAGTAGCATGACACTCATTTGAGTTAATTAATGCATGGACCCGGCGCCAGCGTGCTTACTCATGGCTGTCGCCCTATTATCCTGCCATTCATAACGCACCCAGGTTTTTGTCATGGCTTTATTGACACAACAGATCCCATCACTCTCCTCTCTCTGTGCTGTAGGTGTTTTCATAGGCACATCAGGCTTTCAGCAGCAGCCAAAGAGGCACAGACAAATGGACTGTGCACCAACAGTTGGACTAAAACTGTCACTACAGCCTGCTGGAAGTTGGCATAGACAGCGTGTGAACGAGATAGCCATTAGCACCTGTGGCTTTTGGCTCTGCAGCAGAGGCGGAAATGGACGGAAAAAAGAGAAAGCAGCCGGATCATCTGATCCTTTAATTCTGGGATCTGAGGAACCTGCCGAGCTCCATTATAGGATAATGGAAATGGAAGAATAGCAAGAATCACTCCTCTTAATGCATTTCCTGAGTACATTTGCATTATAAATGCAGAATAAAAATGACCCTGCTTTGTAAAGAATGGATCTGAAGGAACTTTGCATGGAAAGACTTTATGATTTAACAACTACATGAATAATTTCTTTAAGAGCTGCTGTGTGAGAAAAAGACTTTAAAATATGAGCTGCTCACATTAAAGCTGCACGCTGTGCTTTTTATAGTTTTTACTGTCTATAGTGCCACCACATATGAATTTCTATTTTTCATATGGTGTCTCTGGCAACTGTGTGCACATCTAATCTTTGTGGCTGAGCGACCCAGCCGCACACAAGAGGCACGACTGTCACTGCAGATGTCCTTCACAGGCGAGGCTGCAAACGCCGGCCAGGATCCACAGCAGTCTCCAGGTAAAGGCTGCACACAGAGCTCTGGTTATTCAGCTCAATAAACAGTACGGGCCGGTTTCCCGTTCAGGGTTCAAATAAAGCCAGGACTAAACTAATCTGGTCTAACTTAATCCCCACTAATCCCATTGCTTTCTGAGTTGCGACTTAACTTCAGATTAACTAGTTCTAGACTATGGAGTGTGTGACTAAGGTAATCAAGGACTAGTCAGATCATGTGTTGGAAGCCGAATTAGATTAACAATCTGCACATGGTGCAAAGGTGGAGTTGCTCTGAAAACCTGAGATGGAATTTTCTTAATATAAATTTTAGCAGTCTGTGTGCATGGAACAGGAGCTTGATGTCTGATTGAACATGGAGAAAGGAAAAAGAAAGCAGTCCAAAAACTTCAGTGAAAGTGAGAAGATACTTTTGAAGGAAATAATTTCAAAACATTCTATAATTGAAGACAAACATCATGATTCAACCACAGAACTCAAAAAATGAACTGCATGGATGGCAATTGTGAATGAATATAACTCAAATGAAACAGCAGGACCACCCACCAACTTCAGGTAAGATTTGATTATATTATTTATGGTGGTCTAATTAAACTAATCAGAACATATGAAAAGTATATTTGCTCATATGAGGCACATTCACACATGTTTATATTGCCTTGTAAAGGTCCTGTGGAAAAACATTAAAATACAGCTAAAGAAAACAACAGCCATTGCTCATAGGGAGCGTTTCAAGACAGGTGGAGGACCCCCAGTTAGACCACAGACAGATGACCTCGGAGATTTGTTGACTGGGATGATTGAAAGCCAACAACCTTTGGAAGATATCCCAAATGATGATCATCTGGACAGTTCAGGTGGGGAAACGCAGCAAAACTCATTTGTTACAATGTGTGTGAGGGTATTTTATCCTGCTCAGAAAAGCTAAATGGTATCTTTTGCATTCTAAATAAAAAAAATAATAAATTAAAAAAAAATCCTGTCAGGGCTTCTATTACTACTTCTGAAGTAGTAGAAGTCCATCCTCTGAAATTTTATGTCTAATATTGAAATTCTCTCTAGAACAAGATGACATGGGTGTGAATCAGATGTCGGAGGAGCCAGAACAGAGTCAGAAAAATCTGACCTCTGCACCTGAGGCAGCAGCACCCAGTACCTCCATTCCAGGCAGCACAGCAAGAGTGAAAAGGCTGACTTTTCATGAGAAACTTGCTCTGGAGTTCCATGAGTGCAAAATGCAGTATTTAAAAGAAGAACATGAACTCAAGATGAGAATCCTTCAAGTGGAGTTGTCAGTCAAAGAGATGGAAAGAGACATGAAACAACAGCAGCTGCAAAACAGTGTTTTTTGTAACAATGCCCTTGTTGACCTTGTGCCTTTATGAAATAAAAATGTTCCAGCACAACCTTAAGCCAACCAAAATTTATTCAGTAATGAACCATCTTAATCCATTCTTCTTCTTAATTATTTTCAAAATATGACACAAAATGTAATAAGACAACATCAAACAGATCACTTGTGGATCACTGAACAGTTTTCTGTTTCTTGTCTTTATGAAAAGTGCTGCACGGCAAAATTGCTTCTATAAGCGTGTCCAGTTTGGTCATTGGCTACCTCTGCCATGGGAACATGAGGGTCACTGTCATAATTAGTTGGTGGGTCTACGCAGCCACGCTGTCTTTCTGGTCTTGGTGGTGGTCTTCCAACATCATTGACGTAGTAAAGATAATCCATGTTGACCATGCACAGTGGAGCATCCAGCCCTTAATCTGAAGTTAAACCTGCCCCTGGCCAGCTTTAAATAAAGCTGCCATTTAGACCTGGATTAGCTCTAGTCTTCCTTCAAGAAAGGAGATTATTTAACTCAAGACTAAGACAAGTCTGAGACTATTTTAATCCATGTCTCAGAAAGCTGTTTCGATAAGTCCTGGTTTAAAACGTGATTTAATCTTAGACTAGGCTTACTCCCTGAATGGGAAACCAGCCCTACAGGTTAAAGTTTGGATGTATATCTTAACGACATTTGATCAAGCTTTAAAATGTATTAAAGAAAACAATCAACAGCTCTGTACCCCAGAAAACAAGAAACATCACATCCAGCAATCGGAGCACCCAGTGACCCTTAATGTGTCCGACTATTACCTTTATTATTGCGGCCTTTCTCGTCTGTAATCACTACTGCACTAATGGAGGTGGCCTTCAGACAGTAAATTACAGCTGTGTGAGCAACAAATGTAATCAAAGAAAAAAATGGGGTTAAAAAACAAGTTTTTTTATACAGTTTTTTTTATGTAGATGTTCTTTTTCCTCCTGTCCAATAATCTGAAAATGAAATCAGCGCAGACCTATTGTTGATTATATATATTTTATATATTATATTATATATTATATTATATTCATGGCTACTGTGGGACACATGCAAAAGACTCATTAGTATGATTTACTTCTGATCATCTTCATGTTTCATGCATCTTGAAGTAATTCTACTTTTATTTACAGATCTTATTTTACATCCCTAATTAGCCATTAGCTAAACTGAAACCTTTAAACCATTGTTGAGAGCTGTCACTTAGATCTGGGGCCTGGGGTGCTGTTTTTGTGGAGTGGTTAGCAACCATGCACGTCCCATGTACATCCTTCTGCCGGTCCAGGTTTGAATCCCGCCTGTGACCAGTTTGCAGAGTGTCTTCCCCTGCTCTCTCTCCCCCTTTCACAAGCCTATCCACTGTCTCTCTCCTGTTAATAAAGGCACAAAATGCCCCCATAAAATATAATAATAAAAAAAACACTAGGGCCTGACTGATTCATATGTATATATATATATATATATATATATATATATATATATATATATATATATATATATATATATATATATGTATATATATATATATATATATATATATATATATATATATATATATATATATATATATATATATATACATATATATATATATATATACACACACACATATATATATATATATATATATATATATATATATATATTATATATATATATATATATATATATATATATATATATATACATATATATATATATATATATATATATATATATATATATATATATATATATATATATATATATATATATATATATATATATATATATATATATATATATATATATATATATATATATATATATATATATATATATATTTATATATATGTATATTAGGGGTGCAACAATACATGTATCTGTATTGAACCGTTCGATACAGTGGCCACGGTTCAATACACCTATGAACCGAACGATACGCTATTATGTATTTATTTATTTGATCAATTTCTGACGAGGCGCTATGTGCTGAAAGTTCAGTGAATCTGCGTTAGATTACTCCGGGCTGCTTTGTCGCGCACAGATCCGCTGAGCTGCACGCGCAGCACCTCCCCTTTCAGTCAGCTCAGAGCTGTAGAGATAGCTCTGATTCAGCTAAGCTACTGAGACAGAAGAGGCTACGGGACGCTACGGCGCTGCTACATGGAGAATGCATTACCTTCAGCTGAAACTGAAGACCCTCCACTATCATTCAGATCTGGCGCATGGCCAGCAATGCCACTACGAGCTGCCGCTGCCACAGATCGTGCTTGCTGTCTCTCCGTTTGGGACTACTTTGGCTTCCGTGTTAAGTATGACCCTGATGGTGAGCGTGTCGTGGACAAAACACAACAGTATGTTGGAAGTGCAATACGATGCTAAGCTACGTCGGGGGAAAACAACAAACACCTCCATCATCCCGGGGTTAAAACAAGTGGACCCAGACAGAAACAACAAGCAGCACACATGCTACAGACTTTACCTGGGTCATTTAGACAGCCATTAGCACATGATTCAAAGAGGGCAAAGGAAATGGACCGGGCCATAGCTACTTTTATTGCTGTGGACATGAGACCCTTTTCTGTTGTGGATAACGACACTTGATACACTTATAGCTCGTTCTTTGTAATATTTACTCTGCTGCTAAGAATGCACCACATAAGATGGGTGACTTCTCTATTAGATTTATTTAATTTTTACTTAGTCTTATTTTACATGGTATATAATGACTGTTTTTTAATCTGTAACAGTGCAATACACTTCAGTCCACATAAATATTTGTAGTAGTTATAGGTCACTTTTAACTGACAGTGTTCATCGATGTTTCTTGCATAGCCCTTGTATTCATATTTATTTTTTATACTATTTATTCTGGCCCTGATAGCATTCATATTTTTATACACTTATTCATTAACAATATCACTGTGTGTTTTACAATCCAGGAAGCAAATGAAACGAAATTTCATTCCAAGTGCACTGCTGTGTAATTTGCGTAATGACAATAAAGGAAGTAAAGTCTAAGTGATGTTTTTTTTTATGGATCTAAGTATGCACTGAAGAATGAGCCTGGTTTAGCTGCAAGAGGTACATTTAATTCAATTAAAAAAATGTACTCTGAGTTAAAACAAATGTTGGTTATTTGTATAAACCACAAGTAAAAAAGGCATTGAAATGTATCATATTTTGTATCGAAAAAGTATCGAACCGAGACAGAAACGTATCGAATCGAACCGAACCGTGAATTTTCTGTATCGTTGCACCCCCAATATATATATATATATATATATATATATATATATATATATATATATATATATATATATATATATATATATGTATATATATATTTATATATATATATATATATATATATATATATATATATATGTATATGTATATGTATATGTATATATATATATATATATATATATATATATATATATATATATATATATATAAACATATATATATTATATGAAAGAAATTAAATGGTCCCAAAACACAACAATGAATCTATGAATTACAGGCAGAATATTTTATGGTTTTATAACACTTTGTCCTTTCATATTTGTTTAACTTAACAACAGTCAGGAAATTTAAAGTACAATAACATGCAAAAAAAAAGCGTTAAACTTCTGTGAAATTAATTATATAGCCTTAAAAAGATTAATTCTGTATCTTGTACTTCTTGTTGATGAAAATTAGAGGTACATCATAGTAAAAGTAGAGCATTTAAAAAAAAAAAAAAAGGTTTAAACAGGTAACTGTGAGAGGACAGCTCGGGTATTCTTTATATAGGCACCTTTATTTTCCTTTATTAAGTACAAAATAAAGAGTGTGTTAAACTGCAGTAAATTCCTGCAAAAAATAAAACAAATTACCTTTTTATAAATTATAAGTTATATATAAACTATTTATGAGCTCTTTGTCACATCTGCCTTTCAGTCCTCATCAGTGCATCAGTCGTAGTTTTTAGTTCAGGTAGTATCACGTTTTTATTTTACACACGAGGTAACGTGTTAGGAAATCAAATATTCTGTGGGACACTGCACATGTTGCACAAACTTCTTCAAACAGGCTGATTAAAGTGCCCAGATATAAGATGAAGTCTCCCCTGGATGAGTCTGCTGATGATGTCGTAGAGCTCCAAGGAGCTATGCTAACGATAGCATAGTTAGCTTGATAGCTAGTTAGCTTAGCTGCCGTGTTGACGACAAGCGAGTGACGCCAGGCTTCTGGAAAAAAAGGATTCTGGTCAGGAAACTGTTCGCCTGTAACCTTATATTTCTATACATGCTTATTTGGGCTTTAGAGTTCTTTAAATAATGTGATGATAAATAATTACATTTAGAATAGAATGAAAATAAACAGGAATAAGGAGTAAGAAATGGATTTTGTGTTAATCAGAGGGTAGGTTACATGAATAAAGACATTTTATCTTAATATGTGATTAATATTCTGTTTTTTTGTAAAGAACAGATAAATGGTTGTCACATTACCTGCATAAAAACATTGGTAATTAGTCTTATAAATGTTTGATGTTTTTTCTTTATTTATTTTAAAAATGAAAATAACCTCATGCACATAAGAGACTGTTAACATTTATGAACAATGAAACAGACAAAAACATCTAAATTATTACATATGTCATTTTTCCAAACAATATAATCTCCAGTTTTGAAGTGAGCAGTGATATCAGATTAAAAGAAACTTAATGATCTTCAGTCATATTTTTAAAAGGCTCATGTTTTGCATGGATCAGGTTTAAATATTTGTTTTTTTAATGACTGCTAGAGCATGTCTGCAGTCACTAAAGTTAAATCTATATTTCACATACTGACTATATTCCTGAATCCTCTCGGTGGTTGAGATGCTCTGTTGGGAGCTGCTGCCTCTTTAGGCTTCCTGCTCATGTGCTCTCTTTGGTTCACAGCTCTACAGCACTGCTCTGTGCCTCATTGTCAACAGCTCTGCATTCATTCAGCAATCTATGATCTGCAGTGGACTTGAGGAATGAGATGTTTTATGCAGCTGCTGGTGCTATAAAGTCTGGCTGCTGCAGACATTTTGTTTTTTAACAATGGAGAGAAAACAGTGCAGGTGGAACTGCACTTTGTCCAATGATGCTAAAGATTTGCATTATTCAGACGGTGTACAGAAGCTTTCCCGTAATTTTGATCATCTAGACCAGTGGTTCCCAAATGGAGCACAGCGGTGAATATAAAGGTAAGTAAGGGGGGCTTTTGGATTTTTTTTCCATCTATAACTTTACAACAACTACTGACATTACTTTATATATATATATATATATATATATATATATATATATATATATATATATATATATATATATATATACATACATATATATATATATATATATATATATATATATATATATATATATATATATATATATATATATATATATATATATATATATATATATATATATATATACATACATATATATATATATATAAACCCAGTAACTTAAAAGTCCATATAATTCCTGTTGGTGGAGGGACTGGTCATTTGTTGTGTATTTTCACTGGAATTCCTAAATAGCACCGCACCACCACAGAAAAGCCACAGATGTGACTTCTATGAATACGATTTAGGTGTTCTCTACAAGAACAAATAACTCAGTATTGTGTGTTTTGGAGCTTTGTTTTTGTTTCAGTTGCAGAAATAAATCATTCATGATTTACCATGACACTTAAATAATAAACTAAATAAAACCAGAAGTGCCCTGAGAGCACAGAGCTTCGCCAAGGCTTTTTAAACAGGGGAGTTTTTGTTAAAACTGAAACCGGCCTACCTCAACCTGCCAAAAAACACCAGAAAATTTCCTGGATCCACATCAACAATCACCAAAATTAAATCTCTCCTTTATGTGCCATTACCAACATTTTCTGTAAATCTAATTAAGATCCATTTGGAATTATTGAGTTATTGGCACAAATATGGCAAACTGCCGTCTCTTACAATGTTAATAATACTTTAAAAAAGTCCTGGATCAGCTTCTGTATTTGGATCACCACCAAAACCTAATCTCTCCTCCTCTGTGCCATAAAGATAGAGTTATTAATGAAAACATGGGAAACTTAATAAAAGATCATAAATAATTCAGACAGCTGAATCATGTTTTATGGGCACAGTCTGATAAACAGTCCATATAACACAAACAGGCTCATTAGTCTTCACAGCAGTAACACTGGACTGTTTCTCTGAACTCTTTGGATAACTTTGTCCCTGATCATCTGAAATCATCTGAAATCATCCTCCTGAGTTTTGTTCCTCTTCTGTTCTCAGAGTTACTGCCTGACCATTACAGATTACACTGGTGATGTTAACTTCATTGAGCTTTGTGATTAATTACTTAAATCACCGTAGTGCATCGACTGCAGGTGTAACAGATCAGACCGTCTCGTGGGAACACGCTGCTACAAACAAACACGCTCTCGTCATTCACTCGTCCTGAAAAGTGCATCTGTGACAGACTTCTGCTCTTCCTCTATAATGTTTTTTTGTAGCTTGTTTGAATGCTGCGCTGCCTGAACAAATGAAATAACCAAGCATCTGAAAAGCTCAGAAAACAACAATGCTACCACAAAGCTACTGGAATATGCAAAAACACTCAGAGAGCACAGTCCTCACCCAAACTGTGATTTTGACCATAAATATTAGTCCTACCTTTATTTCATCTAAATATTTAGATTCTTTGACCATAAAAACATACCATTAGCAACTGGATTCATAATGATATCTATTTTAGTTCAGTAGTTATTCATGGAAATCACATTTTTCGTCATGGCAGATCCAGACGGTGATCCAGATCAACACCAAACTCTAATCATTTGTTCCTTGTTCCAATTCGGACATTTCCTGAAAATTTCATTGAAATGCATCCATAACTTTTTGAGTTATGTTGCTAACAGAGAAACAAACAAACAGATGCCTGCAATAACATAACCACCTGGTGGAGGTAATTAAGCCACTTACATAGTTTTCAATCAATCAATCAATCAACCGTTATCCGTAAAGATGATTTACAATCATGTAGACTGAAGTCTTCTCTTCATTTTATACATACACACATATAACAAGTACATATGTACATACTGTAAATATACATCCATGCAGGCAGAGACAAAGGGACTTAAAGGTGTAGTCAGCGATCTTCTAATCTTCTAATCTAATGCACTATTTGTCAAAATCACCGTATTTCTCCTCTCCATCCACAAGATGTCACCACTGACAGCATGTTGAAAAAAAAGTCTGGTTTCAATACACAGCCTTGACTCTGAATTTCAGCAGGTAAATACTGTGGCTCGGGCCAAGTCACCAAAACAGGGTACACCCCCCCACATCCAGGGGGCGATCATACTCATGCACAGATCAGACAGAGGGGGGAGGGGGAGTCTCTCTTACGCAGTTAGCGTAAGAGAGAGATACAATATGTGCAGTAGCAATGGCTGAAAAACAGCCCAAAAGAAAAAGGTCAGAGGAGCAGAAAGTGAAAAAGAAGGGCTATGACCATGAAAGAGAGAAGACCAGGGTCAACATTGATGCTAATTAAAAGACCTGAAAACGGACGTGGATGTCGCCGTCTTTCTCCTGGATAGGTTAGCAACATTAGCTTTGTGGTGCCTCACATCACAGTAACAGTAACATTCATCTTATTGTCTAATCTGCCAGAATGTTCTGTTGTTGTGATGTTTTCAATAATGTCAGTCGAGTTGTCTGACCAGTCAGGGTTACCTTAGCTTCGTGGGTAAGCTACGCAGTTTCTATGGCCGTTTCCATGACGATGCACATCCATCAGCATTCGGTCTGAGGTATGAAGGGAGAGGCGGGTCTAAAATCATTTATCAGCAACCTCTCCACTCGTTTTCTCCCACATCGCTGACTACACCTTTAAACCACATGTGTCTCTACTGAATAAAGACTCATCAATCTTTACTTACAATAGCACCACATCTGTTTAACATAAATGTATTGAAGGTAAGCCCTTTAGATGTGGCATCTCATTTTTAAGAGAAACCTCATGTCTTTATGGTTGTAAAGAAAGTTACTATAGATGTAAATACAACCATGGATAGAGAAATTAATATTAACATTAATATCTATGGCAAATTTAAGATGTTGATGATATAACAGCATCGAGTTGAACTGCCACTAAAATGAGTTTAACTACTCTAAAGGAAGGAGTTCATGTTAAATGTCATTTCTGTTGATGGTTGATGTATCAATAGAAGGGCTCCAATATGGTGCTGGTAGTGTGTACCTAATAAAGTGGCCAGTTATTGTACATAACGCTATCCTAACTCTGTATTTACTCTGCTCTAAGTTTGCCTGCTCACTGCGATTAAAGGGAAAAGGCGAGGCCATTAAGACTGAGCTCTTGTTTATTTGGATAAATCTGTTTTGTGAAGCTCTTCACTGTGTGGACGCCCAGGTGCTTCTGAATCAGAATTTCAAATGGCATTAGCAGTCCTACTCATTATTAGTGGACAACACTTCAACCACTGCAGACAACATCTGCACTACATGCTCCATCATTTCTGGAGTAAGAAGTGGAGAATATTATAAGACTTACTCTAAGGAAGCAGACTTTGTGTTTCAGATTTAAGACATGCAGGTTCATCCAGCATGTGTTTATTAGCCGAGGCTCACTTTGGTTTATTTGTTTGTTTCTTTGGATATGTTATTACTTGTGTGTCGTCAGGATGAGATGGAGGCTGCTTCAGTTAACAGACCACAACATTTCACATGCATACACCAGCGCCTGTGCTCTTCAGCTGCTGTCACGTCTAAAAAGCTCCTTTTATGAATCATGCCTGTCTTCATTTAAATGAGTCTCCGTCCCTCCTGGCAGCCGGGCCTCCGTGTTTTCTGCTGCCCTATTTGAAGTGATTTTGGCCGGGGTTCAGACTGTTTATCACACCCCTCCAGATTAGTGTTGACCCTAATGTCTGCATCTTGAAGAGCAGCTCTCGTTTCCTCGTGTGTTGCCAAGGCAATAAGAGCAAAGACGGGGGGGGGGGGGGGGGGGGGGGGCTCGGCTCAGGTGCCAGCGTCAGCCGATGCTTCTACCGTGATTTTTGGCGTTCTTTAAAAGTTGTCTCGACTGAATGGAAGTCTTTGCTTCACGATGACACTCCATGTTGTAAATCACTGCAGGCAGAAGTGAATGCAGGAATAAAGCAGCCATGTTTCCTATCTGCTTGTTTTGAGTGGAGTTCTTAGAAATAATCAATTTAGTTTAATTAAACTTTGTGTCAGCGAGTGAACGATGGTAACAAACTTTTCCAGGCTATGACACCATTTAATTGCAATGTGTTCCAGTGCTTTGAGATAATGAGTAAGAAATGAAGAGAACCTGCCTCCATTCACAGCTGCTCTTTGATATTCATGAACAACTGTCTGGGGTGGATGTTCAGATACCTCGCACTTTCATCTGCCTCCCCTGGCTCTTCCCCAAGTGTCTGCTCGCATGCTGGCTGAATAACACATCTGAGACAGGGTGCTCTGCCATAAGCATTGATTCTGCATGCCTGAAAAGGCCAAGATAATGCCTGTGCATATTTGATGAATGCATCAAACACTCAAATACTTCATTGTGATTTATATCAATATCAGACGCCTTGGAGAAGAGAGAGGGGCTGTGAGGAGCAAAGGTAGACTTTAAAACCTCCACAGGCCTCTGGTACAGAGAGGAGAAAAGTGAGGCTTATTGATGAATTCAGTGACTCAAAGTTATTAGGACTTGATTCAAAACTTAATGGCAAAACAGCCAAACTGTAAAGAGAGTCGGTGTTTTTTAGTGAACACATCCTCGTCCAAATAATGACACACTTATACGTGCTGTTATGACCGAGTCCGGAGAAGTGCATGCTCCTCAGAAAGAAGGATGAATCCATATTTGTGTGCTTATAATTGAAGAGTTCTTTTCCAAAATGCTATAAAAGCCGAAATTAAATATATATACATATATATATATATATATATATATATACATATATATATATATATATATATTACTCAGTGCTCTTCTTTTGTATACCGCTTGCCCTACCTGCCCTATCAGTATTTAATGCCAGAAAGCTCTATATCCCAGTTTAAACTGTATTTCAAAGTTCAGTTCTCCAGCCAACCCAATGGTGGGTCTGGGTAAATAATGTCATTTTTACTTCCGCCAAGGAGGTTATGTTTTCGGGAGAGTTTGTGTGTCCCTCTGTGAACAAAATAACTCGAAAAGTAATGGATGGATTTTGATGAAATTTTCAGGAAATGTTCAGCATGGAAAAAGGAAGAACTGATTCGATTTTGGTGTTGATCCGGATCGGCGTCCAGCCGCCATGGCGAAAAATATGATTTCTGTGAATAACTACTGAACTAAAATAGATATCACTAGAAAAGCACTCGGAGAGCGCAGACCTCCGCCAGCGCCACAGTCCTCAGCCATATTGTGATTTTCAACTTAAATATTACTCCTACCTTTATGTCATGTAAATATTCAGATTCCTTGACCATGAAAACATACCATTAGCAACTGGATTCATAATGATATCTATTTTAGTTCAGTAGTAAGTCACAGAAATCACATTTTTCGCCATGGCGGCCAGACGCTGATCCAGATCAACACCAAAATCAAATCAGTTCTTCCTTTTCCCATGCTGAACATTTCCTGAAAATTTCATCCAAATCCATCCATAACTTTTTGAGTTGTTTTGTTCACAGACGGACAAACAAACTCTCCCGAAAACATAACCTCCTTGGCGGAGGTAAATATGAATCCAGGTATGTTTTCATGGTCAAAGAATCTAAATATTTAGATGAAATAAAGGTAGGACTAATATTTATGGTGAAAATCACAATATGGGAGAGGACTATGGTGCTGGCAGCCTGCTTTTCTGGTTTCTAAATGAAAATGCATTTATAGCGTGGATTTTGTTCAACTTCTCCGTTCTACTGCAAGCCAATTCTGTTACCAGTGCAAATTCCTCGTGTGGTATTTTCTGGGGGGTTACTGTGAAATGTAGTCCTTTTTTAAGTACTTCCTCCTCTGTTTCCATGAGCACGGGTTTGGATAAGTTTGTTAACCAGTTGTCATTCTGTTCTGGTTGCTGAATCCTGTTCTTTTCCATTAATGTCTCGAGTTTCCTTATGTGTCCGTGTTTTATTTCTAAGAATTCCTTTTTGTATGATAGTTTTGTTTGTTAACTTTGTCCCGCTCTTCCTGTTCCATGTGAAAACGTGATTTGAAAGCTTCCAATTCTTCTTCGGCCTTTCCTTTTGTTCTTTCAATTTTGTTTGTCACGATTCTTATCCTTTCTTTAATTACTTCTCTCTTTGCTCTGTGTAGTGGGTTTTTTAGGTCGAGGCTTTTTGGTGTTAGTCCTCCTTGTTTGCATCTAAGGTTAAATCTCGGGTGGTTTTTGAAACAGGCTTGGATTTTGTTCAACTTCTCCCGGAAACAGCTGTAAAGACACGTCACAGCTGTCAGGATGACAGTTTCTGAAGAAGACGACAGAGTAACGTGGAAACATGTCAAGGTAACCACACCTTTTTTATCTTAATAAAATAACAGCAAAAACACTTGTGCATTTATAGCATTTTGGAAAAGAGCTCTACAATAATTTTTACTAATTTGACAATTATTATCATTTTGGACTGAATAATCCAGTGTTGCCAACATATTTGCTCAATGTAGCCCAGTGCTTCTCAACTTGCAGGTCGTGACCCACGTTTCATCCTTCATTCAGCGAGTTGTGAATCTCTGCTTTGGAAAAAAAAATCCAGGCAGAAAAAGAGCAGGAATCAAAAGGGAAAAGTTTCTGAATCTGATCAATAAGCAGGATCGTAAATGACACTGGTGTCAACAAAACCTTACCAATGTCAATCCTTAGTCAGGATCCAGGAATTTTCTAAAAGATTCATTAACATGGGGGTGCTGGTTTGGTGGAGTGGTTAGAAACCAGGCACGTCCCATATACAGACTTCTGCCAGTCCAGGCTCGAGTCCAGCCTGTGGCCAGTTTGCAGAGTGTCTTCCCCTACGCTCTCTCCCTCTTTCACAAGCCTATCTACTGTCTCTCTCCATCAATAAAGGCACAAAATGCCCCTAAAATATATATATAAATAAAAAAGATTCATTAACATCTTTCACTTCTCGTTTTAAAGGTGCTAACAGGAGAATCTATTATGACATAAGGATTCTGCTACCCATGAGCACGCGCGGCGACTGTCGTAATGCTGCGTTCCAGTAACCTCGGAACTGGGAGTGACATCATCTCCGACTTATCGGGGTTCCAGTTGAAGTTGGAAAAAAACATGCTGATCTACCAGGCTATTGTTAGCTGTTGTTAGCACGCCCTGTGTTGTTGTTCACAAATATCACATGAAGAATGTGATTATCACTATGGCAGCATTTTTGTAAATAAAAGTCTAACAATACTATGTATACAGCTGATCTAGAGCGACACACCCAAGTCAGAAGTGCAGATAAATGGATTATTACAGGAGCTAAATAACTGTTCACACTGGGGGCATCCATCTTCCATTGACAACTCGGGGGTGGCGAGGTTTCACCGAGTTCCCAGTAGGAAATTCAGACTTCAGGGGACGTTCCAGTTACTGTTTCCTACTCGGAACTCGGAAATTCCTACTTCTGACTACAACTGGAACGCACCAAAAGACGTGACCCAAGCAAAAGCGTGTGTTTGTTGTGATGCTAATGAATGCAGCTCGGACCTTCCTCAGAACTCTGCATTGCTTTACAACTTCTTTTTTCAACAACTTACAGGATGCAAAGCCACAAGGTAATGTATCTCTTTCTAGTTACGTAGCGGTAGTTTTTGATGTGTGACAACAAGCTGATACGTTTGCAGTTAGGACCCAGAAGCAAGCAGTTGAGTGTGAATAATAAACAATCTGTATTTGACAGTAATTCAAACACAGTTCAGGGCGGGGTTTGAACCAGCGACCACGAGATCTGCAGACAGGTACTCTAACGACTGAGCTACTCAGGGGGTGATCAGACAACAGTTCATTCAGTATTTTGAGGGGAGAAGCTGCGGCTTGAGCGGGGGTTGAACCCGCGACAGCAAGATCTGTAGCTGGATGCGTTACTGACTGCGCCACACAGGAGATGTACTGACAGGGGCTCACACAGTCTTTACAGGGATGTAGCTGCGGCTTGAGCGGGGGTTGAACCCGCGACAGCAGTCTTTGAAGACGAACACTTCTTAGATAGTGACACACAGGAGGAGTCCAAAACTGAGACCCACACAGTTTAAACAGGGAAAAGGCTGTGGCTTGAGCGGGGGTCGAACCCGCGACAGCTAGATCCGCAGTTGAACGCTTTACCGACTGCGCCACAAAGGAGGTGTATTGACAGAGGCACACAGTCTTTACACGAGAAGGTGATGCAGGCTTGACTCACACACAGACGAGCAAAGGCGTTCAGGAACACTCGGAGATGTGATTCAGGCGAACTCACGTTGTCGAAGACGGGCAGGGAGTCAGATACCAGGCGGATGGCACAACGTAGGGCAGACAGGAATCGGCAACAGAAGACTTGAGCAGGATCAGATACCAGGCGTGGAACACAACGTAGGGCAGGCAGGGCTCGGCAACAGAAGACTGAAGCAGGATCAGATACCAGGCGTGGAACACAACGTAGGGCAGGCAGGGCTCGGCAACAGAAGACTGAAGCAGGATCGAAAGCCAGGGATTCAGACAGGCGGGTGAATGCAGGACAGAAGCTAGTCAATACCTTGAAGTCAAGCCGAGGGTCAGGCGTATGAGGCAAAGTCTGGGACGAAACTTGTCGGCAACGGTTGATCAATCCGGGAAACAAGTCTGGAATTCAGACAGTCTGACGCCGATTGAGTGTGGAGCTGAGGCTTTTGTAGCTGGCTTGATTGCCAGAGACGAGGTGCAGGTGTGAGCAGCAACACAGGTGAGGTGAGTCTGGGCTAATTAGAGTGCAGCAGGGAGTGACAGGCTGCGGGAGAGGCTGAGGCTGAAAACTGGGATTGAGACACAAGCAATTTTTGGAGAACTTAGTATCGTATTGTGGCCGGCTATATATCACTACTTACAGCCCGGTGCTCTAAGACGTGTCTGAATAATATAAATTTGCTCTAGTTTTAATTGTCTTGTTCCCAAAGTTGAGTATCCAGGCCAGTCCAGCCCTGTCCGACCCGACCGTGAAGCTAAGGAATAGCATTTATAGATAACCTATTTAGATGCTATAAAACTCATCTTAAAGTGTCTTTTTCCATCAGGCATATATCTAAAAGGGAGACTTTTTGTAATTACTTAGAAACTCCTCACAGTCCCTTTAACTTTAAAAAAAGACAGGAATCATCTTGACACTGTAAAAACTGTACTGACACCATGAAGCTAAAGGAAAGAAAAGAAAAGTAAGAGAGAGCAGGAGGAGAATCAGACACTCTTACATCCAAAAGGATGGACATCCTCACTTTCTCTACAATGTGAAACTTTTATGCTTCTGTTCTGGTGACGACTCCAAAGAGGTCTTACTGTATCTTCAAGATTAAAAAACATTGCAGCTGGACTGTGCAAAGTTAAACTCTTCTAGAGAGGTTTGCTCACAGGTTAATCAGATTGAATGTAAATCGTTTGCCTAATTTCATGGTAATTAAATGATTATGAAAAGCAAATCAAATGAGAAAACATAATCCAGCTTTGTAAGGATATTACAACATCCTGACACTGTCTAAATTCCACTAACAAGTAGTCAGTGTTTGTAAAAGTGTGATGAGATCTTCACACTCATCCAGACTCTGCAGACACACTGTCAGGCCTCTCTCTCCTCTTACTCTCACTTGGCTGAGAAATAACTTCAGATTTTGCTCCTCTTAAATCCCCATTAAACTCTTTGAAATGTCTGTTCACATGCTGTTAGAGTTTTGATCCAGATTGATGAATTGTCTGTTATTGATTTCTGCTGAAGGCCTGTCAGTCCCCATGAGTGCACAGACCTGCTGAAACAGTAAAATTAAGTTTATTTGGAGTTTTAAAATAATAAACTCATCTTTCTGTTTTCTCTGCAGCATCTTTGTATGTACAAAACCCCAAACCAGTGAAGTTGGCACGTTGTGTAAATCGTAAATAAAAACAGAATATAATGATTTGTAAATCCTTTTCAACTTATATTCAATTGAATACACAGCAAAGACAAGATACTTAATGTTCAAACTGAGAAACTTTATTATTTTTTGCAAATATTAGCTCATTTGGAATTTGATGCCTGCAACATGTTTCAAAAAAGCTGGCACAAGTGTCAAAAAAGACTGAGAAAGTTGAGGAATGTTCATCAAACACTTATTTGGAACATCCAACAGGTGAACAGGCTAATTGGGAACAGGTGGGGGCCATGATTGGGTATAAAAGCAGCTTCCCTGAAATGCTCAGTCATTCACAAACAAGGATGGGGCGAGGGTCACCACTTTGTGAACAAATGCGTGAGCAAATTGTCCAACAGTTTAAGAACAACATTTCTCAACCAGCTATTGCAAGGAATTTAGGGATTTCATCATCTACGGTCCGTAATATCATCAAAAGGTTCAGAGAATCTGGAGAAATTACTGCACGTAAGCATCAAGGCCCAAAACCAACATTGAATGCCCGTGACCTTCGATCCCTCAGGCGGTACTGCATCAAAAACCGGCACCACTATGTAAAGGATATCACCACATGGGCTCAGGAACACTTCAGAAAACCACTGTCAGTAACTACAGTTCGTCTACATCTGTAAGTGCAAGTTAAAACTCTACTATGCAAAGCCAAAGGCATTTATCAACAACACCCAGAAACACCGCCGGCTTCACTGGGCCCGAGCTCATCTAAGATGGACTGATGCAAAGAGGAAAAGTGTTCTGTGGTCTGACCAGTCCACATTTACAATTGTTTTGGGAAACTGTGGTCGTCGTGTCCTCCGGACCAAAGAGGAAAAGAACCATCCGGACTGTTATAGGCGCAAAGTTCAAAAGCCAGCATCTGTGATGGTATGGGGGTGTATTAGTGCCCAAGGCATGGGTAACTTACACATCTGTGAAGGCACCATTAATGCTGAAAAGTACATACAGGTTTTGGAGCAACATATGTTGCCATCCAAGCAACGTCTTTTTCATGGACGCCCCTGCTTATTTCAGCAAGACAATGCCAAGCCACATTCTGCACGTGTTACAACAGCGTGGCTTCGTAGTAAAAGAGTGCAGGTACTAGACTGGCCTGCCTGTAGTCCAGACCTGTCCCCCATTGAAAATGTGTGGCCCATTATGAAGCGTAAAATACAACAACGGAGACCCCGGACTGTTGAACAACTTAAGCTGTACATCAAGCAAGAATGGGAAAGAATTCCACCTGAAAAGCTTCAAAAATTGGTCTCCTCAGTTCCCAAACGTTTACTGAGTGTTGTTAAAAGGAAAGGCGATGTAACACAGTGGTAAAAATGACCCTGTGACAACTTTGCAATGTTTTGCTGCCATTAACATCTAAGTTGATGATTATTTGCAAAAGAAAATAAAGTTTCTCAGTCCGAACATTAAGTATATTGTCTTTGCTGTGTATTCAATTGAATATAAGTTGAAAAGGATTTGAAAATCATTGTATTCTGTTTTTATTTACCATTTACACAACGTGCCAACTTCACTGGTTTTGGGTTTTGTCATTCAGATATACAGATTTAGTTTCTGCTCACATGGAGGTGAAACCTTTTGGTTAATGAGCTCCACTTTGATGTGACACCACAGATGCAGCAGAGCTCCTGAGAGGTCTCAACATCTGCCCACACTTCCACAACATCTGCAGAGGAGACAAACAAAAACATGAGGTGGGACTCTGCAGCAGCCTCCCTTCTCCATCAGCACTGTTTCATCATGGAGAGGCTGCGGCAGAGTGATGGGAGCTGACAGGCAGTGATTGATATTTCAGTCCCAGCCTGTGTGATACCTGCATCCTGAATAAAGACAAAGTGAAATGCAGGTCTCATCGTTTTGATAGTGATAGGTGCTGAAGGGAGATCAGTGTCGTCTTTAAACTGACGTCTTATTTCCATCTAATTTATGTATCTAACCATCACTCTGTGTGTCTGATGTGTATGTGTTTTATATCGTGCATATCTGATGGTGTCAGAGCTTGTGAAGAGAAATTACTGGAGTAAGTATAAAATAACAGCAGCGGTCTAAACTGGTCCAACCTGAAGACTCAACACCTTCTCCATCGGTCGCCCTACAGGGGTGAAAAAGGCCGATCTTTAAGGGACCCTGTCTGATAGTGGGGCCACAAAGGCTAAATAAAAGAGTCAGGTCAGGTCTGGAGAACATTCATCACTTCTCATGAGTTCTCTGTCCCATCAGGTTAGCCCTGCACTGTAAAAAAAAATAGTAATATAACAGTATTTTACTGTTTATTTTACAGTTTTTTTCTGTATTTTCAAAATGCCAATTAATTCACAAAAATAAACTGTGATTTTACATGTCAAATGTAATACAACAAGAAATTACAGTAACTGTGAAAAAACACAATATTTCTGTTCTTTTACAAAGAAACCCCGTTAGAAATACTAATATTTATTGTTAAAATACATTAACGTTTGTAATTTTACAAATGTTTTTCTGTTGTTTAAGGGAATAAACTGTAAAATTCAACCTTACAACTCCAAAAAAAAAACCTTTTTCTATAAAATAATGTCATTAAGGGGTGCTGGTTTGGTGGAGTGGTTAACATCCAGGCACCCCATGTACTTACTTCTGCCGGTCCAGGTTTGAATCCCACCTGTGACCAGTTTGCAGAGTGTCTTCCCCTACTCTCTCTCCCCCTTTCACAAGTCTATCCACTGTCTCTCTCCTATCAATAAAGGCACAAAATACCCAAAGAATACATTAAAAAAATAATGATATTGTCATTAAAACCAACTATTAGCAGCACATTCCTGTAAATTTAAGCATAATTCTGCGTATTACAATGTCGATTTACCATCTTTATGGGTAATTTAATTGTTTTTTAACATTAAATGTTTGTAATTAAATGTTAAAGAACCTTAAATTAAGGCCAAATCTTGTTAAAATTACAACTACAAACTGTATTTTAATTACAGAAAGAAACTGTATTTTTATGAGAAAGCAATTTTCTGTTATTTCATGGTATTTTTTTGGCACCGGAAAATTGCCGTTTTTTTACGATTTTTTTTTTACAGTGTACTTCAGTCATAAAGCTTTATGGGTAATGAAGTTTAAGAGCACCAGTGTGCAAACCCTCAGCCACCTTTCAGTAGCGTTAGCAAAGCTGTAACCAGCAGCAGGGCCCCAGACAGTCAGCCAGCTACCTGGGGCAGGGTTAAGGTTAGGGCTAATCTTAACCCTGCCCCCCAGCTACCAAAACAACGTCCAGGTTTCCATCAGGACTTAAACTGGTCAGGTCCCTTACAGACTGATGCACTGAGAGTTAGAGTGGTGCATCCCACATTCAAGCAGTTTAACCAGACTTTACTTTGAAACCAAACACAGGTTCTATCTAAGAAAACAAAACAACATGTTTTTGTTCAAGTGCTTCAATAAAATAAAGTCCTTTTTAACACATAAAACTACGGTGGCCAAAAGAGATGTAACAAAATTTTGGGGCACGAAATTTCGCAAAATAAAAAATAACGAAATAAAATTCAAAGCACATGAAATAAAACAACGCAAAGGAGCGCTGGTGATTTATTACCCTCCTCGCCTACCGTAGCAAAACACTCGCTTCAGAATGGAGGAAGACGAGGTCGAGGAATTAGCTGACACTCCTTCGTCAAATAAATCGGTTTTGTGGACCAATTTTGGCTTCCCATGTAAAAGACGAGAGAACGGTGAGAAGATTGTTGACAAAACAACAACCGTGTGCAAAATATGCCGCTACAGTTCACCGTATACTGCAGCGAGTACAACTACCAACTACTTTGAACTGGAGACAGGCAGCAACTGTATGTTTGTGTAAGTCTGCATAAAAAACAATATTTGATCTTTGCACCTACTGTTGAGTTGACAGAATTTGATCATACTTGAAGACCAGAAGTATATGCACTGTTATAGGCAAAATATTATAGGCGTCTCCATGTATTACCATAAAACCTGTAATACAGGTGCATGTAAAATGTTGGAGCGGCTGGCTTGACTACATGAAAATGAAAGAAGACTGGCTTTACTGCAGTCACTCTCTCTCTGCTCCAAAACCTTCTCCAGGTGAGGAGCACCTCTGTTCTTCTGCTTGGTTTTGCTGCTTTTCTATCAGGTGTTTTCTATGTTTGGATTGTTTTTGGCTTTGCTTGGTTTCTAACTCGCTGTGTGTTCCTGCTCTGCAGGTGTTTTCCTTACTGAACTGAGCACGGTTTGGCATGTCGGCCACCTTATAAAACTCTTTTTTCTAATATCATCTCATAGCCGGGTTAGAGGGCCTTCACTCCTGTGGAGTGTGTGACTGTGTGTTAGGATGGCAGCTTATAGGACGGGAAAAAGAGTGAACCAGTGTCAGGACAGGAGCCCAACAGTAAGCCATGGTGGGGGGGTAAATGTTTTCCAGAGGAGGGAAAGAGAGCTTCTGGTCCTGCACATGGGTTTAAGTTCACTTCTTAAGGGCCCCCACTGGGTCTGCCAGGGGCCCAGCTTTACCTTTTGGCCCTGATGGGCAGGAACATCCCACTTTTTAACAACTATAAATGCTAAAAGTTATTATTCATCAAATCTGGAGCTTGAAGTAAACTACAAACATGGATGAAAAGAAAGAAAAACCCTCAGTGCTCACTAAAATAACTTCTTATGGAGAAAAGTAATGTTTAATACAATGTTACTAAAACTTAACTAAATAAATTCAGACATTGTTTTTGAATTGTGGTTTGACAGAATTCATAAAGATACTGAATAAGTAGGCAGAGTGCATTTGAATGTTTATATAACAGACATCATTGTCAGATTTAAACATTTAAAAAGCATTATAAATATAAAAATTCATCACAGCACACAGAACATCATCACTTTGTTTGATTATCTGCTCTTCATAAGGGGGTGAGTATAATATTACAAATGAAACAAAACCTGAATTAATTATTGAGCTCTAAAGAAGTGAAGATCACCAGAGACCGGCTCAAGTGATCGAGGAGATGTTGACACGTCTGGTTTCATGATGGCAGCCCAAAAAGCTTTTTAATACAATCAAAGTCAGGCATGAGGTTAGAAACACACAGATTAGCCTCTGATTGATTAGAAGTCTGAAGTGTGACAGCTTTTTAAAGTGTGAGGACATGAGCAGGAGGTGGATTAATCAGGAAGATGTTTAAAAAGTGACGATTAAAACTCATTAATTAACTGATTTGTCTTAGAAGATCACTTTATCAACAGCTAATGCAGTCTGACGTTTAGTGTTCAGTAAATAATCCAGAGATTCATTTATGATGTTGGCTTCAACAATCTTCAGATCAGAATCACATGGTCCATACCTCCCTGAGATTTTGTCTGGTATAGAACATGAAGCGTAAACTCGCTGCCCGACAGATGCCGCCGCTAAGGTTTCAGATTTTGTTTGTTTATAAAACTTTTGTACTTTGAGTATTTTCCATGTTTAGAATAACTTCTGTTGTATTAAATGTTCCATGTTTATCACATTACTGTGGAGATCTCATTAGAGCCATGAGGGTGAGCAGAGTCTGCCAAGAACACAGCAAAACTAAAGCAGCTGTGCTGTGCCCATTTACCACAGAGCTCTCACTTCAGTTTGAGTGAGGAGCTGAGGTCGTGGTGCACTTTCTATCTGGTTTAAAGATGAGTCAGCTGAGGAAGAGAGAGAAGAGCAGATCAATGTTTGATTCACTTTTTGACTTTGTGGTGCAAAAGTTTGCAGTCATCCATCCATCATTAACACCATGAATCCCTCTCAAGGTCATGGGGCTGAGGCTTTAAAGGGACAGTTCAGTATTTTTGAAGTGTGGTTGTATGAGCTCCATGTGGCCACTAAGTCCATCAGATAAAGTAGAAAGTTCTCTCCTCTCCCTCAGTAAGCCACAGTCTGTAACAGTCTGTGATGAAGAAAAAGATGCTAACAGGAAAGTACCGTACCAACTACAAAGGCTATTTTCTCCACCTACAAGAACTCAAATCAAAAAATAATACCACAGTTTAAGAGTACGCTACATATGATTGTTTTTAAGTGCATTAACATTTCAGAAATATAAAGTTTATCTGGACCTAAGCCAACTCACGTCATGTATTCTTCCTCCCCAGCTGATCATACAAGTTAGCAGCTTCAGACGCCGGTTGTAGCTTTGCGTAACTTTTATAAAGTATTGTAACTCTTCTGTTTTGACTGTTAGCGGTGTGAGGAAGAGACAAATGCAGGAAATTAAAAAAGGATGATTTTGACAGCGCTGATGAAGTCCCATTCACTTTGGAGTCAGAGGATACCTGTATGAACCGGAGTTTACAGAGGAAGAGCTGCTAAAGATGGAGACGAACAGACCAAAAGGAAAACAGAGGAAACATCCACGGACACTGGACATCAAGAAAGAGTCGGAAATACACAGTGATGTAAATGTAAGAAGTAGCCAGAGGAAACAAGTGATACGGACAGCGGTATTACTCGTCAAATATACTTTCCTGCTCTTCTGAATCCTGGAGTTTTGTGGACATTCTTCAATTTCCCGAAGATAAACTGGAAAAACGTCCCAAACCTGAAGGACCTAATGACTGTTTCTGCTCAAGTTTACGATTACTGTGTATTAGCCTCATATATACAATAGTATATATATATATATATATATATATATATATATATATATATATATATATATATATATATATATATATATATATATATATATATATATATATATATATATATATATATATATATATATATATATATATATATATATATATATATATATATATATATATATATATATATATATATATATATATATATATATATATGTATATATATATACACATATATTTATGGACTGCCATAAAACAAACTCTGTTTCAAACACGTCAGAAGTGGACTAAAATATCCTACAGTAGAGAGGTTTGCAGTGTTGATATCTTTTAATTAAATAAAAAACTCAGTCCAGATTTATAAACTTTAGCTTCAGTTTCCTGTACGATCAGTCACTTCCTGCTCTGAAACACACAATAGTTACAATAGACTATTGTAACTCTCTCCTCTTCGGTCTTCCCCAAAAGTCACTCCATAAAATCCAACTGGTCCAGAACTCAGCTGCCCGTATTATCACCAGAACCCCCTCCCACCATCACATCACCCCCATCCTTCAGCAGCTCCACTGGTTACCGGTCAAGCATAGAATAGAATTCAAAATCCTTCTGTATACTTTCAAAGCCATCCACAACCTCGCCCCTCCATATCTGTCTGACCTCCTCAACGTTGCCACTCCAGCTCGCTCCCTCAGATCCTCCTCCTCCACCCACCTCACTGTGCCCTCTGCCCGCCTCAGCACCATGGGGAGCAGGGCCTTCAGCCGCTCTGCTCCCCAGCTCTGGAACTCTCTCCCTCCAGACCTCCGTAACCTGACCTCCCTGTCTCTTTTCAAGTCCAGACTCAAAACTCACCTGTTCAGGACTGCATACCCCACTTGATATTAACTTACCTCCTCTCCCCACTGGTCCTTCTCTGTTTGTGCTTTTCTATTGTTGATTTTATCATTATTGTTGATTTTATTCTACTGATGATTTTATTGTGGTTGTTTTTAATCTTGTTCAGTGTCCTTGAGTGTCTTGAAAGGCGCTTTTAAATAAAATGCATTATTATTATTATTATTAATAGTTTTAAATAAAAAAGAAAAGGATGTCCCTCCTCCAAAAAAAGAATGTTGAATAACTAAATTAAGACACAATAAGAAAAAATGTCTGTAAAAATGAAATGTAATGGCCACCCCATTGACCCACAGGAGTCCCACCTGGCTGAACGAGGAATGGTAACTTCACTGTCCACCAGCGGGGGCGCTAATGCGCCTTTTGTCAGGGTGAATAAAAAACACAGCCACGGACTGGAGCTGAAGCTGAGCCACAAGAAGGACCTAAAGGTGCCCACACACCGAACACAACGACCACATCGCTCATCCCTCGTTGTTGATCTTTTCAGGTGATGTCATGTGTGGCTGTGCAGCAACAGCCAATCAGCAGTGTGCAAGGGTGACCCGTGACAGACAGGCCGTTTTTGAATTCGCCTACTACATGCTGCGTATGAAAGTATTATGTAGTAGTAGTAGTAGTAGGCACTGCATACTGCCTACTACACTTGAATGTAGTCTGACTGTTCTGTTAGTTTATTTCGTAGCTGCGCTGGTTTCCAGTTTGAGCAAAGCTGAAGTAGCTACACCTGATTTATTTCCCAAACTTAATTTTAATTGTACAAAACAAACAAACCATGAGTACATGTTGACATTTCAGTTATTAATCTGCAGATATTGCCAGAAGCAGCATTTTATATGAAACAGTCAGTGGTGGAGAATATGTATTATTTTGGAGAGAAATTATTTTTATATTTTTGTGTGATGGCGTACGACGGCGTATTATGGCCGCTTAAAAGAAAAAACAGTTCAAGGATAAACATCACACGCACAATACAGTATTAAGAATGAGGAGAAGCAGGAACATGTAGGGTGGTGGAAACACAGAACATAATGGTAAAATGTCAGACTGGTCAGTGGTTTATGCTAATAATACCGCAGGTACATGACAGGCGTAACACCACCGTCAGGCTGTTATGAACCGTTAATGGAAAAACAACAACACAGACCTTTTTACAACTTATTACACACTATTACGTGTTGAAAAGGTAAAGATAACAAATAGTGGCTCATATATTTATTTTCGTGTGCTGCCGGTTGTTGAAGCTTCTCTACAGCCGCTTTGCATTGTGGGTAACAGCAGGTGAATCAGACTGGTCTGATGCATACTGTGAATTTTTTCCTGAATCAGTACGTCATCCGGGTATTTTTTGCATACTGCAACTTGGCTTTTGTTCACATACTGCATACTACATACTACATTTTGGTCGAATCAGAACGCACTGCCAGTGTAGTGGGAGAATTCAAAAATGGCGCCAGTTTTTATTCACTGCAGAGTAACAGTCCATGTCCCTGTGGAAACATTAGTCAGTGAGGACATTAGTTCCTCCTGGACCACAGAGATCACAGACGATCAGCTGCAGTGTTCTGTGTTTGGTAGGAGAGTGAAAAGGAAAAGACCTCCGCCAATGCCACAGTCCTCAGCCATATTGTCATTTTGACCATAAATATTAGTCCTACCTTTATTTCATGTAAATATTTAGATTCCTTGACCATGAAAACATACCATTAGCAACTGGATTCATAATGATATCTATTTAAGTTCAGTAGTTATTCACCGAAATCACATTTTTCACCATGGCAGCCAGACGCTGCTCCGAATCAACACCAAAATCAAAATCAGTTCTTCCTTTTCCCATGTTGAACATTTCCTGAAAATTTCATCCAAATCCGTCCTTTACTTTTTGAGTTATTTTGTTCACAGACAGACGGACGGACAGACAAACTCTCCCAAAAACATAACCTCCTTGGCGGAGGTAATAATGTCAGCTTAAACATCCTGTTATATGATCTATGATATGATCCCAGTGAAGCTCGAGCAGCTGACGTCAACATGGCGACGGTGACCATAATGAGATATGTATGAACATGTGACATGACTTTAGAGGCGACACGATTGTGTTCACAGTCGCGTTCGGTGTGAACGCAGCTTTAGATTTTCACTGCTCCCTTCTGACCCCCACGGGAATGTTCTGGAGGTGTCTCTGACCACTTTAGAAAAAAGAAGTTTGTTTTGGGCTTGTTTTCATTGGACTGGTTTCTAATTTCAGTAAAAAAAAAATGAGGCAACACTGGAGCCTCTGTAACTGATTATTCTTTACACCACGTCATCACTGATTCTGACCATCAGTTCATATTTTTATTAATTCCATCATCAGCTCCTCTGGACTTTCTGTGTAGAACAAGTTGGCCAACACTCTGAGTCAACAACGTAAAACACATGGTACTTTTTTTTACTTTATTCTGAGCTGTGCTGATAAATCCTACAGTGTCCTGCTGCTGCTCACCTTTGTTCATAATCACACTGACACTGTTGTATCGTGTAAAATGGACCCACAAAACACAAACACACTTGTTTCACTTCTTTGTAGCACTCTGAACTCTGATTAGAGTGTGACATCCTGAATCATTAAAGGATAAGTTTGGTTTCTGCAGCTTTCACATTGTTTATAGAATGAAGTAGAACAATATACTCACCCAGAAGGCTTTCCTGATCCAAACAGTGCTTCAGGAGATATTTAGATCCAAAATCGAGCTGTGGACATCCGTATAATGGTAGCACACGGGGCATGTATAGCGCCGCTCCTAAAACTGCATTAATCGTCCAAAAACTCATTAGTTTCACCAATATTTCATCATGGTCCACTCACACTACTCCTCCATTACAGTCTGTGTCACTCCAGACATGTTTTTGTGACTGTGCTGACCTCTGAACTGAAGACTGCTCTCTGGTCAGCTGTTCTTCTCTTTGCCTCCGCGTCCTCCTTTCGATGAGCTCCTCATCTGTAAACTCTGGCTCCAAACTGTAAGGACACCCATCATATTCAAAGTTCTCCTCCACAACATCTTCATCCCATAGATATTCATTCATTTTGCACAAAACTGGACGAAGAAAGTCGTTGTGTAGCCGGCGGCCGCTGAAACAATGAGCCGTACTGCACATGTGCGGAGGCAAACATTCTTCTTCAGTTCAGAGGTCGGCACAGCCACGAAAACATGTCTGGAGTGACACAGACTGTAATGGAGGAGTAGCCCGAGTGGACCATGATGAAATATTGGTGAAACTAATGAGTTTTTGGACGATTAGTGCAGTTTTAGGAGCGGCGCTATACATGCCCCGTGTGCTACCATTATACGGATGTCTGCCGCTCGATTTTGGATCTAAATATCTCCTGAAGCACTGTTTGGATCAGGAAAGCCTTCTGGGTGAGTATATTGTTCTACTTCATTCTATAAACAATGTGAAAACTGTAGAAACCAGACTTATCCTTTAAGACATGCAGGACTGAAGGGAGGATATTGATGTTGTGAAGCATTCTTATTTATTTTATTTTATCAGGTTTGTGCCTGTGGGAGGGAGGCAGGCAGATATAACAGCAGGCTATGAGCTCAGTTTCAAGGCGACACAAAGCTGCATGTACGTCCTGAGTTTGTCACATTCAGTGTTTGTACTCGTGTCCATGCTTTGACATGTTCACCTCACTGACGTTCAGCTCCTGCTCTCACCTGCCAGGATCAGGGACAGGTGAAATGTGCTGTGCACGGCAGACTCCAAAACTCCAAAACAAACAAACTGATGGAGAAATGTGCTTGAACACGTCATGAAGTGTGACTGTGGCTTTAGTGGAAACAGTTTAATCATTTATACAGCCAGCTTTGGAAAAGTCTGTGAGCAGAGAGTTTTATATATGGACCAGTAGAGATAATAAAAACAAATTTAATAACATTAAAAATACAAACTGTGTAAGAAGTTTAATGACTCAATGCTGCTGATGAGTCTCATACTAAACGCTGTTAACATTACCTCTGATTGAGTGGCCCCTAACCTCATTTTCTGTTGATTTTGGACTTATTTATTTATTTATTTGAGAGAATAGGAGCCACTTCTCCAAAGAATGTATCAAATTGAATTACTGCTGTGTTTTTCACAAATGTTTTTATTATCTTTCACAAAATAGTTTGGAAAATCCATCTGTACCATCTTTCTTAATTACACTGTATATTATTGCCCGTGTAGTCTTAATATTTTTACTACTTTTACTATAATATTGTTTTCATGTTTTCTTATTATCCAAACAAACTTATTTTTATATTTGTTATACCTGTCTTCTTTTTTTTCTCTTATTCTTTTTGATGAATTACTCATAATGCACTGCCATCACTCTGAGACTGAGCAATTGTGACAGGTAGTCAGAATGCACAGCTCTAGAACAGAATGCACAGCTCTATGACAGAATGCACAGCTCTAGAACAGAATGCACAGCTCTATGACAGAATGCACAGCTCTAGAACAGAATGCACAGCTCTATGACAGAATGCACAGCTCTAGAACAGAATGCACAGCTCTAGAATAGAATGCACAGCTCTAGAACAGAATGCACAGCTCAATGACAGAATGTACAGCTCTAGAACAGAATGCACAGCTCTATTACAGAATGCACAGCTCTAAAACAGAATGCACAGCTCTATTACAGAATGCACAGCTCTATGACAGAATGCACAGCTCTATGACAGAATGCACAGCTCTATAACAGAATGCACAGCTCTATGACAGAATGCACGGCTCCTTGACAGAATGCACAGCTCTAGAACAGAATGCACAGCTCTAGAACAGAATGCACAGCTCTATGACAGAATGCACAGCTCTAGAACAGAATGCACAGCTCTAGAACAGAATGCACAGCTTCATGACAGAATGCACAGCTCTAGAACAGAACGCATAGCTCTATGACAGAATGCACAGCTCCTTGACAGAATGCACAGCTCTAGAACAGGATGCACAGCTCTAGAACAGGATGCACAGCTCTAGAACAGAATGCACAGCTCTATGACAGAATGCACAGCTCTTGAACAGAATGCACAGCTCTATGACAGAATGCACAGCTCCTTGACAGAATGCACAGCTATAGAACAGGATGCACAGCTCTAGAACAGGATGCACAGCTCTAGAACAGAATGCACAGCTCTATGACAGAATGCACAGCTCTTGAACAGAATGCACAGCTCTATGACAGAATGCACAGCTCTATGACAGAGTGCACAGCTCCAGAACAGAATGCACAGCTCTATGACAGAATGCACAGCTCTAGAACAGAATGCACAGCTCTATGACAGAATGCACAGCTCTAGAACAGAATGCACAGCTCTATGACAGAGTGCACAGCTCTAGAACAGAATGCACAGCTCTAGAACAGAATGCACAGCTCTAGAACAGAATGCACAGCTCTATGACAGAGTGCACAGCTCTAGAACAGAGTGCACAGCTCTAGAACAGAGTGCACAGCTCTATGACAGAATGCACAGCTCTAAAACAGAATGCACAGCTCTATGACAGAATGCACAGCTCTAGAACAGAATGCACAGCTCTATGACAGAGTGCACAGCTCTAGAACAGAATGCACAGCTCTATAACAGAGTGCACAGCTCTATAACAGAGTGCACAGCTCTATAACATGTTTTCACTCTATGATACACATTCATTTTTATTTACCATGACAATAAAGATGTTTTTGATCAAATTTCATGTTCTGTGACTTTAATAATGTCAAAGTAAGTCAACTTTATCACATTTGGAAGTAATTTGATCATTTTATGATGAATATAAAAAGGTTGTAATGGTTTTGGATTTGTCATTACAGTTTCGTTTTAATTAGCTTTAGAGCGGGCATTCTAGTTTTTATTTAGTTTTGATTT
Organism: Scarus forsteni; assembly: GCA_036419115.1. NCBI lineage: Eukaryota > Metazoa > Chordata > Actinopteri > Labriformes > Labridae > Scarus > Scarus forsteni. The sequence goes on along the minus strand of JAZDUH010000431.1, from coordinate 7,561,689 downwards.
TTGCAACAAGGCTTAGTTTTAGTTTAGTTTTAGTTTTTTCATATCTTATTTTCCAGGTGCAGGATTCAAAAAGGTCAGAGTAAGTATTTTATAAAACTGTTTATTTTCAAGTCCAACATAGTGCTCACTGCTCAGTCAGTGCTGATACTGTACTGTTGGCTGCTGCCTTAAACACAAGAATAAAATATACACTTAATATAAAAAATATTAACATAATTTACATAAAAATTCCACATATCTCACCAGTTTTAATTTCCGCCAGGCAAATGCATTTGTTGGTGCCGTACGGTGCTGACAACTGCTGAAAACTGTCGTAAAATTGTTTGGGAAAAAGTGTCGGATTAGTTTAAATCCTAAAGGCTGATAAATATTGTGAAAAACGATAACGAAGGACATTTTGTCTTTAATTTTTATTAGTTTAAGTTAGTTTTGTGAACACAAGATACAGTTTTAGTTTACTTATCGTTTTTCTTTTCTAGTTTTTATTAGTTTGAGTTAACTGAAATGTATTTTAGATTTTAGTTTTCGTTTTAGTTAACTATTATAACCTTGGCATATAGTCTGAAAAATACTCACAATTTGATACTTAAAATAGATATCTGTCAGGGGCTCCTATCCTAAAATTCAATATCTGACCCTGAGGAATCATCATGTCTATTCTTTTATCTCATATTTTATTTATTCTCCTGTACAGCACTTTGTTTCAACTATGGTTGTTTTTTAAAGCGCTTAACAAATAAAGTTGGATTGGATTGAAAAAAATGGCACTTCAATCCACAAGTGCAAAATCCTGTCACTAAACCACCGGACTATCGTACATAAGCTGACATGAAGGTCCTGTCCATACAGAGAAGGAAACGTTGTCATACTGAATGTGTTCCCGTGACGACGGCATCGTTCAGTAAATGTGTCCGTCCACATGAAAACACTGAAAACACTGCAGTATATATGTTTGGCCTGTGAGAGGCGCTGTTGTACAGCTGAAGTCATAAACATAAACCAGAGAGGACGTTTGTGCACACCTGAGGAATATCAACAAAAACGGGCGTGTGCTGATCCTCCTGTCTTATTGTTACAGATGATTTTGCAGTTTGAGCCAGAACAAGCTCAGGAGCTCCTGCAGCCATCGTGTGTCTGCTGTTGTCAGGTGTCACACATCATAGCTGCCAAGTTTTGGATTTTAAAATCAGGAACATTTCCCGGCGACAGCCCCACCAGCCCAACCTATCTCAGTATCCCTCACAGTTTAAGAAAGGTGTACAAGAAATCTAAAATAAACACTTTGTTTTTCTTGGTTTGTTCCGCTGTGGGCTCTAACTTCACGACAGCTGCCACCCAGGCTACTGCAGGCGGCAGCTGTCGCCAGACTTCCTCTTCTTCAGTTTCACGGCAGCTGTCATCCATCATTTTCACGAAATTTCAGCACCGTTTTTGAGACGAGGCTAGTGACAGAGTTCAGTTTGAAGAGACAAGGGAATGTTATTTTTTTTATATATATATATATATAAATAATACGGGAAATTTACGGCAAAATACTAATACGGGAAGATAGCGGAAAAGAGGGATAGAATACGGTAATGTCCCGGCCAAAACGGGAGACTTGACAGCTATGTTTAAGGAAATATCAGACTGTGACGTCGTCATTTCTGAAGCTGTCCGGATTCGCTGTGCACACAGAAACGCAGAGTCTGCGTTCTCAGATTTAAAAAGATGTGCATTCTTGGGCATTTGTTTTGTATCCATGTAGATTAAAACCTATTCAATCATAAACTCATGCAGATAGGCCCAGTTTGGACTTTCTTAAATCTGCAGCCTGTGCTGCCGGTCCAACAGCAGTGTCGCATTAGGGGGAATAACTTCTACGATAAACTTTGATAACTGGTTCCAATGCCAAAAATTAAGTCAATTATACTTTAATATCCCAAAGGCAATTAATTTCACTTGAAAAGAAGCTTTAATGAGCTCAGACTGTACATTCAGCTCATGAATTAATCTACACTGAGTGTGATTTCAAAAATTATGAAGCTGGTGTAATTAACTCTGATGAAGGCTCTACCTTACCTCAGAGACGACTGTTGTTAGAGAGACGGTCCAATAACTGAAACAAAATCTGCTTTTTCATAAACTGAATCTTTATGGGGACCTCCCTGAGTGGAGGTGTGTCTCTGTCGCAGCCTACAGAAGGCTGAGAAAAGATCGTATGGATGAAGGTGCTCTGACACGATGCTTCTATTCAGATAGCTTCAATATGAATTTAATTATATTCAAATTTTTGTTACATAGTTGCATCATTTCCTTTGGTTTTGAAGCATTGTGTTCCCATTACCTCTGGATTATTCTCAAAAATAAAAGTATTCACTTTAGTTTTACTTTTCTTTTTACAACCAAATAAAATAAACAGGTCAGTAAACAACAGTATTGTGTTAAACAGATCATTTTATATCTCTCTTACATTTTTATACTTCTTGTTTTTAGGTAAAGATTAAAGCACAAGTTCTCTAACATTGATTAAACACTTAATATATTCATGAAACAAGCAAAAACAGTTTTTTTTATCTGTCTTCTTGCATATCTTACTTATCTGTATATTCCACATACACCATCGAGCTAACTTGTAACAACACCGACCTCCGGTGACTCAGCGTGATCCTCAGGTAAAGCAAAGCTAACTAGCTTGAAACAGTCTCAAATCACGGTCATAAACTTCAAATAACTTGGCTCAAATATTACAACTCTAACTCTAGAAATGCAACATAATATTTTTAAAAACATATTTCTATGAACAGAATACAAGAAAACCGTCAGTTTTTACCTGAGAAAAGATTGTAAGAATGAAGACGCTCTAACATTCAGATAGCTTCAGTATGAATGAGCATCATGGCCGAGAGCGCTCCCTTCAGACAGAAGCAGGCATTACTAATCAATCACAGGTAACATTTCTCCAAGGCTTAACAGGTAGACCACAGGTAAACTGTCATTTAGAGTAACCACAAAAGTTTTAATACATTTTAAATCTTCAGTTAAGTTCTTTTAACCACACTTTTAACCTTACATGAATTAACAATTGTTTTTTATGACCCTTTTTACAATGAAACTACATCCTTCTGTCACTGCAACTATTTTAATCACTAAAAGTCCATTTTTAGCTGACTACAATTTAAAATGAAATTCATCTGTCACATCGGCAGTGGCTCTGGTGGGTTCACACCTACACCTCATCAGCTCGCCTACTTCACACCTCACAGTCTATAGGTGGATCTATGGCTCTATGAAGGGAGTCGGGCCTTAAAGAGCGGCTCTTTAAAGAGTCGTTCAACAGACCAGCTCGTTCACGACTGTCACACCTCTACAGTGTCGCATCAGGTGATGCCGGGACAGACGGAGCAGTGTCTTACACTACCTAACACTACCTGACACTACCTGACACTACCTGACACTACCTAACACTACCTGACACTACCTGACACTACCTAACACTACCTGACACTACCTGACACTACCTGACACTACCTAACACTACCTGACACTACCTGACACTACCTAACACTACCTGACACTACCTGAAACTACCTGACACTACCTAACACTACCTAACACTACCTGATGTGCAGGTGGTGATGGAGGGGATGGCAGAGATGTCACTCTCACTTTTGTCTGATCTGACATTAACACTGTCGTCGAGGTCTCACGTGGCGTGTGGATGATTTTTTGATTTGTTGCACTGAGCTTTAACTTTCGTCCCCACAGAAATGCAAATGCTGCTTGGTGTCTTTTTGTGGGTGTTTTCAGTCTCTAACTCCTCCCTCATATCACCGTAAATACTGGATCCAGCCGAGATAGTCAGATTCAGTACTTTCTCCTCCCTGATCATACAGCGACAAATGTCTTCAGTCAGTAGGGGTGGGCGTATCGATCTTAATATCGATAGTGTCGATACCAAGCTGAGTATTGGTATCGATACTGCAGTTTCTCTTATGTTGTCTTTACTTTACTTTCCTTCGCTCTGACGGCCGCTTCTAAACGGTGCACCTCTCTCCCTCTATGTCAACATGTTACTGTTCCTGAACAAAAACCTATAAATCTGTTGTCAATATGGAAACGGAGCCAAAAGGGCAACAAGAGAGGGCTTTGTGAGCAGAAAGCCAAAGGTTAAGGTTAACTGTAGTTTACACTTCATTTGTGCAATGGAAGGTATTTTTTGTTGTGATGTTGACATTGTTATATTTATATATATTTTTTAACATTGCTGCTTTTTTTGTTATTTTGCACATGTGATTTTTTTTCTTAAACATGGAATAATTTGTTACTTTTATACAGTTAAAAATTTGTTCTATTGTTGTGGTTCATTAATAAAAAGCATTTTTATTGCCTAAAATCTTTGTGCTGTGTTTTACCATAATCATAATCAACCAACTCAAGGCAAAATTAAAAAATTATTCAATGATCATTACATTTCATGTAAAAAGTATCGGTATCAGCGATACTAGCCCTGTATTTACTTGGTATCAGATCGATACCAAAACTCCCAGTATCACCCACCCCTATCAGTCAGTCGGGCAGCGCCCTATAACATCTCCTTCCCATAGTCCGCTGCAGTGCACAGATATTTAAAGCAACTCAAACCCTGAGACCATAAATTCTTATTTTCAGTAAGAATATCATTGCTTATACTTCTATAAAAGGATCACCACAACCATTCAGATCCACATTCAAGATTCTCTGCACTGCATAAAACTCAAATCTAAGGAAGTTTATTCATCCAATTTCAATTCTTAAAATCTCACTAGAGTCATTGTAGGCCAAAACAGCCTGACATGTCCACATACACATCTTATTTCAGTATCTAAAAATAAAAAAATAAACCCTGGATTGCTTATGAGTTTAAAAAATCTGCCAATGTGGTAAGACAAATTTTACTTGTATGATGTTTTGGAAATAAGATATTCTGTCTTAAGAAGTTTATATACCTGATTTTAAGACCCTCAAGGAGTAAGATTTTGCTTGTTCCACTGGCAGATATTTTCTCATAATTACAATTTTTCAGTGCTGATTTTGTTTTTAATTCCTTGAAATAAGATATCCATCTTGACTTCTCAAGTGAATTTGAAATTTCAGGAAAAACTGTGGAGATTTTGGACTTGAAATAAGACAAATAGACTTGCTAAGATTTTAGTTTTTGCAGTGTGCTGCTTAACAGAAGGTTTTTTCTTGAGCCATGATGGAGGGATTCATGATTGGCTATATGGATTCATGTTGGGTGTTGGATGGATATATTTGTATATATACAGTATGTATATGTGTATTTTATATGTATCTATGTATCTATGCATATATGTGTATCCATAACATGAAGAGCTTTATGCTCTATTGCAAAGTGTCTACAGATAACACTTGTTATGAATTGGCGCTATACAAATAAAGATTGATTGATGAACAGTCATTCACATGAAGGCAGTGTGAGCAATCTGAATGCAAACAAACCGCTCTTCACAACCAAGAAACTGTTCTCATCGTCCACTTCTCACGAGCTGTTCAAGACTCGTCACATCTCTGCTCTCTCCACCGATGCCTGTTGACTCACTCTTTCATGCAGTATTGTGTCTAACGAGAGTTCTCTCGCTCATCAGAGTTTTTTAGACTGTTCGTTGTGAACATAGCTCCTGTGCTCTTTACTCACCTGTTTCCTGTGCTCCTCTCGCTCCGCTCTCATCACTGCCTGACTCCATCTACAGTGAGACTTTCCCTTTGTCCATCTCCTCACTCCTCTCCCTTCAATAAACTTTGGATCATTGCACCTGACAGACTCCTGGGTCTTGCTTTTGGATCCAAACTTATAAAAATATTTTCAACAAAGAATTCTGTTGTTTTTTTGCAAAACAGTAGCTTTTGTATTTTCCTTAAAGATGCTATGAGGAGTTTCTAAGTAATTACAAAAAGTCTGACTTTTAGATATATGCCTGATGGAAATACATACTTTAAGATGAGTTTTATAGCATCAAAATAGGTTATCTATAAATGCTATTCCTTAGCTTCACGGTCGGGTCAGACAGGGCTGGACTGGCCTGGATACTCAACTTCAGGAACAAGACAATTAAAACTAGAGCAAATTTATATTATTCAGACACGTCTTAGAGCACCGGGCTGTAAGTAGACATATATAGTAGCCATATATATATTAAACTATACAGCACTTTGGTCAACTATGGTTGTTTAAAATGTGCTATGTAAATAAAGTTTGACTTGACTTGACTTGATATATAGCCGGCTACAAAACTACGATACTAAGTTTTCCAAAAATTGTTTGTTGTCACACATCAAAAACTACCGCTACGTAACTAGAAAGAGATACATTACCTCGTGGCTTTGCATCCTGTAAGTTGTTGAAAAAAGAAGTTGTAAAGCAATGCAGAGTTCTGAGGAAGGTCCGAGCTGCATTCATTAGCATCACAACAAACACACGCTTTTGCTTGGGTCACGTCTTTTGGTGCGTTCCAGTTGTAGTCAGAAGTAGGAATTTCCGAGTTTCAATTAGGAAACTGCAACTGGAACGTCCCCTGAAGTCTGAATTTCCTACTGGGAACTCGGTGAAACCTCGCCACCCCCGAGTTGACAATAGAAGATGGATGCCCCCAGTGTGAACAGTTATTTAGCTCCTGTAATAATCCATTTATTTGCACTTCTGACTGGGGTGTGTCGCTCTAGATCAGCTGTATACATAGTATTGTTAGACTTCTATTTACAAAAATGCTGCCATAGTGATAATCACATTCTTCATGTGATATTTGTGAACAACAACACAGGGCGTGCTAACAACAGCTAACAATAGCCTGGTAGATCAGCATGTTTTTTTCAGACTTCAACTGGAACGCCGATAAGTCGGAGATGATGTCACTCCCAGTTCCGAGGTTACTGGAACGCAGCATTACGACAGTCGGCGCGCGTGCTCATGGGTAGCAGAGTCTTAATGTCGTCGGTAATAGATTCTCCTCATAGCACCTTTAAACTCCAGTAAATCGAAGGTTTATTGAGTAATTCGTTCAGTTTGGTTCCTCCACATCTTTGAGAAAATGAGTTTGGTTTATTATTTACTTATTTTTTTAAAGTCCCTGTTGTATCTCGTACTGATTCCTTAGACTGAGTGAAGAAAGTGTGAAGAGAAGCTTTTCTTCTGCTGCTATAAAGGATGTGCTTCTTTATCTTTTTCTGCTTACAGTCAGTGTGTGAAACATGAAAATGGCTGCTGCTGATGACACTGAAGAATGGTCACACTTTTCCTCTTTTGTTTAATTATGCAAATATTTAACTTTAACAGACACTTAAAGTTACTGAAGCATAACTTTTATTGATCCGTGTTTCTTTCATTTCTTTATTTTTGTCTTACTTCCTCAGTAAAACAGAGATGTGCCGGTGTGCTGTAGCGGTGGGGTCTGCAGTGGCTCCTCTGATAGTGACAAAGCACTTTCTGTAATTAATGTAGAGCTGCTCCTGCCCTTACCTGGTGGCTTAGTCTGGGCATTTTCTCCTTCATCGATCAGATCAGAGGGTCTAGGGCTGTTGCATGTCGATGTAAATGGTAAATGAAGTCGAGCTTATACAGTGATTTTCTGCTCTTTGACTTCTTAAAGCAGCTTCACACTGCAGGTCACATCTGTTCATCCACACCCACCCACTGATGGTTGGAGCTTCTCTGTTGGTTGTCTATCACAGTCAGCTAACACATTCACGCCCGTTTACACGCCACAGGCCCTGCAGTCTGAGAAACTTTGGGTTTAGCCAGAGCTGGACTCAAACCTGCAACCTCCAAACTGAGCCACCGACACACCCATGTGCTGTTAGGCCAGACTTTAGAGGAAAAGTTTGGTTTCTACAGCTTTCACATTGTTTATAGAATGAAGTAGAACAATATACTCACCCAGAAGGCTTTCCTGATCCAAACAGTGCTTCAGGAGATATTTAGATCCAAAATCGAGCGGAGGACATCCGTATAATGGTAGCACACGGGGCATGTATAGCACCGCTCCTAAAACTGCATTAATCGTCCAAAAACTCATTAGTTTCACCAATATTTCATCATGGTCCACTCAGGCTACTCCTCCATTACAGTCTGTGTCGCTCCAGACATGTTTTTGTGACTGTGCTGACCTCTGAACCAAAGAAGAAGAACGTTTGCCTCCGCACATGTGCAGTACGGCTCATTGTTTCAGGGGTGACAGCCGGCTACACAACGACTTTCTTCTTCCAGTTTTGTGCAAAATGGACGAATATCTATGGGATGAAGATGTTGTGGTGGAGAACTTTGAATATGATGGGTGTCCTTACAGTTTGGAGCCAGAGTTTACAGATGAGGAGCTCATCGAAAGGAGGACGCGGAGGCAAAGAGAAGAACAGCTGACCAGAGAGCACTGCGCATGTATGGAGGCAAGCGTTCTTCTTATTCGGTTCAGAGGTCAGCACAGTCACAAAGACATGTCTGGAGCGACACAGACTGTAATGGAGGAGTAGCGTGAGTGGACCATGATGAAATATTGGAGAAACTAATGAGTTTTTGGACGATTAATGCAGTTTTAGGAGCGGCGCTGTATGCCCCGTGTGCTACCATTATACAGATGTCCACCGCTCGATTTTGGATCTAAATATCTCCTGAAGCACTGTTTGGATCAGGAAAGCCTTCTGGGTGAGTATATTGTTCTACTTCATTCTATAAACAATGTGAAAGCTGCAGGAACCAAACTTATCCTTTAACCTAACATGCTTCTGCTGCTGCGTCAGTGTCCCGTAAATGGAAATGAATGGGCATGAATGGGTTAACGGACTCTGCTGAATAACGTCTGTGGACTTTTAGCCATCAGTGATTGGATGTGAGATTGAATGAGCTGCTCTGAGTGGTCAGTCGGAGCGGTAAAGTCAATGAGTCTGAAATGATTTGGAAAACCTTTCAAAAAGGAACAAATGAGAAACACAGGGACTCATTATCATGACTCATCACTGTGAGACCTCACAACAATACAGGCTTAAAAAAGACAGCAGCAGCTCTCTGAAATGAAACAGGCTTTGGAGGCAAATGGGCAGTGAAACAACAATACCTCCTGAAACAAGGAGCATAGTCCCACTCTGAGAGTGCATTAAACATTTATGTTTCAGTCTGATAAAAGCCTGTTTAATCCACCAAACAGGTTTACAGGTTTGGAGGCCTCATAATGCATGATGAGTAAACCCATTAACCACAGAGTCCCAGAGGACCACTATAAAAACATTTTCATTCAGGAGTGAGTTTGTGTCAGACATAGTGAGCTCTGTTTATTGAATGGCAATATGTGATAATCTTATGGTAATAGAAGTGATGCCATCTCCAAACTGTAAATCCTTATCGGCCGGATGAGCCCGTGGATTTGGGAGCTCTTTGAATATAGATTCAGACTCCACACTCTGTCCACAGCTGCCTCCCTCGCTGACGTGCCTCCAACACCACCCGTCTCATCAGCTGCTGTTTGATTGTGGAAACATGGAGCTCTGCCCGTTTCCTGCACAAGCCGTCTCAGCATGATCAATATGTGCATACACAAAAAGTAGGTGAGCGGCAGAAAAATGGAACAAAGAACCAACATGTTTCCAAAGACTGCAGCAGGCAAATATTAATAGATCGAGTCACACTCCATGACTACCAATGTTTTCACCTTCTCATCTCCAGAGGCCACGAGAAAGGCTTTTAATTTGAGTGGAACAACCTCTGATTGATAACCAGTCATGAACATTCATTACATGCAAATTCTACTGTCTATAGGGCTTAATGAGTCTACAATGATGTATGATACATGGTGTGATTAAAATGAATAAAGTAGATGGATGTATGGCTGTGAATAAGTTTATTTTATCCTTTTAAATTATTCCTCACACCAAGTCTCCTCTGAGGAAAGTCTGAACACATGTTTCAGTAATCTCCTTTGTGTTCACTATTTAACGTGCACGGTGAATGGTAACACTTTCTATGAAGATCTAGTTTATAATGCATCAGAAGCACATGTATAAGACGTTATAATGCATGTATAATGCTTCATAAGTGTCATTATAATGGTGTATAACCATGTATAAGAACTTGTACCAAGGTTTATAAAGTATTACAAGTGTGGTCATAATGTATTATAATCAAGCCTTTATAATGTTTTATACCTGCATACTCAAGTGACAAGAGTTTAGAATGAAGAATCTGAAGTCCTGGGTCACATTAGAACCATCCTTACTCTAGACAGGAGTAAAGAAAGGTTGTAATGCCTTATGAAGATGACTTTAAGAGTTTTTAGTGACGTGACAACACTGTATAAAGTTGTTAGCATTTGCATGATACAATAACACAATTAGAATCACTTAGGAGCAGTATTTTACTGGCTGGAAGTAAAATATAAGTTAAAAATTAAACACCATAATGATCTTTAAAGGAGACATATCATGCTGATGCATGATTTAATACTTACATATAATATAATAAATTTGAAAACAAGACCTTACACCCCCTTAATTTTCAAAAAATGAGATATTGTATTTTTTCTGATATCCTAGAACGAGATTTGATGCCTCTGAAAATAGGTCATTGCGAGATGTCCGCGAGATTTAAATCGTCATGACGACACGAGGTACCTTTCTTTTTATTGGAGTAATCTGATAAAACACTTCCTCCTCTGTGATGTCCGTTAGCCACAGAACCGTCACCGAGGAACACATCCACCAGCAGCAGTATATAGATCCCTAGCTCACACTCACTCATTACCAGCTCTGGCCTGTAGGGGGACTCAATACGCGGTCGCTGCTTTGAGCCTGCCGGAAAATACAGTAGAAGAAGAAGGACAGGCTGGCTCTACCCCCGATAGAACTGACCAATCAGAGCACAAAGGGCTGTGACGTTGCGAGGTAACTTTAGGTCATCCTCAGATCCTCAGAGAGCTTGATAATGGCCTAAAATGAGGATTTTGAGAACGCTATTGTGGGGCAATGAAGGAACTAAATGACTTGTACTGAGGGCAGAAATGCTTTACAGGCATCCTAGTCTGGCATAGTGAAAAGGAGAAACAAGCATGATATGTCCTCTTTAAAACAACTTTATTTTGCAAAAATAAAATATAAAGGATGTTGCAGATTATTCTCTAAATATCAAAACAATTGAAATCTGTTAAAAAAAAAAAAAAAAAAACCTGCATAGCTCACAAATTAAAATTCTAGCACCTGAGAGGACTGAAGAATGCAATCTATAACAAATTAAAACTTGGAACAGACGAGCTTTTTTGCACATTACACTGAACACCGTATAAAGTTATTCGCAATTGTATGACATTATAACACAATTATAAACACTTAGGAGCAGTGTTTTGCTGACTGTAAGTAAAGTGTAAGTCAACCATAATGACGTTTAACACAACTCTGTATTTGCAGAAACAAAGTGGTTTATTGACCTGTGGAGAGAATATAGGTCAATCAAAAACAAGTCTCTTACCAAACCAATAAATAAAGTAATAAAGCAAAAAAGCTAGTCTGTCAGATTATTCATTCTAAACACTTTTTACTTGAGTATGCAGGTATAAAACATTATAAAGGCTTGATTATAATACATTATGTCCACACTTGTAATACTTTATAAACCTTGGTACAAGTTCTTATACATGGTTATACACCATTATAATGACACTTATGAAGCCTTAAACATGCATTATAATGTCTTATGCATGTGCTTCTAATGCATTATAAACTAGATCTTTCAGTAAAGTGTTACCAATATAATAATATCCACAATTAAGCCTGAAAATGACCCTCTGCTGTCCGACTGTGTCCCACAGACAGGACAGTTTTATCTGTCCTTATTGCTCGGCTTGTTTAGCGTCGACAGGCCGCACTGCTTCAAGACTCTAAGTCAGATACATATCGCAAGTCATCATTCTTTCTGCTGAAGGAAGCAATGTTGCTGACACTGCCACGTTGCATTAGAGTCACACCAAGAAAACAAGGGAACATAATCTAGGACATGCTGTCTGGAATCATCAGAAACAACTCCATATAATCCACTGTGAGCAGCAGAATTCCTTCTTCCTTGACAGGCCAATGTTTTCCACAAATTAAAAAAATCAAGAGGATGTTAATTATCAGTCTCACAGCAGCAGACATCAGGAGACTCAAACACAGCATCAGATCTTAAGAGTTGAACATGTGTTTGTCACAAAGCCGCTGATGAATCTGCCTGATTAGCCTTATTTCAGAGGAGATAGATCTGGTCACAGACTCGTCATTTCACATCAGCAGAGGAGAAGAGCCCGGCTCTCATGACTCCTCTACAGAAGCACTTTAGCTAAAAAGATTTGACTTTTGTCTGATGCAGCAGCCGCCTGTCGAGGGATCGAATGTTCCGTAATAAAGTGCTGCACTCACCGCTCTTGCAGATGGGACAACACTGATCGGGCTCGTACTCTGGATCCACACACTCGGTCTGAGGGCACGCCGACACCGAGCACAGCACCTCGCCGCTGGGCTCACAGCGACACTTCTCACATGGAGACACCTGGACAAGAGGAGGACGACAGTCTAATAAAAGGTTCATAACACACAGGGACAGCACAGTCTTAAATCACTTCTGTTTTCTTTATTGCTCGTCTTTGTCTCCATGTCTGCCCACACACATGTTTCACAGAAGGACTTTTCCATCTGTTTATCGAACAGCGTGGATTCAGAGTAACAAGGCTGCATCCCTCCTTTATTGTTAATGAAAGCCCGTTTTATGGAGAGACTATTGAACTTCACAGTCTAATCAAAGGATATGGAAAAATCAATATAAATGAGAAATGAAAAGAGCTCAGTTTTCCACTGTGTGAGAACAGAATATCAAAGTGTTCCTATATGTCTGCCTTTAAACGTGTAAATGATACAGGAGCTGACAGCATGCAGCGTGGATTAAATTAGGATCCCATGTTCACATTAAAAGGCTTCTTTCAGCAGAGTTTATAAAGCCTTATAGCCTCTGTCTTAGCAGAGGAGCAAAGGTTAATTCAGCCAGTATTGCTGTAGATTGCAAAGGCTTGCGCCTCCACAAGGCACTCCACTGTGAAAAATGGAGCGAGGCAGCACTTAGTACAATGCCCCAGAACTTAGCAATCACGCATAAAAATGTGCCTGTTGCTTAGTTTCAAAGCGCCCCACTCCACTCCACTCCACACCACGCGGCACAAAAGCTTACATATGCTGCTTATGAAAGTGGAGCCTCCTGTAGATTCCCTGCAGTCCTGACAAAGAGCCGTCAGTAATGCTCCGACTTAAAGGGAGAAAGTCCCACATTAGCCTTCACCTCCCGCTGAGGCATTCACCAACATGAAGGGAAGCATTAGGAGCTGATAAGTGGAGCTTCTTATTAAAAAAGTATCACCAGGATTGTGGTGCAATCCTGTGCCGAAGCTTTGAAAGGATCAGAAAATGAAGCCGGCACGGCGCGGCGGTATCTGCCGCAGAGAAATAACATTACTATGACTGTAACTGTGCCGTGTACATCAACAGGCTGAATATGGAAACTCTGCTGAAGCTGCATTACTTCATTCAGCCCGCAGTCAAACGCAGAAAAAAGACAAGTGCTGACCTTTGCCATTCTAAATGTGCCTGCTGCGAGGCCGTGGCACCAGTCTCCATTAAACAGTAGGAAGTGTTTGTCAGCACTTCCTGTTTTGAGCGTGTCAGACATGAGTGAAGGCAGTGAATGGGCTCACCTTAAACTCCTCCAGAGAGGTGTAGACCCTGCCTCTGAACTCGCAGTAGTTCTTCTTCTCCCTGCACTGCGGGCAGCACTGGCTGGTGTCCACTCTGATGCAGCGGGGGTGCACTTTGGGACATTCAGGCTTGGTGCACATGGGGCCCTCGTCCGTGCAGAGGCAGGGGCACGTCGAGGGCCCTGGCGTGAACTGCTCTCCGATGGCGAACACGAAGCCGCTCTCATCCATGCACCCTTTGCCCCTGTAGTCTGGGTAGGCGTACTCGTCGATGGCGTCCAGGGACAGGGTGACGTCGCTCGTAGGCCCCTCGTCTATTTGGTTCAGGATGTCCGGCTCGCTCCACGGCTCCTGAGGCTTCCCGTTGAGGCCGGGCCTGGTGCGGCTTGCCGTGGTCCTGTTGGGGCCGTAGGCCGGGAGCTCCGGGACCTGCTCCTCCCGGGCCTGGGTCAGCACCTTCTCTAAACGCTCCCGGCTGGCTGGTAAGGTGGCGATAGGATTACACTGAGAGCTGCTCATCAGGAACCCGAGGACAAAGAAAACTTCTGCTGTCATGGCAACGTGGTGCAGCATCTCTCCCCACCACCAGCGAGGTGGGAAAACACCTTGGCTCACATAACACAATTCACATCTCAGGTGTGAGCCTGTCCATCTGGAAAGAGAAAATTAAAGAGGGGTTAGGTGCTCTGTATTCTGTCACTTCTTAACCCCGCTGTGGGCTTATTTCATTCACCCAGCACAACACTGCGAGATATTTTGGCAACACGAGAGCCCTTTTCCATCCTGCTGAGTGTGACGCAGGCCTGGGAGATCAGTGCTCTGGATCATCTGGACAGGAGTTTGAAAAGGGCCATGCTCGGGGATCGATAAGCTTCATCCTGCAGTGACGGAGCACAGACCTGAATCTAACACTCTGAAGCTTCTGCTCGTCTCACGGAACAAAGAATCAGGATCAATGTGTGTTTTTTTAAATAAACCACAGTCATCTGTTCGCAAAGACAAATTGATTTGAAAATAGAACATAATTCTTCCAGTCAGGAGAGCCGAGGGAGCACAGCCGGACACACGCCAAAGTGAAGTCGGACCTGCTCCTGCCTTTGCACAGAGCATGAGTGCAATCAACAACTTTCTAATGAGCTGGAATCAAAGTCAAATGCATTAAATTCTGCATTTTTCATCACCCTAAACAAGAAATATTAAACACCTCGAGTTAAGTGAGGTCCCAGGATGTCCTCCTAACATCACATTCAGGTCTCTGCTGAATAACTGCAGTCAAGGTTTAGCTTTTGTCACACACTCATCTAGATTTAGTGCTTTTGATATTTTAATGCATGCTGCGATGTTTTTCTGTTCCTCACCAAATGTCATGGCTGCAGTCCTTAAAAGAGCCGGAGACGTGTTGACGTTCGTTCTGAATCATAATGAGCTCCATCGTGGTCTTACTCCACTATAACATCTGTACCTCTCTGCCTGTTTACAGTCGGCCATTTTGGTTGATTACTTAACCTCAGCCAATCACAGGAGGGTTAGGAGCAGATATCATTTATTACAGAAACATCAAGAATGAAAAAAGCCAACAGCAAATCTGTTCTCATGTCCAGAGAAGGAGCCGCACAGAGACTTTTATTATACCAGCCTCTCCATATGTTTAAGTCATGCATTTTGATATTCATGTATTCTGATCCTTTCTTAGAGAAAAGCCTAAAATGGACTGCTTTGCACGGCTGGTGTTTGGGCGTTTTAGCTGAATTGCTGTGTTGGAGGCTGAATCCTTGGAGCTGCTGTGGAACAGAGAGGAAGCAGAACGAGGTGCATACCGATAACACTGCTGCAGCTGAGAGAGGGACGGAGAGACGAGCCGAGCCTCATTAGTAAAAGGGCCTCATTTGGTTTTCCTCAGCCTCACCTCTCCACCTTAACAGCTGTTACGAGCTGTCACACAGTTAATGCTGCTGCTGTCTGTCAGTGCTGAGTGCTGCATGCCCCCCCGGCTGCTTTTCAACTGGAAAAGCCACAGCTTCAAAATATTTAACAGACGAGGCCGGCCAAAGACCTACAGCTCTCTGCTGCAGACAACAATTCTTATTATACAAGAAAAACACAAAGAGGCTGCACAGTTATGTAAATAATGTGACGTTTTATTATAGAAACAGAAGCTGCTCCTATTGTCTGTTAATATGTTATATTGATATTAATATAAGTGCTGTCAGGTGATTAAAAAATTAATCTAATTAATTACCTGATTTATAATTAATTAATTTAATTAATCGCATTTTAATCTCATATCTGCTTAAAGTACCCAAATAAAGAATTTGAATTCTAGGATATTATAAAATAGTTGTGCAGGACTAATCAAATGAATAGACTAAGAAGTTAAGATTTGTAAATCCACATTTTTATTTGTGACTAAATAAAACCAAAGTCAGGGCAACTTGTCCAGAAAATTCTAAACTCAATCAGGCAACTCAAATTACACTTTAAGTGTGTTTCATAAATCAAATTCAAAATAAGAAAAAGGTGGAGGACATCCAGCAAAACAATTAGGCCTGATGCATTATTAAAGAATGTAGTACAAATATAGATAAATAAATTCAAAAATAAAATCAGACTAAGTCTTAAATATGCCATTCCTGTTGTCACCTGGGCTTTGTTTGGTTTGACCAGAGACGCATGTGTGAAGTGACATGTGCCACTGCCATGTACAGGTCCTCCAGCTGGACAATATCAAAATGTTTGTGTGCTATGATTAATCTGTGATTAATTTTTATAACGCATTAATTTGTGGTGTAATTAATTAATCTAATAATGCACTAAACTGACACCCTTTTATATATATATATATATATATATATATATATATATATATATATATATATATATATATATATATATATATATATATATATATATATATATATATATATATATATATATATATATATATATATATATATATATATGTTAATTTATTAATATATTAATTGGGATGTTTTATTAGATAAACCAAAGCTGCTCCTGTTGTTTGTTACTCTGTTTTATTCATTTATTTTTCTGTCTGTTTGTTATTGTAGTTTTGTTTTACTCTTCCACAAAAGCTGAGATCTGACCTGCTGATGTTTTCCTGCAGTATCAATATGACCTAACCTGACACAGCAGAGGGTTCATATTATATTATATATTTCTGTTATTCCTCTGCAGCAGAGTTTGAGGAAGGCAGACCCTTTCATAACACATCCGATGTTTTGTTCATCACATTCATTATGGGCCAATCAGATAATGTAATGAGCTGGCACTACTGCCATGGGTTAAAGTAGAAAACATAAGCCAGTTCATAATTAAAGCCACACCAAAGCATGTCAGCAGAGGAGAGAACAACACTTCCACTGTCAGTAATACTCAGGATTATATATAACGATGATTTTCTGTCATTCACATCATCTGATGTTCTTAAAACATGTGTTTGTAGTATCATCATATTTAAACACAAGCTAACATCACCTCATCAGTTTCTGTATCACTAACTCAAATGTCCCACATGCATCCCCATTCAATATCAATGGACCCTTTAGACCAGGGAGGGGAAACTGCTGGCCCGTGGGCCACATGCGGCCCTCCACCTCACTTAATGTGGCCTGCCAGTCATTTCCAAAAAATCAACCAAATGTTCACATGAAGAAAAAAATCAGAATTCACCAAATATGATGCAGCCTGAGAGACTAATGCAGAGCTATAGGTATGTTTAAGATATACTACTATAGGGTTCAGATTGATGGTACTGTTTTTTTTCTTCAGTTATTTAAAGACATGACTTTTGTACAGCAATATTAGTTGAAACTACATTTATAAAAACTGGAAAAAGCTCATTTTTTGTTACATTGAGTTAAACACATGGATACTGGTATAATCACTTTAATGACAGTTTAATATTTACTAATTTACTAAGAGTCCCTGTTGTTAATCTGTGATGCCCATCTCTGCTTTAGACTGTTGTTGATTGTTAGCAGGGTCTGTCAAAAACAATAGTGTTGGAGGCCTTTCATAGACTAAAATAAGTATATATAAATATTAGGGATGTAACGGTTACCGGTAAATGGTAAACCGCAGAAAAATTTCCCACGTTAATCATTACCGTGTCCTATAAATTCTTCTTGTCCTATAAATTGTTCTAATAAAGTACAATCTCATCTAATCTAATCTAATCTATAAAATTTACCATTTTACAGTATTTGATTACCACACGGCGTCAATAACGCACCGTGATGCTGCTCCTTGAATGGAAAAGCCTGAACCAGAGTCTGTTCCACCCTCATGGGAGGCGCACAGTTTGCATTGTTTTGCCTCAGAGTCTGAGAGCGAAAGTTAGAGACACAGCAGAGATTTTCCTCTCTAAACGGACTCTGAAGTCTGGTTGAATTTTGGATTATAAACATGAAGCTGGGGCGAAAGAAAAAGACGTGTGCGGTTAAAACTGCTGTAACTCCTCGAGTAAACGAGCTGACCGAGCCGTAGAGGTAGAGAGAGGGAGAGAGAAGATTCAGTGAGCCATACCTGAGTGAATAACAGGCGGTTATCAGTATTTTCTGTCTATATAATGTATAAATGTTGTAAATAATAGCATTAGGATCAATCTGGAGTGAGTTCTTGCCGTTCTTCTGCCGTGTAATTGCTGTAATTTTAAAATTGATCGTCTTTTTCTGTCAAAGTTTGTGTTTTATGGATTGAATCGATCGTAATTTGGAAATATCAAGGAAATCTGCCAGGGAGAGGGAAGACCAGAGCAGAGTCATGAAGGGGGCTAACTGCTTCAGGGACTATTGTTAGTAAAACAAAAAATAAATAAACAAAAAGTTCTGGACATGGTCTAATATAACAAGCTGTAACATGGACACTAATGCTGCAGGAAAATAAAAGTGTGTGAGTGTTTTTAAAATAGGTTATCTGTTGTTCATTTTCAGTTGTTTATGAAGAGAATCCTGTTTAAAGTTCCAATGATTTTTCCTTTTCTTGTAATCACACGGTTCAGGCATTTATAACATAACAATGACAAATACTTGCTAGACTTGTCAACTTTTATTTCCCATAAAAGAAGGGTAAAAAAGGTACTCAAATAGCTTTCTTGACACATTATTAACAAAAAACACAAAAAAGAAGTGGTTAAAGTACTTTTTGAACATTTTGAGCACACTGCAACAATACCGTGGTAATAATGATAACCGTGATAATCTTGGTCACGGTAACCGTGCCACAAAATGTTTATATCGTTACATCCCCAATAAATATACATATATAGTGCTCTAATTTCGTGGCGCAGCGCAGGGGGCGCAAGCCTGGCGCACCCCGCGCTGTGTTAATTTCGTGCGGCGCACCGCCGTGCGCTGCCAATTTGGCAATTTGGTAGACCGTCTGCGCAGAGGTGGGTGTGACGGCGCACCAAGGGGAGGTGTCGGCAGATTCATGTTGGCGCAGTGACAATTTCGTGCCAAAAAGCTGTGCAGAAACTGCGCTGAAAGCAAGCCAGCTCCAACCTGGTCTACTTGGCGCAGGGCGAAGCGCACACTCCGCAGCTGTAATTTGGTGACAAGCGCACATGTGCGCACGCCTCAGAGGCAGGTTTCCAAAGTGTCAGGTACATTTTAATGCACTAAACAATCACAGCAATCACTATTTAATGTAACCGTATGAACCAGCATTTACATTTGTATCTGTCCCGTCACATCTGATGTTGGATTAAAGCCGTTTGTCATAATGGAAACTTAACCTGACGGCAGCTGGAAGTTTGATGCACATCTTACAAGTCAACAATAAACAGCCTTAACATCTGATACTGAGTATATATCTGACTTCTCTCATTTCATTAAATTCAAAGAAAAGAGGGAGAAAAAAGACGAAGAAAAAGGAGAGAAAATAAATGTCTGTCACTCAGGATTTACCCGTGATTTCCCATATCCCTCTATTTTAGTCTTTATTTTTAATGCGATCTAAAAAGATGGAGTACATCATTGCAAGGAGGATGAGGAGGAGACACCGGGAGAGTATACAGTATATCACTAAAGGCTCTGCTATTTGGCGATGACAAACCAGGAATGCAGGTGGATCACAATTATTATGAATGGATAAGCCTGCGGGTGTGAAACTGTCTCTTATTTTTTTTACTCCTATTAATGACAAAGGAACAGATTACATCTGTCCCGGGAGCTGGCCCACACGGTGACGCGCCCCGCTGTCCATTCTCATGCTGAATGACAGCAGCTCTGACCGTCTCCAGCAGCGGGGATCATTCAGACCAATCAGACGCTGCACCTCGGCCACAGCGCATTTAAAGGAGAGGAGAGGCGCTCATTTGATTGGTGAAGACAACGATCGGCTCTGATAATTCCACTCACGTCTATTCTCCTCCTACTCTGACATGTGCGCGTGGAGGCAGAGATGTGGGCGTGGACGCGAACCTCTGCGCCCCCTCTGCGCCATGAGTGCGCCTCTCTTGGCACTGCAGGAAACTTGCAAAGTGCGCAGGTCACACCCAGTCCGCGCGGCGAAGGCCGGCGCAGGCAGGTGCGCCTGCGCTTGCGCCTGGTCTACGAAATTAGAGCCCAAATAGTTAACAACTTCCTTTTTGTGGATCTCTACCATCAGGTTCTTTCTCTTCTTCAAATGTTTACAGAACATTGACAACAGATGGATTAAAATGTCAAAATGAAAACAGTGAATGGACAAAATATCCATCAGCATACAGAAAATGTCCTTCCTTAAAAACATGAATAAATTGGGTTTCACTGCTTCGATGCTTTGAAAACTAAAGAACAGTAGCTGTCAATGACTGACTGAGTCAGAGGGTGTCCGGCTGGCAGCTGGTGCTTTTGGAAAGCCCTGTTCACAGTCAGGTCAGACTGAAGTATTACTGATTATTAAACATGTTATTGACTGTATAATGGTTTAGTGTGTGCAGTCAGGCTCAGGCTCATGTCACACTCACGTCTCTATCCATGACCAATATCAAACATGAACAAAAACATAAAATCTAATTTACTGATGTCCAAACTGTGGCCACTGAAAATGCTGACTGGCTTGTAACTGGAGAATCGGTGTGCACGTGGCCAGTGAGCAGCTCCTGTCAGGCTCAGGTGGGCTGATCCGTCGGTCGGTCCAGTACCCAGCATGCCGAGCCTCCAGTATGTCCGCCTCTACCTTATTTGGCCCGTGTTGTTGTTAATGAATGAAAATGAATAGTCCGTCCACACTGTGGGGGGGGGGGCTGTGTGGTCTGTCCCTGCAGTAAACACGAGCAGTTTATTTCCAGCATGTTTCCACAGGCCTCGGGCTGAAGCCTCTGTTCCCTGAACATAAAGGCTGTGTTGGCCTTAATGTAACAAAGTCCTATCAGAAATGTCTCCAGTGTGAACACGTCGCTGCTGCTGCTCATTAAAATGTTACTTCAAAGGAAGGAAACTATTTTAGCGAGCTCTGCATTCATTCCACAATAATAACACCTCCGTGCTCCAGCCCGTCGCTCCTGTTTGCTTTGCTGGGACAGAGACGACTGCACTGACCACTCATTTCTCTGCATCTATTTTAAGATGGAAAGTGTTTCATCCAAAAAGCTCTATGTATTTATCCTCTCTGCCATGATGATACAACCGGTGCTGTCCAAAAGTCGAGTTGTCATCACCTATAATCTTATAAAGGAGTGAGAACATTGCCTTACAGAAAAATGTTTGGGGCACATTTAAAGTTTTCAATTCTAATTTAACGGCTATAAACATTAATCTATTTCTAGTTAAAAGAGAAAAACATACCAGATATCAGAGATTACAGAAATATTAATATTTTAATGACTAAAGCTTTTGGCTTTTGTGGTGGGTAATGGTGTTATGGCAGCAGCTGTTAGAATTGCAGAATTAGAATAAGTTTTATTCTTGTTTGCAACAATATGACCAAAATGAACCTACATTAAGTTAAAGTGGGGGCACAAGCTGCCCATCTGTGATCTATCTGAGCAACAGTGAGCTCACAAAATGGCATCAAGCTCCTCCTTTAGTTTGTTTGTCTGTTTGTTTGTCTGTTTTTCTGTTGTTGATAACACAAACATGCTTCGGTCTCCAGGGCTGTATAGTTTTATAGTTGTATATGAAACTACAGTGCAAAGAAAATGCAGTTCCTTTATGTGCACTTGAAACCCAGAGGTCATCTGACTGTGTGCAGTTGTTTTTTACAGCCTGTTCAACAAACATCATTCATCTAAATATTTAACATGACGAAGACGTCTTTAAAATTGTTTAATTTTATTTTTACCTTCTAAAGGATTTCTGGTTTAAATAGTCATGGACATGAGTGGGTCTACATTTGTCTGACTTAGCCTGTTTGTAGGTTTATCTCCAGTTAGTTTGCAGAAGAGGTCAGAGCATGGCTGCGACCTTGGACTGGCTTTTTAAGTGTTCAGACGGTTCTTTACTAATCAGATGGCTGACCTCACACGGCTACGTCCAACTCATTTCAGTTTTTATTTACAACTTAGAAACTAAGCAGCTGATTCAAGTTCTGCAGAAAATAACTCCCCTTTTCTGAACCTTTCTCCTTTATGCTAATAGTTCTTATAATTTTTGTATTTATTTAACCTTTATTTAACCAGGAAGTCCCATTGAGATTAAAAAATCTCTTTTATAAGAGACCTGGCCAAAACAGCAGCCATACAGAGTCACAGTACATAGAAAAAGTATACAACACAATCAACAGGTTTAAAACAAATAATCAAAAACACATTTGGCTTTCAAGAAAAACAACCACATGCCTCTGTCACCACATCCTTAATGATGCTCTTAAATTCATTAAGAGATATCATTGAATCCAGTTTTAGCTCTTTTTGAAGATTATTCCACGACCAAGGTGCATTAAAAGAAAAAACAGTTTTCCAGGTCTGTAAAAACTCTGAAGAGCAGAGGATCGAAGCTGCTATACAGGAGCAGAGGTGAGATGGAAGTTTTCCCAGAATTGCTTTATAGTGATGTCCAACCAACCAAATCATAACGAAAACAGTGATGGGTGAAAGATTTTGAGTTGGTTATGAAGCAAAGAGATGCATGGTACATGAATCAAGGGCAGTGTGGAGGCAGACACATGCACATACAGAATATCATCATAATCAATCACAGACTAAAATGTAGCTCCACAAGTTTTTTCTTGGCATTAAAAGTAAAACAGGATTTATTTCTAAAATAAAAATCAATCTTCATTTTAAGCTTTTTTACTAGGTTTGTGATGTGTACATTAAATGAGAGTTTGCTGTCTATCCAAATACCCAAGTTCTTGTTGGAGGTCACATTTTCAAAACAGTTTCCTTCAGAAGTAAAAACATTAAAATTATTTGCCTGTTGCAAGTTACCTCTTGAGAAGACCATGAAAATAGATTTTTTTTAAATCTCAAATCTAGCTTTAGATTTCGTAGTGTCATTTGTAAGGACTGAAATGCTCTTGCGCTGCTTTTGTAATAGAGTTTGCATGGGTGTAGATGACAGTATCATCAGCATATAGATGTATTTTAGCCTTTATGTCCTTTCTCAGGTCATTTGTAAAAATAGAATAAAGAGTTAAGAGAATAATCTACTTAAATCTACTTAAAAGAAACAAATGTGCTCAGGGCAGAAAAGTAAGAACAGGTAGTCTTAACTTTTGTTCTGGCATTTTAACACTCAGGTGGTTTTCAGATCTGCAGCTTGAGTGTCTTTAAGAAATATAACAAACCTACGTATTTCCTTTGGATCGTTTCAGTTTCACACAGCTGCATTATGAAGTGGAGTTAATGACACAAAGACAGGGCTGGCATCACGTTGTTATATCACAGGTGATGTTTGTATGACTACAGTCCCACTCTGCATTAGGAAGGAAGTTAGTAGACTTGGTCATCTACAAAGCAAGTCACTGTTTAATAGAGTTCAATGATTATCAGATGAACATAATCAGTAAAGTGTTTTACAGGCTCTATGATATACATGTAAACACACTCAGTGCATGAAGACGAGGGTCACAAAGGACACCAGACACCAGGCAGCATGGCAACTGATTACACCACAACACCTGTAGAGACTAAAAGAGACTATTACATCAAATTAAAAAGAGCAGGAATAAATGGGCTCAGGGCAAAACCTGTTAGTGATACGGAAATTTAGAGGGCAGCTTTAAAAAGGAAAAAATCTCCTGAATGAGCTGGACTAAATTCTGAATCATGGGATGTTGAGTCCTGTTATAATCAGAGTTCACGATCACCTGTTGATCATTTATTGTTTGTTGTGCCCGTGCACACTTATGACCCTATTCTATTAGCCCTAATCTACTCTACTCGACTCTACCCGGCTCTACTCTACTCGCCTTGTGCTGCTTTTCCATTAACCCCAGTCGCCTGCCCAACGGGGGGCAGTGTCGCTGTAAACACCTGAGCGGCTCTGTGGTGACGCCATTTTGAGCGCGACACAACAATCTGTGTCTTTTTGTCACAAACTGAGTAAAAAAGGAAAGCAGAAGAAGGCTGCAGGTGGTAAGAAGAAATACCCCTTGAGAAACACAGGAGAGTTTTGGAAGCTATACAACAGAATGAAGCCGAGGACGAGAGCAATCCAGCTGCAAAGAAAAGACGTATGAGGGTAAGCTAATAGTAGCTACCACTAGCATGCTAGGTCGTCGCGCTCATGACTCATGGATGACGACATTGTCTGACCAATCAGTAGCCGGCAGTCGGTGATGTCATCTTTTCGTATGAACTCAGCTCGCTTGGAACCAGAGTGGAGTAGGTACTAAAACTAGCTTGTTTTAGGAGGTACCAGGCTAGTGGAAACACGCTGCTAATCGAGTAGGGCCGAGTAGAGTAGGGCCAAGGCGTGCTAGTGGAAAAGGGCCAGTAGTGAATCTGTGGATCCAGAACACTGTCAGCTCTGTTATCTGCCTGGTGTAAAGAAATGATCTTTACTACTGCAGCTGCTTATCGTACCACAGCAGTGTGATGAGCTAACTCGTCACCCTGTTGGTGGTGGTTCCTGGGTCAATGTGTCCTCCCTGCAGACCAACCACTCCAGGGTCGACGGTAACGAGCCCAGACCACCTCTTTCCTGTGAGCTTGATGCAGCTGTAAGTAGCTAAACTGTACGAGAACAACTGTCCCTCATGACCTAAGATGAGGAAAGAGTCCGAGCTGCTGTGTCTAGCTCAGATTTGGTGGTTAAGCTAAC
The DNA here is from genome assembly GCA_036419115.1 of Scarus forsteni. NCBI lineage: Eukaryota > Metazoa > Chordata > Actinopteri > Labriformes > Labridae > Scarus > Scarus forsteni. The sequence continues at coordinate 7,536,746 of JAZDUH010000431.1, read as the reverse complement.
CTCGTACATTTCCAACCTTTCCTCTGGTGTCTCTTTTTTATCCAAATATCCATCTTTACAGATATCAGCTCCTTTACATTAATGTCACCTGTGCTTATTTTACTGTGTGAACAGGCTCAACTTTAACACAGATGTGTGTTTTCCTGCAGATAAAACTTCTTATGATGAATTTATGAGCTTGGTGTTTCTGGTCTGGTCCAGTTTAAGTGATGGAAAATGTCTTACATTTATACTGTTGCATATGAGCCATTAAGTAAAAAGGTCATTGATTTATCTTCTGCCTCCAGGCACACAGAGCTCTTTCTGTTTTTGTGGTGGTGGGGGGGCGGGGGCATTCTGTTTGTTTTGGCCCACTGCAACTCAAATACTTGCAAAGATATTCCAGCTAAGCACGACAAAAACCACAAGCTGACACAAAATGACGCTGTTTTCTTATATGCAGCATAAGCTCTGGTTTTATGGGCTCTTTTAGAGACATAGTCTGTGTCACAGTTTGATCGGCGCTGCCACATTCACAGAAGTTATTTTAGGATGTTGGTGCCTCTTCTTTAACCTGCACATGACCCAGTCCATGCACTCTCCAGGTAGGAAGTGAAATCCTCTCTGTGGCTGTATAATTACTGATCGCAGCACTTAATAAGCAGCAAACCAGGATTTCTATGAGCCAACATCACTGAGTTCACATCCTGCTGACACCTTTAAATTTACACCAACAGTGCCAAATAATCATTTCAGCAAAGAGAAGCACTTACTAACAAACTAACTACCAGTTTTCTTCTTTAAAAACCAAACTGTTCTTCTTACCTGCACAGAGCTCAGTGCTCATGCAGCTTCTTTCTTCACATCTGATCTGCTGCTGACAGCCCTCAGTGTGGCTCAGCAATAACCAAGTAAAATGAGTTCAACTCTGCATCCAGACAAAATTGATAATTCATATGATGAATATTTATGGAAATGCTCAAAAATACTCTCATAAACTCATGTGTGCTTCAAACCTGCAGCTCGAGTCTAATTGGCAGGAAAGGCAGAAGTGTTCAGACTGGACATGAAATTTCCATAAAGGACACAAACAAGTTTGAGATTTATGTTTGATTAACTGCTTTATTCATAATTCATCATTTAAGGAGCTTTGACAGCGGCGTCGTTTATGTTAGCGTACATATTCCCTGTAACACTGTTTCTAAAGCACTTTGGGGCCACAGGATTCTCCGTGTACTGACGACCCTGCAAAGGTTTTGGGTTTGCCAGATTTCACGTCTGTCATTAGATTCATCAGGCAGAGACTCAAGCTCGTCTACAACGAGCAGACCAGCCAGCATTTCTCCAGACATGATTAATAGACATACAGAAAGAGAAGAGACTCAGGAGACGAGCGTGAACGAAGCCCAAGGGTGTTTTGACTTCATCTGGACATTTTAAAAAAGAACAGAACAACTAGGGCTGGGTTTAAAAAATCCATTTAATCCATTTTAATCGATTTTAATCAATTTTTCTTTAACTGGTTCATAATCAATCCATAAAATCCAAAGATGGATCTTTTAACTTGGGTAGTTTTTTCTTCTTTGGATGTGCAGAGAAGCAGCCTGTGGTATCAACCCTGCTAGTCTGGTGTGATCAGCGTTTAGCGTTGCTTTCTACTGAACAAGATCTCATGAGATGTTACTGCAAGTAATCAAACAAACACGTCAGAAGCAAATAGCACTATATGGGCACCACCGGAGAGTTTAAAGGCTGACGTATGGACGTATTTTCAGATTTTACAAGTACGAAGGAAAAGAGGAGTTGGACAGAAAACAAGTAATATACAGAATATGCATTAATGTATATAATTAATGTAAGATTAATGTAACTGTTTTGGGTTTAGTTCTTAATGTAAAAACAATTTTAATAATGTACCACGTCAAAAGTCACTTTTTAAGTTTACTGTATTATTTTAACTGAGATATCCCAGACTGAATAAATATCTTATTGAATCGTGAATCAAATCGATTTGAGACCTGGTAATATTGAACCGAATCGATCCAGAAAATCTGAATCGATGCCCAGCCCTAAGAACAACAGGGATGTTTTTGGTTTCAGGTTAAGATGTTTGAGCTCTTCTCCATACCAGTGTCAGACTGCACAATGACAGACCCATGGCCCTGACAGTAATAGGCTCAGGACCTATAAGGGCCTACGACAACAGACCAGTCTGAAACACCACAGAGACAGAAAGTCTAACAGGTTTGACTTTTGTCAGAGAGCATAATGAATGACAGACAGCATGTCCCTTTAAAAACTCTGAACAGTCCAAACACTCACCAGCCTATTTCAGCTGAACATCACCTATGATGCTAACTGAGACGATCTACTTCCCTAAATTCAATCAATGTAATCGATTTTAATCGATTTCCCTTGGTTCAAAGATGGATCTTTTAACTTGGGTAGTTTTTTCTTCATTGCGCAGTCTGAGAAGCAGCCTGTGGTATCAACTCTGCTAGTCTCATTTAGCTGCTTTCCACTGAACAAGATCTGGTGAGATGTTACTGCAGCAGCCAAAAAAACATGGTGGAAGCGAGTAGCACTACAGGGGCACCACCGGAGAGTTTAAAGGCTGAAGTATGGACATTTCAGATTTAACAAGCATGAAAGAAAATACGAGTTGGACAAAAAACAAGTAACATGCAGAATATGCATTAATGTATATCATTAATATGTGATTAATGTAACTGCTTTGGGTTCAGCTCTTAATCTAAAAACATTTTTAATAATGTATCAGGTCAAAAAGTCATTTACAGCTTTATTTTTACTGAGATAACCCAGACTGAACAAATATTGAATCAAATCCTGAATCGAATCGATTTGAGACCTCTAAATATCGAATCGAATCAATCCAGAAAATCTGAATCGATACCCAGCCCTAATCATCACCCTAACCCTTCACAATCAAAGATGCTTCTTCAAACCATAAATATTACTAAAGATTCTGTGGATTTAAACTCACATTAGCCTTTACAATGCAGCAAAACACAGTTTAGTTCATCTTAATATCTTTCTTATACCAAAAACTAATGAGGTGGAAAGAAACCAGTCAGACCCAGTTTATTTTGCAGAGCAGCTGGATCCACCAGATTTGTCACAGATAAGCAAAAAGGTTTAACCTGTATGTCAGCAAAAGGATGAAGCATCTAGACTTAAAGATCTACTCTATTGGCCCTTTTCCACTAGCCCTACTCTACTCTACTCGCCTTGTGCTGCTTTTCCATTAGCCCCAGTCGCCTGCCCAACGGGGTGCAGTGTCACTGTAAACAGCTGAGCGGCTCTGCGGTGACATCATTTTGAGCGGACACAACAATCTGTATCTTTTTGTCACAAACCGAGTAAAAAAGGAAAGCAGAAGAAGGCTGCAGGTGGTAAGAAGAAATACCCCTTGAGAAGCACAGGAGAGTTTTGGAAGCTACACAACAGAATGAAGCCGAGGACGAGAGTAATCCAGCTGCAAAGAAAAGACGTATGAGGGTAAGCTAATGGTAGCTACCGCTAGCATGCTAGGTCGTCACGCTCATGACTCATGGATGACGACATTGTCTGACCAATCAGTAGCCGGCAGTCGGTGATGTCATCTTTTAGTATGGACTCAGCTCACTTGGAACCAGAGCGGAGTAGGTACTAAAACTAGCTTGTTTTAGGAGGTACCAGGCTAGTGGAAACACGCTGCTAATCGAGTAGAGCCGAGTAGAGTAGGGCCAAGGCGTGTTCGTGGAAAAGGGCCATAATTGTCTAATAGATCTATACATAGATCAGGATCTACAGGTTGGTGAGCCCTGCTCTACAGACTGTTTCTGAGACTATCATTGAATGTCTCCCATGGACATGTGAAAGAGTCCATCCAGTGAGTCTGATTGGACTGCAACAGAACTAAAAACACAAAGTAACAAACACCAACTTAAGCTTCTTATGAGCTACATTATGAAACATGACGGTGACTGGTGTATCTGTAACATTACCACAGCATAAGAAAAATAAGAACTTATTTCTATTATCTATTGGAAACACTAAGGGAGGCCTGCAGTCCTTGGGGGCCTCGTACAGGCTTAACATAGACAGGGGACATGATACTCTATCCTTGGGAAATTTGGAGTCATTGATTTTCTATGATTACCTCCGCCAAGGAGGTTATGTTTTCGGGAGAGTTTGTTTGTCTGTCTGTCCGTCTGTGAACAAAATAACTCAAAAAGTTATGGATGGATTTTGATGAATTTTTTAGGAAATGTTCAACATGGGAAAAGGAAGAACTGGTTTGATTTTGGTGTTGATCTGGATCAGCGTCTGGCCGCCATGGTGTAAAATGTGATTTTCTGTGAATAACTACTGAACTTAAATAGATATCATTATGAATCCAATTGCCAACGATACATTTTCATGGTCGAGGAATCTAAATATTTACATGAAATAAAGGCAGGACTAATATTTATGGTCAAAATCACAATATGGGAGAGGATAGAGTTAATATTATAATCATTTTATCTCTTCATATTTCATTATTTCTGTAGCTACCATCAAGGCTTAACGACGGCTTTATACTCCAACCAGATTAAATTTAAAGACCAGGACTCCTCGACTCAGACTGCACAAACTGATCTGATCTGAGAGTGGATGAGGCGACTGCAGAGCATCAATGTTTCCAAACATGAAACTGAACCAGACGAGGTCAACACAGGTTTACGTCCATCATCAGTGTAGTTTAGCCCTCTGCCTTCTCAGTGTTGACAGAGTTTGATCAGAGTCATGATTCAGAGAACAAGCAGGTGATTTTATCATCATCATTATTTCAGATGAAAAAAGGTGAAAAACATTCAGTTTTAGGATGAAGGGTGAAAATCTTCCTCTAAAGAAAAACCAGAGAGCTGCTGATGAAGCAGGAGGTGTTATGTTGTTGTTGTTTTGTAATAATTGAAGAGTAGGGACGTTCTCAGATAATCTTAGACATGGAAAAATGACACAGATGCATCATTTTAATCCAGTGGACATCGACCTTCTGACTGAACAATAACACTGCAGATGGATCAGCTGGACTCAGAGCCAAGGGGCCCAAAGCAGGACAACCTTATCACATCCTTTAGCTAACAAGGATTAGCATAGATGCTAGGGATGGGACGATACACTTAAACTCACGATACATATGCCCGGGTCACGATACGATACGTCACGATACAATATCAAAAAAGTAAAAAGAAAAAATATTACTGTGAAATTACAACTTATTTGTTTGAGTTGCACACAGGAAAACACAAGGCCTAACAGGCCAAACACAAACAATAACACTCTCTCTAACCCTAGAGAGGTTAGAGAGAGTGTATGCTAACGAGCGGTAGGCTCGTTTTCGCCGTCTTAGTCTTGTGTAATGAGAAAGCCAAAATACTGCCAGACAGATGACTTGTATCCAGGCAGAGCGTCCTCAATTTCGACCTCATTCGACTCCATCATTCGACTTTTTGGAGGTAAGGTAGTTGGTGCTAATGTTTGTTGTCGTCACTTCTGGGCACATGCCCTGTTACCGGACGTGACGTCTTTATTTCGCGATCCATTTTTTTCAAACTCGATGCATTTCGTCACATACTGTTTTGTGATATATTGCCAAACGATATTTCATCCCATCCCTAATAGATGCTGACAGCTTCAGTGTCATTTTATCAGATCTGGACCACATTTCTCTATTAAATAAAAATAAATTAAAACACTACAAACTCCTTTATCATAAGGATATTGTCTCTCCACTTTGTTTTAAAGAGTTTGCTTTTCGAAGTGGCTAACGTTCTGTAGCGTAGACGCACGCACTGACGACATTATTTGATTGGTCCATGATTGACAGGACTAACAGCCAATCCCCTGCCAGATTTGCTCTGAAAGGTTCTGTCCTCCCCAACACTTCCTACAGGCTGTTTTCCAGATGGACCAGTGAAATATTTTTAACAATCAAAACCAGAAACATGATAACAGAAGGCCCCACGACCTACAGACGGGTTAACTGGATCAAACAATCTGTGCAGCCTGAACAAAAGTCCCACGACTTCATGACTGGACCGGTGGACCGATGTCTCTACAGTCTGATCTAGCTCATTCTGATCTTGCGGCTGGATTCTGCAGATCCATACATGCTAAAGACACATGCACCTTCTCATCCTGTGACTCAGACTCAGATGATCTGATGTGATCCATATTGTACTGCATTTAAAACAGATGTGAGGACAGATTTATGGTCTGGGAGTCCATGGGTTTATCACTATCATAAACTCTTATTGTTTGTACCTGTGTCTCTGCCTGTGTTGGGCTATACAAATTAATATGGTTAATTGATTCATTAGGTAATTAGATGATTGACATTAATTGATTAATTCAGCTGCTGGCATGCTGATGAAGTTTAGAAGGAGAGCCCACATCACTTTGATTTTAAAGTCTCTGCAGTGGCTGTCTGTTTCTTTGGAGCTGATTTTAAGGTTCTTTTACCAGTTTTTAAATCTCTTAACAGTTTTGCTCCTTTTTACCCAATCTGCTTTTACCCTATGAGCCCGGTAAAGCTGTCAGGTCCTCAGGTGGTGGCCTTTTGATAATTACCTAAAGTTAGAACTCAAACACACGGTGAAGCATCATTTCATTATTACGGCCCTCGTCTGTGATCAGTCTACCTGCAGACCTGAGAGCGCCTACTGTTTATGTTTTTAAAAGAAAACTTAAGACCGACCTCTTTGGCCTAGCTTTTAGCTGATTATATTTATTATTAGGGCCCGAGCCGAATGGCCGGCGAAGGCCCTATTGTAATCGCTAAATCCTTGGTCCACTTTAACCCCAAATTGCGTGCCTTCACCTTGAGATAAACGCGAACGCGCCTATCCCCAAAGTTCAGTCACGGCGAAAAATTTATGAATCCAGTGTTTGCAGTGCGCCACAGCGTCCCCTAGTCGCTTTAAACTGCACCCTATCTGCCTACTTTCACGGGTCGTCCCGAAATTTTTAGGCGATAACTATCATGCCCGGTCTTACAAAATAAGGACTTGAGCCCATCGTCAAATCCTAACAGGAAGTTCAGAATTAGCGCTGAAAGTCGATTTTGGCGATTTGCAGGGTACGATTTGAACGAACTCCTCCTAGGTTTTTATCGGATCAACTCCAGATTTGGATTGTGTAAACTACACACATTGATGATGAAAAGTTATTAAAAGAATTTCGTAGGTCAATGGGCGTGGCCAGAAACCACGCCCAAATTTGATGAATTTTTCACTAACTCCGATTTGCATTAAATTTTTGGGCATAATCCCTGGCACAGCCGATCACAAATATATAAATTGTCATAGGGAAGTCAAAACATGAAGTTCAGAATTAACGTTGAAATTCGATTTTAGCGATTCTAAGGCTCGCATTTGAACGGTAACTCCTCCTAGGGTTTTTATCGGATCAATTCCAGATGTGGTTTGTGTATACTAGACACATTGACGATGAAAAGTTATTAAAAGATATTTCGTAAGTCAATGGGCGTGGCCAGGAAGGACGCCCAAAGTTCGCCATTTTTGGTAAACACGTAAACCTTAATAACTCTCTAGTAAAATGTTAGATTTGGACCAAAATGTGTACACATGTTCACTGTCCATGCCTGAGTATATCTATATGCTTTGTTTCACTCTCAAATATAGCGCCCCTGCTGGTAACAGGAAGTCTTATGTTTTACTCTATCATTAAAATCTCCTCCGTTTTTCAACATTTTTCTCTCAAATATTCTCAGAAAGGGTCTTCACACCTTCATGAAGCATCAGTGTTCAGGTCGTGGTCCTTAGGTGAAACGGTTCTGGCGATGGCCTCAAACTTCACTGATCGCCATGAACCTGGAAATCACTCTTATTTCCTTCATTTAAGGTCCAATCTGCTTCAAAATCCACAAACATGATCAATGTCCACCTCCTAACACATCTATGAGCTCAATTCTCTGATACTGCAATCGCACCAAGCTCTAGAAATTACATAAATTACATATGTAAGTGATGAATACTCCAATCTTCCCCAAATTCAACACACATGATCACAGCTCCACTCTGGACTTATTTTTTTTCTTAAAACATATATTTGTGTTATAGGAATAGCACCATCTAATACACACAATCAGTGTTAATGCCAAAAACACTTAAACATGCTTTAAATCATCCTCCTCTCTCTCCTGCTCAGACTCAGCTGAGGTTACCTCTCACACCAATTAACCCACCCCCTTCTTCACCCCACACCAACCTCAGAGATCTGTCAGCCAAGCTTCTACCTCCCTGCTTAGAGTGAGACACCATAGATTCTTGACATGTCATCATCTTTATTCACTGAGTAACACTGAGGTTAAAAGTGTTCAAGAGACATTTGTGATATTGGTCGATCACATGGTCTGACATAATGCTCATAGGCTCTGTATGTTGCTGTTTTAAGTGGTGGACTCTGTATGTTGCTGTTTTAAGTTGTGGGAAGACATTTTCTCATGCTGGTGATCTGACACTGTTAATCCTAATTATTGAGCCATTATTTTTTTTCTTTTTATTTACTAACTCTTCTTGGCCCAGCTCTACACTGAATCATTGCCATCATTCATCTGTATGCTGTACAGGCCTAACCATATCTATGTTGTGGCTATTTGCTGAGGCAGGTATTGCTTCACATGAAGTGCCTGCAACATAGGAACAGTGCCACTGGGCATTAGCTGTGTTTCATATTTCAAATACCTGCTTGTATATGGTGGCAGCAACATGCAGCGGTTAGACGTGGGGCCAGCAACATTTAGCAGCACCACTGCTTTCAAGAACAGCAGCATTTGGTGGAAGCAATATGTGGCGGAGGCAACAAGGCCAAATGGACGCAAGGGAGGCGAGGGCCCGATCATCGCCGCTTGCGGCTTTAATTTTTATTATTATTATAAGTATTATCATTAGTATTATTATTATTATTAACATTATTAACATTATTATCGTTTAATCTTAGTTGTGAATTAATGTTATTATTCACTTTAGTTCAGCTTTATTGTTTGGAATTTTATTGTCTGTTTATTGATTTTCTTTCCACTATCTTAGTGCATTTTATTTCATTTTACCAAATTACTATTTAAAATTGCTTTTTATTTACCTATTTATTTTCTGTAGTATGCTTATTATTTATTTTAGCCTTATTTCTTTTCAATATTTTTTCATTATGATTATTTTAGTCTTAGCTCCAGTGTTCTCATTCTCAGTGTTAGATTGTGTCTCTCTGTTTTCTGTTATTGTCTCTTCTTCTTGTCTTTATATGTGTGCAAGTTTTGTACTTTCAATGTATTCAATTTTTTACCTTTTATTATTTTAATTTATTTTCTTCATTCCTGTGTGAAGCACTTTGTGCTGCAAACTTTTGTATGAAAAGTGTTGTACAAATAAAGTTTGATTGATTGAACTGACGTTTTTTACTCTGCTGCACAGCTGGTGGATTGTTTTACACCACCTCAAATATTTACCTCACAAAACATTTATTATATTTTCTCTTGTTAAATGAGTTTGTAAAGTGAGATATAGAGAAACAGAAGTTAAAGCAGACCAAAACATACTGAACAAAATCACATCTGACTCTTGACAGCTGTATTTTTATTATAGTTTCTGTTTTTTAATCATCCAGTTTATAACAGCAGGAGCGGAGCTGGTGGTGCATTACATCATTAAAGCTGCAGATCTCTACGAGGAGGGTAAATATGAAAGTCAAGATGGTTATTACCTTATTTATTATTATTGTAAACAACAATTATTTGGTTTGATTATTAATTAATAGAGTCCTGTGATAAAATCAATAATTATGAAAGTGATCTGACAAATGAGAGCAACAAATGAGTAAGTCTGCAAGCTTGATTTAATTTTATTTGTAAAAATATAATAATAATCTTTACTCCTTCGGTTGCATTGTTTTATTCTGACCTTATTTTTTATGAGCATGCTCTGACAGGACGATCCTGTACTGAACAATCAAAGCAAATGACTGCATGTTATAAAAAAGTAAAAGTATCTCAGTATTTATTAAAGTAATGCTTAGTTCAGTCACTTTGGGCCTCTGTAATATCTGGAGTGAGAGGGAGTGATCTAACATCTGTGATTATTATAGTATTTATTATTAAAGTGTTTTCTTCATTTTCTCTTTCAGAAAGAAAAGCAGAAAATATCACAACGTTAACGACGTCAGCTGTTTTTAAACTTCCATGAGATTGTTTTTTAATGAGAAAAGTAAATCAGAGGTAATGAAATCAATATTTTTATTGTGGTGTATTAAGTATTTTTTTCATTTTTTGGAGAGTAATGAGTAAAAATAATTTTTTCAAACTTTTATGTTACTCAGCTAACTAACTTCCTTAGCAGAGTAAAGATCCATAAACATGTAAACCCTCTACACAGACTTACAGGAGATATGAATGGAAATTTTAACTGCCATTAAAAATCCTCTGAGAATAGAAACTAAGAGGAAACAACAAACAAACAAAAGCTCATTTATACGCTCACTGGCTGGAACTTGGCTGGTTTTTGGCTGGAAGGGGAAAATTGAAGTGGCTTCATCTGTATGTTTAAGACAACTTAAAATATTTATATTTATTTATTTCATTTGAATAAGTACCCACACTTTCAGAGTTTTGAGAGGACATGCTTTGGTGTGCCTGTTAGGCCTCTAAGTCAAAGTTCATGTCATTTTAAATATTTAACTGTTGTTCAGTCGGGTGAGGACAGTCTGGAAAAGCATGGGGCTGTAACTGTGTTAATGACCGGAGAGGCTGTTGGAAAGAGTTTAAACCTGGTAGGATCCTGTGTTAATGAACAGAGAGGCTGTTGGAAAAAGTTCACGTTTAAACCTGGTAAGATCCTGTGTTAATGACCAGAGAGGCTGTTGGAAAGAGTTCACGTTTAAACCTGGTAAGATCCTGTGTTAATGACCAGAGAGGCTGTTGGAAAGAGTTTAAACCTGGTAAGATCCTGTGTTAATGACCAGAGAGGCTGTTGGAAAGAGTTTAAACCTGGTAAGATCCTGTGTTAATGAACAGAGAGGCTGTTGGAAAGAGTTTAAACCTGGTAAGATCCTGTGTTAATGACCAGAGAGGCTGTTGGAAAAAGTTCACGTTTAAACCTGGTAAGAACCTGTGTTAATGACCGGAGAGGCTGTTGGAAAGAGTTTAAACCTGGTAGGATCCTGTGTTAATGACCAGAGAGGCTGTTGGAAAGAGTTTAAACCTGGTAGGATCCTGTGTTAATGAACAGAGAGGCTGTTGGAAAGAGTTCACGTTTAAACCTGGTAAGATCCTGTGTTAATGAACAGAGAGGCTGTTGGAAAGAGTTTAAACCTAGTAGGATCCTGTGTTAATGACCGGAGAGGCTGTTGGAAAGAGTTTAAACCTGGTAAGATCCTGTGTTAATGACCAGAGAGGCTGTTGGAAAGAGTTTAAACCTAGTAGGATCCTGAGTTAATGAACAGAGAGGCTGTTGGAAAGAGTTTAAACCTGGTAGGATCCTGTGTTAATGAACAGAGAGGCTGTTGGAAAGAGTTTAAACCTGGTAAGATCCTGTGTTAATGACCGGAGAGGCTGTTGGAAAGAGTTTAAACCTGGTAAGATCCTGTGTTAATGACCAGAGAGGCTGTTGGAAAGAGTTTAAACCTGGTAAGATCCTGTGTTCATGACCGAAGAGGCTGTTGGAAAGAGTTTAAACCTGGTAGGATCCTGTGTTAATGACCGAAGAGGCTGTTGGAAAAAGTTTAAACCTGGTAAGATCCTGTGTTCATGACCAGAGAGGCTGTTGGAAAGAGTTTAAACCTGGTAGGATCCTGTGTTAATGAACAGAGAGGCTGTTGGAAAGAGTTTAAACCTGGTAAGATCCTGTGTTAATGACCAGAGAGGCTGTTGGAAAGAGTTTAAACCTGGTAAGATCCTGTGTTAATGACCAGAGAGGCTGTTGGAAAGAGTTTAAACCTGGTAAGATCCTGTGTTCATGACCGAAGAGGCTGTTGGAAAGAGTTTAAACCTGGTAGGATCCTGTGTTAATGACCGAAGAGGCTGTTGGAAAAAGTTTAAACCTGGTAAGATCCTGTGTTCATGACCAGAGAGGCTGTTGGAAAGAGTTTAAACCTGGTAAGATCCTGTGTTCATGACCAGAGAGGCTGTTGGAAAGAGTTCACGTTTAAACCTGGTAAGATCCTGTGTTAATGACGGGAGAGGCTTTTGGAAAGAGTTCACGTTTAAACCTGGTAAGATCCTGCCGATGCCTGAGCCCGTTATGACGGAGTGTTTGCACAGGAGAGTTCAACAGAGCTGATTATCTCCTCTGACTCTACAGTCAGTCTGAAGCTGCAGCCACATCAGGACACACCGTCTTCACGCTGGGCTCTGCCAGACTCCTGCTGTGCAACATGATAAAATACATCAGGGTTTTATCGGCTCTGTCCTTCTCCAGCTCAGCCAATCAGAACCTCAGATTTAACCACTCTGTTCAGGAGAACTCTGTCTCAACCAAAACAGTAAACCAGACTGATCAGCCATAAACTGTCTCTGAAGTCTGTGGTTTAGACTGCAGTTTTAAGTATCTTTCTGAGGAGAACATTCATGTTTAGGTAGGCTACACATACTGATGAGAAGAACAGTAGTCGTGAACATTTTAAAACTGCCTGTTGGTGTGGCACGGCCCTCCCCTTCAGCTCACATCAGGGGTTAAATAAAGTTTGATGTGATGGAGGAGCCTACAGGGAGGGCTGGTGATGGTCACTGCAGCAGTGAATCATATTTATATATCTCTGACTGCTGGAAAACAAAAATGCATCGGTCTTTCCAACGCTGCCATCGGACACATTATCAGCTGAATAGATAATGCAGACAAGGGGGGAATTCTTTTTAAATTTATTCAATAACAATAATTAAACAGAGTTTAATCTTATTTGATTGATTTAATTTATTATAAATAGCAGCCATATGCAGTCATGTGACAAAAATCAATACCCATTGTTTTGCACTGTGATATTAAAGTTTGATATTGGAATGTAGGGCAGTCCACCAAATAATCTATGTGTAATGCTATTCATTTTTTTTCTTTAAATGCATTTTTTGGGCATTTTGTGCCTTTATTGATAGGAGAGAGACAGTGGATAGACTTGTGAAAGGGGGAGAGAGTAGGGGAAGACACTCTGCAAACTGGTCACAGGCGGGATTCAAACCTGGACCGACAGAAGCAAGTACATGGGGTGCTAACCACTACGCCAAACCAGCACCCCAATGCTATTCATTTTTTTAATAAATAAAAATAGTTTTCATGACTGTGACACAGTAGATACCATGGTGTGTGTAATCTGAAATGATGTGGCAGAGATATAAATATTTGGCTTTGACTCAAGGGTGAAAGGGTCTATAGATCTTGCAGGGATAGAAAGAGCTGGATAATAATAATAATGATAATAATAATAATAATAATAATAATAATAATAATAATAATAAGTATGTTTTTGTAAGATATTTACTCCAGTTAAATCCTCATCAGTTTTATATTTGACATTCTAAATTTTAGTTATTATTCTTTGGCCTTTAAATGTGAGATCACTCTTTCTCACATCCTGCAGCAGCCTCGTGTATTTTCATAAAGCAATTCACAAAACCACAACAGTTTTGCATGGATGAAGATTAAGGCCACAGAATTGACCTTATTTTAATTATGGTAGAAAAACAGAAGTCTGAGAATAAGGACCAAATTATTTCTCAGAATTCTGTTTTTAAGAATTCTGACTTTTTCCTTCTCAGGTTTCTGACTATTTTTCTTAGTTATAAAATAAAGTTCAGTTGGCTTCTGGATGGAAGATTTTGGGGGGCCTGATGTTGCCCCTGCACCACCAGTTGATGATCACTAGTCAGGAGGGACTTTTGGACACAGTGAGATTTTTTTAAAGCATCACCAGTGCACGTGAGAAGCAGTGATCATGTTTACCATTATTCTTAATGTCCAGTGATTGAGTCATATTAATTATTAATTAAAGCTGCATTTAAGAAAAAAACTTTTTCTTCTTATCTTTTGTTATTTTGTTTTTATGAAATTGTTAAAAATGTATATTGTATATTTGAATAACCTGCCTGTTGATCACCTTGATGTTTGCCTGGGTTACGATGCTTCCTCCTGAATGATGTCTTTATTGAGTTCAGAAAGTTCAGAATAATCCTCACAGCACAAAGCTGCAGACAAATGTTGAACCAACGGCATCACTGCTTCATTTTCAAACATGTTGGATGTATCTGTGGACGTCTACACACTGATGGAGCTCATAAACATTTAGAACAAAGGCAAATGTCTGCTAAATGCTTGGGCGGCTGTCAATAGTCTCCTCCTACGTGCCGTCTATGTGTCTGTGCTAACACAGCACTTTAAATGCTACTGTGCTCACAGCTATTACTTTTACTGACAGATGATGCTTCCTCTCTCCACTGACATTTAAACCGTGCAGCCACTTCCTGTTCTGCACAGAACGAGCTCCTATTAGCCCGTGTGTTTGCCAGTCGGAGCAGATTTAGCCATTAGCATCAGTGTTGATATAAAGCCCTCTGTCAAAGGCCAAAGCTCTGTTTACATCTGCAGCTATTGAACTGGTCTGACCACTGAGGAGCAGACACCATGATTAATCAAGCAGGGATTCAACCTGGCTGTTGGTTCACGCTTCAATGATGCTCACCATCACATTGATTTATGACTCATGAATTATTGTTGTTTTCATTACCCAGCAGAGCCAGGATGGCCCATAAGGCTTGACACAGCAACCTGGGCTCTGAGTGCATTTCAGCGCTGCTTTGCTAACAGGATACTGTTATTCATATAGATTGAATTGGCAAGGATTCAATAACACAAAGTGCAGCAGTTACGCCGCGCTCGGGCTGACCTGGCGCTGGCTTCTGTTCAGGTGTCATTCAGACAGGATTCTTACAGGGAGGCTAATTGCTGTTACACTTCCACACTGTTTCTCTGCATCACTGTCATCTCGAGGAATACAACCACACCTGAGCAACAACATCTTAGGTTTGGGGATTATTAAAATTCAGCTGGAAGAGCAGGACTCACAGGAATGTTTCGACATTTCTGATTATAAAAATAAGGCAGAATGGAAGAAGAAAGGCTGCAAAATAAATTCTTATTTCTTGGTTCCTGTGCTCTGAGTCTTTGCAATAAAATCATAGAAAGTTAGTTTTGCAATAAATGAGAAAATCTTTGCATGCAAACCTGACATTGTCTCTGACTGAGCATATGTATATTAACCCTTTAGTGCATGAATTATTAAATCTCAAAGGTATATATTTTTAAATATTTGTTTATACCTTTATAAGTTAAAAACATGGAAACTGTTATGCTATTTTTTGTGGGACTTATACATCTGTCCATTACAGTCGTAATTTAGTGGAACTTGAGGATCTATAAATGCATCTTTTACAACATTTAATAAGAGTAAATAAAAGAAACAACAAAATCTGAAGTATAGACTGTATAGTTTTGCTGTAATCAAACTATTCACTTGTGAATTAGGCCTGTGCTCAAAATATCGATACGGCAAAATATCGTATCGCACTCCTTTGGGATACGTGTATCGATACAGATTCTACAGAATCGATACGGCCTAAATATTTTGACAGTTGTTGTAAATACACTTTGGGTAATGTTAACAGAGGCACAGTTCAAGGTTGAAGACGAGCTACATAATGAAGCATATGTTCTAAATCTGAACTTCGGTCTACCATCTTTGAGGATCTGAATTTATGTCTCTCCAGTTGTAGAACCACTTAAAACTCATCCTTGTTCTTTTTCTTCTTATAAGAAAAAACTAAACTTTTAAAGCGTTTTGCTTAAAACTTAGTCAATGTTCAAAATTTACGTGTATCGGGATCCGTATCGTATCGTGAAGTTGCTGGAAATACCCAGCCCTAATGTGAATTAAACCAAAATTTAAAATAAAAAATACAAAATTTTGTGAAATCTGAATACAGGCATGATACCCAATTTGGCTTTGTTGGCTGTTTTGGATTTATGATGCAATATCTCAATATGGTAAAAATATGCAAGGATGATGTTTTGTTGAAACTTAAGACAGGTTTTGGAATTTTGGCATGGCAACCAAATGGGTATACAGTTTATAATATCTGTCCATTGTAGTGAACACCATGCATGAAAGGGTTAATCAGACTCCTTCAGTTTTTAGTGCAGTAACATGGAGCTAATGCTAACTGCCAACCACCTACTGAATGACTGCAGCAAATTTAAAGGTGAAGTAAGAATGTTGGATTTATTTTGGACTCAAGAAACGTGTAAAAAGATACAGCTGAAGCTTTTTGGATTTTTCAGTTCATGCAGAAATTAAAATTATCTTAAAATTCATAATCTCATGTATGATCTCAAACTGAGAGACCTCCTTCTGAGTAACTTCCTGTTCCTGTTTTATGTCTCTCGATCAGGGGTGGGCAACTATCAATACCAAAGGGCCACATTCATTTTTCTTATATGCCTGAGGGCCGCACTGTTACATTGTTGGCACCTTAATAAAGAAAAATATATAAATAAACAAAAAAATTACAAAGATAAGCTTAACCAAGGATTATACCAACACTTAAATATTCTAACTCAAACACAATTAAAAATGAAAAATGATCAAAATGAGCATGACACATATTTAAAGCTAATTTAAGCTTCTTTTGATGCGATAAAAAACAAATGTTTACCAGTTTTTAAAGCTCAAATATATTACCATTACCATTGTTTCCAAATATGGTTTTATACCAGTGATGTAAGATATAGTTTAATGCATCATGAAATATTTTTAGAAACACAATCCAAGCTAAGTGAGAACTTTAATGACTTGTAAAAAACAAAGCACGTACCAACAGTTTAAAGCAATGGTCTATGATTTGGAAGCCTGGTACATCTTAATAACACATTTTATAAGGCCGTTATGGTCCTATGGTCCGATCTATGCAATATGAAGACCAAAAAAAATGAAAAAAATCCATTCAGTATATCCGCTGCAAAGCAGCAAAATAGTTGACCAATCAGAACCGCAGGGAACGGTTGTTCAGATTGGTCCGTGAGTCCATCCAATCCCCTGTCTCCCCTGCTCTGCACCGTCCCGCCTCCTCCCCACTACCTCCCTCATGTACCGGTGAGCAGCTAGCTGCATAGCTACTGAAGCGTCATGGAGCCAGAGAAGACCAGCACCCAAACCAGGAGGCCACTTATATATATATATATATATATATATATATATATATATATATATATATATATATATATATATATATATATATATAGATATATACATATATTGTTTAGGAGGCGACACAAGCTGGGGTCTTGGAACACGGAGGGGAGGGGTGGGTAAAGGGGGGCAGAAATCTGTCTCAACAGCCAAACTGGTTTTCAGATCGTAGACCCTAGCTTTAAGGTTAGTAAAAATATTTAAACACCTACAAATGTATGCATTATATGGTACTGGTTACTCATGATGAATCATACCATAAAATACCAAATAATCGCCTGGTTCCAATTAATCAGCCAGTCCCAAATAAACGCCCAGTGTAGCAGTACATTTTGACAAATAGACGCCCGTTCCAAATAAACACCTGGTGTAATTTATTCGGCACAGCCTAGGAGCTATGGTTGAAGTTTCAGAACACACATGCAAACGCTGAGCTCACAGCTGACAGCTGACACTGAAAAGAAACATGATCAGACTGTCCTTATCAGTCCTCATGGTTTATTTGTCTCTCTGGACGTCCTGTCGGCTCACTTCTCCTCCCTCTGTATGTCAGCAAAATGCAAGTTGGTCTGAGGCGCTCTGTTTTACGACAGTGCAGTTACACTCAACGTCCACAGAGGGCACTGGAGAGCAGAAAGACAGAACCTTACACACTAGGGCTTTGAAAATTCAACGAAGAAGACGTTGCCACTGCTGCTGTTTGTTTTTTGTCCTTAACTAACGTCAGGGAGGCCGATCACGTCAGTTAGCGGTACGTTGCTGCTTATCTCCATGTCCATGGTGCAGTGAAAAAAAAAGTACAACCTTAACTTAGATAGCAGTCATTCCTGATCAGTACAAAGAGTGTTTAGACTGTTGAGTTGAGTTGAGAGTATAACTACGGTACTGCAATGTTATCTTGAAAATGTGCAGGTGTTAGTCATACTGGTGTAAATAAGTATTATGATTATATTTATCATATTTTTTCATTTTTTTGCTAAGCAAGATTTTTGTGCAAAAGGAATTAAACACCTGGTCCCAAATAAAAGCCTGGTCTGCTCAGTGATAGAAGCAAATAAACACCCCGGCTTTTATTTGGTATTTTACAGTATTTTGCATCTGTTGTTTTATTTTTTCATTTTTCCAGTTTGTTTTGGTTTTCTGTGGAAATGACTGGTGGGCCGCATTGAGCGAGGTGAAGGGCCACATATGGCCCCTGGGCCGGCAGTTGCCCACCCCTGCTCTAGATCCAGACAGTATATTGCACAGTAGCTTCTTCCTTCAGACGTCCAGTCAAGAAGCGACAGAGAAAAGGGAACACGGTCCTGTTTTGATTTTTGTTCAAGGTTACAGTTTTACTTCAGGCCGCTCTGACAGTTCGCCCCCCAAACTAACATCACATTCACATTGTCTTAAAGAATCAAACTCCTGCCACGTCCCTGCGCTGAAGCCAACTGGATGTCATTCAAAGGAAAACTATCTCCTCAGGGCAGGAATTAACTCAGACAGACAATATGCCTTCACTGCTGTTAGCCTTTAATTCAATTCACATTTCAGATTCTCCCACTTAGAGCGCTCGACACCCCGACACGCCGTCGATAACACATGTGGGACGCAACAATCCACTTCGAGGTTTGCTTCGTTCACGACAAAGAGATCATGGGGGATGAGACGAGAGATGTTTAGACAGCAGAGGATAGTGGGCTTGGATCTGACAGGGACGAGAAAGTATTGAATTAATGACGCCGCCTTTAAAAACTCATTTTTATACGGATAAACAGTGTGAAACGATGAAATCCAATTAGAGCAATAAGGGACACTAGAGCAGGATCCAAGAGCATTAAGCCATCTGGCAGTCAGTAAAGACTGCTGCAGGGCTGCCTAATTGAATTTTATCCTCTGACTGTAAATCTTAAGAGTGACCCAAATCAAAGACAAGTTTGCCTAAACATGCAATTCCAAACCAACGGCCCCTGCAAAACTGTCACATGATCTTAATTTAGTGTGCAGTGGAACAAGGTGAGAATGAGCCCTGCTGAGAAGGCTGCAGCAGAAAAGACTGAGGAGGAGAATAAAGCAGCTGCATGCTCCAAATCCTTCTTTAAGGAAAACTGCAGGAGAGGCTCCTCACTGTCGTCTGACTTTAACCTGAAATATTGATATTAAATAATTAAGCTGGGGAGCACAGTGCAGCTCTGAGTAAAACAAACACTTTCATATTTTAACTGTCTTACAACCTCAAGACGAGGAAGGCAAAAATATCTGAAGAGTGGGTGTAAAGAATATTTTTGCATTTGAATTCAATCTTATTTATTTATTTCAAGGATTCAGAATGACTAGACATGTATGATTAACTTTTATAATTACTGTATATATACTATTATACTGCAGAGTATTTATTGTTAATCAGCCAAAACAAACTCAAAGCTGAACATCTTCATCATGTGTCATTAATTATCAGCCTCAGTGCTCTGCAGACAGAAGCAGAGCCTGAAACAGTGGAACTGCTTCACTGTGCTGCTGGAGCAGGTCTGCAGCCTCCACCTGATCCCACAATGATGGAGCACCACTTTACAATATGTCAGTGTTTAATGAAAATGTTGAGTTGGACCCAGATAGAAAAAATATGGTTGAACTAAATGCAAACATACCAGTTTAACCCTATAAAGCCAATTGTATCATATTTGATACATACTTTTATAAAACCTCTGTCTACTCAATATGATCAACAAATTACAAAAAAACCATCTGAATACAATCAGATAAATGATAAAAATGTCCTCGAATGGATTATCAGCTGCCAAAAACACCTAATGTATCAAACGAGATACAAAAAATCGATATTTTGAACTTAATGGTCATTTAGATTTTTGTAGGGTTTTAGCAGAAAGTGAAATACGACTTTAATCTCCAAAAAATAGAATTTTCTGGCTATAATCTATGATCTTGGGCCTTAAAGGGTTTAAAAGGAGCGACATCCCAAAAGTCGTAGGAGCACAGACATTACCTTAAAGGGTGAATGATCCACATTTCTTTTGACATCCAGTATGAAACTAATTTTACGTCAATACTAATATTGATATCCATACATGAAAAAAACAGATTTTAGGATTAAAACAACATTTTATGCAAATATATTTTTAACAGTAACACGTTAGCCTTTTTTAGAGATACAAACTGATGCATGACATTATTGGAACAAGATTATCACTGTCGTTGTTATTAATAGATATATTCATATTTTTCTGTCAATATTTTGCATGTGCACATTGGGAATATTAACATAAGACATAAACTGGCTGTAGTATTGGTTAAAATGTCCCATCATGGTTCACCTCCTCATGACTGAACGTTCACTTTGACAAATCAAAAGTTTAATTTATTAAAGAGTTACATGTTTTTAGTTTTCTTCAGATCTGTTTCTAACATAAATATACATTCACCATAAGCATAACAAGTCCATTTTAATAAGTGGAAGTTTTGTTCTCAGGACAAAAATGTAAATATGATCAATTAAAAAATCAACTCTTCTGCACATCCACACGGTCACTGCTCTGATCTGTCCTCACAAAATCAGTTTTTGTCATGTAAACTTCTAAATTTAAGTAAATATGCCACAAAAAGCCTTTTCAGTATCTTCTAATGTACAGAGCTAAAACATCAGCAGATAATATATTCTATATAATAATATAAGGAATTTTCAAATCAGCCAACACGGATATTAAGTTACAGACACCAAAGTCAAACATTTAGATCTCCTCTGTTTTCTGTGAGGGCTTCACAGAGGTTCGGTTTGTTTATCTCATTTCTGCAAAATGTTCCTTTAATGTAAAATCAGTTTTCTTGCTCAATCAAATTAGAAAAACAAATTGAGAAAACGACCAAATTAAAAGACTGAAAAGACAAGACAAATGCATGCACACCTCTGTGACCCACTGAAAACACGCACGACCCACTTCTGGACCTGACCCACTGATTGAGAGCCCCTGGAATCATTTTGCATGCTGGAGTGTAAACAGTGTTGTTGGAGGAGCAGAAAGCCCCGTGATGCCTCTCGCACTCAGCTCGTGCACACGGACACAGGTGGAGTTTCCACAGGTGCCACAGCCTCCGTGTTTTTACTGGATCATCACGAGACTGTTGAATCTCCATCAGTCCAAGTGTTTGACAGGAGCCCACGGAGCAGACTTCAGTCTCTGTGGATGTGGTGAAGCCGAGCTTCAGGACAATCACACTGACATGCATAAACCAGAAGCTGCTCATCCCCCGCACATGCAGACAAGCAGCGCTGATCCGGCTCACCTGTGGTCCTCGGGGTCTCCTCCGGATCCGGATCCGTCTGCGCGCAGGCTCGCTCTCTCTCGGGCTGCTGGACAGCGGAGCCACGACAGCAACAAATGATGAGGGCTGAAGAGATGAAGAGCTGAAGAGATGCAGACTGACGCTCGTTAAGCGGCTCCACAGCCCAGTCTCCCCCGGAGGAGGCTGCAGGTCAGCGGCGCGTCGCGCTCCAACTTCCCCCCTCAGAGCGCTCGGGCTCCGGTGATCCTCTGCTGCTGTCCCCGCTCCACACTGCCACTTTATTTCTCACGGTGACAAAATAAATAATTTAATAAACGGGAAATGAAAGAGGCTGCGTCCACACGAGTGGTTCGGCCGCTAGATGGAGCAGTTCAAGCAGCAGAGCAACAACAGGCGGCCAATTAGTGCTGATGGAGCTCCCTGGTCCTCAGGATCCGGTCTGTGACGTGACCCACGGCTCAGCGTCATGGGGGGGGGGGTCTATGTGGACTCAATAAGCAGGGGTGGACAGTAACAAAGTAGATTTACTTGAGTACTATACTTCAGTACACTTTTGAGTATCTGTACTTTACTTGCGTTTTATTATTTTGGCAAACTTATGACTTTTACTCCACTACATTAGAAAGACAAATATTTTACTTTAACTTCACTACATTTCTATGAAGGCTCTAAAATGGGATCTACTTGTGATTTGCTGAAGCGGTGATGCGGATCACAGTTCTCGTCACGTCTTGGCAGTCATGATGGTAACCACAGGTACAGAGGACGATTCCACACCAGAACACCCGTGTCCAAATCTGAAATCTATGTTTGAGATTGAAATGAAGAATGATTGGTCTCATTTTAAATGTTTGCTCTGTTTGCCAAACTTCATCACCGCCGGCAAAAACTGTCCAACCTGAGAAAGCATGCTGTGTGTTGAACAAAAAAATGAAAACAGAAATGACTGTCCTTTTATTTTGAGTGAGTTGTGTTTCAATAAGGATTTTTATTCTACAGTTTCTATAAGCAAGTCAACGCAGTCAGGCTGTTTCAGTTCTGTAAATTCATTGTGGCAACAATACAATTACACTTTGGCAATGAAAGCAAAATGTACTTTTAATACTTAAGTATTTTTAAATGCAGGTACTCCAGTACTTTCACTTAAGTAAAAATGTTTTTACTCCAATTTTACTTATCTTGGAGTAATATTTGACCAGGAGTATCTGTACTTTTACTAAAGTAATGAAGGAGAGTACTTTGTCCACCACTGTCAATATGTCACATTAGCACCTCTTACCATGCCCATTAATATGAGCCCATTGAATTCATGGCAGGTGTACCTTTGGTAAGGTGAGTCAAGTCTGGGACAGGGGTGCTCAACAGGGGGTCGGGGGGCCTCAAATCAGACCTGGACTCATTTGAAGCCCTTTCCTGTTTCATGTTGTGCATAACTTACCTTCCATGCTACTCTTGGAGACTTCCTGTTTTCTATCTGCACACAGAGATAAACTAAGATCCCTCGTTTACCACATTGATCGATGTCACTCTCACTTTGATCCCAGCCAATCAGAACGAGCCTCAGACCGAACAAGGTCAAATCAACATCCCCATATCACCCCGGGACTCAGCATCATATCTCACATCTCTCTCTTACTTATGGATCGTTTGTGGCTCAGGCTCAGATTATTTATCCTATCGTCTCCCTCCCTCCCTCAGGTCAGACTCAGCAGCTCTGTCTCCAGACGTTTCTTCAGGGGAGGAGATTTCAGACCGGAGCTCTGCCTCTGAATATAGGTCATGATAACTCTGTGGATGACTTCATAAATCAGATGATTCTTGTTTTTTACTGTGTGCCATCTTTACCCTGTGTTTTTGTTACTGTACAGGAGTGCTGCATCAAGTTCTTCATTATTAGTATTATTATTTTTTTTATTACGTAAATACTCTGCCAGACCTAAAACAGCTCACACACTCTAATATTTCATTGTCCCGCCTTTATCTTTGATGACAGTCTCATTCTCACTGTTTCTTTAAAGAGACTGTGAGGAGTTTCTTAGTAGTTACAAAAAAGTCTCACTTTTAGATATATGCCTGATGGAAATACACACTTTAAGATGAGTTTTATAGCATCTAAATAGGTTATCTATAAATGCTATTCCTTAGCTTCACGGTCGGGTCAGACAGAGCTGGACTGGCCTGGATACTCAACTTCAGGAACAAGACAATTAAAACTAGAGCAAATTTATATTATTCAGACACGTCTTAGAGCACCAGGCTGTAAGTAGAGATATATGGCCAGCTACAAAACTACGATACTAAGTTTTCCAAAAATTGCTTGTTGTCAAACATCAAAAACTACCACTACTCAACTAGAAAGAGATACATTACCTCGTGGCTTTGCATCCTGTAAGTTGTTGAAAAAAGAAGTTGTAAAGCAATGCAGAGTTCTGAGGAAGGTCCGAGCTGCATTCATTAGCATCACAACAAACACACGCTTTGGCTTGGGTCACGTCTTTTGGTGCGTTCCAGTTGAAGTCAGAAGTAGGAATTTCCAAGTTCCGAGTAGGAAACTGCAACTGGAACGCCCCTGAAGTCTGAATTTCCTACTGGGAACTCGGTGAAACCTCGCCACCCCCGAGTTGACAATGGAAGATGGATGCCCCCAGTGTGAACAGTTATTTAGCTCCTGTAATAATCCATTTATTTGCACTTCTGATTGGGGTGTGTCGCTCTAGATCAGCTGTATACATAGTATTGTTAAACAACAACACAGGGCGTGCTAACAACAGCTAACAATAGCCTGGTGGATCAGCATGTTTTTTTCAGGCTTCAACTGGAACGCCGATGAGTCGGAGATGATGTCACTCCCAGTTTAGAGGTTACTGGAACGCAGCATTACGACAGTCGCCACGCGTGCTCATGGGTAGCAGAGTCTTTATATAGGCGGTAATAGATTCTCCTCACAGTCCCTTTAAGCTTCTCCAATGTCACAGATTTGTCCCAGATCACAGCACTGCCCCCACAGGCTTGGACAGTAGGCACTAGGCATGATGGGTGCATCACTTCACCTGCCTCTCTTCTTACCCTGATGCTCCCATCACTCTGGAACAGGGTCAATCTGGACTCATCAGACCACATGACCTTCTTCCAGTCCTCCACAGTCCAATCTTTATGCTCCCTAGCAAACTGAAGCCTTTTTTCTGCTTAGCCTTACTGATGAGTGGTTTTCTTAAGGCTACACAGCTGTTCAGTCCCAATCCCTTGAGTTCCCTTCACATTGTGTGTGTGGAAATGCTCTTACTTTCACTATTAAACACACCCCTGAGTTCTACTGTTGTTTTTCTTTGATTTGATTTGGCCAAACGTTTAAGTGATTCACCGATCACCATCATTCAGGATTTTATTCTGACCACATTTCTTCCTTGAAGACGATGGTTCCCCACTATCCTTCCAGTTTTTAATAATGTGTTGGACAGTTCTTAACCCAGTTTTAGTAGTTTCTCAATCTCCTTAGATGTTTTCTCTGCTTGATGCCAATGATTTGACCCTTCTTAAACAGACTAACATCTTTTCCACGACCACAGGATGTGTCTTTGACATGGTTGTTGAAGAAATGAGAAGCTGCTCATGTCATCAGCTGGAGTTAAATAACTTGTTTCAGCTGAAAGATAATCACCCATGCAGGAATTATCCAACAGGAGGCTCGTACCTGTTTGATTAGTTAAATCCAGGTGGAGACTTGTATTTTATATTAGTATTGTTACTGTTATTATTCTCTTTTCTTTGTTCTCCTTTACGTTGCTTCATTGTATGTTGTGATTTAATGTCAGTAGAAAAATACTTTATTAAAACTTTACTTACTCATGTGTTTTAATTCTCTAAATAGTCTGTAGATGTGCTGCAAATTAGTACCAAACACTGATTTGTTCAGATGACTGTCAGTCTGTTTGTGTATGTTGTGTTTTTTAACTAACAAACAAACAAAATTGTCAGTGTAGCCCACAAATCAATCTGATGAATGAAATGTAAATATAATCATAATCAGGGTTTTTATTTATTAGTTAGGACATTTGCACATGTAAAGAATTTGACTCTGTAAATTAGTGCAAAAACAATCAACATGTAATTGGAAAGAGAATTAAAAATAAGGGTCAGGAGGAATAAAATAAAGTTGAAAACAGGTAGAGCAAATTACAAAACTGACTTGGGTATATCGAAGATATAAACGATATATTCAAAATATGCAACATGCACAAAAAGGACAAAAACAAAACCCAACAATATAAACAGAAGGTGCAGGGAAGAGCCGTGCAGATGAGCATTAAACTTTTTAACAGTTTAAATATAACAACAAATACATATGCAGTGTGCAGTGGATAAACTATGATGGACATTTCACAAACCTCCCATGAAATAAATTAAAGATTAAATCACCACACACAGTTTTTGTTGTTTCCATGAGAATCAAAATAAAAATGACTCAGAATGACAATGAGCCCTGAAAACTTACCAGTTTCTTGCTTCAAACCAAAAATCAAATGATATTCAAGGAAATATTTTAAATTCTTTTGTTTTTTACATGTTTATATTCATCCCAACATTCTTTATCCTTTCTACAGACCACACCAGGTCAGACCAGAGGCATGTGAGAGTTAAATAAATCATTGGCAGAGGAGTTTTATGCATTAAGTATTACTATAAAAGTCTTCAATAAACTTATTTATCTATCATCTCTGTGAAGATAAACCCTATTTAGATTCCTAACCCTAACCCTCTGTAAATTGAGTAAATAGATAATCAATTGGAGACACTACATGACCTCTTTGATCCATTGAAGAAGTCAGAGGCACATCAGTATTATCTTATTATTGAAGCTAATATTATTAAATAATATTTTTATTATATATCATTATTATGTTATTAAATAATAATAGTTCATAATTATTAAACTGTGCTGCTGAGGTTTGTGACAGTTTAGATGGAAAGTGTCTTTTAAAATGACTCAAGACAGAAATATATAATGAGGTTTTTTTTTATTAAAATAGACTAAACACAGACAATCAGTCTATAACAGGGTAACTCTATGAGCTCTAACTCTGTGATGAGCAGCGTCTGGATTTATGTGCAGGAGCCTCAGACTCTATCAGACAGACTTTTACTCCAGATAGTCAAAAATATGAAGTGTTGCTGGTTTTCTTTCCTCTAACTGACACTTCAGCTGCAGCGACAGACTCTGAGTCATGTGACAAACACATGCACATGCACACGTGCACATGCATGACTGTGATAAATGAAATGATCTTTTTCTGTGGCAGATGGAACAACACTATCACTGTATGGACAATTTGTCCATCATAACAAGATATACCGTTTTTAAAACTAAAAATAAAGTATTTAGATTCAATCATGACAGCGTGTAAATGTGATACTCATATTTAAGTATATCATGTAATTTATTAACATAAAAAAACTGAACAGCTGTTTCTACTTCATTGTGTGTGGTTGCTTTAAACCTTTCATGCATGAATTATTAATCACCAAGAAATATTCTTAAAATGTTATTTTTTTACTTTCAAACAAGTAAAAATCATGTTCATTAGTTTTTTCAATGTTATATGTTGAGTGAGTTATGCATCTGCAGTAGACATCATGCACCTACGGCAGGGGTGGGCAACTTTAATCACCAAGAGGGCCACGTAAAACCATTTTCTCAGCCTGAGGGCCACATTGTTACAAATTTACAGAAACTCTCGATGAGGAAAAAGAATGTTGGATAAACAACAAATAAGAATGTGAATTTGTCATAAAATTAGAATGCCAATATTCATATATTACAACATAAATACAACTTATAATGCATAATCAAATGAACTCGATACAGAATTCAAGCTAATCTAGCAAACATACATGGAATTAAAGCCAATGAAGCTTTTTTCAAATCAATAAAATGATGAATGTTATTAAATTTTTAAAGTTAAAATATTTTGCTGCTGCCATTTTTAAAATATAATATTTAGTAATACTTGATATAATGTTAAAGGCTTCATTAAAGAGATTTAGAGACACTATAAGAGCAAAGTAAGGTCATAGTCAACTCATATAAGCCAATAAAAATATCAGTCTAGATTATATAGAATTATTTTTATTTAGTTTTCTTCATATTTACAGCTGCTGGTTGGGAATGAATGGCGGGCCACATTTAGTGATGTGGAGGGCCGCATTTGGCCCCCGGGCCGTCATTTGCCCACCCCTGACCTACGGTATAAATAGTAACTTAGTGGAGTTTATTAAAGATTCACAAACACGTCTTTGACAAACATGTATAGACAGTAAATAAAAGAAAAGTGAAATCTGAAGTGTGTGAATTGTTGCTGTGCAGTAAAACCATTCACATGGGAATTACACCAAAAATTAAAATATAAAATACAAAATGATATGGACTCTGAATATAAGTATATATTTTACCCTTCATTGGAAGTTTTGGATTTATGATGCAGAATCTCGATGTGGTAAAAATGTGCAAAGAGGATATTTTTATATATATATTTTTATCAAACTTGTGAGAAGAGTTTGGAAATTCAGTACCTGTTAGGACATGATACTGAAACCCAAGGGTGGACATTTTTTTCCAAATATCTGTCTACTGTCATGGACGTCATGCATGAAAGGGTTAAGGAAAGTGGTGAGGGGCCTCATACTGATTATCCACGAGGCCTCAAAATCATCACGACTGGCCCAGACTGGAGTAACAGTGTGGGAAATGAACCATGATGACCCTGTCCCAGATGAACGCTGTGTTTACTTTGGTCAATGGTTAACCGCCCAACGTTCCTGAGGAGGCTTCAGCAGCTCCCAGACAGGCTGTCTTTACTATTCTGCCCCTTGACCAGGAAATAAAACATCAGGATAAGAAGTTCAATGGTTGTTTTTTAATGCCTGAATCTGCCACCACAGGGCAGCCCAGGTGAATCAGCATTTCTTAACTTAGGTAAATGTGTCTTTAAAATAAAAAACAAATCTGCACATTTAAAGACTACAGCCTCATTCACGCTGCTGTTTCAAGCTGTGACTGTTACACCACCTTGACATTTGACCTCTGCTGCCAGTGTCCAGTTCATGCTCCGTCTTCATCCGTCTGGTCCAAAAGGGGCACAAAGGGAAACTTTCCAGGGCTAAGGGTAACGTAAGGACTCATAGGGCCATTGAAAACATGTTTTATTTATTTATTTAATTTTTTATTTATTAGTTTATGTGACAGGGGCCATGCAAGACAAAGGGCTGTCAATCCAGAGTTAGTTATAAGCTAATTTTCATCTGTGGTCCTGGGGCAAAGAAAACAGAAGAATATACAATACAATAATATAAACTATACTAAAATACAAAACAACTATAAACCAGATAAACTAGCATTTAAAACAACAGTATTCAACAACAGTCTATGGTTAACAACACACTAAACATTTCATTATTGTTTTTGCTTTAGCCATGATTTCAGTTTGCTTTTAAAGACACTGAGGGTTGTGGAGTCCCTAACTTGTGTATGAACTGAGCTCCATTTTTCTGCTGCTTTAACTGAGAAAGCAGACTATCAAAAAGCAGTTTTCCTCAGTTTTATTAAGCAGTCTCCTCTTGCTGATGCCCTGGTTTCACATTGCTTAAGTGGTGGTGGGGCTGATCATGAATCAGTTTACACATCAAGCACATATCTGCATAACAAAGAAAACTGTCAAAGGTCATTAAGTTGTTCTTCTTGATGATGCTACAGTGGTGATAGTCCCTTGGTTTTTTATCCAGAGTGTTCAGAGATTGTTTATAGAGGGTGTTTAATGGTTTGAGAGTGGTTGCTCCAGCCTGACACCAGCTTGTGATACAGTAAGATAACAGAGAAAAAATCATTGAGTGCATGTAAAGTTTAGCAGGTAACTGATGTCTGAAATCCATGAGGCTGGCTCTGCAGACATTTTTACATGTTTCTTAAGTTTTAGATTGGAGTCAATAGTTATACCCAGAAATTTGAAGTGTTTAACGGTCTGTATGACCTCTCCATTTACAGTCATATCAGGTTGAGTTGTGTTGTTTCTTCTTATAGAAAAATACATCCCTACAGTTTAGTTCACATTAAGCGTCAGACAGCTGTCAGTTAGCCAGTCTGAGACTTTGTTTAATGCTGCAGAGATTTTGGATGCAGCTTGTTCTTGTGATGTCCCATCCTGCAGGATTCTTGTGAGGAGGTTATGTTGTTACCACACATCCAGGACTCACTCTGAATGGAAGCAGTTTGAGGCATTAATGGTTAAATGGTTAAATGTTAGAGCAGTGTGTCTATTACAGCTCAGTTGGACCTTAAGGAGCAATCAGGAACGTCACAGTGTTGTAAATGTTTTCAATACTGTGTAAAACCAAGTGGTCATGTAACTCTGTTTATTAAATGGACTTTGTGCTTCACTGCCGAGCCAAACTTCAGCTCCTCAGATCACTGTGGCTAATGTTTAACGACTAAAACAAACCTCATATAACCCTTCATTGTTTAAAAGGAAACTCCTGAACCTCGAGGATTTAAAACAACACAACCAAACAGAGCTGCAGATGATTTACAGAGTAAAAGAGAGGGTTTGGAGTGAAGAAGAGAAATGAAGAAATGTCATTAAAGCTGTCTTTAGCATCTTTCATCCCCTTATTTAAACACTTTTAAATAAATTCAGAGGTTTTCCAGATGCATCTATTCTTCGTCCTGGACGAGGATTCTTAGAGTCTGCAGCTGGACCCTCGAAGGCCCTGCTCCCCTCCGTCTGTCTCTGAGCAGGAGCTTATTTCTCTCTTTTTAAAGCGCTCGGCCTCATCGCTGTGAGTTAATGGGGTGGGCTAAGACTATTGATTCTATATCTGCTTTTGTTGTGAATTCACAGTGATATTGTCCATCAAGAGCTCCACTCCTCAGTCCAGTCCAATTAACCAGAAGCTCTGCAGCTCTGTGGACTCTGAGCATGCCCAGGGCAAACAGCTAAAGCCTGTGGACAGGAGAGCACCGGCCTCATGCCGTGCAGAGTGTAAACATGTGTTACTGTGGATGACACCAGACAGCTGAGGTCGAATCAATGAACATGTTACACGACACAGAAATCACTCGTCCTCGTCCTGATGTTTGAATATATGCCAAAAGTCATTGAGATGAGGAGATCAGAGTTTAAAGCAGCTCTATGGAAGATTCTGGTTTCTGCTCTCTGGTGCCCTCTGTGGTTGTTGGATGTAACTGCACTGTCACACACCAACCTGCATTTGTTGACATAAAGAAGCTGACAGGACGTCCAGAGTCACAAATAAACCATGTGGACTGATCAGGTTCAGTCTGATCATGTTTCTATTTGAATGAATCATCATGTCCAACAAGTCCAACAATAACAGGAATAAATCAGCATCAGTCAGACATCCCTCCTCATCTTTCAGCTCACGCCAGAGAGTGAACGCCGGTCCGATGTTCATCCCTGTCCGGACATTTAGCTTGTTACTCTACAGCTTTCTGATTTTTTTTTTTTTGTCTCCTCCGATGAAACATTTTCTTCTGTTTTTTCACTGCTTTTGCCATGATAACAACTCTAGGGCTGTGTTCGAAATTGTGCACTATCACAGATATAGTGCACTATATAATGTGTTCGCCATTTTGTAGTGTTGCTCGAATTCTCAGCAGTTAATTTCATTCACTATATAGTGCACTACAAAATACCCACAATGCACAGCAAAAGTGAGTGTACATACGATGTACCCTATATTGTACTCCCGTATACCACAATGCAATGGGGTCGTGTTTTTCCATAGAAGAAGAGAAGAAAGGCTGTTAGGCGCTGCTTTCATTTATAAATGTAAGAAAAACGTTAAAGTATCTTTAACACGTTCGTTGCTTAGCTCTTAAACGTCTTATAGCGGCTGTAAACAGCTTCAAAATTTGCAACTTATCCTCCTGTGTGCCCGGTTTGTTTGCGTGAATTTTGGCGCGTCCACTTCC
The DNA here is from genome assembly GCA_036419115.1 of Scarus forsteni. Classification (NCBI taxonomy): domain Eukaryota; kingdom Metazoa; phylum Chordata; class Actinopteri; order Labriformes; family Labridae; genus Scarus; species Scarus forsteni. The sequence goes on along the minus strand of JAZDUH010000431.1, from coordinate 7,505,218 downwards.
GTCACAGGAATATCCGGCTCATCAGCTACGACATTTAGAAAATTTCAGTAGTGTCTGAAATGTCGTTTGGTCATTCTCTATGTAGATCACTATTTCATTTACACTACAGAGGGGATAGTGAGTGAGTAAGAGAGTGGACGATTTCAAACACAGCTTAGGTTTACCTTTCTTCTTCTTGTTGTTTAACAGCGGGTGGTATCCAGCATCAGAGGAGCATTACTGCCCCCTGCTGTGCAGGAGTGTGAGACAGAGGTCCCTTTTTCCACCAGGAAAATAAGAGTATATATACTTTAAACTAAACTCTGTTCATTAAATCTGTTTCAAACATTTAACACTGCTTTATATTCTCCTTTTCCCAACGTTTAACTTTCAGCTCGAGGAGGAAGTGACGTACGCTGTAAAGCAGTTAAATCTGTAAAGTTTGTAGTTTTTAGTGTGAAGTGTTCCTACATCCACACTGAAGTTACATAGAGCCAGTGAAGGAGATACAGACCTCAGACCATGACAGAGGAGTCATTACACCTGCTCTATAGTGATTTACCATCACACTGACTCTGGAAATATTACATTAGGGTGGAAAAACTACTTAGTGTTGGTTTAAGGAAATGAATTATGATGGTGAACAGTAAGGCTGCTTCCACTGCTGCCTCAGTGGCATGTACACGGGTGTGAAGGAGAGTGTTTGTGTAAGAGATACTGATAGATAACTGACATAGAAACTGAACCATCAGAGAGTGACTGTGAGAGCGAATGGGTGTGACCTGTGGTGTAAACCAGCTTTGGGTCGTCTAAGACTAAAAAAGCACGAAACCCCAGTACAGTTACCATTTATGATAAATGAAAAATCACTTTGTGAAATGCTCATGGGCACTGGTACCCCCTTGGACCCCCTTAAGTACAAAATGCTAACAGATGTTAGCTCATGCCGCTGATAAAGGAGCAGGCTGAAGCTAAACTCTAGTTTATCCAACACCCACTGAAGCTGTGGGCGAGGACAGAGACAACAGGACTGAAATAAGAATTCAAATCAATTTGTCTCCATCGTATTTGTCTCACTATTATTTAAATGTACCAGAGGGTCGTCCCACGAGATGTGACACCTTGCATTCAAGGGGGTCCTCATGTCTGTTACCCTTCCACACTGGCCAGAAAAACCTGCTAACAATCAGCTCCTGTCAGCAATGTGAAAGGGTTTAATTGGCATTTAGCTTCAACATAATAGAAGTAATGCATTACAAATGCTTCTCAGAGGCAAAAAGAAAGCTAAGGAGATGGCAAAACCCCTTCATGCCGCCCAACAGACGGCATGTACAGACAGACCCATATGTCAGTGGGGCTAAAAACAACGCTGTAATGATGACTACTAGGGCTGTCACTTTATATTAGATAGTTGTATGACTGCTTGAATATGGGGATAAATATCCGTAACCGAATAGTAAATAAATATTCAAATGTAAAATATTGAGTGTAGCTGCACATCAGGCCTGGAGCAGTGGACCATTTCATCCAACAGAGGGCGCTGTGAGCGCAGCTTGACCGTCAGTCACATCCGGTGCTCTCTTGACCTCAGTAAACAAAGAGTTTCTGCTCCGAGCAGACATTAACAGCTCTGAATCATCTGAGGAGAGCTGTGCCGTCGGCTTTTCATCAAAGTTACATGGCCAAATGCAGCTGTGCTTTGTCAAGAGTTTAACCCCGTGTGACTGTGTTGTTTTTAGCAGGGTTTTTACCGAAGGGGAGGATAATAGAGTCTCTGTCGGTGCTGCAGTCTTTAGTGTTAGCGGGGCTGCTAACTCTAGTTGTGTTGCTATAGCAATCAAACAGCCCGCACTCCTTTAGCTTTAGACTATGCGCGCGCTCCAAGTGTTTGGTGATGTTGCTAGTATTTCCCCCCTTGGACGCAACTTCTCTCTGACAAAGGTTGCATCGGGCCGAGTTTTCATTAACTTTGCCAAAGTGAGCTCAAACCTTCGAGCGCTTAGCTCTCACTAACACGCTTGAGCCGGACGGCGGTAGCGTCATAACTACATGACAGTTGAAGAGACGTTTAAGTACCGATAACAGTACCGTTTTTCCAGATTCTTAACGTATTCAGGTACTGACCCAATTAGGGATTGGTACATGAAAGTACCGGTCCATGGTATACATCCCTACTCCCCACAGCATAACATCACCCCCCCCCCCCCCCCCCCCATCTGTAACTTAAGTGACTCTTTATGTCTCAGCAACAAACTCCATCCACCTTTGAATCATCAGTATTGATTTGTACATTTTTAAAGTACAAAGAGAAAACTGTGTCTACGTCTTCCATGCTCCTTTCCATTGCTTACATGGAGGGGTTACGTCATACTGATGATGTCATCAATGTGAGACATCAGCTTGATGCTCCAGAGGATGAAAAACATCCAGGCAGCTTTTCTGCTGCTGATTAGACCGAGTCTGCTGCAGTGGGAAAAGAGTCAGGTGCCTATTGTTAGCAGGTTAGCCCATGTTGACTAAACCCACATTGACCTACTAATACTAGAGTGAAAGTGGTTTATTTGGTTGTCAGGGAATCTGTTATGGAGCTATAGGCAATAACAAACACAGATAGACAGATTGTTCTAATATCAACATCTATAATGATCATAAGGTGGAGGACTAAAGCTAAATAACAGCAGCATCTACTGAACTGCCATTAAACTAAATTAAATGTAATTAAAAAGAATTTATGAATGCCCAGACCATAAATTTGTCTTTTTTGTATTTAGTTTAGATTTATCAGAGGTCAGCCTCTTGAGATGTGACTGTTCATTACGGTCAATAACAGCCATGAATAAGGAGATTGTTCCATACTAATATGATCAGCTGTAATAATTAGATGGTGGAGTGGACTGTTGATTAACAACATGTGTGTGGATTTGTTATTTGCCCTGCTCTCTTACCACCAAGCCACCATCGCCCCCGTTCACTGGACTAAACTCTGCATTAAAGGACATTTACCTGGGCTTCAATGAGCTTCTTTTGGTAAATATATATGTACTGTATATATATGTATTACCCTGCAGTTTTTGATTTACCGTCTTTCCAAAGGCAGACTGATGATGAGCCCTCACATTTATAAAAGCAGCTCGACCAGATTCACAGCTGAGACCAAAACCATCCAGCAGGAGAAAAACATGATCCTTTAAACAGCCTGTACATTAATCACCAAACTAATCAGGGACAGGGATATAGAAATCCAAAATGTGCTACTCTTTAGACACATGTGAGCATGTTGAAATCCCCTGGCTGAGTCAGAGGAAAATGTTGCAGGACATAGATCTGAGTCTCTCCCTGGAGCAGACGATGTTCTGCAGTGACTTTGAATCAGAGATTGACTGACAGCACTGCTCACTCTGTGGCTGCAGACTAACAAGTACTGATGTTTCTACATGTATTTATTTATTTACTTGTTTACCTTGAATTTTTCCAGTGTATGATTGGCCTACATTGGCAGCAGCTTCTCGCTCCTGCCTGTATCAGGTTGAAAAAGGCGATCATTAAAGTGGCATTAGAGGCTGGCTGTGCAGCCATAACTGCCCTGGGCTCACACCAGCATGCACGCAGCACTGTTCTCTGCTGCTACACCTTCCCCGAGGTTCAAATGTCATCCTTCACTGTCATTACATTCCTGCCCCCATTAACTATTGATTATCTCCACCCCAGCACTTCGAGCCTGGTCGTGGAAATGGCCTGTATGGCTTGTTTCCCACACTCCAGGAACAGAAGTGCCCACCCTCTGGTTTCCTGTGAAATGGGAGGTGGGGGTTCACACTGGGACACGCCGCAGCGTGAGCTGACAACACGCTAACCTACCTGCCCATTAGCAGCGTGCCTGAGCAGAGAACTGAAGGTTAAGTTGTTCTTTCCCAGACCCTGGAGGTTTTTGCCACAGTGTGTGTTGAATATTTACTGTGGGGTTAGACCAAGTTTACTTTGTTTTTGGGAGAGTTCAGGTCATACAGTTTGTTTTAGACACAGCTTTAAACCCTCTGCCACACACGCAGTCCATCCTCAACACCGACCGCCACTCGATCAGCTGATTTAGCTGCTGAACATTTCCAAAATGTAAATCAGCAACAGAAATGCTTTTAACTTTGGTTCTGAAGCTGTGTTTTTAGAAAATAAAAAAGCATCCTCTATAAAGCAGAATTCCAAAGACAGAGACATTAACACAGGAACAGGAAACCTCCTTCTAGGGATGGGAAACTTTGGTTATCAAGAAGGCAAGCCTACACCATTCTCACTGTCAGATGGTCTAATCTAGTGAACTGACTTTCTTACTAAAACACATTTTGTAATCTAACCAAAGTGGTAGATCTGATTTGATCAGAGTTCCTCATTAAAGCTAGGATTCTTAAGCTAACAATAGAAGGTCGTCTCAGTGTGCTACAGAGTTAAAGCTAACTAAGCTCCTTCTATCTTACCTTTTTGTAGATACTATAGTTAGGACGTCTCTCTTTGGCCACATTTATTCTGGCAGATAAAATGCTGACAAACAACAGCATGAGCCTCCCAGCCCACTCCAGATCACACACAGAGCAACGTCACAGCGTTAAAGATGACCCGAGGAAAGTGCACGTAAGAAGCTAAATGCTAGCTTAGCTTGCCACACGAACATACAGTATGTGTGTGAAGGGGGGAAAATAAACATTTATACTTGACATAATGGACATAAATATAGACTAAGAGCTTGGAGAATAAACCAAAATAACACAGGGAACAAAACAGAGAGCAAACATCAATATAAAGATCAGATTAATAACAGACGAGAGGACGAGCACCACCTCTCCTGAAGGGATTCATAGAAACGGGGAGAGGGGAGCATAAGGAATAAAACAACACAGAAGAAGAAATAAAAGAGAGGAGGGAGCTCCAACGTTACACTAACAGTCAGATGGAGCGGTGCAGGGCTCTGGTTTAGACTGTGGGGGATCCAGAAGGGTTTTTCTAAATTTGATGTTGGCACCTGTTTTTCTTCAAGCTCATCAGGACATGCAGGTGTCCTGATGAGCTTAAATAAGTACAGGTACAATAATGAGTGCTAAGCTGTTGTAAATCTGTAAGTTAAGTATAAAAAAAACAGCCTGCAGAGTCGTGCAACATAAAAGAATGATCAGGCCACTTTGATAAACCTCACCATCAGCCAAATAATAATGAAGCACTCTGGGCTTATCTGATGAGAGGAGAAGGGAGACCCTGATTCAACTTTTCAGACACAAAACAAGAGCAAACTGCATGAAGCTGCTGAAGTTCACAGCAGTCTTCGTGAGCCCAGTTTGTGGATAACTGTAAGCTTAATACAGAGCAGATTAAAAAACGAGCACAGACCACAGTTTGGACATCCCAGACGGACATGGAAGTGAATTTGTCTTTTTGGGAGTTCAATGAAAGAGCATTAACTATGAGGTCTAAAGTTAGTCCGGCTTGTCTTTCAACACCAGGGCTAAAAGACCCAAGCATACACAGCTGTTCATCGACATTCATATATATATATATATATACATATATTTACAGTTAAATACACACAACATCTTTTGAATTAAAACTGAATCAGTTTCAAGAACTTATTGGCAAAGACACAAAACATTTAGTGGTCATTAAAGAACATTTTATAGGTTATTTTATTTCTATATTAACAAAGAGAGTGTAGTTTCTCTATGTGTTGGTGTGTAGATGCAGATGATGAAGAAGCTTCACCGACACAGACTTGTTAACATATTAAAGAAGTTTATTACAAACCAAGAAAATGTCTGAATCAGGCCAAGCCAAATATGAGACCTCCTGAACATTTAAGAGTATTTATACCAGACTCATTGTTTGAACAAAACAAAGACATGCATGTAAAGTGGACTCTGATTGGACCAGAGCACCTTAGATAAATGACCCGTGACCTAAAGGCCATCTTCAGTCTTATCATGAGCTCACGCCTACAGACACCTATCTCATTTAAAACATTCACATCAGATAGCTCAACAGTTTCACATTAATCTGTGTAATGTTGTCATGTAGGACTGCTTCATGTGCAGACTTTGCTTTGGGATCTTAAACTGGCCTGCGGGCCACACTGAGGGAGAAGGAGGTCCACATGTGGCCCCCCAGCCACCTGCTGCTCACCCTGATTTGACTGAGTGAGGCTGTGGTCGAAGAGTCCTTTTTGTTCAGGAAGGTTCCTAACGTAGTGAAATGATCTGAAGTAGTTCATGATCAGAGCTGTTTGAATAGTTAAAGTGCTTAGGAAAGGAGGCTCAATGCTTCCTTTAGCATAGGATACACCGGAGCATCCTTTAGGAAAGGAGAGGAGATTATTCTGTCCCACAATTCTCTGCAGCAACAGCTTTTATAAACAGAATAATAACATCAAATCCCACAGACCATGTGAGTTCCCACTGCTGTTCATCCTTTCTAAAGTTTACCAAAACCTGCCTTAACTTTCCAGCAGTCTGATTCTCTGAAGAGAGCAGGATATGAGACATTTGGTGTTGATTCTGTTTTAAACTTGGTTCAATATGAATCATTTGTACCCTATTAGATTGTGGTCTTAACAGTTTGTGCCTTTCTTTCCTTCAGTTCATTTATTTTCATGCACTGATTGGTGTTCATGTTGATAATGAGAGGACAGATTTATTTACATCCTCACTTCAGCATCAGTTATGCACACCTCATTTTTACTGTGGTTAATGTTCAAATTGTCTAAAGGAACAACATTGTCATGATACACCAGCTCTTCTAAGATGAGCCTTTTGTAGTCCATCTTCAGAAAATTGTAGTTTCACTGCAGCAGTAACATCCGCCGTCACATGATGACGTAGAGTAGAGAAAGTGTAGTCGGATTCTCTCTGCACGCCAGTTTTCCTTTACTAAGTTCCTCTGAAGTCTCCTTTCTCCTTTCCTAAGTCCTTCTGATGTCTCCTTTCCTTAACCTCATGGCGTTTTCCATCAGGGTTAAGGAAAAGTAGATAGGAAAGGACTTAGGAGGCGACTATTCAACCACAGACTGAGTGTCACATTAAAGAGGACGGCCTGCCTCACACTTTATTCTGCAAAAATGTTTTCATGAACAGTCTGTTAAGGATATTAATGTATTAATATATTTAAATGTTAATATGTATGGCTAAAAAGTAAAGAGGGAGAGAAAAACAGTGTTGCAGCTACTGTTCGTCAGCTCCACTAAACAGGGTCTAAAACTGTTCTATAATATATAAAGTTTTAAAAAGAAAGCTTTTGTGGTCCACAGAGGATCTTCTCAAAGACATGACTTTCTAACAAACAGCTACAGTGTCCCCTGAGAAATTTACTGTAATGGAAGCAGAGTGGAAATTTGTTGTCCTGATTTATCTTCAATTAAAGAGCGGAGCCACTGGAGAGTAAACAAGGCATAAATATTCAGCCTACAGTAGATGTTTTTATTTAGGGGTAAGCGATATTACAATTAAAGTGAAAGATTTTCAACTCTGAAAGACTTAATAAAAACCATCAATCTGTACTCATAAAAAGGTTCATTTATTCAAAGTCACTTCATCCACAAATATTACAATTCTGCATCATCTGGGAGCACCCCCACAAAAACATGAATAAAACATTTATTACAATAATTGCTCCGCGGCCGTATCAGCGAGCGTTGCAGCGCTTCAGCTGGAGAACAAACACGTGGAAAAACAATAAAGGAGTTTGTAAGGCCTCCCTGCCTTACAGGATTACTGTGTAGAGAAATCCACAAGAATCCAATGCGGTTTAGGATAATCCATCAGACTGCTACAGAGCAACGCTACTACAGAACACCCAAGCCCGTTAGCGCTGACGAGAGCCTACAGTGATGGAAAGGTTATGTTGACAAGAGAGAGGAGCAATCCTTAAAACAGAAACACAAGAGCACACTGACCTCTAATGTACAAGACAAACATTTGAACAGCCTGCTGCCACCAGAGCACCACATCTATGAGACTACTGCTCACCGACTATCAGGATCTATTTACACAGAAGCTGAGTCAACATTTGCATCGTGAGAAACTTCATATAAAACTCTGAAACTATTTAAAAATAGCTTTCTCTATACAAGCCTGAGTCACCAACATCCATAAATGAGTGCAGTGTTAATGTGCACATCTGGAAGCTGTTTGAATTATTAAGTTTCTAACTTCCTGATTCATGGGGAAGAAGTGCTACACCGGCAGAACTTACAGAGCTAGCATAAGCTACTTTAGCCAGTTCACTATCAAGCTTTAATCTGTCTCATCATTTAATGATGCTTTACCTGTCAGCTACTCTGTCCTCAATAGGGAGCAAACTTCTGCCGCTCAGACTTTTTGATGGCAGAGGTGGGCAGTTTGGTGGTGTAAGGGGACAGACCCTGAGTGAGGCTGGACGCTGCTGCGGGGTGCACAGCCAGGACAGGGAGGGTTTTCATGCCAAGCAGACTGGAAACAGGGACGGCGTAGTGTGGGTTTTGGATGGTTGATAAGGTGGAGGGGGAGTGGACGTTAATGGTGGTGGGGGCTGGGGATGCGGCGGCCAGGACAGCCATAGAGGAAGCAGCAGTGGAGGCAGTGGGAGCAGACTGAGAGAAGCTCATGTTGAGGTCAACGGGGGTCGCAGAAGAAGCAGCCTGCATGGTGTACTTAGCCATCTCTAAGCTGCAGGCCGGGACGTTTGGGAGGGGGTTTAGATGCAGAGAGGTGAGGGCGAAGGAGGAAATCAAGAGAGAGGAGAAAACATAAGAGTCAAGAAGGAATGTGTTAAAAAGCAGAGACATTAAGGATTTGAATGCAGTCAAGAAAACGGAGCAGTGAGATGGAACAAATCCAGCCTCATCCTGAGCAGTGCCTCTGCCCCTGTTATCATCAGGCCCAGCTTCATGAGACCCCACCACACTCCCCCGCCCCGCCTCATGTCTTACCTGGCATTGATGAGGTACTGGGCCACGCTGATGCTGGCCGGCGAGCCCGTGATCGTGACTTGGCGCACAGCTGAGCCATCAGTGGCGCTGGCAATTTTGATGTGAGCTCCAGAGACCTGGCGAATCTCATTGATCTTGCTGCCTTGTCTCCCAATTATACAGCCAATAAACTGGAGAGGGAGAGTGGAGACATGTAAGCAGACAGCCCATGTCCCAAGGCTTTTAGGAAACAGCACTTGGAGCTTCAACCATGAAAGCAGCATCACTGTCTCCTTCTGCAGAAAAGCATCCCACCTGTTTGCTAATAGTCAACGTCCTTCTTCAGAGATCTCATGAAATACTGAATCAAATATCCAATATGTGCCCTACATCTGCCATCCCTGTTACACAGCTTTATTTATACATCATTATACACAAATAGATTAAAAGGCAAAAATACCTTTATACTGTGCAGCATTGAAATGAAAATTTAACTTATATTAATAATATATATATATAACAAATAATTAGGGCTGTCACTTTAGTGCATTATTAGATTAATTAATTACAACCCAAATTAATGTGTTATAAAAATTAATCACAGATTAATCATAGCACACAAACATTTTGATATTGTCCAGCTGGAGGACCCGTACATGGCAGTGGCACATGTCACTTCACACATGCGTCTCTAGTCAAACCAAACAAAGCCCAGGTGACAACAGGAATGGCATATTTAAGACTTAGTCTGATTTTATTTTTGAATGTATTTATCTATATTTGTACTACATTCTTTAATAATGCATCAGGCCTAATTGTTTTGCTGGATGTCCTCGACCTTTTTCTTATTTTGAATTTGATTTATGAAACACACTTAAAGTGTAATTTGAGTTGCCTGATTAAGCTTAGAATTTTCTGGACAAGTTGTCCTGACTTTGGTTTTATTTAGTCACCAATAAAAATGTGGATTTACAAATCTTCACTTCTTAGTGTATTCATTTGATTAGTCCTGCACTACAATTTTATAATATCCTAGAATTCAAATTCTTTATGTGGGTACTTTAAGCAGATATGAGATTAAAATGTGATTAATTAGATTAATTAATTATAAATCTGGTAATTAATTAGATTAATTTTTTTAATCACCTGACAGCACTAATTAATTTGAAATAATTATTTGAATATATTATATATATTATTTGAAATAATATATATTTGTTGTAAAGCAGCATTCTTTTTGAAGTAACTAAATGTTGCTTGGGGAAAAATAATATTTAATTTTTAGTTTGCATTTTCCATTTAGCAAAGAAATAGGAAACCAACAAGTGTGGATATAGACACATGTACTGATGGTGAAAACTGAAAAGTTGGAAACAATTAAAAGTCTTCCAACACTTTTATAAAGTCAAAATATTCACCACTTACTATCTGATCATTAAAAACTTAATTAGTTGTTTACAAGCTGCTTATTAGCTTATACTGGGGATTTATTAGCAGCTAACTCTGCATGACAAACAGGCCGTAGGCTGTGTGTCATGGTCATGCATAACACATGCATAACAGCACATATTTAATTATAAGTTATTTACACTTAACTAAGACCAGGGATTGGTTTGATAAGAATAGGCTTCATAGACTAACCATACTATAACCTCTTAAGTCTACACTAATCAAATGTAGTTAAAATAATAATTAGGACTGAACGATTTGAGAAAATAATCTAATTGCAATTTTTTTCCCCAAATATTGCGATTTACTCTGCAATTCTTTTAATGTTCCTCATCTTTTGTTTTCTAAAAAAGCAATAGGTCTTTCTTTTTAAATGAGGGTAAAATAGGCATAAAGTTGTAAAAACCTGGGTTAAAAAAAAAGTAAAAATGGCCCAAAAGTGGGAAACAAGTGTATGAATAGAGGTAAAAAATAGACTTGAAAATAGAAATAAAAATTTTAATATAAATAAAAATATTGAACCTTCTGTGATTTGAAAATTGCAACAAGCCATATTGCGATTTAATCTGATTTGCAATAAATTGTTAAGCCCTAATAATACTGCCTATCAACAGCTTCTTAGCTAATTACAGTGCAGAGTTATTAATGTAAACTCTTTCTCAATATAAGCTGTATGTTATGGTCATGCAGAATCAGACACTGCTAATAAGCAGCTTGAACACTATTAACTGTCATGCTAATAAACATTTAATAAAGTGTTTGTCTGTGTTTTTCCAAAAACAGAAGTTTGATGTGTGCAGTAATATTTATTACACATCATCAGTTTACTCTTTTCATTGATTTCTTTTCCTAAGAGTTTTTAGTGTTCTTTTTTAAAGACAAAAAGGTATGGAAAAGGTAGATTTCTTTTCCTGTAACATAAAAAATTGTTTTATGGTTTTATGGTTTTATTATCAGAGAGATTTAAGGTTTGGGGGCTTTAGCCCGTGATCCACTTCCTGACAGATGTTAGTGTTTTCTTAAAAAGAAGCATGCTCTGATATTTGGGGAGAAACACGTACAGTACAGTGTTTGTTTCCTGGTGAAGAGCTAAAACAGGAAATGACATCACGTTTTATGGTGGACAAAGGACCAATCACAGGTGACTCATTAGCATCAAACGTTCCAAACGGGGTGAGACAGAGAGTTTGCAGAGGAGACTTTACATTAAAAATAAAAAACAGTAAGGCTGATTTAGTCTGGAGCGGTCATGCAGTCAGAGCTCCTACTGGATGAATAGACCGGCACTTAATCCCTCCTTTAATCCACCACCTGTCATCTTCCTATAGATAAAACTAATTACATAAAACATTTTAATTAATGACAGCTGTCACTAATGGCTGCTGTTAAAGTCTCCCTAAGGATAAAACCACAGCTCTGAAAAACATCCAGACAAGAGTGATGTTGATATTCTGAGGAATCATCCTGCACTAAATGTGATGAAACAGTTTTCAAAGTTTAAAATGTTTTTAGCACAGATTGGATTTTTCTGTCTCTGGAGCTGCAGTCTTCTCTCCAAACACCTGTTCCCCTCACCTCTTTTTTTTTTTGTTCTTTTTTCTTTTTTCTTCTTTTTCTTTTCTTTTTTTTCTTTTTTCTTTCCTTTTTTCTCTTTTTTCTTTTTTTTTCTTTTGGTTATTTTTTATTTTTTCTTCTTTTTCTTTTCTTTTTCTCTATTTTTTCTCTTTTTTCTTTTTTCTTTTTTTTCCTTTTTTCTTTTCTTTTCTTTCCTTTTTTTGTTCCCCTCATCTCTAATATCTCCTGCTGAAATGGCTTATTCTTATATGATAAAAGCTTACATGATAATAGGCAGCAGAAATACTAAAATACTCTGGTATGTTGTTATGTATTTGACATGTTCTAGATGAAATCTAATTTAAATCTTCATACTCCTCTGTCACAGTGGTTACTGCGGACTATTCTTTTTCTTTACCAGAATCATCAGCATGTTAAAATACTGCTGTAAATACAAGAGGAACAGATTAAACGTGTGACCAAAACTTCCTCATTTAAACTGTCATCCTAGAAAGCAGTGCAGAGGATGTAGGAGGATTATGGGTGCCAGTTTTAGCACTGTAAAAAGATAAAACAATGTGGCACTTACATCATTAGGTATTGCCAGCTCTTGTGAACTTGTGGGGGCAGATGCATCCAATCCTGCAAAGTAGGACAAGGAATGCTAACAACAGTATGGCACTAATGGCTTTCACTTTCATAGCATGACAAGTTGCCCTACTTTTATAGTTTATCACTGGTTCACTGCTAAATTAGGAACACGGAGATAGCATATTGCATGAAAGTCTTTCTAGGAAGACACAGATACTCTACATACATATTCAACACACAGTCTAAGTGGATTTTAGGTAGCACTTTATTTCTGGGTCACAATATGAACCCCTATAGTCACATATTTGCAGGCTAATAGCAAACTGGCTGGTTAACGGTCATTCTGCTTTACTCTGTCCAGGCTCTGTTATAAACATGTTCATCCATCCATTACCCATAATGCTCATCTCTTTTTGGGCTCACAGGGGAGTCTGGAGCTTAGCTGCTATTGGACTAAAGGCAGAGCTCACCCTGGGTTTGTCAACAGCCAATCACAGGCCTAACATAAAGTGAAAGACAGCCAATCACATTAACACTTAACCCCACAGTATGTGCATTTTAGAGCGACCAGTTCACCTAAAAGCATGTTTTTGGACTGTGGGAGGAAACCAAAGCACCTGGAGAAAATCTACGCATGCCCATGGAGAACAGAACAGAAGACGTCCTGTGTGGCTTTAAATCAAACCAGCAACCGTCCAGCTGTGGAGCAACAGCAACACCCGCTGCACCTACATGTCCATTCTTCACCCCTGTTACTGCCAGCCTGAACACAACAGGGGCGGTTTCTGTTAAAGACTGGATGATGTGTGACTCACGTCAAAGTTAACAGGACTAAAAAGTCGCCTTTACTGAGCGTGTTACACTCAGATGGAATAGTTAGACAGCCTCTATATTAGGCAGTGTACTAGTGCACTATACCCATGCACTGCAGCGTGCATAATACTCCCAGAAATAAGAAAAATACAAATAAATACAGATTTTGACACAAAACAGAACTGCAATAATATATATCTATATCTATATATATATCTATATATATATCTATATATATATATATATATATAGATATATATATAGATAGATAGATAGATAGATAGATAGATAGATAGATAGATAGATATAGATATTTATGTATATATATGTACAATTAATTACATAAACAATGATGCTCACAGATAATAAAACAGGCGGTCAAGTGTGTTTTATGCACACAATAGAGAACAGAGTAAAGGATTGCTGCCAGAAAATTTGAAAACACATTGCTTTAATTTGATCAGTCTATCATATTTAACAAATGTGAAAGTTTCACTGGATTTTAATCATTGATGAGGTTTCACATTTATTTTCAAGCAGAGGTGTTCAACTCTTTTTCTTGACTGTTTCTTCTGCTCATATTTCGTACAGTGTCCTTGGTGTTCTTTGAATTTAGTGGAACAACAAAAAGGAGGGGAATTGAATAATCCAGACTGACTTTGCGCCTGGTGTTGCACCTGACTTTGCGCCTGGCTTTGGGCCTGTCTTTGCGCATGGCTTTGCACCTGACTTTGCCCCTGGTTCTGCACCGGTCTTTGCACCTGGCTTTGCGCCTGGCTTTGCGTCTGACTCTGTCCCTGGCTTTGCACCTGGCTTTGCATCTGACTCTGCGCCTGGCTCTGCTCCTGGCTTTTGCATCGTCAAAGTAGTGAAATACTGTCCAACAGCTAAAACACCTGCGCACTACATGCTTTAGACAACTCGCCCAGCCTTTAAAATAGGGCCATTGGTGTTTCAGCCACACTTTGACCCCTCAGAGCTGACCTCACCTCATGCACCCCAAAAACATCTGGTGCCCCACCTGAGGGGCCAGGACCACAGATTAGGAACCAAGGCGTTATAAGGTCCCTACAGGGCAAACGTAGCATATATTTCATAATTCATGTACAAAGGCATATACAATAAGATCACATAGAACAGAAACAATGTCCAATAAGCAGCCAGCTTACTACTACATGCAAATAATAAGCAGCAGCTATTCATCATTTACTAATATAATGTTTAAATAAAGTGCTACCACATTTATAAAGCTACCAAATCAACAATAATGAAATGTATGTTCCACAGGTGATCACACATCAGTGCTAAGCTAACATGCTGTCATGTATCGTCTGCAGTTAGTGGTGCCAGAGTTTATGAGTCGGGTATGGAGGTCGGGGATGGTCTGGCCCAGAAAGTGTTAGACTGGTGGAGAAATGTTGCAGAGGTGGAGGACAGGGTGAAGATTAGGTTTTGTTTTTGGAGAGGGGGCTTGGGCAAATGGAGCTGAAAAATTTGGGAGGATGTGAGGATGGTGAGAAACGGTAAAATATTCACTAATGTGTCAAATGTTCTCACATTGACGTCTGAGAGAGTTCTGCTGTTTCATTCAGTCACAGTGTGTCTGAAGTTTAAAGGTGCTATGAGGAGAATCTATTACCGCCTACATAAAGACTCTGCTACCCATGAGCACGCGTGGCGACTGTCGTAATGCTGCGTTCCAGTTGAAGTCTGAAAAAAAGTGCCGATCTACCAGGCTATTGTTAGCTGTTGTTAGCATGCCCTGTGTTGTTGTTCACAAATATCACATGAAGAATGTGATTATCACTATGGCAGCATTTTTGTAAATATAAGTCTAACAATACTATGTATACAGCTGATCTAGAGCCACACACCCCAGTCAGAAGTGCAAATAAATGGATTATTACAGGAGCTAAATAACTGTTCACACTGGGGGCATCCATCTTCCATTGTCAACTCGGGGGTGGTGAGGTTTCACCGAGTTCCCAGTAGGAAATTTCGACTTCTGGGGGCTACCAGTTGTAGTTTCCTACTTGGAACTCAGAAATTCCTACTTCTGACTTCAACTGAAACGCACCAAAAGACGTGACCCAAGCCAAAGCGTGTGTTTGTTGTGATGCTAATGAATGCAGCTCAGACCTTCCTCAGAACTCTGCATTGTTTTACAACTTCTTTTTTCAACAACTTACAGGATGCAAAGCCACGAGGTAATGTATCTCTTTCTAGTTACGTAGCGGTAGTTTTTGATGTGTGACAACAAGCAATTTTTGGAAAACTTAGTGTTGTAGTTTTGTAGCAGGCTATATATGGCTACTTACAGCCCGGTGCTCTAAAGGCCCTTTTCCACTAGCCCTACTCTACTCTACTCGACTCTACCCGGCTCTATTCTACTCGCCTTGTGCTGCTTTTCCATTAGCCACAGTTGCCTGCCCAACGGGGTGCAGTGTCGCTGTAAACAGGGAGCGGCTCTGAGGTGACGTTATTTTGAGCGCGACACAACAATCTGTGTCTTTTTGTCACAAACCGAGTAAAAAAGGAAAGCAGAAGAAGGCTGCAGGTGGTAAGAAGAAATACCCCTTGAGAAGCAGAGGAGAGTTTAGGAAGCTATACAACAGAATGAAGCCGAGGACGAGAGCAATCCAGAAAGAAAAGACGTATGAGGGTAAGCTAATGGTAGCTACCGCTAGCATGCTAGATCGTCGCGCTCATGACTCATCGATGACGACATTGCCTGACCAATCAGTAGTCGGCAGTCGGTGACATCATCTTTTAGTATGGACTCAGCTCGCTTGGAACCAGAGCGGAGTAGGTACTAAAACTAGCTTGTTTTAGGAGGTACCAGGCTAGTGGAAACACGCTGCTAATCGAGTAGAAAAGGACCATAAGACGTGTCTGAATAATATAAATTTGCTCTAGTTTTAATTGTCTTGTTCCTGAAGTTGAGTATCCAGGCCAGTCCAGCCCTGTCTGACCCGACCGTGAAGCTAAGGAATAGCATTTATAGATAACCTATTTAGATGCTATAAACTCATCTTAAAGTGTGTATTTCCATCAGGCAGATATCTAAAAGGGAGACTTTTTGTAATTACTTAGAAACTCCTCATAGCATCTTTAAATAACTCAGTGAGTCATGTAAGGATGTTAAAGCGAAAAGGTCTGGTAGATAAACCAACAGTTCTCGACTGGATTGATCATTTTGAACTGACAGGAGTTTTTTTGGTCATCTTTCTTAAGCCTCCTTCTGAGTCTCTCTTTAAGCTCAGTAAAAGTGGAGACATCCTCAGTGCCTGTGAAGTCTGTGGTGTCTGATGGTGTGATTGAAGAGGAGTGAAGATGGTGGGATAGATGGACTTCCCCGGGGAGTCTTGGGTACGTACCAGGGAAGGTAGGGTTGCTCTGCCCAAGGGAAGGGAGGGGGATAT
This sequence comes from Scarus forsteni, assembly GCA_036419115.1. NCBI lineage: Eukaryota > Metazoa > Chordata > Actinopteri > Labriformes > Labridae > Scarus > Scarus forsteni. The sequence goes on along the minus strand of JAZDUH010000431.1, from coordinate 7,488,493 downwards.
GCTGCATAGCCAACTGGTGAAGCTTGGTCAACTGCAGGGTAGGAAGGAGGTTAGAACTAACCAATCAAAGTGGATTATTTCAGAGGAGCTGACGACTACAATACAGAGCCAACGTGAAGTGAACAAACATCACAGACGTGTCAGTGTGGACAGAGTCGACTCCGTCAGCCAGCTAAAAACACAGTGACATCTCCGGCTACAGGCTAATCATAAATCTGAACATGTTTCCATTCATTTAATCAGAACACTCTACCATCTCAGGTTCATGTTAGTAATCAACAGATCTGGTTATTAAAGTTTCAGAGGGTGAAGTGGAGGCTGGAGGAGGGCAGGAGCAGGTAAAGAGGGCGAGCGCCCGTCGCTCAGACATACTTACATCGTGATGAGCAAAAGCATACTGCCCTGGAAGAGCAAAGGCCTGTGGGAAATAAAGAGAGCAGTGTTGTTCTGAGGATGCAGACGTGCTCGAATGTGCCACCTGAACTTTAATTTACTCTAAAGCATGAAAAGCAAACTCAGTGACGTGAGGCCTTCTCTTTTCCATAGCTCTAATGTTTATGGATTTAATGGAATTTCATCTAAATGTCATCTGCTGTTTCCTACCCCTCTGACCATGGCAGGAAATCCAATAACAGGACAGATATCTGATAGGTCACAGCAGACTGGGCCATATTCAGAACAGCAGAGCAAAATCTAAGCTTCAGTCTCAACATCATCCAGGTTTCACAATTATCAATAATAATAATAATAAACTTTGTTTATGTAGCACTTTTGAAAACACAGGTTTACAAAGTGCTTTGACAGCAGACAGGAACAGAAGACGACAAAGCACAAGAGTTTAGCATGAGAGGAAAAAAGAACAACCAAAGAAGGTTCATTAAAATTAAAGAACATTTAAGACGAACACAAAAGGCAAAATGAAAATGAGAGAGATCAGAACACAGAAGAACTTAAACCCCAGAGGTGGGCACAACAGACCAGGCCCAGGAACTAACCATGGACACAGAGGAGGCCCCGACCCCACAGGGCCAGAGACACAGCAACAACAACACACCAGGATACAGCAACACACCAGGATACAACAACACACCAGGATACAACAACACACCAGGATACAGCAACACACCAGGATACAGCAACACATCAGGATACAACAACACACCAGGATACAACAACACACCAGAATACAGCAACACACCAGGATACAGCAACACACCAGGATACAACAACACACCAGGATACAACAACACACCAGGATACAGCAACACACCAGAATACAGCAACACACCAGGATACAGCAACACACCAGAATACAGCAACACACCAGAATACAGCAACACACCAGGATACAACAACACACCAGGATACAGTAACACACCAGGATACAGCAACACACCAGGATACAACAACACACCAGGATACAACAACACACCAGGATACAGCAACACACCAGGATACAACAACACACCAGGATACAACAACACACCAGGATACAACAACACACCAGAATACAGCAACACACCAGGATACAACAACACACCAGGATACAACAACACACCAGGATACAGTAACACACCAGGATACAGCAACACACCAGGATACAACAACACACCAGGATACAACAACACACCAGGATACAACACACCAGGATACAACAACACACCAGGATACAACAACACACCAGGATACAACAACACACCAGAATACAGCAACACACCAGGATACAACAACACACCAGGATACAACAACACACCAGGATACAACAACACACCAGGATACAACAACACACCAGGATACAGCAACACACCAGAATACAGCAACACACCAGGATACAACAACACACCAGGATACAGCAACACGCCAGGATACAACAACACACCAGGATACAGCAACACACCAGAATACAACAACACACCAGGATACAACAACACACCAGGATACAGCAACACGCCAGGATACAACAACACACCAGGATACAGCAACACGCCAGGATACAACAACACACCAGGATACAGCAACACACCAGAATACAGCAACACACCAGAATACAGCAACACACCAGGATACAGCAACACACCAGAATACAGCAACACACCAGGATACAACAACACGCCAGGATACAGCAACATGCCAGGATACAACAACACACCAGGATACAGCAACACACCAGAATACAGCAACACACCAGGATACAACAACACACCAGGATACAACAACACGCCAGGATACAGCAACACGCCAGGATACAACAACACACCAGGATACAGCAACACGCCAGGATACAACAACACACCAGAATACAGCAACACACCAGAATACAGCAACACACCAGAATACAGCAACACACCAGGATACAGCAACACACCAGGATACAGCAACACGCCAGGATACAACAACACACCAGGATACAGCAACACGCCAGGATACAACAACACACCAGGATACAGCAACACGCCAGGATACAGCAACACACCAGGATACAACAACACACCAGGATACAGCAACACACCAGGATACAACAACACACCAGAATACAGCAATACACCAGGATACAACAAAACACCAGGATACAGCAACACACCAGGATACAACAACAACACACAAGAATACAGCAACACACCAGGATACAGCAACACACCAGGATACAGCAAAACACCAGGATACAGCAACACACCAGGATACAACAACACACCAGGATACAACAACACGCCAGAATACAGCAACACGCCAGGATACAGCAACACACCAGGATACAACAACACACCAGGATACAGCAACACGCCAGGATACAGCAACAAGCCAGGATACAGCAACACACCAGGATACAACAACACACCAGGATACAGCAACACACCAGGATACAGCAACACGCCAGGATACAGCAACACGCCAGGATACAGCAACACACCAGGATACAGCAACACACCAGGATACAGCAACACACCAGGATACAGCAACACGCCAGGATACAACAACACACCAGGATACAGCAACACACCAAGATACAGCAACACACCAGGATACAACAACACACCAGGATACAGCAACACATCAGGATACAGCAACACACCAGGATACAGCAACACACCAGGATAAAACCAACACACCAAGATACAGCAACACACCAGGATACAGCAACACACCAGGATACAGCAACACATCAGGATACAGCAACACACCAGGATACAGCAACACACCAGAATACAGCAAAACACCAGGATACAGCAACACACCAGGATACAACAACACACCAGGATACAGCAACACACCAGGATACAGCAACACACCAGAATACAGCAAAACACCAGGATACAGCAACACACCAGGATACAGCAACACACCAGGATACAGCAACACACCAGAATACAGCAAAACACCAGGATACAGCAACACACCAGGATACAACAACACACCAGGATACAGCAACACACCAGGATACAGCAACACACCAGGATACAACAACACACCAGGATACAGCAACACACCAGGATACAGCAAAACACCAGGATACAGCAACACACCAGGATACAACAACACACCAGGATACAACAACACACCAGGATACAGCAAAACACCAGAATACAGCAACACACCAGGATACAGCAACACACCAGGATACAGCAAAACACCAGGATACAGCAACACACCAGGATACAACAACACACCAGGATACAGCAACACACCAGGATACAGCAACACACCAGGATACAGCAAAACATCAGAATACAACAACACACCAGGATACAGCAACACACCAGGATACAACAACACACCAGGATACAGCAACACACCAGGATACAGCAACACACCAGAATACAGCAAAACACCAGGATACAGCAACACACCAGGATACAGCAACACACCAGGATACAGCAACACACCAGAATACAGCAAAACACCAGGATACAGCAACACACCAGGATACAGCAACACACCAGGATACAGCAACACACCAGGATACAACAACACACCAGGATACAGCAACACACCAGGATACAGCAAAACACCAGGATACAGCAACACACCAGGATACAACAACACACCAGGATACAACAACACACCAGGATACAGCAAAACACCAGAATACAGCAACACACCAGGATACAGCAACACACCAGGATACAGCAAAACACCAGGATACAGCAACACACCAGGATACAACAACACACCAGGATACAGCAACACACCAGGATACAGCAACACACCAGGATACAGCAAAACATCAGAATACAACAACACACCAGGATACAGCAACACACCAGGATACAGCAACACACCAGGATACAGCAACACACCAGAATACAGCAAAACACCAGGATACAGCAACACACCAGGATACAGCAACACACCAGGATACAGCAACACACCAGGATACAGCAACACACCAGGATACAGCAAAACACCAGGATACAGCAACACACCAGGATACAACAACACACCAGGATACAACAACACACCAGGATACAGCAAAACACCAGAATACAGCAACACACCAGGATACAGCAACACACCAGGATACAGCAAAACACCAGGATACAGCAACACACCAGGATACAACAACACACCAGGATACAGCAACACACCAGGATACAGCAACACACCAGGATACAGCAACACACCAGGATACAACAACACACCAGGATACAACAACACACCAGGATACAACAACACACCAGGATACAGCAACACACCAGGATACAACAACACACCAGGATACAGCCCCGTGAATCAAAGGGCCCCCTCCATATGTCATAGGAACCCAGACAAAACAGGAACACTGCTGCTAAAATGAGACTGTGAGGACCAAAGTATGCTAAAAATAAATATATAAAATTAAGAAAATACATTAATAAATGAATAAAAATAAAAGACAGTAATAAAACGGTCCTAAAAGGACCTCTAGAAAGACCTCCAAAAAGACTAAAAAGACAACTAAAAAGACCTCTTAAAGGACCTCTAAAAAGACCTCTAAAAAGACTACTAAAAAGACCTCTAAGAAGACCTCTAAAAAGACGACTAAAAAAGACGACTAAAAGACTAAAAAGATGACTAAATAGACGAGTAAAAAACCTCTGAAAGGACCTCTAAAAAGACTAAAAAGACAACTAAAAAGACTACTAAAAAGACCTCTAAAAAGACTAAAAAGACAACTAAAAAGACGACTAAAAAGACTACTAAAAAGACCTCTAAAAAGACTAAAAAGATGACTAAAAGACTAAAAAGACGACTAAAAGACTAAAAAGACGACTAAAAAGACATCACATAAAAGCTACTCTGTATAAATGTTTTTTACAGACAAAGAAAATGGTATCTTTAAAATGTCTCCCATCACAGCTCAGCTGAATGCATCCAGTCGATCTCTAATGTGATAATTGCCTCCTCTCCAGCTCCAGTATGAGAGCTTATTGCAGAGTAATTACACAGACGAGTCCCTCTAGTGGTAAAAAGGCCTGATATGATGCTGAGGCCTCACAGAACACAAAGCCTCTTCAATTACTGTGTTTCTGAAAGCAGCAGCATCACAGCTAAGTATAGGAACTCATTTTTGTCCACTTACTTGTGCAGAGTGCTGTGGGGCTAAAACTGCATGGGCTCCGGCAGGTATGGCCTTGGGACGGTACGGGATCGTGGCTCCTTTTGGTGGAGACTAGAATCACAGTCATGAAAACCAATGAGGGATAAAAATTCATACACTGCTTCAGCTGAGAGGAGAGCCTAAGCCGGCCTCGCTGTATTTATACACACTTTAAAACTCCCCGTTCATCTTTTCATACTCCATTCATGGGCTGAAATGTTTGGATCAAAACAGTTGTGAATAGGAATGATCATTTATACAGAAAAGGAGAAAACAGACACTTCATCTTAACCCTTTCCTCTAAATTAAACTTTAAACATAATTTGATTGTTAAAGTTATGCAGTTACAAGGTTATAATAGTTTTGGATTTGTCATTATAGTTCAGTTTTAGTTAGTTTTGACATTGTTTTTTCATTACAGTTTAGTTTTAATTAGTTTTAAAGCGGGCATTCTAGTTTTTATTTAGTTTTCATTTCTGCAACAAGGTTTAGTTCAAGTTTTAGTTTAGTTTTAGTTTAGTTTCAGTTTAGTTTTAGTTTAGTTTTAGTTTAGTTTCAGTTTAGTTTTAGTTTAGTTTTAGATTTTTCATACCTTATTTGCCAGGTGCAGGATTCAAAAAGGTCAGAGTAAGTCTTTCAAGTCCAACATAGTGCTCACTGCTCAGTCAGTGCTGATACTGTACTGTTGGCTGCTGCCTTAAACACGAGAAAATAATATAAACTTAATATAAAAAATATAAACATAAATTACATAAAAATTCCACATATTTCACCAGTTTTAATTTCCGCCAGGCAAATGCATTTTTTTGGTGCCGTATGGCGCTGACAACTGCTGAAAACTGTCCTAAAATTGGTTTGGGAAAATGTGTTGGATTTATTTAAATCCTAAAGGCTGATAAATATTGTGAAAAACGATAATGAAGGACATTTTGTCTATAATTTTAGTTAGTTTCAGTTAGTTTTGTGAACACAACATACAAGATACATGTTTTATTCTTTATTCTTTTATTCTTTGTTAAATGCTTTTCCTTTTATTATCCTATTTTAGCTGATTTTATTATGCACCTGCTGTTACACTTTCTCATTTTACCATATTATTTATCCAACTTTTATCTATGTTGTTATATTATTTTATTTATTTATGTATTTACACATTTATTTATCTTACACTCTAGTATTTTCGAGTATTTTTAAGTATTATTTTAGTTTTAGCTCCTGTGTTTCCTCAGTCCTCTAATTCTGTTTTCTGTCTGAATTTCATTTTTCTGTCTTTGTCTGTTCGAGTAAGAGAGTGTGGATATTGAATGTGATTTGGGGAAGGGGGGATTGTGGGGGCCTTATGTTTTCATTTTATGCAATTATGCAATTTTCTGCTTTTTATTCCCCTTATTGTTATTTTATTTTATCTTTTTCTCATGTAAAACACTTTGTATTACAAAGTCCTGTATGAAAAGTGCTATACAAATAAAGTTTGATTGATTGATTGAAATCCAACCAATAATAAAGTGACAAATGTCGCTCCTTATATGCACGCAAACTGCTCACAAATTGCTTGGTCAAGATTGCATCTTTGGTGTGTTAGTGTCTTTTTCAGTGTTATGTTTGTAAAGAAAGGAATATTTTGCAAATAAGCCCTGGTGCATGCAGTTAACTGAGTGTTGTGATACAGACTAAATCTTTAGCAAATCTTTCTTAGTCTAAATCTTTTTTCTGCTCATCAATGTGCAAAGGATTATCATTCAATAAATATCATATTTTATCACATTTCTTATCACGTTCTGCCACACAGATCACATCAGTGCTGCTTTAAAAATGAACTTAAAGAGGACATATCATGCTTGTTTCTCCTTTTCACTATGCCAGACTAGGATGCCTGTAAAGCATTTCTGCCCTCAGTACAAGTCATTTAGTTCCTTCATTGCCCCACAATAGCGTTCTCAAAATCCTCATTTTAGGCCTTTATCAAGCTATTGGTGAAACACGAGGATCTGAGGATGACCTACAGTTACCTCGCAACATCACAGCCCTTTGTGCTCTGATTGGTCAGTTCTATCGGGGGTAGAGCCAGCCTGTCCTTCTTCTTCTACTGTATTTTCCGGCAGGATCAAAGCAGCGACCGCGTATTGAGTCCCCCTACAGGCCAGAGCTGGTAATGAGGGAGTGTGAGTCAGGGATCTATATACTGCTGCTGGTGGATGTGTTCCTCTGTGACGGTTTTGTGGCTAACGGACATCACAGAGGAGGAAGTGTTTTATCAGATTACTCCAATAAAAAGAAAGGTACCTCGTGTCGTCACGACGATTTAAATCTCGCGGACATCTCGCAATGACCTATTTTCAGAGGCATCAAATCTCGTTCTAGGATATCAGAAAAAATACAGTATCTCATTTTTTGAAAATTAAGGGGGTGTAAGGTCTTGTTTTCAAATTTATTATATTATATGTAAGTATTAAATCACGCATCAGCATGATATGTCTCCTTTAAATACACAAATGTTTTTTAGTGTCAAAACTAAACCATTTGGCTCCTATTAAATAAAACTGAAATTTCCGTGGGACATACTCATGGAGATTTGGGTCACTTCTAATAGCATGAGCAGCTTTTCTTAGAAATTAAAGTTTCTATTTTAATGTTTTAAACAGATTTTAACAACAAAAGAGAGAGAGCACACACATGTATATAGGAATATATTTAAGTGCATTTACATAAAGCAGTGCAGTGAAAATGAGTCCAGTAGTGTGTCTCAAATTGCATACTTCCATACTGTATACTTAAATTTTTAAATTTAGTATACTAAGCATACTGCATACTCACTGGCTTAGTTCGTGAATTTTGAGGGTGTAGTACTGTCCCAAATCACATACTATGCATACTTCTTTTCATTTTGATGCAGTATACTCAAAATTTAAAGTATTTGAGTATGAAAGTATGCGATTTGGGACACACTACACATGTTTCTGTCTCTATGAAAGTTGTGTGAACTGTAGAGTTTGGTGTTTGGTAATGTTCTCTCATAAAAACAGCATATGTGTCCATGCAAACCTGTCCTCTAATAAATAAATACCTTTATACTGTTTATCATAAACTTTACGTATATGTGCCGGCCTACAGTATAAAGCTTATATGTTTTGATGTAAAGACTGCAGACATCATTCTGAGGAAGAATAACCATTACTGATCAAATTAATCAATAAATTAACACATCTCACTGTTGAAGCAGGAGCAGGTAGATCAGACAGAATAACATTTCCGGACTAACTCTATACCAACTATCTCTCAGATTTATTTATCAACATGTAATGTATGGATAATGATGTTGGAATAAAATGTGTTTGATTGACTTTGAGGTTTTATTTGTTTGTTGGTAGCACTGGTAAACAACACACAATGTCAAAATTATGGATTAGACGTGTCCATGATAAGACATATGAAGCTTTAGGCCATGATTACAGTTTATGACATCATCAGCTCTCCCACTGGCTGCACTGAATTTCCCTGATTATTTACTCCTGCATTCACACAAAGACTTAGTGCTAATAAAAAATATTAGGTGGTCACAAAGACGTCACCAGAGTCAAGTTTGGATCACGTCAGGGTTATTTTTTGCTTCTGTGAACAGGGCTGGAGAAAACTTTGCTGCTTTTTTGTTTTTATTATAACCTACATGATTTTATCTTCCAGGCTCTTCACTGTGCTGCAGTGTTTCACTGTAATATCACATAAAAGACTGACGCTTCATTCACATTAAACCTTTTGTCAATTACAGCATTAGACAAAACAAAGATTTGGTGAAAAATCCCAAACTTCAACTTTTTTTCTCAGTAAATTCCTGAAACAACACTTTCCAACTTTGTCAGCCACTGCGTGTGAACAGGAGTAAAGTTAAAATCTACTAGGACTCCTGTTTTGTTCTTGATTGGTAAAAAAAAAAAAAAAAGTGCTGTTATAACTGCCAGTGTTTCAACCAGTGATGGGAGTTCTTTGTTTTCTAACATGCATGTGTACATTGGGAGTTGTGGGCTGCAGTTTTTTTGGCTTGTTCAAATAGTGCAGCTGTTCATTTGGACTTGGTGAGCCCAAACCTTCAATACAAACCCAATTCAGAAGTTATTAAAATTATTTATCCCACCCTAACACAAATTTAAAATTACGGTAAATGATGTTTCCACCTAAAATAAATCCTTATAGCCAGATTTAAATTGATTTCTTATAAAGTTACTACTGTTTTCATCATAATAGAGCTGGAGAGGATTAAGATAAACTTAGATAAATCCTAACTTGTCTGTTTGGTAACAAAAATCAAGGTTAGATTGTTTAAAATAACAGAGTTATAAATAACAGCAGCCCCTCCCTTCACTTCTGTATAAAGAAAAGGATGTTCCACCTCCAAACAAAAGGATGTTTAACAAGTAAATTAAGAGAAAAAAAAAGAAGAAAAATGACTTTGAAATTAAAACGTAACGTGGATAAGAATTAAAACACGCTTCATGTAGGTTTCTCTCTTTAAAAATGCTTCTATCAATCACAAAATCTGGCAACATGGCACATGTAAAGTGTCCATTATGTCCTAAAGCAAAGTGTTTGTCTGTTGTTAATAAATCTAAAATCTAGAGACCAAAAACAGCGAGAACTCCGCTGATGATGTCAGAGCTGCTGCAGCAGGTAACAACAAGGAAGGACACAGAGACGGAGACACACAGTTCAAGAGGAAAAGAGTTTTCAGAAAAGTAACACATTAGTTACTTTACCTGGTAACTATTTACATTTATGAAGGAGTTATTCAGTTAGTAATTCAGTTAATTTTTGGGGAAAGTAACTATAACTAATTACTTTTTTAAAGTAACGTGCCCAACACTGGTTAAAACCATTCCTGGTCTCCCCTATGATCTACTATAACTAACTAATGTTAAGCTAATGCTGATGATGAGCAGAGCTTCATCTCTAATAACTGTAAACAGAAATATCCTGAACACTGACGTACAGACTCGTGCTGCATGAATGTGACTTTATGCCAGAACAGTTGCTGTATGTAAGATCATCTGCTGCGTGGCGGTGCTTACCTCCAGCATGACGGAGCAGATGTGTCGCACACACTGAGTGATGGCCTGTGGAGTGCCGGAGATTGTGACAGCCCTCTCTGTGGAGTCGGGCAGCATGTCTCCTGCCACCTGAACCTGAGCGCCTGTGGTCTAACATCAGCGGACAACACAAGACACAACAGCTCTTTATTATCACTTAGGAAATGGGATTCTATCACCCACATTCAAATGCTATTCAAGCAACCACAAACTGTCCCAACACATTTTGACATGCAGAGTGCAGCTGGAGGCCAAACAGCCGAGGGCCTGTGCAAATATCATCCATCCAGAGGAGCAGCCTGTTTCTGTCTGCATGATCAACAACCACACACTTAAAGGCAGATACACAGACATGCTGAACTGTTGGTCAGATCAGGAGTGATGTTCTCAGATTCAGATGAACAGCATGGTGCAACAGTGATGAGGAAAGGACTCGTACTTCTCTGATTTCTTTAATCTTGGAGCCTCCTTTCCCGATCAGCGAGCCACACTGGCTCCCTGGAAACACCAGGCGAAGTGTCACAGGTGGCTTGCTTGTCACGTTGCTGTTCGTCATTGCTGCAGTAATGTCCTGAGGGAGGGTTCAGAAATATGTTTTCACAACTGCATGAACGTCAGCCTTATGTGACATGTTCCTGTTTCACAAGAGCGAGGAAAAGAGGCAGTCGGCGCCCTTCAGACTCAAGAAAATCAAAAAAGTCTCCATGAGACTCTTACACAAGGTCAGACAGTTATAACTACCCTAAAATACCAAATAGTAGCCGGGGCCTTTATTTGCTTCAATTACTGAGCAGACCAGGCGTATATTTGGGACCAGGCAACTATTTGAGACAGGCGTTTAATTCCTTTTGTACAAAAATTTTACCTAGCAAAAAGTGAAAAATGTGGTAAATATAATCAAATTACTTATTTACACCAGTGTGAATAACACCTGTACATTTTCAAGGCAAGATTACAGTACCATTGTTACACTCTTGTCTTCTTCTTTCAACTCAGCTCTCTCTTAACACTCTTCATACTGATCAGGAATGACTGCTATTTAAGTTAAGGTTGTACTTTTTTTATTTTCGCTGCACCAGGGACATGGAGATAAGCAGCAACGTACCGCTAACTGACGTGATCGGCCTCCCTGACGTTAGTTAAGGACAAAAAACAAACAGTGGCAGAGGCAACGTCTTCTTCGTTGAATTTTTAAAGCCCTAGTGTGTAAGATTCTGTCTTTCTGCTCTCTAGTGCCCTCTGTGGACGTTGAGTGTAACTGCATTGTCATGAAACAGCGTCTCACACCAACTTGCATTTGTTGACATGCAGAGGGAGGAGAATGTGAATAAATTACACCAGGCGTTTATTTGGTATTTTACTGTAACTACTTTTACTCAAGTTACTGTAACTGGATAGCACAGTATGCACTTGTACTTTGTTGTGTACTTCGTTACATTTGTCACGTCTGACTTTTTAGGTTTTCTTATCATTTTAACTTCAGTACTGATGCAGAGTTAAAGGTGCTATGAGGAGAATCTACTACCGGCGACATAAAGACTGCTACCCATGAGCACGCGACTGTCGTAAAGACGTGACCCAAGCCAAAGCGTGTGTTTGTTGTGATGCTAATAAATGCAGCTCGGACCTTCCTCAGAACTCTGCATTGCTTTACAACTTCTTTTTTCAACAACTTACAGGATGCAAAGCCACGAGGTAATGTATCTCTTTCTAGTTACGTAGCGGTAGTTTTTGATGTGTGACAACAAGCAATTTTTGGAAAACTTAGTATCGTAGTTTTGTAAAGGGCTGTATATGGCTACTTACAGCCCGGTGCTCTAAAGGCCCTTTTCCACTAGCCTTACTCTACTCTACTCGCCTTGTGCTGCTTTTCCATTAGCCCCAGTCGCCTGCCCATGGGCGTGCAGTGTCACTGTAAACAGCTGAGCGGCTCTGCGGTGACGTCATTTTGAGTGCGACACAACAATCTGTGTCTTTTTGTCACAAACTGAGTAAAAAAGGAAAGCAGAAGAAGGCTGCAGGTGGTAAGAAGAAATACCCCTTGAGAAGCACAGGAGAGTTTTGGAAGCTATACAACAGAATGAAGCCGAGGACGAGAGCAATCCAGCTGCAAAGAAAAGACGTATGAGGGTAAGCTAATGGTAGCTACCACTAGCATGCTAGGTCGTCACATGACTCATTGATGATGACATTGTCTAACCAATCAGTAGCCTGCAGTTGGTGATGTCATCTTTAAGTATGGACTCAGCTCGCTTGGAACCAGAGCGGAGTAGGTACTAAAACTAGCTTGTTTTAGGAGGTACCAGGCTAGTGGAAACACGCTGCTAATCGAGTAGAGCTGAGTAGAGTAAGGCCAAGGCGTGCTAGTGGAAAAGGGCCCTAAGACATGTCTGAATAATATAAATTTGCTCTAGTTTTAATTGTCTTGTTCCTGAAGTTGAGTATCCAGGCCAGTCCAGCCCTGTCTGACCCGACCGTGAAGCTAAGGAATAGCATTTATAGATAACCTATTTAGATGCTATAAAACTCATCTTAAAGTGTGTATTTCCATCAGGCATATATCTAAAAGGGAGACTTTTTTGTAATTACTTAGAAACTCCTCATAGCATCTTTAAATACCAGAATACCAAACATTAAACAACACTTCAGACTGGATCTGTACACTGAATTTAACAACATTAATGCAAAAATACATTTACAGTTTAAAGGACTCAGTACGTATCAGCTATAGTAGCATACTGTTGTTGTCTATATTTATATTTGCCATTTCATACGGTACAAACCAAAAGTTTGGACACACCTTCTCATTCAATGTGTTTACTTTATTTTCATCATTATTTACATTGTAGATTCTCATTGAAGGTATCAAAACTATTGAGCATTAGATAATCAAAAATAGCACTTTATATTTCTCGGGCAATTTGCAATACAATAATGCACTGTACACTTTAGCACTTTGCACTTTAACTAGCCCCTTGGCCTAAATGTTTTCTAATGATTAACTATGTTTGTCTTGCTCTGTTTTTTTGTCTTTGTTTTGTTTTGTTTTGTTTTGTTTTTATTGTGTATAATGCTCTGTATAACATCAACCTGCCAATGGGACTAAAGATGGAAATTAGCCGCCTGGCTACAATCTTACATGTTTACATGTATGTGTTTATTAACATGTGCTGTGCCACTGTTTTAAAAATAAACAATCTACAATCTACAACTATGAATGAACACATGTGGAATTATGTACTTAACAAAAACGTGTGAAATAAATGAAAACATGTCTTATATTCTAGTTTCTTCAAAGTATCCACCCTTTGCTCTGATTACTGCTTTGCACACTCTTCATTCTCTTTATGAGCTTCAACAGGTAGTCACCTGAAATGGTTTTCTCTTCTCAGGTGTGCCTTTACAGGGTTAATTGATGAATTTCTTGCCTTATTAATGGGGTTGGACCATCATTTATGTTGTTCAGAAGTCAGGCTGATGCACAGCCCACAGCCCTATTAGACAACTGTCAGAATTAATATTATGGCAAAAACCAATCAGCTCAGTTAAGAGAAACAAGAGGCCATCATTACTTCAGAGAGAATCTACGATGTAATTAGTGATGAAAATAAAGAAAAGCATTGAATGAGAAGATGTGTCCAAAATTTTGGCCTGCACTGTATATAAATGATTATATACATGAATATTCCACTCTCATCCACTTATCCATCACGTTCTGTTGTATTTTGCTGATTTTATAGTTGTATTGTTTTTTGATGATTTGATTGATTTTGTTGTTGTTTTATCCTGTACAGTCTCCTTGGGTGTTTTGAAAGGCGCTTCTAAATAAAATGTATTATGATTATTATTATGATTATTATTATTATTATTATTATTATTATTATTATTATTATGTACTGTTAAATACCAAATAAATGCCCCGGCTTTTATTTGTCATTTTATATCTATATATATCCATGCTGATGTCTTCTTGGGTAAGATCCTGTATGTCTGTTGACATGTGACTTCAGACTGGGCTAAAATCCATTCTAATTTTATTTCTTTACTGGTCACATTCAGGTGTTTGACTTTACCTCCTCAAACTTCTGTGCGATCATGGAGAAGGCTCTGAAAATTCCTTCTGTGGGTCCTGTGATGGTGACGATTCTCTCCGGTGAGGATCCTTCTGAGATGTTGATGCGTGCACCGCTCTGGAAACACACGTGCACAATTATCTCCTCAACCATTTATGAGATTGATTTAAAAACAAACACCTAAATTACATGTTTGCACTCTAAGACTGTCTGTGTTGGTGCTCACCTCCTCTCTCATCTTCTTCACTGTTTCTCCTTTCTTAAATCAGAAATAAAAATAAAGAGGGATTGTTTAGAGAGGTGAACAGAAGAAAAGAGGAGAAACAATCAGAGCTGATGATGAAATATACCTTTCCAATAATGCTGCCGACTTCCTGTGAGCGAAAGAATAACAAACATAAAGTTAAAGCCATCAGACCAGAGTTTTCTCCTAACAGCCTCTCATGTGCAGTGAAACTCTGATTAAAGGGATAGTTCAGTTTTTTTGAAGTTTGGTGTGTCAGGTACTTTTCAGAGGTCTCTGCACCTTTAAGGAGGTCAAGCTGAGACAAAATAAGCTGTTATTTTAAGTAACTGTGGGAGTTTACGTGAAAATGAATTTAAAAAAACTACACTGGATCAAATGTACAATTGAATGAAACATTTTTTTTTTTTTTGCTCAAAGTATTTTTATTGACATATTTAAATCATACATAATAAGAGTTTACAGATGGAATTACATGAACATAATGGGCTCTAATTTCGTGGCGCAGCACAGGGGGCGCGAGCCTGGCGCACCCCGCGCAGTATTAATTTCGTGCGGCGCACCCTCCGCAGCTGTAATTTGGTGACAAGCGCACATGTGCGCACGCCTCAGAGGTAGGTTTCCAGAGTGTCAGGCACATATTAATGCAATAAACAATCACAGCAATCACTATTTAATGTCCCCGTCTGAACCAGCATATACATCTGTATCTATATTAACTGTCCCGTCACATCTGATGTCGGATTAAAGCCGTTTGTCATCATGGAAACTTAACCTAACAGCAGCTGGAAGTTTGATGCACATCTTACAAGTCAACAATAAACAGCCTTAACATCTGATACTGAGTATATATCTGGCTTCTCTCATTTCATTAAATTCAAAGAAAAAAAGGAGAAAAAAGACAAAGAAAAAAGACGGAGAAAATAAATGTGTGTCATTCAGGATTTACCTGTGATTTCCCATATTCCTCTATTTTAGTCTTTATTTTTAACGTGCTCTAAAAAGATGGAGTACATCATTGCAAGGAGGATGAGGGGGAGACACCGGGAGAGTAAACAGTTTATCACTAAAGGCTCTGCTATTTGGTGATGACAAACCAGGAGTGCAGGTGGATCACAAGTATTATGAATGGATAAGCCAGCTGCTGTGTGACTGTCTCTTATTTTTTTACTCCTATTAATGACAAAGGAACAGATTACATCTGTCCGGGGAGCTGGCCCACACGGTGACGCGCCTCCCTGTCCATTATCCTGCTGAAGGGACAGCGTCTCCACTGTTGGGTCTTTCCAGCACACTGTTTCCGCGGTGGCGGGGATAATTCAGACCAATCAGACGCTGCGCCTCAGCCGCAGCGCATTTAAAGGCGAGGCGCTCATTTGATTGGTGAAGACAACGATCGGCTGTGATAATCCCACTCACGTCTATTCTCCTCCTACTCTGACATGTGCGCGTAGAGGCAGAGACATGGGCGTGGATGCGCTCCTCTGCGCCCCCTCTGCGCCATGAGTGCGCCTCTCTTGGCACTGCAGGAAACTTGCAAAGTGAGCAGGTCACACCCAGTCCGCGCGGCGAAGGCCGGCGCAGGCAGGTGCGCCTGCGCTTGCGCCTGGTCTACGAAATTAGAGCCCAACATAACCCTATTTCCCCCCTTTCTGCTCAACAGAGCCCCATCCCTACAACAATGTTACTGTACCATCAAACAATTAAATAATGATCTTATAAAGAGTTACTCTTGTACATACAAATATGAAAATAATTTTAGATAGAAGTCAAAAAATAAATAAATTAATAAAATTAAAATAAATAAATAAAAGTAAAATAAAATAAAATAAATACAATAGCAGTCAAGATTAAGTAAATGACATGGGAGTATTCAGAAAATGATAAAAGAAAGGAAAAAAATAAGAAAATAGAACTTAAATACATGGGCTATAACTTGTCTACAATGTGGGATCAATCTTATAAATCTCAAATGTTAGTGTCATCTATTTTTTCTTTATATGTCAAAAAAGGTTTCCATATAGAATAAAACTTTTGTGGAGTAACACATTTTCTCTAGCACTAAACGATGTAAGAGGTCTTTAATCAACATTTTAAAGGTTGGTGGAAACTTCTCCTTCCACTTGAGGAGTATAAGTCGTCTGGCTAGAAGAGATATAAAGGCTATGACACCCTTTGCTTGTCGACTAAGGTGTGTATCTTGTGAAATTACTCCAAATATTGCAGTGACAGCAGAGGGTTCTATGGGTATTTCTAAGACATCTGAAAGGGCTTTAAATATTGATCGCCAGAATCCATTTAACTTTGGACAAGACCAAAACGGATGAAACATTTTTGAGCACAATAACTTTCCTAAATTAGCGCGCTAGCTGCTGGTGAGGTTTTACCTTTATCCACAGAGCTTTCTCAAAGTTAGCACTCGATCGTACCCAACACAGTTCATGGCTTATTTTTATGTAAAACACACAACTGCACAAAATAACTGTTCCCATTGACAGTACTGTACCTCACTGCTCTGCTGGGAGCCTTTTCAGCCTCTTTACTGACGGCTGTCAAGTCCTGATCCAACCCAACTTAAATACTGATCTGTCCCTTTAAGGAGCGTTCCAGAACACAGAGGGCCTTAAAGGGTCTTAAATGTTATCAGCTGAATGGTGTACCTTTCCGTGCATCAGCAGCCTCAGTGTCAGCGTCACGTTCAGATTTCCATCTGATGCCATCTCCTCCTTGTCAGACATGGCGTGTTTTCTCAGCTTTGACGTTTAATTTCTGCAACGAGTGGAAAATGATTGAGTTAGTTAGTTTTACATCAATGAAGCCCTGAAGAGAGACATGGTGGTGTTCCACAGAAGTTTGGAGGTTGTAACAAAGTCAGGGCAGAGCATCTTATTTTCCATTCCCGTCTTTGTCTGAATCCACCGCGGCTCACACAGCTCTCACAAATTACCTTTTTTCTTCTTCTATTCCTGCAGCTGAAGGAAATATGAAATTCCTCATTTCAGAGCTGCATTGTTCAGCCAGTGAGAGCAAAGACAATAGGTCTCTTTGTGAGGTTTCATTTAGCATTAGCCTACTTAGGAAAGAGGAGAAACACTGATGCTTCAACAGACACTTGTGAGCAGCCATGAGGCCATGAAGTCCTTTAGAGTTGATCTGGGGACTGATGCTGTCTGAAAACAGCATTATTAGAGCGAGCTAAGATAAACCAATCACTCAGGGCATCTCCACGTGGGCCTGTGTCTGGAGCCGGAGCTCAGCAGAAGTTGTGTAACGTGGATAAGATAAGATACAAAAGACGCCTCTTGTGCTGCTCAGGCCTGAGAATCAAGTGATGCGTGTGACTCTCGAAACATCACACAGACGCCACACAATGTGAGCTCTGTGCCGGCTCCTCTGTGCCTGCCCCTCTGTGCGGGCCCCTTCGTGCCGGCCCCTCTGTGCCGGCTCCTCTGTGCCTGCCCCTCTGTGCCGGCCCCTCTGTGCCGGCCCCTCTGTGACGGCCACTCTGTGCCGGCCCCTCTGTGCCGGCTCCTCTGTGCCGGCCCCTCTGTGCCGGCCCCTCTGTGCCGGCCCCTCTGTGCCGGCTCCTCTGTGACGGCCCCTCTGTGACGGCCCCTCTGTGACGGCCCCTCTGTGCCGGCCCCTCTGTGCCGGCCCCTCTGTGCCGGCTCCTCTGTGACGGCCCTGTGTCCAATCTGGAAAATAAAAATGTCTCCATGCAATGTTCAGAGCAGGCTAACTGCACAGCAGGAGGAGGGGACTGCAGAGTCTGTGCGTCACAGTCTTTAAGTCTCACACATGGGTGTACAGGAATAAGCCACCAGCTTCAGCCTTTACCTTTTTAGATCATTAATAAGTTCATGTTAAATTATTGTACTCTAAGTTTGTTCTAAATATTTAAAGAACTGAAATAACAAAAAAAATCATTAATTCATTCACATGTTTATTTTCTACACTGGTCTGAATAAAAACAGGTCATTGTTATCTGTCAGTTAACGTATTTGGAAATGAACCAAATGGTCTAAATGACAGTTACTATTGTTATTACAGTTATTAGAGAGAATTTCAGACTGGGGCTGCATGGAGTTTTTAATTTGTCAATTAAAACACCATCAGCTGTGAAGCAACCTTGGATAAAGGTGACAATATTAGGAGATCTAAAGTCTTTTTTCACACATCACATTTTGGGTAATATTATTATTATTATCATTATTATCATTATTATTATTATTATTATTATTATCATTGGGATTATTATTATTGTTAATATCAGTATTGTTAAATATTATTATTATTATTATTATTATTATTATTATTATTATTGTTATTATTATTATCATTATTGTTATTTTTATTATTATCATTATTATTATTATCATTATTGTTATTATTATTATTATTATTTTATTATTATTATTGTTATTTTTTTTTTTTTTTCCTCCGCCAAGGAGGTTTTGTTTTCCGGAGAGTTTGTTTGTCTGTCTGTGAACAAAATAACTCAAAAAGTTATGGATGGATTTTGATGAAAAGGAAGAACTGATGTCTGGCTGCCATGATGAAAAATGTGATTTTTGTGAATAACTACTGAACTAAAATAGATATCATTATGAATCCAGTTGCTAATGGTACATTTTCATGGTCAAGGAATCTAAATATTTAGATAAAATAAAGGTAGGACTAATATTTATGGTGAAAATGACAATATGCCTGAGGACTGTGGCGCTGGCGAAGGTCTGCGCTCTCCGAGTGCTTTTCTTGTATATTATTGTGATGAGTAATCAGCTGTTCCTGACAGTCTGTTTATTGGTCCATTTCTCTCTGGTGTCATTTTGATAAGTGGACCAAAGGGGCTGATGGACTGAGCGTTATTTTCCTACAGTCCAGGTTGTTGTTTCCAGTCATTACTGTTGAGCTGGGCTATAACAATGCAGCTAAGACTCTGTTGGCATCTCTAAAAAAGACCAAACTGAGTGTGGACTCAGCCAAGTGTTGGCCAACTCTTCAGGAGTTACAACAGTCACGATTATTCAACAAACTGTGGTAATATCAGGAGAATAATACGCAAACACAACCTGATTTTACAGTGGCTAAGAAAAAAGAACAATAGATATTGTTCTGGCACATTCCAGCGTTGATAATTCCACAGAGACTGAGTCTCGACAATATCAATAAAGTGGAGTAGTCTTTCTAATAACAGACGCACAGCTCCTGTCTCTGCGTATATTTCTATAGCAGCATTGAACACATCAAATAAACAGCAGCATTGCTGTCTAAGCCTATAGACCGGGATTTATTTAGTTAATGCTAAAACCCTTTTGACCCATTTCTGTCACCTCTAACACATCAGCACACGCAAGACTCCTGAACAACAGCACCCACGGACCGCAGAAGATAGAACTGATATAGTGGACCAGAACCAGAAGCCAGAAGATAAAACTGATGGTGGATCAGAACCAGAAGCCAGAAGATAGAACTGATGGTGGATCAGCACCAGAAGCCAAATGATAGAACTGATAGTGGATCAGGACCAGGAGCCAGAAGATAAAACTGATGGTGAATCAGAACCAGGAGCCCTGTGACGGACAGGAAATAACTCATGGCATCCATATAAGTTCATCAGGATATTAAGATGTCCAAATACGGTTTAACTGCACTCAGAAATGTAAAGATCTTTTTTGTTTTGTATCTTATAATTTCACAAACTAATCTTTTAAAATGACTTTTTAAACAGACTCAGTCATTTAAACACATTTTCTTATAACCCTGATGAAATATATTATGAACACACTCCTTATTACTCTTTATGAACATTTGCTGGGGTCCTAAAACACATTTATTTACTGCTGCTGACTTCAGATGTGGTTCTTTGGCTAAGAGCTTTAATGCAGGCACAACAGAGGAGCGTACAGAAAAACAAGCAGCTAAAATTGATTTAACCCTAATGAGAGTCAGGAGTTAAGCATTAGGACATTTAATTCACTGGTTCTAAATAAGGAGAAACAAAAGTAGAAGCTGAAGAAGAAGTTTGGCATGGAAAGAGCCAAACAATAATTAAGTCTGACACAGTGTCAGCAGTGGAAACTACTGAGTGGAAAGTCTTGAAGTTGCGGCTGAGTGCGAGGCCGGAGAAGAAAACACAGAATAATTAGAGTACTGACCTTATAGACGCAGCACTTCTTCTTCTCCCTGTTCGCTCCTGAAGTTGCCGTCGAGCTCGGCGTTGCCCCTTTTGTTGTCAGTTATGCTCTGAGTGGACAGATGGTTCCTGTGCCCTCAGACCGGCTGGAGCAGAGGCTGGCTTTGCTATTAGTCCCTCAGCTTAGCTCAAGATAAGCCCCTGCACAGGGCAAGTGAACCCGCATCTCCTGCCTAATTCTGCCTGTCACAGCCACCAAAGAGGCGTTCCTGCTCAGATCCACGAGCTGCAGGCCTGAGGGCAGGGCCACAGCCTCTCTGGACGGACACAGTCCAGCTCTGATAGTACAGAATCAGAGATATCAGACAGAGGAGAGTCTTAGCTAACCCGTGCTGCTCTGCATCACATTTCTGAGAACTTCCTGCTCAGACCCGGCTCGCTCTATAAATAAATCAGAGCCAAATCAGAGCTCCAACAAGCAAGTCCACTAATTGAGGTCCAGGAGGACAATGTGGTGTTTGAGGTATTTAGTGATGTTAAGCACAATGTCTTCATGGGGGGCTTCTCCCCCTCCCCACACAGGCCATCCCCCACCCCGAGCCCTTTGCCCTTGTAATGAGGCCATACTGGATACAATACAGCCTTCTGTGAGCAGAAATGTTTTCTGCTCAGCTCAAAACTGTGACGGAAATGAATCAGTGAAGCATAAGTGGCATATTTAATTACTATTCAGTGCAGTGAACGAGGACAATGATGGCTGCTGTGAGCCTCATGGCCTTCTATCAGACCTACAAGCAGGCCACGTGACGCTCACAACACAACCAGGATCCAGCTCTGCTTAAGTGTCTGTGGTTAGAGGAACTTACAAATAAATAGATTAAAAATAAGAGTGGTGCTTCAGAGATTGTTCCCCACAGCATATACAGTCCTGCTCAGTATTATTGTCACCCCTTCGTTATTTTTATTTCTTTAACAATATCTTCAGAAATAAATTGAAATGTACCAAATTTATGTCATCAGGATCTTTTAATTGAAGGTCCAAAATACTTTAACAAAAAGAAAAAACATTTTTACATGTTACATTTTGTAATTTCAAAGAGGGAACTGAACAAAAGCATGTGCAGCAATAATGTCACCCCTCTTCAGTATTTTGTTGCACACCCTTTGGCACTGATGACAGCCTCCAAATGTTTCTTGTAGCCATCTATAAGCTTCTTGCTCTTCTCAGCTGGTATTTTCTCCCACTCTTTCTATGCAAATTGTTCAAGCTCTTGTACATTTGCAGGTTTCTTTTCCCCAATGGCAGATTTCAGCCATACTAAAGATTTTCAATCAGATTGAGATCAGGACTCATTGCTGGGCATTTTAAAACAGGCCATTTTTTTCCTTTTCATCCATTCCTGCGTGCTTTTGGATGTGTGCTTTGGGTCTTTGTCTTGCTGGAGGGCCCACGATCTTCGACTCAAACCAAGTCTTCTTACACTGGGTCAGACATTTCGCTCTAAAATTTCTTGATAATTCTCTGATTTCATGATTCCTGTGATACGGTCAAGGCCTCCAGTACCCGATGCAGCAAAGCAGCCCCAAACCATTATGGAACCTCCACCATGCTTAATTGTTGGTAGGGTGTTCTTTTCCTTGTAGGCTTCAAGTGGTTGCAATTAAAACTGCCTATTCTAAATATGACTGCATGATCATAGTAGCTGACGAAGTATAATTTACAAACCTTAATATGTGAACATTACTTCTGCCAAGTTTGAGTCTGATAAAGTGATGCAGAGCAAAGTTAGAGAGGTTTGTAAAGAAACTGTACTGTCACACTGTGTACTTAAACTTCATGGGTGCCAATAATGATGAGACGGACTGTACTCACTCTGTACACGGCCCGATTAAATGAAGGGTTAAGATATGAAACAGTAAAACACGTTTTACAGCACAGCCACTGTTTGTATCTGCCCATGTGCAGACAGGAATGGAGCTGTGAAGCAGTCTCAGATGACATTTGACAGACTTCTGTGAAGTGATCATGGAGAATAAACTGTGACAGGAGAGATGTGGCTAACTTTGCCTGCCTTAGAAATCAGCAGATGGAGGAAAATGTACCTTATTTATCACGGTCAAACTCTGCAGCTCACATTTTTTCTTTTTGCATCTGAACATTTTGAACTCGTCGATGTTCAAGGCAGACTTCAGATGTCAACTGGCCACAGCCAACCGACTGCTCGATGTTGTGCCAGTGAGGACAGAGTCAAGGATTTTATTTAATGGGATTACATTATAAAGTCAGGCAGGGATCGGCCTGCTGTGCTGCGGTGCTGGAACCAGAGGCAGTACAGGTTTTCAGATTTATTGGTAGAAAAAGACAGAAAAGGATGTTAGAGCTTCACTCATGTTAACCTGTTCAGCCCTTTTTTAAACCCTCTGCTCCAAAATGACATCCTCATAAAGGAAAGAGTGAATCTCTGCAACCACAAGGTCTGTTTGAATTATTCTGGTGTCATAATAAAGTAACACTTGAGTGATTTGTCCGGAAGTGAATTATCAGTATATGTGTTACTGGGACAGAGTAAATGAAGACAGAACATTTCATCCTCGCCTAAAACAAAAACAAGTTTTTATAGTGAATATCTCTTTGTAATGATGCAGCTGCAGCTTTAGAACTCTTTGAATGAATGTGGAAATATGTGAACGTTACTTCTGCCAAGTTTGAGTCTGATAAAGTGATGCAGAGCAAAGTTAGAGAGGTTTTACTACAGAGTGGTCAGGCCCAATCTTGGCACAGTTTGGCTCCATTAGTCCCATTTGACATTTCTGATATACCAAACTTTAGATTTCACTTTTATGTTACTTTGGTGTTCATTACACCCAATTACAACAGTTTTTATCTTCTTCTGCTTATCTGTGGCAGATTTTTTTTACTGTCTTTTATTAAAAGAATATAAAATAAAATAAAAATAATAAAATACTGATTTGTTTCTTTATGACAAAATAAAGCAGAACTCTCTACATCTACCATTCAAATAAATCAATACAAATCAACTTTAGTTTGAATCAAACTGAAACAGATTATGATATTTGATCATTCATCTGCTTGGTGTTGATGTTGTGTTTGGTGTGTGTTAAAATGGCTTATATGGTTGTGCAGCTGAAACTTTCCTGTTTAATCTGATGTGCAGCATGACTATATTTCTACATGAACAGTTTAATTTTCTTATTTTTTTGTTGGTACTTTGGGGCTGAACAGGTTTAACAAAATAAAGGAACAATCCATTGTTTCCATTCTCATCTGAGGTTTACAATATCAATGAAGTTCATTAAAAACTGAACAAATAAACACACAAACAAGATCTGACAGACTGATGCAGAGCCTTTTGTGAAGGTGTTTACGTATTTAAGTTTGACTTTGAAGACGGATCAGGACCTAACTGTAAGATGGAGGTCAATGGACACTGTTATAGGTATGTTTGGTTGTGTTATTCTCATTTTCTGAGGGCCAGAAGCACAGACAATGAAGACAGTCCTATAAGGCAGTCTGTACTGTAGCATGGCCGACAGGAACACCAGGACACTGCACAGCGGGAGAAGAGGGCTGCTCTGAGATTGGCAGGAGTTTGGACTCTGTGAGGGAGAGACGTAGACTCAGCACAGAGCAGGACGTCCTGGACTATAGTGGCCATTCATCTACAACATCACGGAGGGAGGCCTTCCCGTCTACAACATCATGGAGGGAGACCATCCCATCTACAACATCATGGAGGGAGACCATCCCATCTACAACATCATGGAGGGAGACCATCCCATCTACAACATCATGGAGGGAGGCCATCCAACATCATGGAGGGAGGCCATCCCATCTACAACATCATGGAGGGAGACCATCCCGTCTACAACATCATGGAGGGAGACCATCCCATCTACAACATCATGGAGGGAGACCATCCCATCTACAACATCATGGAGGGAGACCATCCCATCTACAACATCATGGAGGGAGACCATCCCATCTACAACATCATGGAGGGAGACCATCCCATCTACAACATCATGGAGAGAGGCCATCCCATCTACAACATCATGGAGGGAGACCATCCCATCTACAACATCATGGAGGGAGGCCTTCCCGTCTACAACATCATGGAGGGAGACCATCCCATCTACAACATCATGGAGGGAGACCATCCCATCTACAACATCATGGAGGGAGACCATCCCGCCTACAACATCATGGAGGGAGACCATCCAGTCTACAACATCATGGAGGGAGGCCATCCCATCTACAACATCATGGAGGGAGGCCATCCCATCTACAACATCATGGAGGGAGACCATCCAGTCTACAACATCATGGAGGGAGGCCATCCCATCTACAACATCATGGAGGGAGGCCATCCCATCTACAACATCATGGAGGGAGACCATCCCATCTACAACATCATGGAGGGAGACCATCCCATCTACAACATCATGGAGGGAGGCCATCCAACATCATGGAGGGAGGCCATCCCGTCTACAACATCATGGAGGGAGGCCATCCCATCTACAACATCATGGAGGGAGACCATCCCATCTACAACATCATGGAGGGAGGCCATCCAACATCATGGAGGGAGGCCATCCCGTCTACAACATCATGGAGGGAGGCCATCCCATCTACAACATCATGGAGGGAGACCATCCCATCTACAACATCATGGAGGGAGGCCATCCAACATCATGGAGGGAGGCCATCCCGTCTACAACATCATGGAGGGAGGCCATCCCATCTACAACATCATGGAGGGAGACCATCCCATCTACAACATCATGGAGGGAGGCCATCCCGTCTACAACATCATGGAGGGAGACCATCCCATCTACAACATCATGGAGGGAGGCCATCCAACATCATGGAGGGAGGCCATCCCGTCTACAACATCATGGAGAGAGACCATCCCGTCTACAACATCATGGAGGGAGACCATCCCGTCTACAACATCATGGAGGGAGACCATCCCATCTACAACATCATGGAGGGAGGCCATCCCATCTACAACATCATGGAGGGAGGCCATCCCATCTACAACATCATGGAGGGAGACCATCCCATCTACAACATCATGGAGGGAGACCATCCCGTCTAAAACATCATGGAGGGAGACCATCCCATCTACAACATCATGGAGGGAGACCATCCCATCTACAACATCATGGAGGAAGACCATCCTGTCTAAAACATCATGGAGGGAGACATCCCGCCTACAACATCATGGAGGGAGACCATCCCGTCTACAACATCATGGAGGGAGACCATCCCATCTACAACTTCATGGAGGGAGACCATCCCGTCTACAACATCATGGAGGGAGACCATCTCATCTACAACATCATGGAGGGAGACCATCCCGTCTACAACATCATGGAGGGAGACCATCTCATCTACAACATCATGGAGGGAGACCATCCCGTCTACAACATCATGGAGGGAGACCATCCCATCTACAACATCATGGAGGGAGACCATCCTGTCTACAACATCATGGAGGGAGACCATCTCATCTACAACATCATGGAGGGAGACCATCCCATCTACAACATCATGGAGGAAGACCATCCTGTCTAAAACATCATGGAGGGAGACATCCCGCCTACAACATCATTGAGGGAGACCATCCCGTCTACAACATCATGGAGGGAGACCATCCCGTCTAAAACATCATGGAGGGAGACCATCTCATCTACAACATCATGGAGGAAGACCATCCTGTCTAAAACATCATGGAGGGAGACATCCCGCCTACAACATCATTGAGGGAGACCATCCCGTCTACAACATCATGGAGGGAGACCATCTCATCTACAACATCATGGAGGGAGACCATCCCGTCTAAAACATCATGGAGGGAGACCATCTCATCTACAACATCATGGAGGGAGACCATCCCGTCTACAACATCATGGAGGGAGACCATCTCATCTACAACATCATGGAGGGAGACCATCCCATCTACAACATCATGGAGGGAGACCATCCCGTCTACAGCATCATGGAGGGAGACCATCCCGTCTACAACATCATGGAGGGAGACCATCCCGTCTACAACATCATGGAGGGAGACCATCCCGTCTACAACATCATGGAGGGAGACCATCCCGTCTACAACATCATGGAGGGAGACCATCCCGTCTACAACATCATGGAGGGAGACCATCTCATCTACAACATCATGGAGGGAGACCATCACATCTACAACATCATGGAGGGAGACCATCACATCTACAACATCATGGAGGGAGACCATCCCATCTACAACATCATGGAGGGAGACCATCCCGTCTACAACATCATGGAGGGAGACATCCCGTCTACAACATCATGGAGGGAGACCATCCCGTCTACAACATCATGGAGGAAGACCTGGGATGTCTGGTGTGAATCACTCTTTTGAGGTCATGCCACAGCATCTCAATGTGATTGAGCTCAGGACTCTGATTGGGCCACTCCAGAAGCCGTATTTTCTTCTGTTGATGCCATTCCACTGTTGATTTACTTCTATGCTTTGGCTCGTTGTCCTGTTGCATCACCCATCCTCTGTTGAGCTTCAGTTGGAGGACAGATGGTCAAAGCAGCCCCAAACCATAATGCTCCATCCACCATATTTCACAGTTGGGATGAGGTTTTGATGTTGGTGTGCTGTGCCTTTTTTTCTCCACACATAGCGTTGTGTGTTCCCTCCAAACAACTCAGTTTTGGTTTCATCTGTCCACAGAATATTTTGCCAGTAGTGCTGTGGAGCATCCAGGTGCTCTTTTGTAGACTTCAAACATGCAGCAATGTTTCTTTTTTTTTTGGACAGCAATGTCTTCCTTGGTGGTGTCCTCCCATGAACTCCATTCTTGTGTAGTGTTTTATGTATTGTAGATTTGTCAACAATAATGTTGGCATGTGCCAGGGATTTCTGTAAGTCTTCAGCTGACACTCTAGGATTCTTCTTCACCTCATTGAGCATTCTGCGCTGTGCTCTCACAGTCATCTTTACAGGACCACCACACCTTGGCAGAGCAGCAACAGTGCTGAACTTTCTCCATTTGTAGACAGTCTGTCTTACCGTGGACACATGGACATCAGGGCTTTTAGAGATACTTTACTTTACTAACCCTTTCCAGCTTCATGCAAGTCAACAATTCTTGATGGTAGAACTTCTGAGAGCTCTTCTGTGCGAGGCATGGTTCACATCAGGCAATGCCTCTGGGAACAGCAAACTCACAACTGGTCTGTATTATAGTGCAGGGCAGCTTTAACCAACACATCCTATCTAATCACACTGATTAGACTCCAGGTTGGCTGACTCCTGGCTCCAATTAGCTCTTAGAGAAGTAATTAGCCTAGGGGTTAACATACTTTTTCCACCCTGCACTGTGACTGTTTACATAGTGTGTTAAATAAAAAAATGAAAACTTATTATTTTTTTGTGCTGTATCAGTTTAAGCAGACTGTGTTTGTCTAGTGATGTGACTTAGATGAAGATCAGAACATATTTTATGACCAATTTAAGCAGAAATCCGGGTAATCCCAAAGGGTTCACAGACTTTCATGCAGCTGTATGTGAGCTGTTTGTTTTTAATTGGTTGATCTTTCTGCAGTTAATATCAGGAACTGTAATGGCAATGGAGAAGGGCTAAAAATCAACATTATTGATCAATAAAAGGTCCCTGGAAAGTGAGAAACTGTTAAAAAGGATATTTTTGAGATAACTGTTGACTGTTTTATAAGATGTAAAGATTATATACATATCAATCAAAATAATTTATTTTGATATTCAATGCAAAAAGCCTTTAGGCTATGTACTGTTTTCGCAATGGAAAGCAAGAACAAAATAGTTTTGTTTTTTTTGTGAGTGGAGTATAGGAAATCTTTAAACATCTATGGAAACATTTTGCTGGTATAATTCTACGAGTCATTGGCCCTTAAACCTTCTGAAAAGCATCATCATGATATTTCTGTGTTGTATGTTTTGTTTGTTTGTTTGTTTGTTTTTAACTGTGTATTTAAATTCTGTACAATGATCAACAATTGAAATAAACTAAACAAAAAAAAATTAATAATATATTTACTTTTCTTTCTTTTTTTTACAACTAAAGCTTATAAATTAATAGGGTTTTTGGTTGACTTAGCTTCAGGGTTCAGTTTGGAGCTTGAAAACATTCATATATTAAATGTATATTCTTATTAAGGTAATACATGCATTGTTTCGTTCATTCACAGGTGATTTGACAGACATGTTAATAGTTTCCTTCTACTTTACCATAGTTGGCCCTCTGGCTGCCTGAACGGGATCAATATGACCCTCCTGCTGTCACTTTACAGCAGTTTTCACAACTTACGGCCGCAGCTGCTCCGCGGTTTCCTTGGTAACGTGTGGGAGTTACTGGAGTCGTCCACCCACACGTCACGTGTGCACGAGCCGTCCCACAGCAGGACGTCGGCTGGAGCTGGCCTCTGCACGGGACAGGACTCGGACCCTGACCGACGTCACGGCGGGACACACCTGGAGAGGAACCCTGCGCGCGCGCGGACATGGATTTCCAGAAACTTTGCAGCTTTGAAAGTTTCCGACAGGACTGGGACACCTACGGCTACGGAGGGGACTTTGAGGAAATGACGGCGCGGGAGTTTGGACGGATGAAAGGTGGGGATCGATTATCGATCAGGAGCGAACGTAATGACGTCATGACGCCACAGAGCGTTGACCGCATGTGTATATTAGACGGTGTTGGAGTAATGCAGTACTAAAGTAATGTGATTACTGTAATGCAATTCTGTTAACCGTAAGGTAGTGATGTAAGGCATCACAAACAGTAATGTTTTACTCAGAACAAATGTCTAAATAAAGCCAATTGTATCATATTTGATACATACTTTTATAATACCTCTATCTACTCAATATGATCAACAAATTACAAAA
The DNA here is from genome assembly GCA_036419115.1 of Scarus forsteni. Taxonomy (NCBI): domain Eukaryota; kingdom Metazoa; phylum Chordata; class Actinopteri; order Labriformes; family Labridae; genus Scarus; species Scarus forsteni. The sequence goes on along the minus strand of JAZDUH010000431.1, from coordinate 7,458,445 downwards.
AAAACATCTGAATACAATCAGATAAATGATAAAAATGTCCTCAAATGGATTATCAGTTGCCAAAAACACCTAATGTATCAAATGAGATGTGAAAAATCTATATGTTGAATTTTATGGACATTTTGATTTTTATGGATTTTAGCAGAAAGTGAAACAAACATTTCAGCTCTAAAAATTAGAATTTTCTGGCTATAATTATGGTCTTGGGCCTTAAAGGGTTAATTTAACCCAAAATGAAGAGTGGTTTTTGTGGAGAAAAGTCCTCCTCTAGTCCTAAAGTTACAGTTTCTCTAACACAGTTTGTGTCTGTTTTTGCTCTGATGGTTTCTTGTGTTGTGCCCTGAGCATCAATGTCTCTGTTTTATTCTCCTGTTTTTAGCCTGAAGCTGAACTCAGTCAGACAGACACCACATCACCTTCACTGGATGTTAATGAGCTTTTTTAATAAGCTACATTTAGAATGACAAATACATATTTCTGTATATATTGCTGTTCATGTAGATATTAGCATGATCTCCATATCCATGATCGATACATCTACAGTATCTATTTCTTATTACCACATAGTCATGAGGTCCCTCTGAAAATGGGATGTCACATCTCAAGAGGCCTTTAACACATTTATATTTAACGGAGACAAATATGGTTGGGATGACCTTGTGGTCTGGGCACCATGAGTTCATCACTACCATAAATTCTTATTTTCAGTAAGAATATCTATGATTATACTTCTATAAAATGATCACCACAACCATTCAGACATGAGGACCCTCCTGAAAACCAGATGTAGCATCTGAAGAGGCTAACCTCTAATAAATCAGACGACAGGTCTATGGTTCATGGATCTGGTCCTAACTTTAGATCTTACTTTAGTCCACTTGTCTCCTCTTACCTCCCTTCCTTCATCCTCACACCAACACAGCATGGTGTGGATTTGCTGTTCATCATGAGACTGGGATCCACATTCAAGATTTCCTGCTGCTTAAAGGAAAAGTTCGGTTCCTGCAGCTTTTACATTGTTTATAGAATGAAGAACAACAATATACTCACCCAGAAGGCTTTCCTGATGCAAACGGTGCTTCGGGAGATATTTAGATCCAAAATCGAGCAGCGGACATCGATATAATGGTAGCCTGTAGGGCATGGATCGCCGCTCCTAAAAACTGCGTGTCGTCCAAAAACTCATGTTTTTCACCAATATTCCATCATGATTCGCGCCGAATGGACCGCCATTGCAGCCTGGGTTTCTCCACACAGCGCTGTGTGGCTGAACCAACGAAGTTTGTTTACATGCTCTTGGCGCATGCGCAGTCGCGACTCATTGTTTCAGGGCAGCTACAAATCGACTTTCTTCTTCCAGTTTTGTGCAAAATGGACGAATATCTATGGGATGAAGATGTTGTGGAGGAGGACTTTGAATATGATGGACGTCCTTACAGTTTGGAGCCACAGTATACAGATAAGGAGCTGATAGAAATGAGAAAGCGATCTCAACGCTCCAGAGAGTACTGCGCATGTGCGAGGGGCATGCAAACAGACTCGTCTGTTTAGAGGTTAGTTCAGCCACACAGCGCTGTGTGGAGAGACACAGGCTACAATGGCGGTCCATTCGGAGCGAATCATGATGGAATATTGGTGAAAAACATGAGTTTTTGGACGATTAATGCAGTTTTTAGGAGCGGCGATCTATGCCCTACAGGCTACCATTATATCGGTGTCCGCTGCTCGATTTTGGATCTAAATATCTCCCGAAGCACCGTTTGCATCAGGAAAGCCTTCTGGGTGAGTATATTGTTGTTCTTCATTCTATAAACAATGTAAAAGCTGCAGGAACCGAAGTTATCCTTTAACAGAAGGTTTTTTCTTGAGCCATGATGGAGGGATTCATGATTGGCTATATGGATTCATGTTGGTGTTGGATGTATATATTTGTATATATATGTATATGTGTATTTTATATGTATATATGTATCTATGCATATATGTGTATTCATAAAATGAAGAGCTTTATGCTCTATTGTAAAGAGTCTTGTTATGAATTGATTCTATACAAATAAAGATTGGTTGATTGATTTGTTATTTTGACCAGAGTAACTTGAAGTAATGTGATAATAAAGTAATGCCTTACATTTCAAATACAGTAATATTATAATGTAACTAATGACTTTGAAATGACAGTAAGTAATAAATAATGCATTATATTTTTGGAGTAACTGCCCAGCACTGAATAATCCTGTCCTGATGGTGGTCTTTGTCTCAAACAGGGGTCACGTACCTGGACCATGCAGCAGCCACTCTGTACCCAGAGTCTCTGATCAGGGACTACTTCCTGGACATCTCCACTCATGTTTACGGTGAGACATTAAGTTTTCTGTTCATGAGTGTTTTTATTATTCGGGCTGTCTCTGATTGGTCGTTTGGTGTCCCACAGGTAACCCTCACAGCCATAACCCCAGCAGCAGGCTGACTCACGACACCATGGAGACGGTCAGGTACAGGTGAGCCTCCTCCTGCTCCTCCTCTGAGCCTCCTCCTGCTCCTCCCCTGAGCTGCTGTGCTGGATCAGATTAGTGAATGTCTGATTTTCTTGCAGGGTGTTGCAGCACTTTAACGTGAGCCCAGAGGAGTACTCTGTGATTTTTACTTCAGGCTGTACGGCCGCTCTCAGGTTAGTGGCTGAGAGCTTCCCCTGGAGGCCGAGGGCCGAGGCAGAGGAGGGCAGCCTCTTCAGCTTCATCACCGACAGCCACACCTCTGCAGTGGGCATCAGGGCGCTGGCCTCAGAGCGGGGGGCCGCCACTCTGCCCCTGACCCCTCAGGAAGTGGAAACCAGGGCAGAGGCTGCAGGTGAGGAGGGATGTAACGGTTACCGGTAAAATGGTAAACCGCGGTAATGATTTCCCACGGTAATCATTACTGTGTCCTATAAAAATTACCGTTCTACCATGTTTGGTAACCACAATGCATCAAAAACACACGGTGATGCTGCACTTTGACTGGAAATGCCCAAACTATGAGTCTCTTCCTGGGTGAAGCAGCCTCATGGGAAGGGCACATGTGCAGTTTGCTTTGTTTGGCCTCAGCGAAAGTTAGAGACAGCGGAGATTTCCCTCTCTAAACGGACTCTGAAGTCTGGTTAAACTTTGGATTTTACAAGGATGCCAAGAGGAAACTGATAGAAGACAGTCACCCTGTCTAAACACGAAGCTGTGGCGAAAGAAAAAGACGTGCAGGATTAAGGTGGGCTTCACACGAGTACGAATTTGTAAGACTCCGGTAAAATAAAGCATCTATCTGGTGATACTGACACACGGAGACGCGTATTTGTCCATGACTCCGCATCTTTTTTGAAAACGGGTTTGCAAGTGGATATCTGCGTATTCGTCTTCATGCCGTAGTTGGTATAAACAGATAAGTCCGGAAAAGACAGTGACCTCAAAGCACCCCTCCTCCTCCCCGCCCCCCAACTCACGCTGTCACACACACACCAACAACAACTATGGTGGCAGCAGCTATAAATATTGCTACGACTTTTATACCAACATTTTCTCACAGAACACCAACAACACCAGCTACAGCAACAACAGCAACAAGGTCTCATGCAGAGACGCAGCATGTTACGCGTGCATGAGCACTTGTTGACGTTGAATCCACCTCGGAGCAGAACTGTGATGTTACGAGTGTAGTAACCCATGAACCACATTACCCAGCATGCTATATGGGTTTGGAGCATGCGTGGAAACCCACAGGTACGTCCCGGCGTGGATTTTGCGTTCTCAATAGGGGTGGGCGATACTGGGAATTTTGGTATCGATCCGATACCAAGTAAATACAGGGCGAGTATCGCCGATACCAATACCGATACCGATACTTTTTACATTAAATGAAATGATCATTGAATAATTTTGTAATTTTGCCTTGAGTTGGTTGATTATGATTCTGGTAAAACAAAGCACAAAGATTTTAGGCAATTTATTAATGAGCTACAACAATAGAGCAAAATTTTAACTGTATAAAAGTAATAAATTATTCCACATTTAAGAAAAAAATCACAAGTGCAAAATAAAAAAAGCAGCAATGTAAAAAAAAAAATATATATATATATATATATATATATATATATATATATACATATATACATATATATATATAACAATGTCAACATCACAACAGAAAATACCTTCCATTGCACTAATAAAATGTACACTACAGTTAACCTTAACCTTTGGCTCTCTGCTCACACAACCCTCTCTTGGGTTGCCCCTTTTGGCTCTGATTTCATATTGACAACAGATTTATAGGTTTTTGTTCAGGAACAGTAACATGTTGACATAGAGGGAGAGAGGTGCGCCGATCAGAAGCGGCGGTCAGAGCGGAGGAAAGTAAAGTAAAGACGACAGAAGAGAAACTGCAGTATCGATCTCATCACACTAGTATCGATCTGATACCAATACTCAGCTTGGTATCGATACTATCGATATCAAGATCGATACGCCCACCCCTAGTTCTCAAGTAAATACACAAGCCTATGTACAATACGATGTGTAAACAGCGATACATGTTTTGATGCCGACGCCAAGACAATACGGTGCCGTCCTCGTGTGAGGAGGGCCTAAAACTGCCGTAACTCCTCGAGTAAACGAGCTGACCGAGCAGTAGAGGTAGAGAGAGAGAGAGAGACAGAAGATTCAATGAGCCATACCTGAGTGAGTAACAGGTGGTTATCAGTATTTTCTGTCTAAATAATGTATAAATATTGTAAATAATAGCATTAGGATCATTCTGGAGTGAGTTCTTGCCGTTCTTTTGCTGTGTATTCAATATTTTGAAATTGATCGTCTTTTTCCGTCAAAGTTCGTGCTTTATGGATTTAATCGATCGTACTCTGGAAAGATTAGAGGAGAAAATATCGAGGATATCTGCCAGGGAGAGGAGGAGGAGACCAGAGGAGAGTCATGAAGGGGGCTAACTGCCTCAGGGACTATTGTTAGTAAAAAAAAAAAAAAAGGGCCATGACATGGTCTAAAATAACGAGCTGTAACATGGACACTAATGCTGCAGGCAAACTAAAATCTGTGAGTGTTTGTAAAATAGATTGTTTGTTGTTCGTTTTCAGTTGTTTATAAAGAGAATCCTGTTTATAGTTCAAATCTGTTTTTTTCTTTTCTTGTAATCACACTGTTTAAGCATTTATATCATAATAATGACAAATACTTGCAAGAATTGTTTACATTTAATTCTAATGAAGGAAGGGTAATAAATGTACTCAAAGGGCATTTGTAGACACTTTTATTGACAAAAAAGACAAAAAAAAAGTGTTATGATTATAATATTAAAGGGGTTAAAAATGATTTCAATTTTGTGTTAAAGTACATTTTGAACACTTTGAGCACACTGCAACAATACCATGATAATGATAATTTTGGTCACGATAACCGTGATATGAAATCTTAATATCGTTACATCCCTACAGCTGAGGAGGCTGCAGAGGAGGAGGCCTCGAGCCCCACGCCTCACCTTTTCTGCTATCCAGCACAAAGCAACTTCTCCGGGCAGAAGTACCCGCTGAGCCACGTGGCAGGCATCCAGGCGCGGCGCCTCTACCCGGCATGTGCCCACCCAGGCCGCTGGTTCGTGCTACTGGATGCAGCGTCCCACGTCAGCTGCTCCCCCCTGAACCTTCAGGACTGCCCCGCTGACTTCATCCCCATCTCCTTCTACAAGCTGTTCGGCTTCCCCACTGGTCTGGGGGCTCTGCTGGTCCACAGAGACGCTGCTGCCATACTAACAAAGACGTACTTTGGAGGAGGCACAGCAGCCGCTTACCTGTCCACAGAAGACTTTTATGTTCCTGCCTCGAACCTCTCTGACAGGTAGAGTGCTTAAAGGTGTTTCATTCTAAAAGCTTCAAGCTGCTCTGTTAAAGCTGTCGTGTGTAGAAGCACCAAACAGAAATATGGGGTATAATGTTTCTGTTTTTATGTACACTTTGGTTTTCTTTTTTATTAAGTTAGAACAATCTTTTTATATCTATGAACTAGGGCTGGGCGATATGGCCAAGAAATAAAATCCCAGATTTTTTTCCACAACACTCGATTTACAATTTTAATCGATTTTTCCCTCCCTAAAAGAAACAAAACTCCCAGTGACATAAGAATGAAACAAATCAAGTTTTGCCTTTATGTTGTCTAAATGTTTCCCTCTTAAAGTCAAAATCTGGGTCATTAAAGGTTGATTATGTAGTATAAACGTAGGCAGGTTTGTCTACATAAACACGAAAAAAGTATTTTTACAGTATTAGCATGAAACTCTCTGATCAATATTTAATCTACTTAAATAACAAATACAAGCCTATAAAAGTGCTTGTGCAAACCCTACAAGGCCGACCATCATGAAAATTGTAATTTTTTTTTCAAAAATTGCAGCTACTTACAATTGGACTAAGGCAAGAAAAAAATCTGGATTTTAAATTTTTTAAATTTTCTGCAGAAAATAATTCAAATTAATCGATTTAATCGATTTTTTGCCCAGTTTTAGTATGTACTGTGGGTCTCCTCTCTGGGGAGGCTGACATAACAATCAGCCATGTTGTCTATGGGTGGGATTTGCCTGGTACCTCCTAAAACAAGCTAGTTTTAGTACCTACTCCGCTCTGGTTCCAAGCGAGCTGAGTCCATACTAAAAGATGACGTCACCGACTGCCGGCTACTGATTGGTCAGACAATGTCGTCATCGATGAGTCATGAGCGCGACGACCTAGCATGCTAGCAGTAGCTACCATTAGCTTACCCTCATACGTCTTTTCTTTGCAGCTGGATTGCTCTCGTCCTCGGCTTCATTCTGTTGTATAGCTTCCAAAACTCTCCTGTGCTTCTCAAGGGGTATTTCTTCTTACCACCTGCAGCCTTCTTCTGCTTTCCTTTTTTACTCGCTTTGTGACAAAAAGACACAGATTGTTGTGTCGCGCTCAAAATGACATCACCGCAGAGCCGCTCAGCTGTTTACAGGGACACTGCACCCCGTTGGGCAGGCGACTGGGGCTAATGGAAAAGGGCCATAAGTTATGATAATTGTTGGATATCATTTCCTCTGCCAAGGAGTTTTTGTTATTGCCTGTTTGTTTGTTTGTTTGTTTTTCTGTTAGCAACATAAATCAAAAAGTTTTGGATGGATTTTGATGAAATTTTCTGGAAATGTCCGGATTGGGACAAGCACCAAATAATTAGATTTTGGAGTGATCCAGATCACCGTAAAACCGCCATGATGAAAAATGTGATTTTCATGAATAACATCTGAACTAAAATAGATATCATTATGAATCCAGTTGCTAATGGTATGTTTCCATGGTCAAGGAATCTAAATATTTACATGAAATAAAGGTAGGAGTAATATTTATGCTGAAAATCACAGTATGGGAGAGGACTGTGGCGCTGGCGGAGGTCTGCGCTCTCCCGTGCTGGATCATGGCATCAATGATTTTATTCCTCTGACGGCCTGAGTGGTTGGTGCCTCTGTTCCTTCTGTGTCTTTACCTGGTGGTCAGTATTGAACACCTCCATGAGTATCTTTGTCCAAAAGAAGCACCAGATCAGTTGAGATCTGGTTTCAATGGGGACTGGAGTTGTGGTTTTCCCATCCCTAGTCTTTACAGTCTGACGGCCTGGTGAGCACCATGTGTGCCTGAATCAGTTTTTCATGTTTTAAACAAACACTCTGAGTGAAAAAGGCTTTTCTGCTGTTTTAACAGAAGAACACGGACGGAGCCCTGTGGCTTCACGCCTACCTTAAATTTATCTTGAAGAGCACCTGGTACCAACAGGAGATCAGCAGCCTGCACTGTGAACACCAGCTTTCATTTTTACTGCACTGTTTTCCTCCTCTGTAGATTTGAGGACGGCACCGTCTCTTTCCTGGACATCATTGCTGTGAATCATGGTTTTGATGCTCTTTACAGAATCACAGGTACTGTAACCATATCCTGATCTATGAGACTATCAAACCTTCATTTTAGAAGTCTTCTGCTTTAGGTTGACATGAAATCATCCTGTTTACATCCTCAGGGGGCATGCACAACATCCAGCAGCATACATTTGGCTTAGCACGCCACACGTACATGCTGCTGTCAAGTCTTTGCCATGGCAACAGGAGGCCGGTGGCACTGATATACGCTGAAGGCCAGTTTGAGAGTCCGAGCACACAGGGTGCTATCCTCAACTTCAACCTCCTCGATCCTCATGGACGGATAATTGGATACTCTCAGGTGCATTAATAAAAACACACCACAGCTGTCTGATCATCAGCGTGTTTATGCACAGAGCGAGCAGTCATCATTAGAACCCTTCTTCTCCGCTCAGGTGGACCGGATGGCCAGTCTTTACAACATCCACGTGAGAACAGGCTGCTTCTGCAACACCGGGGCCTGTCAGCACTTCCTGGGGATCAGTGATCAGCAAATGAAAAGAAACCTGCAGGTAAGTGATCACAGGATAAAAGAGAGTCTGGATGTGTCTGCAGAATAAAAACACACCCTCCTTCTGCTCAGGCAGGCCACGTCTGCGGGGACAGCATCGACCTGGTGGATGGCTGGCCAACCGGATCTGTCCGTGTGTCTTTTGGCTACATGTCAACATTTGAAGACTGTCAAAAGTTCCTGAAGTTTATAGTGGAGTGTTTTATAGAGAAGCCAGTCACAGTGGACCAGGACAGATTGAAGAAGCTGAAAACAGCCACCACAGCACAGCTGGGCTCATTTGAAGACCATCGAAATAAAATCTTTAACGGAGTAAAGCATAAAATTAACAAGAAAGAAATGTTAATGGAAGCATTGCCAAGAGAGATTGGACCCAAAGCTGAGGCTTACACTCTGACCAACATCTACATCTACCCCATCAAATCATGTGGAGCTCATGAGGTTTAAGAACTCTCACAGCTCTGGTAACACCTTACTTAAAGGTCTAGTTTATAATGCGTTAGAAGCACATGCACAAGACGTTATAATGCATGTATAATGCTTCATAAGTGTCATTATAATGGTGTATAACCATGTATAAGAACTTGTACCAAGGTTTATAAAGTATTACAAGTGTGGACATAATGTATTATAATCAAGCCTTTATAATGTTTTATACCTGCATACTCAAGTGACAATTTTTTTTGAAAAAATAAAATATAAAGGATGTTGCAGATTATTCTCTACATATCAATACAATTAAAATCTGTAAAAAAAAAAAAAAAAAAAACCTGCATAGCTCACAAATTAAAATTCTAGCACCTGAGAGGACTGAAGAATGCAATTTATAACAACATAACATATTATTGATATTTATAAGGAATTACGCCCTTTCTGTAACCCAGAATTTAGTGTCTGTTCTATGTTGAGCAGTTCTATGTGTGTCTTTACTCCTGTCTAGAGTTAGGATGGTTCTAATGTGACCCAGGACTTCAGATTCTTCATTCTAAACTCTTGTCACTTGAGTCTGCAGGTATAAAACATTATAAAGGCTTGATTATAATACATTATGTCCACACTTGTAATACTTTATAAACCTTGGTACAAGTTCTTATACATGGTTATACACCATTATAATGACACTTATGAAGCATTATACATGCATTATAACGTCTTATGCATGTGCTTCTGATGTATTATAAACTAGATCTTCAGGTAAAGTGTTACCACAGCTCTTCCTTTCTCATTTTCTGTCCGTCATTTTTCTCTCCCACCTCATTTTGTGCTGTCCTTTATGCAGGTCCATGACTGGCCGGTGGGGCCTCGTGGTTTGCTGTATGACAGAGGGTGGATGGTGGTGAATAGAAACGGTGTGTGCCTGAGTCAAAAGAGAGAGCAGCGTTTATGTCTCATTCATCCACAAGTCCACCTGCCCTCCAACAAATTGCTCCTGCGAGCCTCGGGTCAGACAGTCCAGCAGATGCTCTCAGAAATAAACACTGACAAACCAAAGCCATGCCCAGCAGCTGGATTCCTGTTATCGTTTTTTCTGACTGATTTTTTTTCTTGTTGCTCTGCAGGGATGGACACAATTTCAGTTCCCCTGGAAAACAGCTCCCTGCACACATGTCACGAAGTGTCTCAGAATAAAGTCTGTGGTGACAGGTGAGCTGGCAAAACATTGGAGGAACCATTTAGGAAAATCATCTAACTGTGATTTTTCCCCAATATTGTGATTTACTCTGCAGTTGTTTTAATGTTCCTCATCTTATGTATTCTTAAACAAACATAAGCAGTAGATCTTTTTATAGTAAAACCAACATGACATTAAATTAATCTAAGGATAAAAGATTTGAGAAAAAGTGGAGAAGTGAAGAACAGAAACAAAATTGGTAGAAAATTGTAAAAACTGGGTAAAAATGGTATGAAAGCGGAAAAAGGTTAATAGATAGGTGCAAAATAGGTATGAAATTGAAAAAAAGGGGACAAATTGGTAAAAATCTAAAAGTGGCTTAGGAAAATTGATTCTAGCAGCAAAATTGGGAATTAAATTTTAAGTTAAATTTCAAAAAACATGTAAAAATTCCAAAAATGGTTCTGACAGTGGCCAAACAAAGACGAATGGGGTCAAAATAGGCATAAAGTTGTAAAAACGGGGTTAAAAAGGTAAAAATGGTCCAAAAGTGGGTAAAAAGTGTATGAATAGAGGTAAAAAAAAATAGGCATGAAATTGCAAAAAACACATTTTGGGCTAAAAATATTGAACATTTTGCGATTTGAAAAATGAAACAAGCCATATTGTGATTTAATCTAATTTGTAATCAATTGTTCAGCCCTAGCAACATCAGAGCATCAAAAACAGCAGCTTCTGGAAACACATGAGCACATATTTGTTGAGCTTTTTTGTTCTTTAAAGGTGCAGTGTGTAGAATGTGGCATTTTATACATCCACCGCATTTCGCTAAACAGAAACGGTGAATATAGGAGATACATGTTTCTATTTGTATGTAAAGTCCATCAAAGTAGGAGTTCAATCATCCCCATAAAACGTTTGTTTTATTTTTATTTAGTTAGAAAAATCTTTATAAAAAGATTACATTACCGTGGGCCGCTGTTTCGTGTAGGCCGACATATTGATCCGCCGTGTTGTCTACGGGTGGTTTTTAGGGACAAAAAGAACAAAACGCGAATCTGTCCGCTGGTTCTGAAATCTACCTGGAATGCAGGTGAAGAAGAGGAGAGGATGGCAGTGGATGCATAGAAAGTTGTTACTCTGTCCTAGGGATTCAAACTGTGTGTATAAACACACACACAACATAAACTGTGTGCTGTGTTCAGGATCCTTTTTGGTCTTCACAGTGTTCCGTTGCTCAGTGACGTGACGTTTTGGTTACGGTTAGGTTCATTCTAGAATCTGAACGCTAGATGTCGCTAAAATGCCAAATTCTACACACTGCAGCTTTAAAGTACGTTATCCCGTTTGTCCTGAGGCTGCATCAGTGTCCCACGGTAACATGCATAACTCCTTTTATTTATTATTTCAGTATAGATACAGACAATAGACAGAGAGCAGTCTTCTGTATTCATGCATGATAAGTTCAGAGTTAAAAACAGCGTTGTATTTAGTGATCTGGGATAAGTTATTGCACCAAACAGTCTGCGTCAGCTGGGGTAGACCTCCCTCAGGCCTGAACATCATCCTCCTCCTTCCTCCAGGGTGGAGACGGTCGACTGTGGAGACGAGGCTGCTTCGTGGCTCTCAGATTTTCTTGGACAGCCCTGCCGTCTGATAAGACTGAATCCTGATTTCACCCGAGAAGTGAAGAAGAGGCTTGGTGAAGGTACCTGACTTTTTTATTTACTCCAGTGTTAAAATGATCGTACAGCTAATGCATGAGACAGTTTCATTACTGTTTGTTAAGGCTGTGACAGTAAACACAGCTCTTCTCTGACATATGAACTCAAAAATGTCTTTATTTGTTTGGCTTGCAGATTGCTGTGTTGGTATTCTTGTTTAATGACTACAAGAAAACATGAAATCCAGATAGAGCATGACAATGCTAAAACTAGGGCTGAACAATTAATTACAAATTGATTAAATCACAATATGGCTTGTTGCAATTTTCAAATCACAGAAGGTTCAATATATTTAACCCAAAATGTGTTGAACATTTTGGCATTGTGATGTAGTGTTTTGCAATTTCATGCCTATTTTTACCTCTATTCATACATCTTTTTACCCACTTTTGGAAGGTTTTACTTTTTTTAACCCAGTTTTTATAACTTTATGCCTATTTTAACCCCATTCATCTTTTTTTGTCCACTGTCAGAACCATTTTTGGAATTTTTAAATGTTTTTTGAAATTTAATTTCAAATTTAATTCCCAATTTTGCTGCCATAATCAATTTTCCTAAGCCACTTTTGGATTTTTTGTCAATTTTCCCAATTTTTTTTTCAATTTCATACCTATTTTGCACCTATTTATTAACCTTTTCCACTTTCATACCATTTTTACCCAGTTTTTACAATTTCATACCTATTTTGCTTCTGTTCTTCACTTCTCCACTTTTTCTCAAATCTTTTATCCTTAGATTAATTTAATGTCATATTGGTTTTACTATAAAAAGATCTACTGCTCATGTTTGTTTAAGAATACATAAGATGAGGAACATTAAAACAACTGCAGAGTAAATCACAATATTGGAGAAAAAAATGTGATTAGATTATTTTCTCAAATCGTTCAGCCCTAGCTAAAACTTGTAACAGCATCTGTTAAAGCAAATGACTTAAATGAACACAGGGTGGTGCAGAAATTACAAGCCAGCTATCATGAGTAACATTTAAGTTTACAATCCCAGCACTGGGCCAAGAGTCAGCTGCAGCATGGAGGCGAATATGATCAAAATGAATATGGATCAGAATAACATGAATAACAAGATAAAAACAGCAAATAAATGCCAGAGATTTGTTTTGGTTTTCACCAATCAGACTAAGTTTTGTAGTTTTGATGGATACTTGGCCAAACTACTTCATTAATTAACTCTTCAGCTGGTTAACTAAACTAAACAACTGTAATGTTTCATCATAGGCAGCTGTGTGACATGCTGCAGAACATATTTAATAAAGATGTTTTGAATATTTCTTTACATGAATGAGTCTCAATGAGGTTAGGTATGATGGATTTAAAGGTCATATGCAGATATTGTGCTCTTTGGTTCTTTTTTTTTTTTTCTTTTTTACAAAGAAGGTATTTCTCCTCTGTTTGATAGAGTCATCTGGGTTTTGTGTTATGGCTTGTTTAACGTAGCCGAAGAAGCAGCATCTTTTTAAATGTCACAAGTCTCCAGAAATAAACTTAGGCCTCCTGCACAAGCCAGGCTCTCCATCCAAGACATCTTTATTCTGAACCTACATAATAAAAAGCTCTCAGGTTAATGTTCAAAAAAAGACTTTATAATAAATATTTTAGACCCTGAACACATGCAGTGATGACCTTAATAACATCAAAACAGACAGACAGACAGACAGACAGACACTTTAATGATCCAAGATTGTTATATCGGTCCCTCTTCATGATTTCACCACACGACTCTTTACAGATCACCCCATCAAAAGTAATCTTGCACAGCAGCTGGATCAGTCTGATTTAATGACTGTAATCAGGCAGATTCATCTAACCAAACTCTAATCTACAATAATTATGATCAACCCAAATCAACACGGTCCAATCAGCATCCTTTTGAGCCGCTACAAGCGAGACGACAACAGGAAGTGACTGAACTACAGCATGTTAGCATGGATGCTAACAGATCAGTGGCAGATTTATCAGATCAGCACTTCTCTGTTAAATGAAACACAAATGACTATATGATCTGATTGGCCTGTAATGAATGCTGATTGACAGATAGATCATCCAATCACCAGCCAGATATGCTTCTGTAAAGGTTCAGCCCTCCCCAAACACTTTCTATGGACTCTTTACCAATCGGACTAGTGAAATATATTGGGTGTTCCATCTGGTGTGCCAGGTTTCATAACTGACCCTGTAATTCTGGTTTGCTCCTCTTAATTATCAGACCTTTTGCCATCAATGCAGTATCACTGGGCAGCTCTTATTCTCTCTTTTCTGTAAATCTGTAAGTTTCTTGATAAAAACGTTTTTTAACAGAAAGAGCGATCTGTGGGTGGATGACCCAGTAAAACAATGTGCTAGTGGAAAGTTAAGAGAGAACTTTATATACCCAAATTATACAACGGACACAGACAGAATATTGACCCCGTATATACTTGCCGTCGGCATCAAAACATGTATCGCTGTTTACACATCGTATTGTACATAGGCTTGTGTATTTACATGACAACGCAAAATCCTGTATTACATATGCCTATGCCATGCTGTGTCTCTGCATGAGCACTTGTTGCTGTAGCTGGTGTTGTTGGTGTTGTTGTTGTTCTGTGAGCAAATGTTGGTATAAAAGTCATAGCAATATTTAGGGAGGAGGGGTGCTATGAGGTCACCGTCTTTTCTGGACTTATCTGTCAATATCACCAGATCGATAGTTTATTTTACCGGAGTCTTACAAATTCGTACTCGTGTGAAGCCCACCAGAGTTTAAGACTGTAGAATGATTTTAATACCAGAAGTGCTCAGAAAGCACAGACCCCCACTAAGGCACTTCTGCCATTGTTTGCTATAGGGGTGGGCGATATGGCAAAAATATTACATCACGATTTTTTAAATATAAAATCATGATCACGATTTTATCACGATTCTTTGATTTTTCTACAGTAATTTGCATGTTTGACCATTTTTCCCCCATGTTTAACATATAAAACATTTAAAACCCTAAAAGGGAAAAAAAGACAATTTAAGCCAAAGAAACTTTCTGAACAGGTTTTAATTTAAATAGAGCAGTTTTTATAAAAATCTGCAATAAATGTAAACATAAAAGGTAATGAACAACAGTAAAGTACACTTTTGTAACATAAAAAGTAAACACACCAAATAGCTTATTGAAAAGGGTCAAATATAAATACAAAGTTAAGTAACTGGTTATCTCTTAAAGTTCAACAGTTTAGAACAAATGTTATCTAACTGCAGTGTCTATAATCTGAGTGAATAATACAGCTGCTTTAGAACAGATTTTTGTTAAGACATCTTCAAGCTTTTATCTCCTTTTCTCTTTCTACCATGGCTTCACGCTACATAACATGACAGGAGATCCCACCATGCACTGCGCGTAATGTGCTACGATTGGCTAGTCTGGTGCACGTCAAAGTCTCTGTGCCCACACAGACGATCTGACGATCTTTCTGCTTTATGAGATCATCCCCACGTTATAATCCTTAACGATTTAATATCGTCATATCGCACACCACTAGTTTGCTGTGTTATTATCAAAAACATGGAAAACTGCACCATTGTGCAATTATAAAAAAAAATCTTTATTTTCAGATTCAAATCAACAACAAAATCAACTCCACTCTCTCCTGTGCCATGAACTCCATTTCCTAAAAATCTAATCAGAATTAATCTAGAACTTTTCAAGTTATCCCTGTAACAGACAGGTGACCTGCAAAAACACATTCTCCTGGTGGAGGTAAAACAATGAGTACTGCTGGAACTGCAGAGAGCCTTTACTGTAATTAATCTAAACAGAGCTGGACAACATGATCACCTTCAGTAAAATAATATACTGCAGTGTTAAAACACCGTTATTGCAGCCTGAATGAAGGCTCTTCATCAACCAAATCTGTGCCTTTAAACAAATTTAAAAATAAAATCTAAAATGAAGAACTAGCTAATACAACAAACTGAAGTAAACAGCCTCTTGTCTTAATCTCAAATGAAATTTAACTAGCAAATTTCATTTTTCATGGTAAAATGTTTTCAGAGAAAGTCTCGCTCCAGGCTGTTTTGATTTCTATTTTGTTTTTTCGCCCTAAACATTTTAGCTCTGTGTTACCGCTGACTGACATGTGTTCAAATGTCTTTAAATCACACGGATACGTTTAAAAGGTTTTGTTCCTGTTGAGCCCCTCTTGTTCATTTGTCCTCTTTCTTACTATGCTTTTTGTAAAGTGCTCATTTTGATCACCATCAACGATATTTTTCATCTTTATAAAATCAGGTCTTTTCTTTTTGTCCCAGTATAATGTGATGGTATAATATGAATGTTTTCCATTCTAGTGTCCGCCTCCACATCTCTGTCCCTGGTGAATGAAGCTCAGTATCTGCTGATCAACAGAGCCAGTGTGCAGCTCATTCAGGAGATCATGAGCAGCAGGTCTGAACACTCACAGCTGATGGATGCTGCCGTAGAAAACTTCAGGATGCTTGTACATTTACGTCTTAGTGGATCATTTACAAAGTGGGAAAAAAAGATGCTGAATCTCCGTCTCATTTTTCAGGCAGGGCGATTCTGAGGCTGATCGGCTTCCCAACACGCAGAACGTCATCAGTCGCTTCAGAGCCAATTTAGTGGTTGCTGGAGAAGAACCGTTCGAGGAGGATAATTGGTCTCACTTGATTATTGGCAGCACTCAGTTTGTGGTGAGCTGGCACTTACAGATAAATGGGGAGGCCGTCACATGCACTGGGAGCAGCTTCTTCATGGCTGACTGTGTTCCTCTAAGGTGACCGGTCAGTGTGGGAGATGCCAAATGGTGGGAGTGGACCAGGAAACTGGGACCAGAACCAAAGAGCCGCTGTTGTCTCTGTCAGCCCACCGCACGGGCAAGGTCAGTCTGAGAGCTGAGAGCGTGTGCACGGAGAGGGAGCGTCTGAACGTGCATGAGCAATGATTAACAGCTCATTATAGTTCATATCTGATCAACTAATGACAGGACAGCAGACAGTGCATGTGGCCATGTAGCAATCAATCAATCAATCAGTCAATCAATCAGTCAATCAATCAGTCAATCAATCAATCAATCAATCAATCAGTCAATCAACCAATCAATCAATCAGTCAATCAATCAATCAGTCAGTCAATCAATCAATCAGTCCATCAATCAGTCAATCAATCAGTCAATCAATCAGTCAATCAATCAATCAATCAATCAATCAATCAATCAGTCAATCAACCAATCAATCAATCAGTCAATCAATCAATCAGTCAGTCAATCAATCAATCAGTCCATCAATCAGTCAATCAATCAATCAAACAGTCAATCAATCAGTCAATTAATCAATCAGTCAATCAATCAATCAAACAGTCAATCAATCAGTCAATTAATCAATCAGTCAATCAATCAGTCAATCATTCAATCAAACAGTCAATCAATCAATCAGTCAATCAATCAGTCCATCAATCAGTCAATCAATCAATCAATCAGTCAATCAATCAGTCAATCAATCAGTCAATCAATCAATCAGTCAATTAATCAATCAATCAATCAATCAGTCAATCAATCAATCAAACAGTCAATCAATCAGTCAATCAATCAATCAGTCAATCAATCAATCAATCAGTCAATCAATCAGTCAATCAATCAATCAGTCAATCAATCAATCAATCAGTCAATCAATCAATCAGTCAATCAATCAATCAATCAATCAGTCAATCAATCAAACAGTCAATCAATCAGTCAATCAATCAATCAGTCAATCAATCAATCAGTCAATCAATCAGTCAATCAATCAATCAGTCAATCAATCAATCAAACAGTCAATCAATCAGTCAATCAATCAATCAATCAGTCAATCAATCAATCAGTCAATCAATCAGTCAATCAATCAGTCAATCAATCAGTCAATCAATCAATCAGTCAATCAATCAGTCAATCAATCAGTCAATCAATCAGTCAATCAATCAAACAGTCAATCAATCAGTCAATCAATCAATCAATCAGTCAATCAATCAATCAGTCAATCAATCAGTCAATCAATCAGTCAATCAATCAATCAATCAATCAGTCAATCAATCAATCAGTCAATCAATCAGTCAATCAATCAATCAATCAGTCAATCTTTATTTGTAGAGTAAAAAAACTTTTATCCCAGGAGAGTTTATGTAGAGCAGGCTGAAGCCAAACACAGACAGTATATGCACATACAGGCACACACACATATATATATCTATATCTATATATTGATATCTATCTAATCGTTTTTTACTGATTTTTTTTAAATGCTTCGTTTTAGTCTGTGTTAATAATCCACTTTTAAATGCAGTCCAGTCTTTTGAAGAGAGAGTATAAACAGCTGGTTAAAATATATTGTTGAATAAATCCTAAAAACAGACTCACATGTGATGTGTTTTTTTCCTGATATAGTCTGTAGGCATCATCATTGTTCATCTTTTACTGGTGTTAAAAAAGCTAACTAAAGATTGAAAAAATCAGCAATATAGTAGAATTGCAATTTAAATCAAATCGGCACAAAAAAATATCCTAAAAACAACAAAATAAAACACTATTCTGTGGATCAGTCTGAAGTTATGAAAGTGCACAGCAAATGAATGTGCCATGATCATTTGTGGTGTGGCAGGTTTTAATGTTGTTTACAATCTATGATATGAATATTTACGACAATAAACCAAATAGAAACATTTTAGAATAACGTACTGACTTCTTTTCATGCATTGTTTTGTTAATGTAAGGCTTTTAAAAAGTAAAATCACTAACAATAGGTTGTTCTAATGCTGCAAAAGAACAAATATACCAAAAACAACTGTGTGAATAAATAAGTTTCTGATTTAAATCCACATTCTGATTCATAGTTTGAGCAGTGACGATGCAAAGCGTCGTCACATCAGTCCATGGTTTAGATCCATATGTAAAGCCCTGACTCACCTGTCTGTGTCGGCTAATTAAATATTTCTTATATGTGCAGGTCAGCACCTGATGAACTGATAATTGAGTGCTCTGATTGGTTAAAGGTTGATCTCTGCCTGTCTGTTTCCTCTTCAGGTGACGTTTGGCGTGTACCTGTCCCAGCAGCTCGCTGACAGCCCCGCAGCGTCACACGTCCTCTCTGCTGGCTCAATGATTCGGCCAAAGCTGCTCAGAGCTTGAAGAAGTCGTCCGGCCTCTTGATTATCCTCCATATTGACACATTTATTTGTCCTAAGTGGTCACTTCTGTGCTGAACATCCAGAGATTATCTGTTTCTCTTCCTCTGTCTGCTCTCTAATGCCCTTACAACAGAATTCATTTTTTAATGTATTCAAGTCTCTTCTGAAAATGGATGAGATTTTAAATCTTCCTTTGCAGTTAAGGGTTTAATATGTTTGATAAAGGAGATGTGGCATGTTGGAAACAGAAGAACCTGAAGGTTTTACTGATTTCATGTTCATGCTCATGTCTGATGGGATGCATTTGTCAAGCTGTTAACATCTCAAACGTCCAGTGCCTTCATTAATCTGAATCTTACTGCTGCTTTAATGAAATAAAAACTAAGTTAAGACACTGAGTTTATGCCGACAGCGTCAGGGCCAGCTCTTGCCATTTGGGCGCCCCCTGGCAAAGTCCTGATTTGAGCCCCCTCCTGCCCCCAACGTCAGCCTGTCAGGACGTTAAGGAGTTATACTCGGTGGTATTTTTAATAAGCCTTTTTTCCTAAACAGCTTTATTTTTGTACTCCAGGTAAAATACTATCAGGACTTCAGGGGGCTCAGTAAAGTGAGACAGGATGCACGAGCTGTTTGGGGCTCAGAGCTGTTAGGGCTGTGGAAAGGCCTGGGGCTTTTTTTGATACTTTTGTCTGAATTGTACATTTTTAACATTTTATTGACAACCAAAGAGCACAAACAGATCATTACATTGTCCTATTTAATAACTAATTTACAACTGAAATAATAAAATGTATTTTAAAATGGCATTCTCTGGTATTGTTGTCTTTAAGTTTCATTTATTGTGCTTTAACAGTTTTTATTGTAGCAGTGGTTCCACTGATGGTGGTTATATTACTTAGACAGTCTTTTTGCACATATATGATATGCACACATCCAAACTCATTCTTCCTGATATCAGTACTGATGTCCACATCTGAACACATGTTCTGTAAAGATCACTTCCAGAGGAAGTGAATGCAAACCTGACGCAGCAGCTCCACCTTAAACAGGCTGAAGTCTGGGTAGCTCTGAGCAGGAACAGCCCTCCCACGTCCTCAGCATGGCTGCAGTAGGGGTGGGCCACACCAGACTTTCTATAAGAACTGCAGTGACTGTTTTAACTTAAATTAACTTTTTTTCCTTTGAGTCTAAACTCTTGTTTTGTGGTCTCATGTTCCTGCCTGCTGCCAAAACACTTTGTAAACCAATGTTTTTAAAATTGATATACAAATAAAGTTTATTATTATTATATTTAAGGTACAGTATTACTAAATCACTTTATATTTGCTCCTTAAGCCTCTGTCTCCTTCCTGAAGATAACCTGCAGTATGTCAGAGGCCAAGCTGCCTGATATCCCATAATAAAATGATCTGTACGGTGTGCGTGTTAAGGTGGCTCCAGCAGTCCTGTGTGAGTCTGTGTGGGGTTAAACAGCAGCAGGGTCGTGCTGCCTTAAGCTGCTTAAATCACCGACTGCACTTTGATCAAACTTTTCTGATGACCTCTTTTGGGCCTGATGATCGGACTGTAGATTAAACCTTTACAGTTTCTTTCCTCTGTCAGCTCTCCAGCCATGGCACGGAAACGGGTCCGAGCAGCGAGTCCACCTCCCGCCGTCAGAGAGGCCCGGAAGGCGGACCGAGCCCGGGGGAAGGCGGGGGAACCGTGAGTATGGTCGTCCTGGACCGGGACCACACACCTCCACCAGGTGTCTTTTAATTAAGAGTCTTAATGTTCTCAGAAACTCAGACTGTGGCCGTGGGTGGACTTCCGGGTGTCGTGTTCAGCGTGAGCTCCACATTTTACTCACAGCTTCTGTTCTGTTAACAAAGTTAGAGCCAAACAGTGGAGACTGTCTTTGAGTCAGTTCATGCCTTTTGTTCTTTAATGCACAGGCTGTAATGGATCAGCTGCTCCACCTTAAACAGGCTGTAATGGATCAGCTGCTCCACCTTAAACAGGCTGAAGTCTGCAGCTCTGAGCAGGAACAGCCCTCCCACGTCCTCAGCACAGGCTGCAGTAGGGGTGGGCCACACCAGACTTTCTAAATCCACATCATACCCACGGGTTTCACTGTTATTTTCCTGATTCTAACATGCAATCAAATATTTTTTCAATGTTTTCCGTTGGCCAGAAGCACATTATTTATCTACATGAATTAAATACGACTGAACAAACTTTTGGGGAGTAACAAACCATAGAATTATATATTTTCCTTTCCATCATTCCTGCTTTCATTTGCCTCAAATTGTGAAGTGTCTGCAGTAGGGCCCGACTGATACATCGGCTGGCCTATTAAATCGGCCGATTTTAGCCCTTTTCAAAGTATTCAACCTCGCTCAGAGTTTTGCCGATGTAACGCCGATATATTTGTAATTTCTCATAAAGCAGTAAACGCTGTTTGGTGTCCAAGCCGTGCAGAATGATGACGTTGTGAAACATAGCGACGCGTGTTGATGGCGGCTCATAGCTCTTAGCTGTGTATTGAAGACTCGTATACACTCACACGGAGTTGTTCTTTTAGGCCTGAAGGTCCGACATGACGAGCAACTTACAGCGGTGTACAATGTCCCGCTGCTGCTGGACACAGAGATCAGCCTCACGGACAGACCGGACACCACCGAACAGTTTTCTGACCGACGCCTCCTCTGTCATTCTCAATACTGATGAATTGGACCTTCTGGTGGCAGGAGATCAGTTTAGCTGTGACTGTTTTATTGTGATTATTTATGACAGAAATCCGTCTTTATCCGCTTGTTCCCGACACGGCAGCTAAGCTAACTAGCTAGCGAGCTAACTATGCTAATGTTAGCTTAGCTCCTCAGAGCCTACGTCATCATCAGCAGACTCATCCAGGGCAGACTTCAGCGTAGCTGGGAACTTAAATCAGCCTCTTTGAATAAGTTTGTGAGGTGTCCCACAAAACATTGTGATTTCCTCACGCACATTAACTCATGTTTACAATAAAAAAGTTGTTCTACCTGAACTAAAACCTGCTTCTGATAAACTAATGAGGACTAAAAGGCAGATGTGACAAAGAGTTCATAAACAATCTATATATTTACATTTTTAAAAAGGTAATTTGTTTTATTTTTCAGGAGTTTGCCTCAGTTTAACACACTCTTTTATTTTGTACTTGAAAGCTGCAGAGAAAAAAATAAAAGATGCCTATGAAAAGAATGTTACCTTAAATGTTTTTGTTTCTTTCCTGTTTACAACTTTATAAAAAGTTGTTTTATCTTTAGTATAATATTCCTCTAATTTTCATCAACAAGAAGTACAAGATACAGAATGACTTTTTTTTAAGGTGATATAATTAATTTCCAAGAAGTTCAATGCATTTTTGCATTTTTGTTGTACTCCAAATTTCCTCTCTGGTGCAAAGTTTAACAAATTCTAAAGGACAAAGTATTGTATGTATGTATGTAAATATATATATATATATATATATATATATATATATATATATATATATATATATATACATATATATATATATATATATTTTTCAATTAATCAGTAATCTGTATTTTTTTCTGACAAATTATGTATCGGCATCGGCCTAAAAAAATCCATATCAGGCCCTCGTCTGCATGTATGAGTCTGACTGCCTTAGCATGGAAGAGATTTCTATGACATTTTGTTATGGAACTGGATAGGGTATTATTGTTTTAGTGGAGTAATTGAGACCAGAATAAGACTTGTGAAGTATAGATACTTTGACACTGGATATGGAAACTCACATCCCTACTTTACAAGTTCTGGTCCAAGTCCTGGTCCAAGTCCTGGTCCTCCTATGAAAAGAGATCATGTGTGTATTAAACTTGGTATCTGTGTTTGAACTAAAGAAAAAATAATGAAAATCAATTTGTAATCACCAATAAATATAGAATATGTACAAAACAACATTATTAGAGGTTAAAGCCAAAATCAAGTCTGCTTAGCTGGCTGGTTAGCAGTGGTGGACAAACTGAGTGCACGGTGATGAGAGCAGCAGCTCTTTTAACACTGTTTGATTAAATGTCCTTTGCTGATCCATGAAGAGCCAAAACAGGGTTCAGAGTGACTCTAAAGACCAGCCTGGAGGTGGGCATCACGCTGGTTCACTCGACAACAAACATAAGAGATTTTTCAATGTGCTTTTGGATTATTGCTGCTAATAAACTCTTTCGAGGAAAAGTTCATGAAACTTCCTGTTTTGTTCTTCTTGATAATTAAGATTGAATGCAGCTTTAAAGTATTTATAAAAGGGCTGAGCTAAAGTTTGGGCAGTTTTTAAAATACATGAAAACCAGAAAGTAGTGTTTCGTTCAGCTGCTCTTAAGGTGTCAATAAAAATTGAAAAATGGTAAATGGTAGGGATGGGCCAATACACTTAAACCCACGATACGCTGCACCTCGATATGTCCGGGTCACGATACGATACGTCACGATACAATATCAAAAAAGTGAAAAAGAAAAAATATTACTGTGTAATTACAACTTATTTGTTTTTGTTTGAGTTGCACACAGGAAAACACAAGGCCTAACAGGCCAAACACAAACAATAACACTCTCTCTAACCCTAGAGAGGTCAGAGAGAGTGTATGCTAACGAGCGGTAGGCTTGTTTTTGCCGTCTTCGTCTTTTTTAATGAGAAAGCCAAAATACTGCCAGACAGATGACTTGTATCCAGGCAGAGCGTCCTCAATTTGACCTCATTCAACTCCATCGTTCGGCTTTTTGGAGGCAAGGTAGTTGGTGCTAATTGTTGTCGTCACTTCTGGTCACATGCGTTATTAGCGGATGTGACGTCTTTATTTCGCGATCCATTTTTTTCAAACTCGATGCATTTCGTCACGTACTGTATCGCCATATATTGCTAAATGATATTTCATCCCATCCCTAGTAAATGGATCAGAGCTTTTGTAGCATCAGCTAACACATTCATACCCTATCATACCCATTTATGCCACTGACGCAGCAGTGGGGTCAAGAATCTTGCCCAAGGACACATCACTATGTGACATCAGAGCTGTGCTTGAGCCTGTAACCACCAGACTGACCCCAGCACTCTGAGTAAAGTTCATGTTTTTGTTATCCAAAGTGAGGCACCGGCATCCTGATGCATGAACGTACACATCATCCCATCCATGCACCATCACAGGTGTGCTGTGATTGTTGAGAAGAGTCTAAAGGCCAGGGTCCACAGCATCGTTAACACTGGCCTGCCTTTGGAATATGTACACATCATTAATAACAGCTCCACCTCAACAGGTGACTCTGTCACTGCTTCAGCTGCATTACTCTGTTAATTTAAAGTCCTTGTTAAACCTGAGGGGACTCTGTCCTCTGGTGTAGGCAGGATGAGGTGGTAAAGGGAACGAGTCCCCCATGTTTGAGCTTTCAGAGTTTGAAAAGCTGTAACCTTTGACCTTTGACTGTTTGTTTCTGCATCTATGGAAAATAAAACAGTGAAGCTATGCAGTTCAGATACAATAGCCTGATTAATACAATACCAGTAAACCAGAGTACAGACTGAGATGGACGGTGTGCCTTCAGATCCAGATTTTTGGTGTGCCTATAACCACGGGGCAGGACCATGTGAGACCGTCTGATCAGGCTGATGGTGAATCATCTGTCCACTGAACCCTCCTCTGGCTGATGAAGCTGTTAAAGCAGAGGCTGGATGAACTGAAGGAACTTCTTTGTCTTTCCACCGTTGCCCCATTTGGATGAATTTTTCATAAGAGTCATTTTATTTGATTTCCCAGGATGTAAGGTGGTGCTCACAGCGCCTCCCGCTCAGACGGGCCGGCTCTGTGGAGTTTGCATGTCAACTCTAAGCTCCCCATATGTGTGGGAGTGGTCGTCGGTCTCTGTATGTCAGCCTTTTGATTGGCTGGCAGCCGGTCTGGGGTGTGCCCTGCCTCCTGCCCAGAGCTAAAACAGATGAGTGGATCAGATAATGGATGGACGGTGGACCCTTTGTCCACAGTTATGAATCCATATTGATGTTCCAGGCACGACACGCTGTGAGCAGCTGTGCACTCGCGGGCCGGTCTGCCTCTGCTGAAGCACTTGAACACAGCAGTTACAGATCTTTTGGCCTCTCTTAGTGGAGTCATCCCCACCCACATCCTCTCTCTTATGCATTAATACGTCTCGCAGAGGTGTGGAGCACATTCTCATCTCTGAATACTCCAGCTGTCTTTATTATGGGGAAGCTTGGTCTATTTTAAATGTGATGATTGTGGTTGTAAAACACTCTGATGCTCAGTATTCTCTGAATCATATTTATATCTGCAGATTATTTCCTGAAAAGCTGGTTATCAGTTTCAGCAGATGTGACACTTTTTACCAATATCTTGGTCACATATATTGGCAGTATGTAAAATGAACCAGAACCTAATAATCACTGTTACTTTAAAGGGACTGTGAGGAGTTTCTAAGTAACTAAAAAAAGTCTCCCTTTCAGATATATGCCTGATGGAAATACACACTTTAAGATGAGTTTTATAGCATCAAAATAGGTTATCTATAAATGCTATTCCTTAGCTTCACGGTCGGGTCGGACAGGGCTGGACTGGACTGGATACTCAACTTCAGGAACAAGACAATTAAAACTAGAGCAAATTTATATTATTCAGACACGTCTTAGAGCACAGGGCTGTAAGTAGCCATATATAGCCTGCTACAAAACTACAACACTAAGTTTTCCAAAAATTGCTTGTTGTCACACATCAAAAACTACCGCTACGTAACTAGAAAGAGATACATTACCTCGTGGCTTTGCATCCTGTAAGTTGCTAAAAAAAGAAGTTATAAAGCAATGCAGAGTTCTGAGGAAGGTCCGAGCTGCAATCATTAGCATCACAACAAACACACACTTTGACTTGGGTCACGTCTTTACGACAGTCGCTGCGCATGCTCATGGGTAGCAGAGTCTTTATGTGGCCAGAAGTAGATTCTCCTCATAGCACCTATAAATACTTTTCATCCCTGACAGTTTGATTTATCCTGGTCTTTATTTCCTTACAAAGATTTGCCTAAGCCTGAGAGTGTGATCTTAACCCTTGTAGTATGTTAAGGGTCAATATGACCCATTTCAGTTTTTGTTTTGGCAAAGTTCTGGCAATGTTTTCTTCTTCTTCTTTATGAAGTTTTGTGGCTGTCATTGAAAAGGTCAGGCCCAGGTCTTCCTACCGATTTGCAATAGATCTGGTAGAAAGAAATGGAAAAGATGCCAGGTCTGTCTTTCCCAAGAGGACGAGAAAACAAGCACCTCTTGTGTTAAATTCAAGACCTTCATCTGTGGAAAGCACACACTTATATTCTGTCCATCATGTGGAGAAGACTGAAATGTTAAAAATAAAAAACGGGGAAAATGGGGCAAGTGAAATAAAAAGTGTTTCTAAAGAGGGAAAACTAAAACTAAATGGCTCTTAAACATAGTGTTGCAAATGAAATGTATTTCTCTTTTCTAAATGTGTGTATAACCTAAATGAGTTTGTTATTGATGTAACCTGTTTTTGACTGTGTCGAGTGGATTCACTCAGTAAAAATGACCCACAATACCATTTTTTTTAACATACTATGAGGGTTAACTGATGGCTGATAAGGAGATCACTGTGATACATGATAACGTTATGTTATCTTGAGTCCAGTATGTTTTTGGTGTTTCTGACTCTGATCTGTGTCCTCAGGTCCAGAGGGTGGCTGAAGAAAGGCTTGTTGGTCTTCTTTGTGGTCCTCCTGTTGGCTCCTGTCTCTCTGGTGAAGCTCCATGAAATAGCCCAACACCTCGTTTACACTCACAGATGTAGGTGCACCCCCTTTCTGATCTGTACTGTACATTCTGAATACTGAAAATAAAACATAATGTTCTCTTGTTTCCTGCTCACAGTAAGAGTGCCGTTCTTTGTTGACCTTGGCCGACCTTCAGAGTTCTCTCTTAATCACACTGTGAACACGTACATCACACCTGAGGAGGGGATATCCCTGGGCCTGTGGTGAGAACACACCCAGAGTTTTACTCCTCCCTCTGATGTCTAAAGGTTAAGACTTTTATTCCGTCCCGTTATCAGCTGTGTTGTTCTGACTTTATTAGGCACACGGTCCCTGAGAGTCTGTGGAAGGAGGCACAGGGGAAGGACTTGGCGTGGTACCAGAGCCGTTTAGGTGATGGACATCCAGTTTTCATCTATCTCCACGGGAACACGGGCACAAGGTATGATAAATAATGTGTTTGTATCACAGCTCGGTCTGGAAAAGGCAGAGTGAAACTGCCACAGCCTGACATATCTGTCTTTTTATTTTGGAAACATCAACTCTGTTCCTGAAACAGGGCAGCGCCTCATCGGGTGGGAGTGGCAAAAGTGAGTGATGGCCAGCCTAAATATATCAATCCTATGGAGCTCTTATAACCTTTTGAAAGTCACTGTATAACCTGATAATAAACGAGTGTTGTATCTCTGCAGATTCTGAGCGCGCTCAATTATCATGTGGTGGTTCCAGAGTACAGAGGTGGGTACAAACCAGAAACTGTTCACCCATGATTCATCCCTCACGTCTGAGAGCTTCATTAAAGGTGCTATGAGGAGAATCTATTACAATATTAAGGCTACCCATGAGCACGTGCAGCGACTGTCGTAATGCTGCGACTTATCTGCGTTCCAGTTGAAGTCTGAAAAAAACATGCCGATCTACCAGGCTATTGTTAGCTGTTGTTAGCACGCCCTGTGTTGTATGAAGAATGTGATTATCACTATGGCAGCATTTTTGTAAATATAAGTCTAACAATACTATGTATACAGCTGATCTAGAGCCACACACCCCAGTCAGAAGTGCAAATAAATGGATTATTACAGCAGCTAAATAACTGTTCACACTGGGGGCATCCATCTTCCATTGTCAACTCGGGGGTGGTGAGGTTTCACCGAGTTCCCAGTAGGAAATTCAGACTTCAGGGGACGTTCCAGTTGTAGTTTCCTACTCAGAACTCGGAAATTCCTCCTTCTGACTACAACTGGAACGCACCAAAAGACGTGACCCAAGCCAAAGTGTGTGTTTGTTGTGATGCTAATGAATGCAGCTCAGACCTTCCTCAGAACTCTGCATTGCTTTACAACTTCTTTTTTCAACAACTTACAGGATGCAAAGCCACGAGGTAATGTATCTCTTTCTAGTTACGTAGCGGTAGTTTTTGATGTGTGACAACGAGCAACTTTTGGAAAACTTAGTATGGTAGTTTTGTAGCCGGCTATATATGGCTACTTACAGCCCGGTGGTCTAAGACGTGTCTGAATAATATAAATTTGCTCTAGTTTTAATTGTCTTGTTCCTGAAGTTGAGTATCCAGGCCAGTCCAGCCCTGTCCGACCGACCGTGAAGCTAAGGAATAGCATTTACAGATAACCTATTTTGATGCTATAAAACTCATCTTAAAGTGTGTATTTCCATCAGGCAGATATCTAAAAGTGAGACTTTTTCTAATTACTTAAAAAACTCCTCATAGCATCTTTAATGAACACAGTGATCAGTGTTATGCTGCCATGTGATTGGTGTAGAATAGCACAGACATGTTTGATGAGCTGTTAGTAGCACAGTAGTCCACAGTTCACCTGGAGGACAGCATGGTGTTGGATCTGCTGTCCTGCTGCTGCCACCTGGTGGCTGCACAGGGCAGTGAGCAGCCTCTGTCATGAACCCTGTCAGGGTTTGGAGACTCATCAGGAGAGCCCACTGAAGCTGGGATGACCTCAGACGCCCTCTACATATACAACTGGGTCAGGACACGGTGTGGGACGAGTCAGGTGATCATCTGGGCACACTCTCTGGGGACAGGGTGAGTACAAACACCTTTGACCCCAGCAGCATGGACTCACTGCTGTAACAGAGATGTTTAATCACACTGAGCCCAGGACAGTCCTGATCAAAATCTAAAGACTAGATGAAAAATTACTAGAATATGCAAAAGCAAGAAGGGGGAGTGTGACATAAAGCACTTTGAAAAAGTAATTTATTGAAAACAACCAGTAAACTGAAATAGGCTGTTTATCAGCTGATCAAAAGTTTAAGACCATCGCTCAAAAAATGACAAAAAACTCTCCAAACCAGAACAAAAATGTTTCTCAGTAGGACTCAGTCATGAGTAGCTCCACCGTTCTTGTTAATCACTTCAAAAATTCCTTTAGGCATGCTTGATGAGAGTGTTTCAGGAAGCTTTTGGGAACATTGCTCCAAGTGGTGAAGATGGCTTCATGAAGGGCATCAACTGTCTGGAACTGACGGACATTTTAGTTTGTCGTCTTAAACTTTTGATCATTAAGGACCAAATGTGCAAAATGCATATTCTAGCAATTTTTAAACTGTTCTAAAGATTTTGATCAGGTCTGTATTTACCACACTTCATGACACAAATGTTTCTGAGTTACGAGCAGCAACCTGTGGATGTTACTTAAAAGGCTTATAAGACTTCCAGGTGTAAATGGATACAACTGAAATAAAAAGACAGATGAGTTTAAATAACTTTAACCCTTTAACTACCAGCTCAACTGTGGATATCAATAAAAACATGAACATTTAAAGGTTTAAAAAGATCAATTCAAATCATTGTTTGGTTCCATGAACATTTCAGGAAACAGAGAAAACTACAAACTAACCAATGACCAGATATTTCCTCTGTTTGGGACTGAAAGGTTTGTAAAATGAACTGTTCGTGTTAATCACGTGATAACATAAAATATACAAATACTTCATTTGAAAAGGCAGAAATGTTTTAAAATAAAACAATAATCAAAAATCTTAAAATTAAAGAATAGACGGGGCTGAGTTTAAAAAACACAAAAAGTTTTTGATGAGTAACAGACTTTATGTATATAAATCATATCAGTAAATGGTTCAATATTTAAAATAATAATGTGGTAATAATAATAGCTTTTAGCTTTTAAGACCTTTAAATCCCAA
Source organism: Scarus forsteni (assembly GCA_036419115.1). Lineage (NCBI taxonomy): Eukaryota > Metazoa > Chordata > Actinopteri > Labriformes > Labridae > Scarus > Scarus forsteni. The sequence goes on along the minus strand of JAZDUH010000431.1, from coordinate 7,428,492 downwards.
ACAAAGAACATTTCAATTATTTTGGTTTGTTTGTAGTTTATTATATATCCTCAAACAACATATTAAATATTCCTGAATTTACTGACCTCTGCCAAACAGTTGAGCTGGGAGTTAGAGGGTTAAATTAGCATGTTATGAATCAGACAGTGCTGCCTGTAGATGGATCATCTGCATCAGGACTTTGCTGTAATGAGGTTTTAAAGTCTGACACTTCTGTCTCTGTGATGGTGTAAACAACCCCAGAAAAGTCAACGGCTACCCCAAAAATACTTGTCCATTTAGAATTCACTGCTTTAAAATGTGCATAAGGAAAGAGTAATTATCATTTAGTCCTGAAATAGTTGAAAACAAACGCATGCCTAAAATCAGAGGGTTTATTACTCGGCCAAAGCACAGCGGCTGAACGTGAACATGGATCTGAGGCTAACGGGGGGCTGGTGAAAACGAAAAGCCTTACTCACATTTTCTTTTATGTTTTTTTCCATTTCTTAATTTATGAAGTACTCAAAAATGGCATGGCCTCTTTTTTTTAGAAAGGCAACATTTATTTTGACGGTGTAATGATGACCATGAAAGCTCTGATTTACACAACAGAATATAAACAAGAAAATAACTGAAACAGAGATTTCCTGTCAGGGGCAAATGAGATCAAATGAGCTGAAATAGTGAATTAATAAATCAGCTGTTGTTGCACTTTATTAGTTTTTTGTTGGAGTATGCTTCAGGAGGTTTTGTTCAGCTGAGGAGGGCCGGCTACAGTTTAAAAACTGCTTTTGTTGCTTTAAATAAATATTCAGTTCAGTCAAATCTAACAATATCTTTGGCCTTTTTATACACCTATGATATTAATTTTTTTATAATGTTGGGAGATGTTTTTCTCTAACAGTTAGATGTGCTTACCAGAATGTGACCAGCATAAGCTACATTAAATAATTCATACCTGAGTTACATTTTAAGTGTTAGATTTACTGCAGTGCTTCAATAATGAATGTTAAATAAGAATAATAAATAACAAAAAACATTTCTGTTATTGTTTGGATTTCTTGATGCAGAGTGGGCACAAACACTGCCTCAAAACTAGCGGAGGACGGTAAGTTTGATGTCAATGAATTTAGTTATTCATAATAACCCAGACAAAATACTTTAATATGACCAAAATGTTGTGTTTTAGGTGTTTTTGTTGATGGTATAATCCTGGAGGGGATATTTAATCTAAAACGTCAGAAGGAATTGCCTCATCCCTTCAGCTGGGTACGTTTTCCACTTTAATAATCTTTTGTATTTTATTTGATGTAGCTCCTAAATTCTGTTGTTCTGGTTTGTTTATCCTCAAATCCTTTTTTTCTTCTTTATTTAAAGTACTATTGGAAGTTTCCGGGGATGAGTTTCTTTTTCCCAGAGCCGTGGGCAGAAAACAAGTTAGTCTTTCCAACTGAAGAAAAGTGAGTTTAATGAGATGCTGGTTATTCAGGACGTGCTGGTTGTCACTGACCCTTAAACACAAACTTTATTAACTTTTTTTCTTTTTTTCCCCTTTATTTACTTTATTTAGCTTATTAAATGAACTTCTTTGTGTTTGGTTGCTCTGCAGTTTGAAGAAAATTAAAAGTCCGATCCTGTTCCTTCATTCAGAGGATGATTTCGTCACTCCCATTCAGTTTGCTCAGGAGGTAACACCACAAAGACTCTTTTCATTTTTACAGTGTCAACTGTAGGGCTGGGCAATACCACCTAATCTCAATATCATGATTAAATGAAGGTCTTACCTCGATAACGATTAATGAACAATTATTTTATGCCGAGCTGGAACAAATTCATGGTGATGCCGATAGCCGTCATAACACTTAACTTCTTTCTGCTCAATGTCCTCTGCTAGGTGTGTAACGGTTACCGGTAAAATGGTAAACCGCAGTAAAATTTCCCACAGTAATCATCACCATGTCCTATTAAAATTAACATTAAACCGTGTTTGATCCCCACTCTGTGTCAGTAACTCACGGTGATGCTGCTCTTTGACTGTAAAGTCTGAACTATGTGTGTCTGCTCCTCGGTGAAGCGGCCGTCTCTCACAGTTTATAATGTTTGGCCTCAGCAGCTGGAGCCTCGCTCAGACTCTTACAGGTTTACACACTCAAACAGACAAAGTCTAAAGTCTGGTCAAAGTTTGGATTTTAAAGGATGTGGAGGGGAAACTGACTGACGACAGTCACCCTGTCTAAAACACAAAGTTGCAGTGAAAGACAAAAATGTGTGTGATTAAAACAGCTGTAACTCCTCGAGTAAACAAGCAGAGAGAGAGAGAGAGGATTCAGAGAGCCATACCTGAGTGAATTATAGGAGGTTTATCAGGATTTTCTGTCTAAATAATGTATAAAGGTTGTAAATAACAGCATTAGTATCATTCTAGAGTGTATTTTTGCCATTCTTATGCCTTTTATTCGCCGTATTTCGTTGTAATAGATCACCTTTTTCCGTCATAGTTCATGTTTTATGGATTTAGTCAATCGTAATTTGGAAATATTAAAGATATTTAAATTTATTATTGGTTGTCTCAAAACTTTGAACATGCTCATTTACAATTGTTTATGAAGAGAATTCTGTTTAAAGTTCAAATCTGTTTTTTCTTTTCTTGTAATTACACGCAGTTTAAACATTTATAATAATGACAAATACTTGCCAGAATTGTTTACTTTTATTTCTCTTTTTTTTTTTTTTAACAAATTTACTTATAGGACATCCTATGAATGTCCAAGAAATCCTCTCTCTCTCTCTCTCTCTCTGCTCGTTTACTCGAGGAGTTACAGCAGTTTTAATCACGAACATTTTTGTCTTTCACCACAGCTTGGTGTTTTAGACAGGGTGACTGTCATCAGTCAGTTTCCCCCCCACATCCTTTAAAATTACACAGTTATTGACCAAAAAGTCAAAAGAACTGTTAAAATTATAATAGTAAAGTGGTTAAATAATTTCAAGGCTGTGTTAAAGTTGAAGTTAAAGTTAAAGGACTGTATGGAGAGTGCCTGGACTGTATGGGGAGGGTGTGGTCTGTATGGAGAGTGTGGTCTGTATGGAGGGGCGTGGACTGTATGGAGGGGCGTGGACTGTATGGAGAGGGCGTGGACTGTATGGAGAGGGCGTGGACTGTCTGGAGGGGGAGTGGACTGCATGGAGAGGGTGTGGACTGTATGGAGAGGGCGTGGTCTGTATGGAGGGGTGTGGACTGTATGGAGAGGGCGTGGACTGTATGGAGGGGTGTGGACTGTATGGAGGGGGCGTGGTCTGTATGGAGGGGGCGTGGACTGTATGGAGGTGGCGTGGTCTGTATGGAAAGTGCCTGGACTGTATGGAGAGGGCGTGGACTGTATGGAGGGGGCGTGGTCTGTATGGAGAGGGCGTGGACTGTATGGAGAGGGCATGGACTGTATGGAGAGGGCGTGGACTGTATGGAGGGGCGTGGACTGCATGGAGGGGTCGTGGTCTGTATGGAGAGGGCATGGACTGTATGGAGGAGGCGTGGTCTGTATGGAGAGGGCGTGGACTGTATGGAGGGGCGTGGTCTGTATGGAGAGGGCGTGGACTGTATGGAGAGGGCATGGACTGTATGGAGAGGGCGTGGATTGTATGGAGAGGGCGTGGACTGTATGGAGAGGGCATGGACTGTATGGAGAGGGCGTGGACTGTATGGAGGGGGCGTGGTCTGTATGGAGAGGGCGTGGACTGTATGGAGAGGGCATGGACTGTATGGAGAGGGCGTGGACTGTATGGAGGGGCGTGGACTGCATGGAGGGGTCGTGGTCTGTATGGAGAGGGCATGGACTGTATGGAGGAGACGTGGTCTGTATGGAGAGGGCGTGGATTGTATGGAGAGGGCGTGGACTGTATGGAGGGGCGTGGACTGCATGGAGAGGGTGTGGACTGTATGGAGAGGGCATGGACTGTATGGAGGAGGCGTGGTCTGTATGGAGAGGGCGTGGACTGTATGGAGGGGCGTGGACTGCATGGAGAGGGCGTGGACTGTATGGAGAGGGCATGGACTGTATGGAGGAGACGTGGTCTGTATGGAGAGGGCGTGGATTGTATGGAGAGGGCGTGGACTGTATGGAGGGGCGTGGTCTGTATGAAGAGGGCGTGGACTGTATGGAGAGGGCATGGACTGTATGGAGGGGTGGTGGTCTGTATGGAGAGGGCATGGACTGTATGGAGGAGGCGTGGTCTGTATGGAGAGGGCGTGGACTGTATGGAGGGGCGTGGTCTGTATGGAGAGGGCGTGGACTGTATGGAGAGGGTATGGACTGTATGGAGAGGGCGTGGACTGTATGGAGAGGGCATGGACTGTATGGAGAGGGTGTGGACTGTATGGAGGGGCGTGGTCTGTATGGAGAGGGCGTGGACTGTATGGAGAGGGCATGGACTGTATGGAGAGGGCGTGGATTGTATGGAGAGGGCGTGGACTGTATGGAGGGGCGTGGACTGCATGGAGGGGTCGTGGTCTGTATGGAGAGGGCGTGGACTGTATGGAGGGGTCTTGGTCTGTATGGAGAGGGCGTGGACTGTATGGAGAGGGCATGGACTGTATGGAGAGGCCATGGACTGTATGGAGGGGCGTGGACTGCATGGAGGGGTCGTGGTCTGTATGGAGAGGGCATGGACTGTATGGAGGAGGCGTGGTCTGTATGGAGAGGGCGTGGACTGTATGGAGGGGTCGTGGTCTGTATGGAGAGGGCGTGGACTGTATGGAGGGGTCTTGGTCTGTATGGAGAGGGCGTGGACTGTATGGAGAGGGCGTGGACTGTATGGAGGGGTCGTGGTCTGTATGGAGAGGGCGTGGACTGTATGGAGGGGGCGTGGACTGTATGGAGGGGCGTGGACTGCATGGAGGGGTCGTGGTCTGTATGGAGAGGGCGTGGACTGTATGGAGGGGTCTTGGTCTGTATGGAGAGGGCGTGGACTGTATGGAGAGGGCGTGGACTGTATGGAGGGGTCGTGGTCTGTATGGAGAGGGCGTGGACTGTATGGAGAGGGCGTGGACTGTATGGAGGGGGTTGTGGTCTGTATGGAGAGGGCGTGGACTGTATGGAGAGGGCGTGGACTGTATGGAGGGGTCGTGGTCTGTATGGAGAGGGCGTGGACTGTATGGAGAGGGCGTGGACTGTATGGAGGGGGTTGTGGTCTGTATGGAGAGGGCGTGGACTGTATGGAGGGGGCGTGGACTGTATGGAGGGCGCGTGGACTGTATGGAGGGGGCGTGGACTGTATGGAGGGGGCGAGGTCTGTATGGAGGGGGCGAGGTCTGTATGGAGGGGGCGTGGACTGTATGGAGGGGGCGTGGTCTGTATGGAGAGGGCGTGGACTGGATGGAGGGGGCGTGTTCTGTCTGGAGGGGGCGTGGACTGTATGGAGGGGGCGTGGTCTGTATGAAGGGGGCGTGGTCACGTGACTTACACAGGGAAAATAATTCAAATAATTGACATGAGTAAAATTACTTCAATCAGAGGGTCTAAATGTCGATTTTAATTATATTTCGATTAATCGCCCAGCCCTAGTCTTTGGGCACCATGCTAAAGGGTAACTTTGTCAACATTTCTGTTTATTGTGGACTGAATGTCTGAATGTTAACTCCTGTCTGACCCAGCTGTATGAGCTGGCCGTGAATGTCCAAAGTTCTGACCGAGTGAAGATGGCGAAGTTCGAAGGGTCTCTTGGTTACCTTCACAACGGTTTATACAGAGACGCCCGCCTGCCGGACATCATCAGGTAAGCTATCGTCACAGGTGAGGGTTACAGGTGCTTGAATTTTTTAATTTAACAATGTCCATTTGTGTTTCTGCTGCAGCTCATTTGTATCATCCTTGTGAAGATGGAGAAGACTGCCAAAGTCACACCAGAGCTCTGATTTAATCCAACCAAAATAAATATAATAATGTTTTTTATTCATGACTGATCAATGCATGTGTTAAATAAGACTGATATACTTTTTATAGTACAGTGATTTCAGACGAATCCTCCCTGCATCTGGGTTTAAGGTGAAATTAAGAAAAAGCTGTTCATGGTCAAACAGCGTCCTCTGCTGGGCACGTCTGTGATGACACTGTCAGTCTGTAGGACTATAAAATGATTACTTTAGCAAAGGCTGCATACCTGACATTTACAACACATCACAATAACACAAGAAGAATGTCTCAGGAGTATCTGATAAACTCATTATTAGAACATGAACGCTGTAATCCAGTTTTCTCTTTTTTAACTTCAAATTATTTTGTTGATGCACATTTGAAGAATCTTTGTTTGATCCAGCTGTAGCTTTAAAACTGCAATCATAATGACAATCAGCACTTCATACCATGTCTGTCTTTTATGCACTGTGTGTCAGAAACAGGATGTTGCCTCAGACTGTCCTGTTTTTTTTTTTAAATGTATTTTGGGGCATTTTTGTGCCTTTACTGATGGAGAGAGACAGTGGATAGGCTTGTGAAAGGGGGGAGAGAGTAGGGAAGACACTCTGCAAACTGGTCACAGGCTGGATTCAAACTCGGCCAGCAGAAGTATGTATCTGGGACGTGCATTATTGCTTACCACTCCACCAAACCAGCACCCCTTGGACTGTCCTGTTTAAATGTTGTGCACTTACGTTGTATATGAACAGATGTGAATTTACTTGATTCATGATTTTCAGCAAAATGGATTCATTTCATAAAAAAGAGTACACTGTGAAATTTGTCTTTTAGATTTTTTCCTCTAAATATATGTGTATTTTTTAAAAATCTATATTAATATATGGTATGTGTGTGTGTGTGTGTGTGTGTGTGTGTGTGTGTGTGTGCGTGTGTGTGTGCGGGCATATATATATAGTGTTTATGCATCTGTGATAATGTGCCATAAAATGAGGAACACATTTGATAGAAATCTTAAAAAAAAAAAGAGAAGAGAACTTGTTTGGAGCTAGTGTTTTTATTTTTCTTCATTTGGCAATTAACAAGTTAAGACAGCTAATCAGTCCTTATTCATAAATAATAACAAAACACTATATATTTTTTAGGCTCCCTTTGGCTGTCGTAGCAGCTCTCTGCATGTATTACAAACTTTTTGACCAACTTTTCTTATTCAGCTCCAAATAGTTTCTAGCTGTTCTCACAGGCTTTCTTTAGATAAAACTTCTGTGCAATAATTTTTTGAATCTCCTCAATCCCAGATTTGTTCCATAGAATTGAAGTCTGGACCTGGACTTTGCCACTCCATCAGGTTTATTTGTCTTGGTAAAATAATCTCTGCTCAGCTGCGAAGTCTCCTTGAGCTCATTGTCTTATTGGTTAGGGTTAAGAGTGATTTCATGTTGTGGTGGATGCTGTTGTTGATGTTACAGTCCAGCTTCACTCCTTGCCACAATGGAAGCCCATACCATGCATCTGGCCTCAGATCAGTCTCCAGCTTTTCTTTGGACAGAAACACGACGATGCTGCTGACTAAAAACTTCAAACTGAAGTTCGTCCAGTCATCAACAGTCCAGTGTTTGTGCCCCCGTCTGATCTGAGGCATTTCTGGATGTTTAGTGGCTTCTTCGCAGCTCTTCTCTTTAAGCCTTGTTCAGCAGTGATCTTCCTGCTGTCTGCAGGACTTTGAATCTGGAGATGTCTGACGTCTGCTTATGTTAAATTTGGTTTATTGCCTTTTTCTTGGCATATTTATTAAATATCAGCTCTGTGTCTGACCACACCCAATCAATCAATCAATTTGTATTTATTATTTTATTTTACTTTATTTGTGTAGCACCAATTCATAACAAGTGTTATCTCAAGACTCTTTAAAATAGAGCATAAAGCTCTTCATTTTATAGATACACATATATGCATAGATACATATATACATATAAAGATACACATATACATATATATACAAATATATACATCCAGCACCAACATGAATCCATATAGCCAATCATGAATCCCTCCATCATGGCTCAAGAAAAAACCTTCTGTTAAGCAGCAGGAAGTCTTGAATGTGGATCCCAGTCTCATGATGAACAGCAAATCCACACCATGCTGTGTTGGTGTGAGGGTGAAGGAAGGAAGGTAAGAGGAGACAAGTGGACTAAAGTAAGAACTAAAGTTAGAGACAGATCCATGAACCATAGACCTGTCGTCTGATTTATTTGAGGTTAGCCTCTGGAGATGCTACATCTGGTTTTCAGGAGGGTCCTCATGTCTGAATGGTTGTGGTGATCATTTTATAGAAGTATAATCATAGATATTCTTACTGAAAATAAGAATTTATGGTAGTGATGAACTCATGGTGCCCAGACCACAAGCGCATCCCAACCATATTTGTTTCTGTTAAGTATAAATGTGTTAAAGGCCTCTTGAGATGACACATCCCATTTTCAGAGGGACCTCATGGCTATGTGGTGATAAATATAGATACTATAGATGTATCAACCATGGACAGAGAGATCATGCTAATATCTACATTACATGTCTGTAATTGTAGTTATTGAGGCTCCGTGACTCCACAGCAGCAGGCAGTCTACACCAAGGATCCCAGACCACCAACAAGACCAGAGCCAGAGACGAGTACAGGAGCAAACAAAAGGGGCAAAGGCAGATGTGGAGAGAGTGTGAGTGAGAGAGAGATAGAGCCCAATGTGCCGGATCCCTCCCAGCAGTCTAAGCCTATTGAATCTAAGCTATGAGTCTAAGCTCCGGACTATGAGCTGGTCCCTAATATAACTGAAATATAACTGAAATGAAATATAATAATAATAATAATATAAAAAATATAACTGAAAGCTTTATCAAAGAGGAATGTTTTCAGTCTAACCTTAAAGGTAGAGAGAGAGTCTGACTCCTGAACTGTGGTTGGTAAATTGTTCCAGAGAAGAGGAGCCTGATAACTGAAGGCTCTACCTCCCATACTACTTTTGGAGATTAATGGTACCACGAGCAGGCCAGCATTTTGGGAGCGTAATGTTCTAGAGGGGTTGTACGGCACTACAAGCTCTTTAAGATAGACTGGTGCCTGTCCACTGAGAGCTTTATAGGTGAGGAGAAGAATCTTGAATTCTGGTCTAGATTGTATTGAAGCCAATGCAGAGAAGCTAATACAGGAGTAATGTGGTCTCTTCTCCTAGTTCTAGTCAGTACACGTGCTGCAGCATTTTGGACCAGCTGAAGCATCTTAAGTGACTTGCTGGGACAGCCTGAAAGCAGACAGTGTGTCTCCAGCAGCTTGGAGTGAAGTTTCATTTGACTCTTTTATTTCATTGCACTCTCTTTTTTACCATTTTGAACAGAATTAAGAATTTCAAAGTGAATTTACCTTTTTATACCCAAATCTGAGAAGTCAGAGACTGATGAATAATAATGTTCAACCATTAAAATCACTTTTCTGTTTAAGTAAATAACTTTAATTTGACTTCTCAGTCCTTAACTTTTTTCTGTTTGTTTTGTGAAACAAACATCGATCCACTATCTATACCACTGATCCCTATCAGGACCAAAGGGGCTGGACCCTGAACCAGTCACCAGCCAACTGCAGGGCCACATAGAGAGACAGACAACCATTCACTGTCACAGTCATACCTAAGGGCAGGGGTGGGCAACTATCAGTGCCAACAGGGCCACATTCCTTTTTTTTTTCTGTGGCCGAGGGCTGTGCTGTTACATATTGTTGACACACTCAATAAGAAAAATATATAAACAAAAAATAGCTTAACAAAGGATTATACCAACACTTACATATTCTAACTAAAACTAATTTAAGCTTCTTGTTAATGCTTACCAGTTTTTAAAGCTCAAAATTATTGCCATCACCATAGTTTCCAAATGTGTGTTTGTTTGTTTTTTACCAATACTATAAATTATATTTTAATATCTCATAGAATATTTTTTGAGATACAATCACAGCAAAGTAAGAACTTTAATTACTTCTAAAAACACAAAGCAGGTACCAGCAATTTCAGGTTAGTAAAAATAGTTTATCACCTGTCCTAATTTATGCATTACGTAGCACTGGTTACTCATGATGAATCATGTTCAGCAAAAGTTGATTTGTTTCTTCATATTTCCACATTGTTTGGGTTTTTTTGGCAAATGACTGGTGGGCCGCATTGAGTGACGTGAAGGGCCACATGTGGCCCCTGGGCCGCCAGTTGTCCACCCCTGCCTAAGGGTAATATGAAATCCCTAGTTCACTGAAGGAGTGTGGAAGGAAGCCTGAGAGCCCAGAGAGAACCCAAGCATGCATGTGGAGACTGTGAGGCAGGTGCACCATCATGCAACCCTATTGTAAAGAAAGTAAAACACATTCGAGAGTTCATGGATGGCAATAATAAGATGTTGGAGTTTAAAGGTGCTATGAGGAGAATCTATTACCGCCTACATAAAGACTCTGCTACCCATGAGCACGCGCGGCGACTGTCGTAATGCTGCGTTCCAGTAACCTCGGAACTGGGAGTGACATCATCTCTGACTTACCGGCGTTCCAGTTGAAGTCAGAAAAAAACATGCCGGTCTACCAGACTATTGTTAGCTGTTGTTAGCACGCCCTGTGTTGTTGTTCACAAATATCACATGAAGAATGTGATTATCACTATGGCAGCATTTTTGTAAATATAAGTCTAACAATACTATGTATACAGCTGATCTAGAGTGACACACCCCAGTCAGAAGAGCAAATAAATGGATTATTACAGGAGCTAAATAACTGTTCACACTGGGGGCATCCATCTTCCATTGTCAACTCGGGGGTGGCGAGGTTTCACCGAGTTCCCAGTAGGAAATTCAGACTTTGGGGGACGTTCCAGTTGCAGTTTCCTACTCAGAACTCGGAAATTCCTCCTTCTGACTACAACTGGAACGCACCAAAAGAAGTGACCCAAGCCAAAGCGTGTGTTTGTTGTGATGCTAATGAATGCAGCTCGGACCTTCCTCAGAACTCTGCATTGATTTACAACTTCTTTTTTCAACAACTTACAGGATGCAAAGCCACGAGGTAATGTATCTCTTTCTAGTTACGTAGCGGTAGTTTTTGATGTGTGACAACAAGCAATTTTTGGAAAAGTTAGTATCATATTGTGGCCGGCTATATATGGCTGCTTACAGCCCGGTGCTCTAAGACGTGTCTGAATAATATAAATTTGCTCTAGTTTTAATTGTCTTGTTCCTGAAGTTGAGTATCCAGGCCAGTCCAGCCCTGTCCGACCCGACCGTGAAGCTAAGGAATAGCATTTATAGATAACCTATTTTGATGCTATAAAACTCATCTTAAAGTGTGTATTTCCATCAGGCAGATATCTAAAAGTGAGACTTTTTTGTAGTTACTTTGAAACTCCTCACAGTCCCTCTAACACACACACATAGGCCTATACTCGGAATGGCATATTACAATCAACTGCATTGGGAGTGAATTGCTGCCTGAGTAACCTGAGGTCCATTAAAGCCTTATCAGCTCATAAACGCCTCTCTCTGTCATATCCGGGGTCTCAGGATCGAGTTTCGAGCTCCGGCTCTGTCAGGGATGAGGTGAAGCTCCGGTCTTGGCAGTCGGGTGACGTGGCTGAAGGTTGCGGGCGATGCGCTGACACAGTTTCATTATTCACCGATTCATCCACCACTGACCGCGGCGACTGGAGGGCGCGCGCCACGTGACTCGGCTCAGCCAATCAGGCGCCGATGCGATGAGGGCGACGTGCAGCGCTTACGCCATCTGCGTACGACAGCATCCCTGAAATTGCCTCTGTCATACAACCAGGAAGAAGGTGGGATAGCCCTACAAAGCTAACATCCCAGCTCTTTCTGCTCACTTTCTCCGAAAATAATGGGGTCCCCCAGGTGGAGGGTGGCAGCGGCGGCCTTTCTGGCTTTGGTCGGATCTTCATTACGTGTTTACGCAGATGAGCACCAGCACACGGTAAGACAGCGTTTAAGGGCCGATTGGAGAAGGAAGCCTGGAAATAATGGACGTTTGTGCTGTGAAACCTGCTAACTGTAGCTTTAGCTGCAGCATACAGGCTGACAGACAGACAGACAGACAGTGAATCATGATCTTCTGTGTGAGTTAGAGCCTCATGAGGAGCCTCAGCACCGTCAGTCTGCGCAGGTTTAACTAGTTTGAAGTTACCTGCCGGCCTGAGCTCGCGGCTAACGCAGCCTGCTAGCCTGTTAGCATCTCCACAGTGTTCGTCCACCGGCCAGACTCTGCGTTAGAGAAGCCTGTTACAGTCACGAAGTTATCCTGCCACAGCAAACTACCTCCACAACGGACAGGTTAGCCTGTTAGCCCGGAGTAACCCCTATGTTAGTGCGAAATAACCCACCATATTAGCGTAAAATAACGCTCCATGTTAGCGTAAAATAACGCTCCATGTTAGCGTAAAATAACCCCACAGCCTGCACCGAGCCGGCTGGACGTCAGGGCCTCAGTCCGGAAAAGTCGTGTTTCTGCACTGAAGTCTGATTAATGCGCCCTTTTTACACCAGGCTGATCCGGAGAAGTTGCGTTTCTGCATTTTAGTTTGATTAATGCACCCTGTTTACACCCAGCTGATCCGGAAAAGTTGCGTTTCTGCACTTTAGTTTGATTAATGCACCCTGTTTACACCAGGCTGATCCGGAAAAGTTGCGTTTCTGCATTTTAGTTTGATTAATGCACCCTGTTTACACCAGGCTGATCCGGAAAAGTTGCGTTTCTGCATTTTAGTTTGATTAATGCACCCTGTTTACACCAGGCTGATCCGGAAAAGTTGCGTTTCTGCATTTTAGTTTGATTAATGCACCCTGTTTACACCAGGCTGATCCGGAAAAGTTGCGTTTCTGCACTTTAGTTTGATTAATGCACCCTGTTTACACCAGGCTGATCCGGAAAAGTTGCGTTTCTGCACTTTAGTTTGATTAATGCACCCTGTTTACACCAGGCTGATCCGGAAAAGTTGCGTTTCTGCATTTTAGATGGCTTATTGCACCCTGTTTTCCTGTCTGGAAAAGTTTCTGTAGTGTTGTCAGTCTTATTTTTGAAGGCTGGTCTCAGTGCAGTACTTCCTTCTGACTCTGCAGGTAACTTCCTAAACTGTCGTTTAACTCATTTCATGACCACAGCCTCTGCTGCAGAGATAATGGAGTTAACGTCCTCGGTTTGCATTTATTTGATTACATTGTCTTTCACTGTCTGACACTTTAGTGCAACAGTGTCTAAGCCTCCTTTACCTCCACTCATACATGCAGATATTTTAATTTGATGTAGAAGTTTGTCAGATTAGTTTGCCATAATTCAGAATTGTCTTTGCAGAGAGAGCAGAGAATATAAAACCAGCAGGACAAGCTGAACAGGTGTAGCTCTGAGCATCTGGCTGAGTCCTTTTGTTCCCTTTGCAGTACAACGCTAAGGAGGAGGTCGTTTTATGGATGAACACAGTGGGGCCTTACCACAACCGACAGGAGACATACAAGTACTTCTCCTTGCCCTTCTGTGCGGGCAACAAGAAGACCATCAGTCATTACCATGAAACACTTGGAGAAGCTCTGCAGGGAGTGGAGCTGGAGTTCAGCGGCCTCGATATAAGTTTCAGAGGTATGGTACCGCCGCCCCTCACCTGTTTACTGATGAGGAGATTGAAACAACGTGAATGCATTTGTCCCTGTTCACTCTTTTTTCTGCAGATGAAGTCATGCAGGCGACATACTGTGAAATTGACCTGGACAAGGCCAAGCGGGATGCCTTCGTCTATGCCATTAAGAATCACTACTGGTACCAAATGTACATCGATGATCTGCCTATCTGGGGTGAGTGATGATGTTCTCAGGAGAAGTTACTGTTGACATGTCGGCGTTGTTAGCTGAAGGCGTTGGTATTTTCTGTTTCCACCATGCTTGAGTTACAATTATTTGTCTCCTTGATCAGTCAGGTGGGACACGTTTTGGATCAGATTTAATCTTTCTTTTAAAAGAAGGTTGATCATCCTTATTTCTCATTCATGGATGAGCCAGTTTTCCTTAGTCTCAAATAGGCCTGTGCTCAAAATATCGATATGGCAAAATATCGTCATGCACTTCTTGGCGATACGTGTATTGATACAGATTCTACAGCATCGATACGGACTCAATGTTTTGACAGTAGACTTTGGGTAATATTAATAATGGAAAAGTTAAAAATAGAAGCCAAGCTTCATGATGAAACACATGTTCCAAGTTAAACTAAAGTCTACCATCTTCGGGGACCTGAACTAAAGATCTTAAGTTGAAGAATTATTTAAAACTCAGGCTTGTTCGTTTTTTTCTTGTAATAAAAACAACAGTTGCTGGGAGTTCTGTTAAAAGCACAGTCAGTGTTCACAATTTATGTGTATCGGGATACGTATCGTATCGTGTGGTTGCTGGAAATACCCAGCCCTAGTCTCAAACAGGGCAATGCCGACACGACGAACAGAAGAGCTTTACAAGTCGGTCTGTGCGATTGTTCAGATAAGTCAGAATGGTTTCACCTGTTCTGGCCTCGGATCAGTGCTGTTGTTGATTGAAGATGTCTTATTTTGTAAATGGTCTTAACCTGAGTCACATGTCTGTCTCTTAAATTAAGCTGATTCACACTTTAAATGCACATCAACAAGTGCACACACGGTTTCATCCACACATTAAACTGAGTGCAGAGCCACTTATATACTCACACTCACAAAGTGCCCCCTGAAGTTTGGGTGCAGCTGCCTTGAGTTTTCTGACATGTGGGAAACAAAAGTGGGCTACAGACTGCATCATCAGCCTTTTGATTGGAGGAATTTTGGGACATTGTTTCATGATTAAAGTGGTATTCCAGTGTATGTATTATTTTAATCTGTGGATAAAGTATTTGAAATTGTCCACATCTAAGATTTTCATCTGTGGAAAAGAGCATAGGGCATTTTTCTGCATGATGAGGCTTCCAGTTAAGTCCATGTCATCACACTAAACTGTCCCTCTAAAAAGCTAATAGTTCTCTTGCTTACGTGGAATAACTTTGTACGACGTGGCCGCTCCTTCTCTTCCTCAAACATGAATGCTTTATTTAATGGGTGGGGCCTTGGCATTTACACAGACAACTGAACATAGTATAATTGAGCTACTTAAGCCTTGATCACAACAAACAGAAAGACTTTGACCCCAATCCTCCGTTTGTTTCCCTGAGACAATGAAATGATTGGACAGGGTAATTCACTAACAGTTAAGCTGTGTAGGCCGCTCATTCAAATACTTAATGTGCAACATGCAAAATCCTTTTGGGTCTAAACTCTCAGATCAGTTTTGTGTTTAATTGGCAGAGTAGCAAGAGAGAGCTTTTTTTGCATGTGCAGGTTAAGCCCAGTGATGTTCTGGATGAAAAGATAAGTAATTAGCTCTCACCTTCATCATTTAAGGGAAATTCCTGAACATCATTTGAACATTTCTGATGTTAGTTGGACATGTTTAAGTAGACAGGCTCTCTCAGGTTATTTGGAACGCTGTCTTAGCTTAGTGAACTCTGAGTTTGTGAATTTATCCAGGTCCCTGGTGTTAGTTCATCACCTGATCACAATGCACACAGTGTGTAGATGCTATCTTATATATTTATGGACAGACCTGGTTTATAGTAGGGCTGGGTTAAAAAAATCTATTTAATGGATTTAAATCGATTTTCCTGTAACTGGTTCATAATCGATCCATAAAATCCAAAGATGGATCTTTTAACTTGGGTAGTTTTTTCTTCTTTGGATGTGCAGAGAAGCAGCCTGTGGTATCAACCCTGCTAGTCTGGTGTGATCAGCGTTTAGCGTTGCTTTCTACTGAACAAGATCTCATGAGATGTTACTGCAAACAAACATGGTGAAGCTCTATATGGGCACCACTGGCAAGTTTAAAAGCTGATGTTTGGATGGACAGTATTTTAGATTTAACAAGTACAAAGGAAAATACGAGTTAGACAAAAAACAAGTAATATGCAGAATCTGCATTAATGTATATCATTAAAATATGATTAATGTAACTGCTTTGGGTTTAGTTCTTCATGTTAAAACAATTTTTAATGATGTACCAGGTCAAAAGGTCACTTTTTAGATTTACAGCACTATTTTAACTAAGATATCCCAGACTGAATAAATATGGAATTGAATCGTGAATCCAATCGATTTGAGACCTTGTAACATCGAATCAAATCGATCCAGAAAATCTGAATCGATACCCAGCCCTAGTTTATCGTTGCTGTAGGCATCACTCCTGCTGCATTATGTTGTCGTACACAAACTATAATAAATATCAGTAACATTCAGGAGGTAAGACTCATACAGCAGGGATAAAATGCTGTTCTAATTAGACAAGTAGCCAGCTAGGTGGTTTCTGATTCTAACTGAATGCTGGATAAAAGCTCAATTTCACAGTCAGAATTGTTTGCAGGGACAAACTGTAACTTCATCTGATGACTAGTGAGGGAGCGTGATGTGATATTTACAGCTGATGATGTTATGAATTAGTGCTTGGCAGTTAATGGACTTTAATTACACTAAAGAGGATAACAGTTCATTAGTTTGGGTTGGGCAGTATGGAGTTAAATGAGAATTTCCAATTATTCCACACTAAATTCAACTTACTGTTTAATTTTTCCCTCCCTTAGAAAAAAAAACATCAGGAGTCGACTCATAAATGTCATAAAATACGTTTGATTTAATTTGATGAAGATTTGACCCAAACTGAACTTGATTTCCTTTGGTAATTTTGTTATCTAAAGTAAACTGTGTTGTGCAAACACTACTTTTACGAAGCATTAACTTAAAATACTCTCTGTTATTAAAAAGGACAAGCGGTGTTCTGTGCCTGTGCACAGAATGGAAGCTTCTGACATTATGAATGAATGAACACTTTATTTTGGATTTAAAACAAAATCATAAAATCATGTTTGTACAACAAAAAGGAAACAGAAAAGGAACAGGCTGATGCCCCAAGGCTTATTTTAGCCTACCCTGTACCACCATAGGAATAACTGCACAATTCACAATGAACATCAGGACTAATACAATAATTATAGACAGCAGATACATCTGTTAGTGGCTCTTTTATAAATGCCCAACAGTTCATGTTGTGTCTCTGGAGGAAGCAGACATGAGTGAAGGAGTGAAGTTCTGAAGAGTTAGTGAAAACAGCAGCAGAGTGAATCAAGAGGAACAATGCTGTTTTCACAACAAAAAAAATCAAATTCATTGATTTAACATATATATGTTAAATCAAGCCTGTGGACCGGTTGTCAGATCTAAAAAAAATCAGGACCAAATCTGTGATTGAAAAGGCAGATTAGCCACCCGCTAACAGCCTAAGGCACATTCTGTCTGAGTAAAAGATGAGGCATTAGTGGATTTAAAATTGTTTAATCAGATTTTTAAAGATTCTGAATTATCTTCACGGACCATCTGATGAAGCCAAGTTTAAAAAAAATGAAATATAAATTTAAATATAAACACAAGTTTGGCCAATCAGTTTTCAGTTTTTTCAAAGGGGAAAGACTATTTTCAAATTTTGTCTGACTTCGTTACTGTTAACAAGGGGGTGGGGCTTGATAAAGAATCACTTCCTGAAGAGGGTGGGGCTTGATAAAGAATCACTTCCTCAAGAGGGTGGGGCTTGATAAAGAATTACTTCCTGATGTGGGTGGGGCTTGATAAAGAATCACTGCCTGAAGAGGGTGGAGCTTGATAAAGAATCACTTCCTGATGAGGGTGGGGCTTGACAAACAATTACTTCCTGAAGAGGGTGGAGCTTGATAAAGAATCACTGCCTGAAGAGGGTGGGGCTTGACAAACAATTACTTCCTGAAGAGGGTGGAGCTTGATAAAGAATCACTTCCTGAAGAGGGTGGGGCTTGATAAAGAATCACTGCCTGAAGAGGGTGGGGCTTGACAAAGAAGCACTTCCTGTAGAGGGTGGGGCTTGACAAAGAAGCACTTCCTGTAGAGGGTGGGGCTTGACAAAGAAGCACTTCCTGAAGAGGGTGGGGCTTGACAAAGAAGCACTTCCTGAAGAGGGTGGGGCTTGACAAAGAAGCACTTCCTGAAGAGGGTGGGGCTTGACAACATCACTTTCTGAAGAGGGTGGGGCTTGACAAAGAATCACTTCCTGAAGAGGGTGGGGCTTGACAAAGAATCACTTCCTGAAGAGGGTGGGGCTTGACAAAATCACTTTCTGAAGAGGGTGGGGCTTGACAAAATCACTTTCTGAAGAGGGTGGGGCTTGACAAAGAAGCACTTCCTGAAGAGGGTGGGGCTTGACAAAGAAGCACTTCCTGAAGAGGGTGGGGCTTGACAAAGAAGCACTTCCTGTAGAGGGTGGGGCTTGACAAAGAAGCACTTCCTGAAGAGGGTGGGGCTTGACAAAATCACTTTCTGAAGAGGGTGGGGCTTGATAAAGACACACTTCCTGAAGAGGGTGGGGCTTGACAAAATCACTTTCTGAAGAGGGTGGGGCTTGATAAAGAATCACTGCCTGAAGAGGGTGGGGCTTGACATAGAATCACTTCTGGAAGAGGGTGGGGCTTGACATAGAATCCCTTCCCGAAGAGGGTGGGGCTTGACAAAGAATCACTTCCTGAAGAGGGTGGGGCTTGACAACATCACTTTCTGAAGAGGGTGGGGCTTGACAAAGAATCACTTCCTGAAGAGGGTGGGGCTTGACAAAGAATCACTTCCTGAAGAGGGTGGGGCTTGACAAAATCACTTTCTGAAGAGGGTGGGGCTTGATAAAGACACACTTCCTGAAGAGGGTGGGGCTTGACAAAATCACTTCCTGAAGAGGGTGGGGCTTGACAGCTTGTCAGCTGCTGATACAGATGTGGATGTTTCTTTATTACTTCCTTTGTTTACCTTGCGCAGCAGCTGGATCAGAGTGATTCAGTGTCTGTAATCGAGCATGTCCGTTTTCAGTCTACAACGATTATGAGCGGTCCAAAGCTGAACGGCCCAATCAGCATCCTTTAGAGCAGGAAGAGGTGGAGCTATGAGCCAGATGACAGCAGGAAGCAGCTGCTCATTCATAGATTAGCGTAGATGCTAATGGCTTCAGTCGCAGTTTTAGTACATCTGGGCCTCATTTCTTTACGAGATGAAAAATCAGTTACAGCACTGAAAGCACGACTTCATGGAAAGGACGTATTTGCTTTTCTTCTGGCTCATTTTGATGATTGTTTCTTCTACGTAGTGGTGTACATTTAGTATGTATCATTTATCTACATTATAATTATTACACCACCCCACACACAGAAACAAAGGCAAATCGATCCTTATCTGGATTCATAGTAAGTTGTGCCCAATACAAGCAAATTGAATAACAGAAATAATAAGACTGAATTGATGAACATGTGCATTTGACATCTGTTGGCTGATGCTTGTCAAGGGTACTGATGTCTTATCAAATGTCAAGCTGATGCATATGTGCATCCCTAATATGCTTGTATTTTTCACTGATTAATTTGCTTGTTTTTCAAAGTGTTGATAATGTAAAAGCATCTGGGTTGTTTAATTATAGAGTAATTGTTTGACAGTGGGGGTCTCAATCATCCTGATAATGGTTATTGCTATAATCTAGCAGCCCCATTAAGAGTGTAAACTGTGGCATTTATTTGACATTTATCCTTCCTTGTAGGTGTTGTTACTCAATCAAAGCTTAGTTTTAACATAAGCTGTTCCAGCTCTGCAGGGAACACTGTTCTCCTCTAACAACTGTTTTTTTTTTTAGGTATTGTTGGTGAGGCAGATGAAAATGGTGAAGATCATTACCTGTGGACGTATAAGAAACTGGAGATCGGCTTCAATGGCAACAGAATTGTTGACGTGAACTTGACCAGTGAGGGGAAAGTCAGACTTGTGCCAAACACCAGAATCCCCATGTCTTACTCTGTGAGTACTGGATCAGCTGATTAGTAGTTCTTTATGTAGATCACAGCTTGTTTGGAGGAGTCTGTGTCTGTTATCTCTGCTGAGAAAATGCTCTTCTGTCACAGGTGAAGTGGAAGAAGTCTGACGTGAAGTTTGAAGACAGATTCGACAAATACCTTGATCCTTCCTTCTTTCAGCACAGGGTGAGTTGGATTGTTCGTGATTGTCGGATGATTTTGAAGATTTATCTTCAACATGAAAACCAAAAATAAAATCATTTGTTGGACCACAGAACACAGAACCTTCATTTTCAGGCAGTGCAAGCAAAAGTTTGTACCACAGTCTGTGGTTAAACTGTCAAACCTTAAATCACTCTTGTCATTGATTAGGGATGTAATGGTTAACGGTAAAAATGTAAACCGCAGTAAAGCTTCCCACAGTAATCATTACTGTGTGCTTTTAAAATTATCGTTAAACTGTGTTTGATCACCACACTGTGTCAGTAACTCACAGTGATGCTGCTCTTTGACTGGAAAAGCCTGAACTATGTATCTGTCCTTGTAAAGCGAAAGAAAAAGACGTGCATGGTTAAAACTGCGGTAAGTCCTCGAGTAAACGAGAGAGAGAGAGGATTCAGTGAGCCATACCTGAGTGAATTATAGGAGTTCTATCAGTATTTTCTGTCTAAATGTATAAGTCTTGTAAATAACAGCATTAGGATCAATCTGGAGTGAGTTCTTGCCGTTCTTTTGCCTTTTATTCGCCGTGTTTTCTCGTAGTACATCGTCTTTTCCGTCATAGTTAGTGTTTTATGGATTTAATCAATCATAATTTGTAAATATTAAAGAAGGAGATGTGGAGGATATCTGCCATGGAAAGGGGAGACCAGAGGAGAGTCATGAAGGGGGCTAACTGCTTCAGGGACTATCGTTAGTAAAACAATAAATAATAAATTCAAAAAGTCCTGGAATATAACGAGCAGTAACATGGACACTAATGCTGCAGGCAAACTAACATGTGTGAGTGTTTGTAAAATAGGTTACATCTAAAACTCTGAACATGTTCATTTACAATTGTTTATGAAGAGAATCCTGTTTAAAGTTCAAATCTGTTTTTTCTTTTCTTGTAATCATACACAGTTTAAGCATTTATAACATAATAATGACGAATACTAATAAATTGAATTGTTTACTTTTTTTTCTTGAAAAAAGGGTCATAAATGTACTCAAAGGATATTTGACACATGTACTGACAAACAAGACAAAAGAACTGTTATTGTTATAATATTAAAGGGGTTAAATGATTTCAAGACTGTATAAAAATACTTTTGAACATTCTGAGCACACTGCAACAATACCGCGATAATAATGATAACCGGGATAATTTTGTTCACAATAACCGTGATATGAAATTTTCATGTCGTTACATCTCTACCACCAATAAACTAGAGACTGTTTTGCTCTTTAAAATGTTTGTGACTCAAACATGTTTGCAGCCCAGTCAGTAAATCAAGGCTAAGCTAATGTAATAAACTGTCTGTTATGAAGAGCTCTAAAATGAGTTTGTGTGTTTGTTTTTCAGATTCACTGGTTCTCCATCTTCAATTCCTTCATGATGGTGATTTTCTTGGTTGGTCTGGTGTCCATGATCCTGATGCGGACACTAAGGAAAGATTACGCCAGATACAGCAAAGAGGAGGAGATGGACGACATGGTGAGTTTAGTGTTTACTGAGGAACAATGGCGGGCTCTTATTTCTGAGCGGTCAGTGTGCAGGTGCTTTGTTCATCGTGTTTCTTTGACACCAACAGGACAGAGACCTCGGAGATGAATACGGATGGAAGCAGGTACATGGTGATGTATTCAGGCCGTCCAGCCACCCACTCATCTTCTCCTCCCTCATTGGCTCCGGCTGCCAGATCTTCTCCGTCTCCCTCATCGTCATCATTGTTGCCATGGTTGAAGATCTGTACACAGAGTAAGTCCAGGACCTGGTTTTGTTTGTTATGATTGAGTTTTGGGTCGAGTATGTATGAGATAGTAATGAAACAAACCTTTATCAGACATGTGATCACTTCAGTTCAACATTTGCCCAGAGCATTGTTCAAATCTTTTCATATCAAAGATCAAATTGAGCCTTTTAGTTGCCATCATTACAATTGATTAATGCAAATTTTTGTATTGATATCAAATTTGAATAATCTTGTTATACTTAGATATTCATTATCCTCAAAAGTTTAATTTCACCTTATAATATAACCAAACTTGAACTTAAAATGCAGCCTGATGTCGTTATTTTTTAAATTTAATCTCTAAAGCAAACAAATGAAATCATAATAAAGAGTGGAAGACTCTGACATGACCAGGTTTATATATGAACTACAAATGTGCCTGCATGGCATCTGTGATTTTACTGTTAATGCCATAAACACTGAAGAAGCCAAATTAGGAAAAAGAAAGATGTGCACATGTTGTCGTAACACCCACCTGCAGCCAGACATCATTTAATCTGCCTCTGAGCCTCTCTCTGAGTCTCTGATGCAAATTGAGTAATAAAAATGTTTGATTAACTGTGAAATCAGAAGTAATATTCTGCAGATGAGATCACTGTTCTGTTGTATTACTTTGTCACACTTAATGTTATTATCACAATATTGAAAAATCACAAAGCACATCATTTGTTTCCTGCAGGCCAAACATAAAATCAGTTTTAAAGTCTGGAACGATAGGATTGTGATGGAAAGGTTCATATTTTAATTGCCTAAGCTAAAGCCAATATAAACGTGCTGGTTTTATTTAAATGACTCTTTTTGCAATGCAGAAATAAACTATATCAGAATATCACTTTTGTAACGAGACAATAACCTTAATAAAAGACACAGCACCTGCTTCCTCTCTTTTCTCTGTCAAACACATGCACACACACACAGCCCTCAGTAATCATCCAATCAGCTGTTAGTAGGGGTGCAACGATACACATAGTTCACGGTTCGATACGATATGATACGTTTCTGTCATGGTTCGATACTTTTTCGTTACAAAATATGATAAATTTCAATGCTTTTTTTACTTGTGGTTTATTAAAATAACCAACAATTATTTCAACTCAGAGTATATTTTCATTAAATTGAATTAAATGAAACTCTTGCAGCTAAACCAGGCACATTCTCCGGTGCATACCTAGAATCATAAAAAACAAAAACATCACTTTGACTTCCTTTATTGTCATTACGCAAATTACACAGCAGTGCACTTGGAATGAAATTTCGTTGCATTTGCTTCCTGGATTGTAAAACACACAGTGATATTGTTAATGAATAAGTGTATAAAAATATGAATGCTATCAGGGCCAGAATAAATAGTATAAAAAATAAATATGAATACAAGGGCGATGCAAGAAACATCGATGAACACTGTCAGTTAAAAGTGACCTATAACTATTGACAAAATATTTACATGGAATGAAGTGTATTGCACTGTTACAGATTAAAAAACAGCCATTATATACAATGTAAAAATAAGAATAAGTAAAAAATAAATGTATCTAACAGAGAACTCACCCATCTTATGTGGTGCATTCTTAGCAGCAGAGTAAATATTACAAAGAACGAGCTATAAGTGTATCAAGTGTCTGTACCATGTCCTGAAACCCGGCGTTATCTACAACAGAAAAGGGTCTCATGTGGACAGCAATAAAAGTAGCTATGGCCCGGTGGATTTCCTTTGCCCTCTTTGAATCATGTGCTAATGGCTGTCTAAATGACCCAGGTAAAGTCTGTAGCATGTGTGCTGCTTGTTGTTTCTGTCTGGTTCCACTTGTTTTAACACCGGGATGATGTCGGCCTTTGTTGTATTTCCACCGACGTAGTTTAGCATCGTGTTGCACTTCAGACATACTGTTGTGTTTTTGTCCACGACACACTTACCATCAGGGTCATACTTAACACGGAAGCCAAAGTAGTCCCAAACCCCAGATCTGAATGATAGTGGAGGGTCTTCAGTTTCAGCTGAAGGTAAAGCACTCGCCATGTTGCAGCGCCCTAGCGTATGTAGCTTCTTCTGTCTCAGCAGTTTGGCCAAATGAAAGGGGAGGAGCTGCGTGCACAGCTCAGCGGATCTGTGCTCGACAATGCAGCCCGGAGTAGTCGAATGCAGATTCACTGAACTTTCAGCACATAGCACCTCGTCAGAAGTTGATCAGATAAATAAATACAACATTGCGTATTGTTCGGTTCATAGGGTGTACTGAACCGAGGCCACTGTATCGAACGGTTCAATACAGACACATGTATTGTTGCACCTCTACTGTTAGTATGCAAATGAGCCCAGACGGAGCCTGACTGTGGTGTCGGGTTTCAGCACAGAGCGGTAACTAAAGAAGCAGCGAAGCTCTGACAAATTAATCTGAGTGACTGTCGGATAATTAATAATTGACAACAATAACAATTAAAACAAAGTAACACTAAATATAACATCTATATTTGTTCAGTCCTTTCTCCTGTTAAAGGAGTTTCTTCGTCACACAGGCACAGAGATGAGTGTCCACGTCCACTCAGGATAAATGATCCGACAGACATAAAGCTGTAAACTAAAAAAAAATAGTTTGAGAATTGTTTCTTTCTGATTTTTTACCTTAGTTTCAGTTTTGTAAATATTGACTATAGTGTGTGAAGTCTTATTCTAGGTTCAAATTAATTTGAGAATAAGACCATCCAGTTAAATGTTATGTTATTGGTTGTTAAAATCTGGATATTTATTTCATTTTTCAGTTCAGTATGACACCTTAAACATTAGCTCTTTTTATTTCTAAATATTTTAATTCACTTGAACACTTTTATTTGACGATGTTTTATTTTCAATCAATCAGTCAAACTTTATTTGTGCAGCACTTTTCATTCAGGACTTTTTAATACAAAGTGCTTTACATGAGAAAAAGAGAAAATAAAATAATAAGTGGAATAAAAAGCAGAAAATTGCATAATTGCATAAAATGAAAACATAAGACCCCCACAATCCCCCCTCCCCCAAATCACATTCAATATATACACTCACTCAAACACACAAAGACAGAAAAAGGAAATTCAGACAGAAAACAGAATTAGAGGACTGAGGAAACACAGGAGCTAAAACTAAAATAATAGTAAATACTCAAAAATACCAGAGGGTAAGATGAATAAATGTGTAAATACATAAATAAATAAAATAATATAACAGTATAGAATAAAAATTAGATAAATAATATGGTAAAATGAGAAAGTGTAACATCAGGTGCATAATAAAATAGGATAATAAAGGAAAAGCATTTAACAAAGAATAAAATTCCAACTAAAAAATCTGAACAGAAATGTCGTAATAAAACAAAATAAGAGGGTTAAAATAAGTTAAAATATAACATAAAATAATAATAAATACAATCGGGTAAAAAACAGATTAAAAAGGTAGGTGTTGAGTTTTCTTTTAAAAATATGAACAGTAGGTGGCGCTCTCAGGTCCTCAGGTAGACTGATCCACAGACGAGGGCCGTAACAACAAAAAGAAGCTTCACCGTGTGTTTTAGTTCTTACTCTGGAAACAGTTAAAAACAGTTTTGCTTAATGTTTTAGTTTGAAATTGTTGATTTCATTCAGTGAAGCTCTTTAAAACTGTTTTTCTATAATGTATAATACAAGTATTTCTTTACATCTTCTTGTTTAAAAATCATCTACATTATATAAAAGTTATGGAGAGTGATAAAATGGTGAGCTGATGGCGTTAAAGGTGACACCATGAAAACTTTGGGTGCACCTTAAATTGTTTTTAGTTAGTCTGGAGCCCTGTCATTGTAGTAAAACATTCTATCAAAGGGACTTGCAGCCCAAGCGGAGGCAGCAGTGGACTTAGAAGAGCTCAATCGTATCATTTTTGTCCTCAGGAGAGGATCCATGCTGAGCACGGCCATATTCGTGTACGCCGCGACCTCCCCTGTCAACGGTTACTTCGGGGGAAGTTTGTATGCAAAACAAGGAGGTAAAAAAGAACCTGCACGATTTTCTAATCTCAAAAAGTCTATTGATGAGCCTTTTCCTCTTTAAGTTACTGTTCATGTGTTTATAACATGTCTTCTAATTTGTCCAACAACAGGCAGGAGATGGATCAAGCAGATGTTTATCGGGGCCTTCATGATCCCAGCCATGGTGTGTGGGACGGCCTTTTTCATCAACTTCATTGCAATCTACTACCACGCCTCCAGAGCCATCCCATTCGGCACCATGGTGAGTTTAATGCCACATCCAACCACAGCTATGAGGAGCATTCTCTGAGTCATCTGCTGGATTTAATGTGTATGACTTCACTGCACTGTGAGGCAGGACGCTCCTCATTCTCAGACATGGAGGTTATTTTAGGTTTAATGGATGAAAGAAGAGAAGTTCAGACGTGTATTTTAACTATCCTGTTAATATGAAGAACATGCATGCCTGAAATCATACTTTGCTGATGCTTCTCACCTTATCTGTAAGTTTGTTATTCCTCTGAAACCCGGGTGCATTTAAAGGCCAACCTTTGAAATCAAACTTCAGATATAAACAAAGATGCTGTCCAGGAAAAGTACTGAGCTCATTAAAGAGAAACAGATGTGGATCTGCAGAACACAAGACTCTGGAGTGTCGATCAGCACAAGATAAATCAGAAAAAGATGTCAAACCGACATCCAGTTGTTGAGAAAGGCCTAATCCACAGTCTTATCCCATCAGTTTAACTTCTAATTACCACAGAGCTGGAAACTCTGATGTTGTTTGTCTTTGTCTTTCTAAAATTAAAATCATATTTAGGTAGTGATTAGTGCCCCGTAAACACAAGTCTCTGTTGTGCCTCGGTATTCTTACATTTGGTTACAGACATTAATTTTCATTCAAAGTAAATGTTATTTGTTCTACATTATGACCTGGGGAAAAAAACAGTTAATAGACTTATGAGATGAATGATGGATGATCTGAACACACCCTGCAGCCTCAGACCACAGAGCTCTGCTGTACTCACAGATTAGCTCACTTGATTATTTAGAGCTCCAGCCAGCTGAAGACTTAGAGGTCTGTTAGTCATTAAAACAAACACACATGCAGATCTTCACATCATTACTAAAAGAACCTATCACTGTGTAAACACCTGCCCCGGATGTTATATTGACCATGACCTGACCTAATAAGCCTTTTGCTGCATCATGAATATTTTTAACTTGTACTAAAATAATAGACTTGGAGCTGATGAGCGAGCCTTTAGCAGTATTTACTAGGGGTGTAACGAAATGATCAACTCACGAATAGGGATGTCACGGTTACCGGTAAAATGGTAAACCGCGATAAAATTTCCCACGATAATCGTTACCGTGTCCAAATAAAATTATCGTTATATCGTGCTTGATCACCACTCTGCCTCAGTAACGCACGGTGATGCTGCTCTTTGACTGGAAAAGCCAGAGCTATGTATCTGTCCTCGATTAAGGAGCCTCACGCAAGGTGCACATGTGCAGTTTGCATTGTTTGGCCTCTAAATTTGACACATTTATTGACAAAAAAGACAAAAGAACGGTTATGTTTATAATAATAAAGGGGTGAAATCATTTCAATTCTGTGTAAAAGTACTTTTTGAACATTTTGAGCACACTGCAACAATACCGCGATAATAATGATAACCGTGATAATTTTGGTTTCAATAACCGTGATACAAAATTTTCATATCGTTACATCCCTACTCACGAAACGATACGAAATACTCACGATACGAAATAAAGATTATAGAAAATCTCCAACAGTAGGAAGTTGTGCAAAAATCTAATTTTCTTTATTTTGAAAAAAAAAACAACAAAATTGTAGTTTTTTTTCCCTTATTTAGACTACAGTGCAAATACAAACATAAAATCTCAATAAAAAGAGCTTTGTTGTTGTAACAATCAGGATAAGTACATTCTTGAATGAAAAGGAAAACAAACAGCAGTCCTCAGAGCTGCAGTTTAGACCTATAAATGTCTGAACTGTGAACTATAATATTTAGCCTATAACAGTGCATATACTTCTGATCTTCAAGTATGATCAAATTCTGTCAACTCAACAGTAGATGCAAAAATCAAATATTGTTTTTTATGCAGACTTACACAAACATACAGTTGCTGCCTGTCTCCAGTTCAAAGTAGTTGGTAGTTGTACTCGCTGCAGTATACGGTGAACTGTAGCGGCATATTTTGCACACGGTTGTTGTTTTGTCCACAATCTTCTCACCGTTCTCTCGTCTTTTACATGGGAAGCCAAAATAGGTCCACACAACCAATTTATTTGACGAAGAAGCGTCAGCTAATTCCTCGACCTCTTCTTCCTCCATTCTGAAGCCAGTGTTTTGCTACGGTAGGCGAGGAGGGTAAAAATTCACCAGTCTCAGTACTGAGACGTGGTGCACAGCGCCCCTCCGGTTTTTTATTTCGTGCGTCTTTGAATTTAATTTTGGCAATTTTTTATTTTGCTAAATTTCGTGGCACGAAATTTCGTTACACCGCTAGTATTTTATATGTCTTAAAATTAGGGCTGGGTATTGATTCAGATTTTCTGGATCGATTCGATTCGATGTTACAAGCTCTCAAATCGATTTGATTCACAATTCAATTCCATATTTATTTAGTCTGGGACATCTTAGTTAAAATAGTGCTGTAAATATAAAAAGTGACCTTTTGACCTGGTACATCAT
The DNA here is from genome assembly GCA_036419115.1 of Scarus forsteni. Lineage (NCBI taxonomy): Eukaryota > Metazoa > Chordata > Actinopteri > Labriformes > Labridae > Scarus > Scarus forsteni. The sequence continues at coordinate 7,399,932 of JAZDUH010000431.1, read as the reverse complement.
TAAAAATGGTTTTAACATGAAGAACTAAACCCAAAGCTGTTACATTAATCATATTTTAATGATATGCATTAATGCATATTCTGTATATTGCTTGTTTTTTGTCCAACTCGTCTTTTCCTTTGTACTTGTTAAATCTAAAATACTGTACATCCAAACATCAGCTTTTAAACTCTCCAGTGGTGCCCATATAGAGCTTCACCATGTTTGTTTGCAGTAACATCTCATGAGATCTTGTTCAGTAGAAAGCAACGCTAAACGCTGATCACACCAGACGAGCAGGGTTGATACCACAGGCTGCTTCTCTGAACATCCAAAGAAGAAAAAACTACGCAAGTTAAAAGATCCATATTTGGATTTTATGGATCGATTATGAACCAGTTAAAGGAAAATTGATTTAAATCGATATAATCGATTTTTTTTAACCCAGCCCTAGTTAACAGCAATAATTATAGGAAACACTTTGTTGGATTTGTTAGATGTAATTGTATATTATATCAACTTATTTACTGATGTTTAATAGTATGGAAATGATTTTTATAGTTACTCATCGGTGGTTTTGTTTGCTTGTGTTTTTTATTTTTCTGATATGTGCAGTTGTCCAATGAATTAAACTGAAACTGTAAGAGAGCCAATCAGACCATCAGATCTCAGTTTATATTGATTAAATGAATGTTTGTGATTTCTGCAGGTTGCTGTGTGCTGTATCTGCTTCTTTGTCATTCTGCCACTAAACCTCGTGGGGACAATACTGGGGAGGAATTTGTCGGGCCAGCCCAACTTTCCCTGCAGAGTGAACGCTGTGCCTCGACCCATCCCCGAGAAGAAATGGTAGGGATGCTCTGACAGTCCAGGTCTTTTTTTAGGCCCTTGTTTTATATTTTTAGAAGGTAAAACTGGAGCAGAGCTGAACTGCCTTCATATGTGCACACATCATCAGCACATTCTGTATATGTATACAAAAGTATTTTAGTAATTTATATTATGTTTTTATTTTAATGTCTGACCATCCATTAGTTCATGAGTGAAATGTTAGAAAACAGTGGAGCAGCAATGAGCCAAGTAAGAGATGTTGACATTAACTGTATGCTTTAACAAGTGAGTATGGACACATCTGAAGAAAAAGGATGTTTGAGCCTTTTGATAAGATTGTCCATTCAGTATCAGTTACTAACCAGACCAACCAAACACTTCATCATCCAGGAAAGAGCCCACAGAAAGTGTTTGGGAATGAGCAGAACCTTTAATAACATATCCAGCAGGTGATTGGACTATATGACTGTCAGTCATTTTATCATGGGCCAATCAGATCATGTAGTCAGCAGGCAGTGCTGCACGACATAACATGAGCCGTTTCATGGAACAAAGTCAGAAGTGGAGCCAAAATGTCCGTCCTATAGTGGAATTAGCAATATTGTTTTTGTTTTTTATTCAATCAAGAAATGTGGTCCAGATCTGATAAAACTGCTGCTGAAGCCGTTAGCATCTATGCTAATCCCATAATAACCTGGTCCTTCAGTTTATTGGTGTCAGCTGAGCTCATTCTGAACCTTCGACCTGACCAACTAAAGCAGCCCCAGATCACAGCACTGCCCCCACAGGCTTGGACAGTAGGCACTAGGCATGATGGGTGCATCACTTCACCTGCCTCTCTTCTTACCCTGATGCTCCCATCACTCTGGAACAGGGTCAATCTGGACTCATCAGACCACATGACCTTCTTCCAGTCCTCCACAGTCCAATCTTTATGCTCCCTAGCAAACTGAAGCCTTTTTTCTGCTTAGCCTTACTGATTAGTGGTTTTCTTAAGGCTACACAGCTGTTCAGTCCCAATCCCTTGAGTTCCCTTCACATTGTGTGTGTGGAAATGCTCTTACTTTCACTATTAAACACACCCCTGAGTTCTACTGTTGTTTTTCTTTGATTTGATTTGGCCAAACGTTTAAGTGATTCACCGATCACCATCATTCAGGATTTTATTCTGACCACATTTCTTCCTTGAAGACGATGGTTCCCCACTATCCTTCCAGTTTTTAATAATGTGTTGGACAGTTCTTAACCCAGTTTTAGTAGTTTCTTCAATCTCCTTAGATGTTTTCTCTGCTTGATGCCAATGATTTGACCCTTCTTAAACAGACTAACATCTTTTCCACGACCACAGGATGTGTCTTTGACATGGTTGTTGAAGAAATGAAAAATTTCTTTTTGATCAGGCCACCTTCATACTCTTCCTGAAGTTCAGTCCTTAGTTTTCCTTCCCATGACTCCAAAGGTCCTGTATCTTGACCTTGTGTGTTCTTGTGGTCTGGCAGGTTCATGGAGCCGGCCGTCATCGTCTGCCTTGGAGGGATCCTCCCGTTTGGGTCCATCTTTATTGAAATGTAAGTCCACTAAAATGTTTGAGTGTGTGGTAAAGGATATTTGCAGCTGCTGACATGTCTTCTGTCCTTTTAGGTACTTTATCTTCACATCCTTCTGGGCCTACAAAATCTACTATGTGTATGGCTTCATGATGCTCGTCCTGGTGATCCTGTGCATCGTCACTGTGTGCGTCACTATTGTGTGCACATACTTCCTGCTCAACGCTGAGGACTACAGATGGTGAGTGAACTCCAAACAGTTAAAACATCTGAACTACATCAACTTAAATTAACACAAAACCAACTACAGCGACGAGTCTTGAAACGTCTCTTATGTCTTAATCTAATTCTGTCTTTTGCCCTCCAGGCAGTGGACAAGCTTCCTCTCTGCTGCATCCACTGCCGTCTACGTTTACATGTACTCCTTTTACTACTACTTTTTCAAAACAAAGTAAGTACTTGTTTTTATACGGAGGGACGTGTTAGTTTGTAATTTCAGACAGGCTGCTTTAAAAGTCTGTTTTGTTGATTTCAGGATGTACGGGCTGTTCCAGACGTCATTTTACTTCGGTTACATGGCTGTGTTCAGCACTGCCCTGGGAATCATGTGTGGTAAGTCCCTAGATCTGGTTCTAGTTAATGTCTTTAAAAACTGTGGTGAACATTTGCTCCGTATTGCAGTTTTACTGGTTTATACTTCTGCATTGAATCTTCGTTGTAACGTCAGCCTCCCACACCATGGGCTGAGGCCCCTGGTGGGCATCAGAGGTACTGCAGGCAGGACACACGTGGCCATTCATAATAAATAAAGCATAAACATAAATAAAATCAAATCTAAGATAATTAACCATATTTTTCATCTTCTTCAAAGTCTCAAACTAATCAAATATGGCCAGAGGATCAAACGCAAGTAAGCTTTTAACTTCTAGATCAGGGATGGGCGACTTTGGTGACATCCACATTTATGTTGATTTCCATTATCAGAGGGCATAATTATTACAAACTGAAGCAAACGCTTAATTACATATGAAAAATAACAAATCCAGCAAATAATAAATAAATATCAGTTTTGGTAGAAACTTCATATCTTTAGTTATAATCTTCATTTTTACATCATTCTGACCTCATGGTGACCCATTACAGCTGTTTTTTGTTTTTCTTTGTTTTTTAATCTAAACAATTAAAAAAAGAAATATTTGCCAAATATGATAATGCAGCATTTATTGATCTAAAATGAGTAGTTTTGAGGTTCCATTGCAACAACAAAAATACACATCTTAAATCAGAATTTTAAAAGCCAACATTAATATTTTGAGCTCAAAAGCACAGTGAGCTAAAAATGGAGTGTAAGCCAATTAAAGATATTTTTAATTCAGTAAACAGCTGTTTATCAAAGGACAGCCCAGAAACCATAACAACAAATCATATTGGCTAATTTCCTGTAAATAGCAAAGCGACAGTCAGTAACTGAAGATAATTATATGAATGTTATTTGTTCACAATGTTGTCGGCGTAAATCAGACTGAAGCACACCACAGATCGTCATCTTCATTTTTAATAAAATATTCAGGTTAAACTAAATATGCTGCTGCACCACCAGATAATAACAATCGTATCTTTGGTGACATTAATGTGGCACATAAGGCACAGAGTAGGTGATGAGTATCAGAGGAAAAACTAAGCAGTCACATCTGATTCTTTGTTTCTGTTAAAGGAGGTAAACATGTATGAGCTTTAAATCTCATTTTCTGGTTTGTGAGCTCCAGAATATTTTCAGATTTGGCTGCTGCTGTTGCAAAGGTGAAGGCTCTGCCTACACGCCTCAGAAATGTTACTACCATCCATGATGAGTAATGTTTGCTCACTGAGTGTGGGTTTATGTCCAGGACACAGCGTCCACCACGTAGAAAACACCATCTCAGGTTTACCGTCAGTCAAATATCAGAGGAGGAGGTGGAGCAGAGACCAGTCCACAGTCCCCTGAATAATGGCTGCAGCACAAGACTGTTGTCATGTCAGTCCTGCCCTGAATTGTGCATCACAAGATCCTTTTAATAAAACCAAAATATATGATCTACAGTAGGGCCCGACCGATACCAATCCTTGGCAGAAAAAATGACCGATTATATCAGCCGATTGATTTAATTTAATATTAATTAATAATGAATATATGAATTATATATGTTTGACTTTAACCCAGAGATGAGTAAAGTACAATAACATGCAAATAAGAAATCATTGAACGTCTGGGACATTAATTATAAACCTTAAAAAAAGAGTCACTCTGTATGTTGTACTTCTTGTTGATTAAAGCTAAAGGTAGATTATAGTAAAGGTAGAACAACTTTTTAAAAAGTTGTAATTTATCTCCCTTTCAGACTCACTAAAAGAAACCCGTAGACATTTAAACAGTCGACTTCTGTCTGCATTTTGAACAGGCTGTATCGGCTCACCTCTGATCGGCTTCAGCGGGAACATCACACCTGGGTCGACCCACTAATTTACGGATGACGTCGACGTAACATCCCCATGGCATAGTGTCATGCCTGTCCCCTCCGTCTGTAACTTACTTGACTCTTTACGTCTCAGCAACAAACTCATCCTCCTTGAATCATCATCAGAGTTTGAACATTTGTACAGAGGGACAAAAGTATAAAGTAAAGAAAACTGTCCACGGCCTTCATGCTCCTCTCCATTGTTTACATGGAGGGGCTTCGTGACCCTGATGATGTCATCAACGTGGTGATGACATCATCAGTGTGGTGATGACATCACACACATCTTCAGAGGACCTTACTTCTCATCTGAGCTCGTTCTCCTTAAAGCTGCAGCACCGCCCTGATGTCAAGCGTCTGATGCAACCCAGCTTAAAAAACACTGCACTGTCCCTTTAAGCAGCTGCTTGGTGAACTGCAGTGTCAGACCACCAGAGGCTGCTGCTGGGTAATAAAGGGTTAAAGTGAATCAGATGTTGGTTGGTCCTCGGGGATGTCACTGTCAGTTTCACAGGAAAGTCTTCAGTCTGTAATCTGGAGTGACAGACGGACTGAAAAGGTGTTTCCAATCATCACAAGTATCTGCAGAAAAACTGGAGGTGTGTCGTCATTCCACGTCTCTGTGGTTAGACCAGCAAAGTCCCACCTCTGCTGCCTTAAGTGGATCCATCCCCTCCTGAGTCTGCTCTCTTCTTAGCACTATAAGTAACGATGCGTTTTAGTTTTCGGCTCCAGCTCATTCGTAACTTGGTCAAGTTTCAGACTAGGTTTCCTGTTAGTGTGGCAGCTCTGAGCAGGGTTCCCACGCATCCTGGAAAACCTGGAAAATGATTGCCCAATTTTCCAGTCATGGAAGATGAGGAAAAAAAGTTAATTGTCCTGGAAAATTATTTCTCTTCCTTCTAGCTTGACACATAGGAAATCAAGTAAAACTGTACTTGGTAACTAATGAACATGTAGCCAGAAATGTGAGTAGGTAAAATAAAGCAAATTAAAGGTGTAGTCAGCGATGTTGGAGAAAACGAGTGAAGAGGTTGTTTATAAACAAATTTAGACCCGCCTCTCCCTTCATACCGCACCCCTGGCTCCACCCCCGAAAGCTGATGGACGTGCATCGTCATAGAAACGGCCATAGAAACCGCGTAGCTGACCAACGTAGCTAAGGTAACCCTGACTTGTCAGACAACTCGACTGCCGTTATTGATAACACCACAACAACAGAACATTCTGGCAGATTAGACAATAAGATGAATGGTACTGTTACTGTGATGTGAAGCACCACAAAGCTAATGTTGCTAACCTATCCAGCAGACACACGACATCCGCGTCCGCTTTCAATTGGCAGAGTTCCCTCCACCGTCGGAAAGCAACACCAATGTTGACCCGGGTCTTCACTCTTTCATGGTCATAGCCCTTCTTTTTCACTTTTCACTCCTCTGACCTTTTTCTTTTGGGCTGTTTTTCAGCCATTGCTACTGCACCTATTGTATCTCTCTCTTACGCTAACTGTGCACGCTACGCAACCTACGACTCCCCCTCCCCCCTCTGTCTGATCTGCACATGAGTATGATCGCCACCTGGATGTGGGGGGGTGTACTCTGTTTTGGCAACTCGGCCCAAGCCACAGTATTTACCTGCTGAAATTCAGAGCCAAGGCTGTGTACTGAAACCAGACTTTTTTTTTCAACATGCTGTCAGTGGTGACATCTTGTGGATGGAGAGGAGAAATACGGTGATTTTGACAAATAGTGCATTAGATTAGAAGATTAGAAGATCGCTGAGTACACCTTTAAGGCATAAAATATAAAAAATCAAAACAATGGGGACAAAAAGAAATAATGAAAACAAAATAATTTTTAGGCTTAATTAACAAAATCTATTCATAAAAAGCAGAGTAAATAAAGATTAAAAAATATGTATAACCATAAATTTATAATAGTAAGACACATAAAAGCCAGACTAAACAGATAGCTAACAGACAATGTTCGTGCTGGAGAGTTAGAGACAAAGAAATTCTAAGATCAATATGATCAGTAGCTAGAGATATTGTTCCTCAACCTCTAATCTTGTTTTTTAGAAGGCTAACTAGAATTGTAAAACTGCCCACAGCAACAATGTAACTTCAGTTGGTTATGTGACACTGGAAAAAGTCCTGGAAAAGTCCTGGAAAATGATTTCTAGAAAAGAGAGGGAACCCTGTTTGAGTGTTTAGTCAGAGTGTTGCAGAGCAGTGGGGAAGGTCTCGCTCTTCCTAGCACTGTAAGTAACGATGCGTTTAGTTTTCAGCTCCAACTCGTTCATAACTTGGTCGAGTTTCAGATGCCAAGTTTCCTGTAAATGTGGCAGCTCTGATGGCCCTTTTCCATTAGCCTTACTCTACTCTTCTCGGCTCTACCCGGCTCTACTCTACTCGCCTTGTGCTGCTTTTCCATTAGCCCCAGTCGCCTGCCCAACAGGGTGCAGTGTCGCTGTAAACAGCTGAGCGGCACTGCGGTGACGCCATTTTGAGTTTGACACAACAATCTGTGTCTTTTTGTTACAAACCGAGTTAAAAAGGAAAGCAGAAGAAGGCTGCAGGTGGTAAGAAGAAATACCCCTTGAGAAGCACAGGAGAGTTTTGGAAGCTATACAACAGAATGAAGCCGAGGACGAGAGCAATCCAGCTGCAAAGAAAAGACGTATGAGGGTAAGCTAATGGTAGCTACCGCTAGCATGCTAGGTTGTCGCGCTCATGACTCATCGATGACGACATTGTCTGACCAATCAGTAGCCGGCAGTCGGTGACATCATCTTTTAGTATGGACTCAGCTCGCTTGGAACCAGAGTGGAGTAGGTACTAAAACTAGCTTGTTTTAGGAGGTACCAGGCTAGTGGAAACACGCTGCAAATCGAGTAGGGCCAAGGCGTGCTAGTGGAAAAGGGCCAATAGTGTTTATATGGAGTGTTGCAGAGCAGTGGGGACATGCAGCACATTAATGTAAAGGTCCATCCTGAGGGAGGTTTACTGCAGAAGTATAAACCAGGCTCTAAGCTCATGTGCTCCTTGTTCATCAGAAGTGTTCAGACTGTTACAGTGAAGCCTGCAGGACACTAACAGATCACACTTTCTTTCCAGGTGCTGTTGGATACATGGGAACAAGTGCCTTTGTGAGGAAGATCTACACAAATGTGAAAATCGACTAAGAAGCAGAGCAACGAGGATCTGAAAAAGATTTGCCTATGTGTGTCATTAAATCCGGCGGGCACAAGTCATTCTTCTTACCTTTCTTTCCTGCAGAGATTGTGAAGATCTCTCTTTGTACAATGTCGTTTTTCCATTTTCTGAATGAATTTCAACGCCGCAACTCCAAGTGAACCACAGCAAATCTCCCAAAACGATATCAAACACAAGGTTCTGTTTTTATCTGTTGCTTTCAAACCAATGTTGAGTCAGATCTTGAAGGCTGACATGGCTCCTGTTGTCCAGCCCAGTCCCACCTGAGACCAGAGAACTTTAATGTTTAAGGATGGAGTAGTGTAGCTCTCTTCAGTGAAGAGGCCGGTGTGCGGAAAGCCTTTGTGTAGAGTCAGAAAACTGGGGAGTGGGCTTCATGTTCTGACCGGATTTCTATTTTCTAATCTTGAAGTCACTCGAAATGTTCTTACTACATAGTTTAGTAGTCTGCTCCAGTCTCCTTCCATCACCAAGATGATAAAGAAAACCTGAGGACTCATCCCCCCTTTATGTCACAGTAGCAGTCCATCCAGAGAGAGAGATTGTAGTCCTGCTGTAGTTACTGTACAGACAGAGCTGAGGTACAGTCAGAAAGGCTTTTAATGGATTTGATGTGATCCCATTTCCTCCTTTGGTTTGGGTTTTCTTAATGTTTGGGTTTGAATGAAGTCTACCTGTAAAGATAATATATGGATGGGGGGGAGTGTATATAACCTGAATAATGTAACTCTAGATGTAGATCCCAATTGTATTTTCGTTGTACAGATTTACTACAGGGTGTTTTTTAAATGATTTCGTCTTTGTTCGGTGTTCGGGATGGGGCTGGTGGCGCTGTTACATCTTGCCTGAAATTGCATGAATTTTTCACCAAACCATAGGCTCAACAAATTCCACTTCAGTCAGTGCTGTCAGTTTCCCCTGTCTCAAAATGTAAAGGTACATTTCTGAGCCGTAGACCTGCTTATGGGCACTGTTCTGACTCTTTTTTTCATGTTTTATTTAAAGCTTTAAGGTTCTTCAGTTCCCGGGAAGCCGTTACCCTCTCGTTCTTTCTGTTGCCTAACCTGAAACATCATTGTGAATGTCAGGAGGAATGTTTCTGCATACATACTGTACAAAGTGAAGTTTATGTACACTTTAAACTAGATGTTTTCATACCACGCAGTGGTGCTGAGTGTTTCAGATGCTTTTCCATTTTCTGTAAATACAGTATGTACCCTAATTGTATGAGAAGTGGCGATGCCTTTTTATTTTTTAATTTCCAATTCTGCCCCCACTGAAGTTGATTTTGGCACCTCATCTTGTGTACCAATGTCTGATGAGACATTTTGAACCTGCATATTAACTTGCTGTAAAAAGAAAAAATAAACATGTTTATGTACAGGGGTTATTCAGTCTGCTTTGAATGTTGAGAGGAAATGTTTTTGAGTTTTTAATTTAAAGATGCTATGAGGAGTTTCTAAGTAATGACAAAAAGTCTGACTTGTAGATATATGCCTGATGGAAATACACACTTTAAGATGAGTTTTATAGCATCTAAATAGGTTATCTATAAATGCTATTCCTTAGCTTCACGGTCGGACAGGGCTGGACTGGCCTGGATACTCAACTTCAGGAACAAGACAATTAAAACTAGAGCAAATTTATATTATTCAGACGCGTCTTAGAGCACCGGGCTGTAAGTAGCCATATATAGCCGGCTACAAAACTACAACACTAAGTTTTCCAAAAGTTGCTTGTTGTCACACATCAAAAACTACCGCTACGTAACTAGAAAGAGATACATTACCTCGTGGCTTTGCATCCTGTAAGTTGTTGAAAAAAGAAGTTGTAAAGCAATGCAGAGTTCTGAGGAAGGTCCGAGCTGCATTCATTAGCATCACAACAAACACACACTTTGGCTTGGGTCACGTCTTTACGACAGTCGCCGCGCGTGCTCATGGGTAGCAGAGTCTTTATGAAATAGATTCTCCTCATAGCACCTTTATTATTATACAGTACGTTTATTCAGAGAGTTGAAAAGTGAAGCGGGTGCAAACATAACACATGGAACATTCCTGTTTGACAAAGAACAGATTTATTAGTCTCCTGCTCTGGTTCAGTAATTAAAGGTCAGACTGTAAACTACAATGGCTTTAGCTTTACACCATCAGCTGCTGGAGCCGACATCGTCGTCCTGTTAGTTCACTTTTTCAAAGTACTCCTTGGAGCCTTCTGGAGTTGGTTTGATCTGAAAGTAAAGACAGACAGACGGACTGTCACACATGAAACATTTCACACCACAGTGATCTAGGCCTGTGCTCAGAATATCGATACGGCAAAATATATCGCACTCCTTTGGGAAACATGTATCGATACGGCCTAAATATTTTGACAGTTGTTGTAAATACACTTTGGGTAATGTTAATAGTGGCACAGTTCAAGGTAGAAGACGAGCTACATAATGAAGCATATGTTCTAAATCTGAACTTAGGTCTACCATCTCTGAGGATGTTTATGTCTCTCAAGTTGTAGAACCACTTAAAACTCATCCTTGTTCTTTTTTCTTATAAGAAAAAACGAAACTTTTCAAGAATTTTGCTTCAAGTGTAGTCAGTGTTCACAATTTACGCGTATCAGGATACGTATCGTATCATGAAGTTGCTGGAAATACCCAGCCCTACAGTGATCAAACGCAAACATTTTCAGACACTTCAGACTTTAAAAACATTTTCTACCAACACATCAAGGCTCAAACTTCACAGATCTGGAATCTTTTCTGCAGGAAGTCACTCTCTGTGAGTCCACATACAATACAGGCCAAAAGTTTGGACACACCTCCTTCAGTGTGTTTTCTTTATTTTCATCTCTATTAACATTGTAGATTCTCACTGAAGGTATCCAAACTATGAATGAACACATGTGGAATTATGTACTTAACAAAAAAGTGTGAAATAAATGAAAACATGTCTTGTATTCTAGTTTCTTCAAAGTATCCACCCTTTGCTCTGATTACTGCTTTGCACACTCTTCATTCTCTTTATGAGCTTCAACAGGTAGTCACCTGAAATGGTTTTCACTTCCCATGTGTGCCTTTCCAGGGTTAATTAATGGAGTTTCTTGCCTTATTAATGGGGTTGGACCATCATTTGTGTTGTTCAGAAGTCAGGCTGATGCACAGCCGACAGCTCTATTAGACAACTGTTAGAATTAATATTATGGCAAAAACCAATCAGCTAAGTTAAGAGAAACAAGAGGCCATCATTAGTTTAAGAAATGAAGGTCAGTCAATCTGAAAAATTGCAGAAACTTTGAATGTGTCCCCAGGGCAGTCGCAAAAACCATCAAGGACTACAACAAAACTGGCTCATGAGGACCGCTCGAGGAAAGTAAGACCAAGAGTCACCTCTGCTGCTGAGAAAGAGTTCATCTGAGTCACCAGCCTCAGAAATCACAAGTTAACAGCAGCTCAGATTAGAGACCAGATGGATACCACACAGAGCCCCAGCAGCAGACACATCTCTACTGCAACTGTTCAGAGGAGACTGCGTGACTCAGGCCTTCATGGTCAAATAGTTGCTAGGAAACCACTGCTGAGGAGAGGCAACAAGCATGAGAGATGTGTTTGGGCCAAGAAACACAAGGAATGGACATTAGACCAGTGGAAATCTGTGCTTTGGTCTGATGAGTCCAAATTTGAGATCTTTGGTTCCAACCGCTGTGTATTTGTGCCATGCAGAAAAGGTGAGCAGATGGATTTTGCATGCCTGGTTCCCATTGTGAAGCATGGAGTCTATGGTGTGATGGTGTGGGGCTGCTTTGCTGGTGATACTGTTGGGGATTTATTCAAAACTGAAGGCATACTGAACCAGCATGGCTACCACAGCAGCCTGCAGCAACATGCTATCCCATCTGGTTTGAACAGGACAATGACCCCAAACACACCTCCAGGCTGTGTAAGGGCTATTTGACCAAGAAGGAGTGTGATGGAGTGCTACTCCAGATGACTGGCCTCCACAGTCACCGGACCTGAGCCCAATCGAGATGGTTTGGGGTGAGCTGGACCGCAGAGTGAAGGCAAAAGGGCCAACAAGTGCTCAGCATCTCTGAGAACTCCTTTAAGACTGTTGGAAACCATTTCAGGTGACTACCTGTTGAAGCTCATAAAGAGAATAAAGAGTGTGCAAAGCAGTAATCAGAGCAAAGGGTGGATACTTTGAAGAAACTAGAATATAAGACATGTTTTCATTTATTTCACACTTTTTTGTTAAGTACATAATTCCACATGTGTTCATTCATAGTTTTGATACCTACAGAGAGAATCTACAATGTAAATAGTGATTTAAATAAAGAAAACACATTGAAGGAGAAGGTGTGTCCAAACTTTTGGCCTGTACAGTATGTGGACGATCCTGCAGATTTACCCAGAGTTCATAGCTAAACCTGATGATGTCATCGTCTCTGCTAAAGCTCCACAAACAGCCGTGTTTGAGTCCGTGCTCTTGTTAAATCCATCCAGTTTCTACACTTCTTATTCCTTATGAGGTTGCAGGTGGCTCAGGCCTGTCCACACTGACACTGGGCATGAGGCTGGCAGCCAATCACAGGGCCACATAGAGAGACAGACAACCATTCATGCTCACACATAAACCTGAGGGTGATGTGGAGTCGACCTAATGAGCTTGTTTATGGTCTGTGAGAGGAAACTGGTGCCCAGAGAGAAGCCACACATGCACCAGGAGAACATGCAGACTTCACAGGAAGGCCGACCAACACGGGATCGAACCGGCAACCCCCCGCTGTGAGGCACCCGCACTACCTGCTGCACCACTGCACCACTGCTCTCTTTAAAATGATATTAACTAAAGTTTTTGTCATTTTTACCACATGAAGAGTTTCCTGTGATCTTCTGTCAAATATTTATGAAGTATTAATGTTCATGACTTTGACTTTTTTTTATTATTTATTTATTTGAACATAACAAAAATAAGTTTTAAACAAAGTAAAAACAGCCACCAGGGTGCAAAACAACAAAACGTGTCATTTGAATGTTTAAAAAGGAGGAAGTCTAAACTTATCTGGTCCCACCCCTTCACCTTACACAGACCCTCTTTATGTTCTTATGACACAGAACATAGACACTCATTATTTCATCTTTTCAGAGGATATGTTGAGTTACTGAAGTGTGCCCCGTTAGTTTTTCCACAGTCTTAAAGTCTGTGAGGCCTCAGGCTTCAGGATCGGACAGAGAGCCGGTCACATGACCGGGTTCAGAGGTCAGATATGAGTAGATAGAAATGATCATCACTCAAGTCAGTGAAAAGTAAAATAAACATTGTGACAATATCTGTGCCTATCAGGCAGATTTGAGGGGCTGCAGTGTGAAAACACAGGAGGGAACTCTGGCAGCCTCTTCTTGGAGTTTAACCCTATAAAGCCAATCGTATCATATTTGATACATACTTTTATAATACCTCTATCTACTCAATATGATCAACACATTACAAAAAAAACATCTGAATACAATCAGATAAATGATAAAAATGTCCTCAAATGGATTATCAGTTGCCAAAAACACCTGATGTATCAAATGAGATATGAAAAATCTAAATGTTGAATTTTATGGACATTCTGGTTTTTATGGACTTTAGCAGAAAGTGAAACAAACATTTCAGCTCCAAAAAATTAGAATTTTCTGGCTATAATCTCTGGTCTTGGGCCTTAAAGGGTTAAAGTGGAAATGTGATTAAAGTGTGCAGTGATATGTGAGTATATGTACTGAACAGTTTTAGATTGAAGAAATCATTTTATTCAGGCTGAGAATAAAGTCAAAATGACAAGATAATAGTTCAAATTTCGAGAATGTATGTCCACTTTATTCTCCTCATTTCAACTTTAATCTCAAAATTTCGACTTTCCCAAAATAATGTCCATCTAACACGGCCTTTATACTCTTCTGTATATACGTAGGATAAGTGGGCAGGTAAGAATAACCAAACTACATCTGCTCATAACTGTCTCTGTAGTTTTTAGCTCATTATAATATTACTGTAATTTTTAAAAACTGTTTTTAAAGCAGAAAATACCTTAAAAAAATCTGGATTGTTTGTTATTGAGGAGAAAAAAATAACTTAATTCTTACTTTGAATTAAGTATTTTGTTCTGTAGTTTTTAGCTCATTATCATATTCTTTAAGTTTTTACTTTTTAACACTGAAATTAACCTTAAAGACTGTGCTGTGTTTATTATTCAGAGGAAAAACACTTTAATTGAGCATTCATTTTACAGAATGTGTAAAAAAAGAATTTAATGCAAACAGTTCTCATTTCATCTGTGTCTTTGCTGCTTGTTTTTTTTCCAAGGACCACTGCATTCATTGTTTTGTGTTTATGAAAGTAAATGACCCTGCAGGTATTTTATTGAAGTTTACAGCTTTGGCTTTGTGACCTTTATATTAGGGCTGGGCAATTAATCAAAACAAAATCCAAACCAACATTAGAGCGTCTAATTAAAGTTATTTTCCTCCTGTTAATTATTTCGATGATTTTCTCCTGTGTTAGTCACACGACCCTCCATACAGTCTGAAAAATGCTCTTCTGTTGTTTGGGAACAGTTTAGATTCTGTGCAGAGGAAATCTACAGAGCCCCAGACATGACATGGTAAAAAAAAAATTATCTTGTGCGCACGAAATACTGATTTGTTCCCAAGAGATATTAATTAGTTCCCGTGAATTATTCATCTTTCCTGAACAGTTGAATACTACGGTAGGGTACGGGGTTCGAGGTGCTGAACTATTCAACACGATGGACAGGGAAACACTGACTGAGTTTTGCTTTAGGCTGGGGATGAGTTATAAAGACTTTCTGAAAAGCCTGGCAGTGCATGGATTTATTATCAGAGAGACCAGACATCCCATAGGCTACTGCAGAACAGCAAATCCTGCGGCTCTTTGCTACCGTACCAGTGGAGATTACTCTAACACTGCACGGGAAGCTCAGCTTCACCTAAAATGTCCCAAAAAAGTGGTTTTCCACTTGACGAAGTGGCCTTACGGTACTGTAGCTTCCAGGAGTGATGAACCTTTCGCGGGAATGAATTAATATTCCGTGGGAACAAAATAGTATTTGCTGCGCACGTTATATCTATATTGTGGCCACAATTTATTTATTTTTCCCCCATGTCATGTCTGGGTCTCCGTAGAAATCGTTCACACTGCAGGACGAACGTTTAACACCAGTTTGTTTCAGCATAGCATAAAATAACCGTTCATTAACCCTTTCATGCAAGAAATATTAAATCACAAAGGAATACTTTAAAAATGTTTTTACTTTCAAACAAGTTAAAAATCATGGTCTTTTTTTAAATGTTATATTTTGAGGGAGTTAACAGTCCACTACAGCGGACACCAAGCAGACACGGTATAGATGTAATTTGGTGGATCTTAGTAAAGACCAACAGACACGTCACTGACAAACATCTATTAAGAGTAAATGAAAGAAAGAGCTGAAGTGTATGTGTTATTGCTGTTTAATCAAACTGTTCACTTGTGAATTACAACAACATTTAAAAATATAAAATAATTCCTAAATTTGAATACAGGAATAATACCCAGTTAGCTCTTTACCAACTACTTTGGATTTATGATGTAATATCTCAGTGCGATAAAAATACACAAAGATCATATTTTTATGAAACTTAAGAGTTTGGGGATTTACTGCCTGGTAGTTTGACATGGTGCCACCTAAAGAATTAAGTATTTATTACAAATATCTGTCTACTGAAACATGCATGAAAGGGTTCATCATCATCAGGTCAGAGCTTCAGTTAATGGTGATATCAGATTAGGTAATATTGCCCAGCCCTACTTCAGTTAATGGTGGTATCAGATTAGGTAATATTGCCCAGCCCTACTTCAGCTAATGGTGATATCAGATTAGGTAATATTGCCCAGCCCTACTCTGTGTGCACATGACTTCAGACCAAAGCGGTCTGACCCCTGGACTCACCGTCGGGGACTCTGGGGTCCAGCTGGCCGGGCAAACCTCCCCGTGAGTCTCCACAAACTGGAAAGCTTTGACCAGACGCAGGGTCTCCTCCACGCAGCGGCCCACGGGAAGGTCGTTCACGCTCATGTGCTTCACCACGCCGTTTGGGTCGATGATGAACAGGCCCCTGACGGAGGAATGAAAACTCTGTTACATAAGAAAATAATCATTAAACACAAACTTTACAAAAACTGAAGAAGGACAGGCTGAAGCTTTGGCCTGTTTTTACATCTCCTCTACACTCTTAGATAAATTTAACCTGTCAGGAAATAAAACATTAGACATCCTCCTTTAAACCAAACTGCTGTACAATCATTAAACCTTAAAGTCATGCTTGAAGAGTTTAACATCATTTTAATCCATCACTGAGCACACTATAAACTTTGATCCCCAGAACAGAAACAGCTGTTCATTCTAACTCTCCCTGTTTAAAACATAAGCACAGCTCCTAAACTTTATTTTCCTTCTCTAAGAATGGATTTAAATTTAAACACTGAACATCCAACTACGGTGAACATCTGCTCATAACTCCATTTAATCTGTTAAAGAAATGAGGACAAAGAAAAAGAGAGCAGAGCTGCAGCTGTGTTCTTACACATCACAAACAAGTCCATAAAATAAATGCAAGAATTGATATTTTAGAAAAACTCTGGATTAAAATGTTCTCACACTGACAAGATAACTTTTATAACCTTTCGATTTAAATTGCAATTTACGATATTGCCGTTTTTTTTAACACCAGTGAAAAAGATGAACAATGATGATGCCTACAGACTATATCAGGAAAAATACACATCACATGAGTCTGTTTTTAGGATTTATTCAGCAATATATTTTAACCAGCTGTTTATACTCTCTCTTCAAAAGACTGGACTGCATTTAAAAGCAGCGGTAATCAGAAAACATCTGAAACTCTTCTGACGAAATGAGACAGAATGATGGTAGAGATGGATAAAGTAAAACATGTCGCCCTCTGCTGGAGAAAAGCTGGAACTTCTTTCCGGTCCGGCTTTTTAACACAGAATAAAAATTGATTTAAAAAAATGATTCTTATGTAAATATATTTTTTTCTCCCACCCCTAATAATCTTGTCAACCAAAACACGGTCCGTAAAAAACATTTGTAATAAATGTTTATTTTTCTATTTCTGTTAAAGATCATCAGAGCGGGACACAAATTCAAAAATGAGATTTAGAGAAACAGTCGGTCAAACAGTAACATCAGACGTGGGATTAACAGACATCAGTCCAGTCGTCTCCAGTTTATGATCATCACAGATGTTAACAGACTGATCTTTCTGTCCATGGCTGTTATGGATTATAAACACTTTACAGCCATAAAGACATGAGGTCGATCTTAGAAAAGAAAAGTCACAAATAAACTTCAATTCAACAGAGACATGTACGGTAAAGACAAATTTATGGTCCAGACATTGATGGTGAAACTCTTCTGTAAGTCTCTTTGTCTCTGCTCTCACAGTTCAGTGTATCAGAAGATACAAACTGTTGTAATTGGGTATAATGAACACCAAAGTGACATAAAAGTGAAATCTAAAGTTTGGTATATCAGAAATGTCAAATGGGACTAATGGAGCCAAACTGTGCCAAGATTGGGTCTGACCACTCTGTAGTAAAACCTCTCTAACTTTGCTCTGCATCACTTTATCAGACTCAAACTTGACAGAAGTAATGTTCACATATTTTCACATTCATTCATAGAGTTCTAAAGCTGCAGCTGCATCCTTCCAAAGAGATATTCACAATAAAAACTTGATTTATTTTAGAAGAGGATGAATCTTCATTTACTCTGTCCCAGTAACACATACACTGATAATTCACATCTGGACAAATCACTCAAGTGTTACTTTATTATGACACCAGAATAATTCAGACAGACCTTGTGGTTGCAGAGATTCACTCTTTCCTTTATGAGGATGTCATTTTGGAGCAGAAGGCCTAAAAAGGGGCTGAACAGGTTATGAACAGGTTAAAGCTATGGTCTACGATTTGGAAGCTTGGTCCATCTTAATAACACCGTTTATAAGGCCGTTATGGTCCTATGGTCCGATCTACACAATATAAAGACCAAAAAGAATGAAAAAATCCATTCAGTATATCCGCTGCAAAGCAGCATAACAGTTGACCAATCTGTACCACCATTCCGTGAGTCCATCCAATCCCCCGTCTCCCCTGCTCCGCACCGTCCCACCTCCAACCCACTTCCATCCTCTTAATACCGGTGAGCAGCTAACTGCACAGCGACTGAAGCGTCATGGAGCCGGGAGGCTGCTTCTGTTTCCCTCCACATCGAAGAGAAGGAAACGTAAAAGTTTCGAGGAAAAGGCTGAAGTAAGGAAGACATATGAGCAATACAGGTCCCAACAGAGACTCAACTTTGGAGAATCGTACAGTGGATAAAGCTGCAGAATGATTTGGGATTGTTGAACACTGCGCCGGCCACCGGCTGGCGAACGACCACAGCACCGGCCGCAGCACTGGGCACCAGCTGGCGAACGGCCGCAGCACTGGGCACCAGCTGGCGAACGGACGCAGCACTGGCCGCCGGTTGACCTTCAGCACCGGCTGTTCTGCCCCTGGTTGAACAGGTAATAACTTTGTTTACTACAGTGGGAGATGTCTGCTGAATAACTCTGGTTAGTCGGTGCCTATACTGGCTAATGACTGAACGTTGTTGGTCGGAGCGGGTAGGCTCTGTCAATAGATTTTAGCATAAGTTAGCCACTCTGTTCTGGCGACGCCAGACCTGCTTCGCCGCCGGTCCAATTGAAATGGCTACTGCTGTGTGTTACAAGGGGGATGACTGTCGAGTTTGTTACTTTCAGTTGAGCTGAGTGGTTTTTGGTTGTTGTTGCTGATATTATATGCTGACCGGCTTCTTGCTCTGTCAGAGGGGGCGTGTTGTTAGGAGGCGACACGAGCTGGGGGGAACACTGAGGGGAGGAGTGAGTGAAGGGGGGGCAGGCTGCGTTTTTCAAATCTGTCTCAACAGCCAAACTGGTTTTCAGATCGTAGACCCTAGCTTTAAAGTTAAAACTGTGAAAAAGAACATAAAGTTAACAAACCTCAGAGCGATGCCTGGACCCTCCAGGAGCACCCCATAGTCTTTGGAGATCTGCTTGTTGAGGTCTGACAGCAGGGGGATGTGAATGTGGCCCAGGCCTCCAGTCTGAGAAGCAAATATGACTCTGATTAACACGACGACCAAACTGCTCGGGCAACAGTTCAGTCTTAATCACTCCACATTACAAAGCAGACTTGAATATAAAGCACTGCACACACGGCACATGCTCCTGTCAGTTCAGTTCTTTTAATAACGACGTACTTTGCGTGGAGTGTTGATCCATGCCAGGTGGGTGAAGTGGGAGTCCACAGACACGCCCACCACCTCACAGTTCACGTCGTGGAACTCACTGGCCTTGTCACTGAAGGAGATGATTTCTGTCGGACACACGAAGGTGCTGAAGGAAATAAAAAGGCTCCGTTAGTGTCTGTCTGTCTGTCTCTCAGCTTTACTTCCTGCCTCAAACACTTACAAGTCCAGAGGGTAGAAGAAGAGGACCAGGTACTTCCCTCTGAAGTGGTCCAGGCTCAGCTCCTTGAACTCTCCGTTATGGACGGCCGTGCCTTTGAACGCCGGAGCAGTCTGAGTGACTGCAGCCGCCCACCGGGACGAGCCTGTGCAACAACAGCCCACGGATATTAATCTTTATTCACAAAATTACTCTGAATTAAAAAACAAAGGTGTTCAACTGTCAGAGCCCAAAAGGTTCAGTTCACTATAGATACTATCTCATGTTTGGAGGATTATTACAGTTAATAAATATATTTAACTGTGTTTATGGTAGAAATAAACATGTGTAACTGTGTTTATGGTAGAAATAAACATGTGTAACTGTGTTTATGGTGGACATAAATATGTGTAACTGTGTTTATGGTAGACATAAATATGTGTAACTGTATTTATGGTGGACATAAATATGTGTAACTGTATTTATGGTGGACATAAATATGTGTAACTGTGTTTATGGTGGACATAAATATGTGTAACTGTATTTATGGTGGACATAAATATGTGTAACTGTGTTTATGGTGGACATAAATATGTGTAACTGTGTTTATGGTGGACATAAATATGTGTAACTGTGTTTCTGGTGGACATAAATATGTGTAACTGTGTTTCTGGTGGGCATAAATATGTGTAACTGTGTTTCTGGTGGACATAAATATGTGTAACTGTGTTTATGGTGGACATAAATATGTGTAACTGTGTTTATGGTGGACATAAATGTGTAACTGTGTTTCTGGTGGATATAAATATGTGTTACTGTATTTATGGTGGACATAAATATGTGTAACTGTAATTATGGTGGACATAAATATGTGTAACTGTGGACTTACATGTAGAGAAGCTGGCCTTTGGTAGTGCAGGGCTGATGAGGGGTCTGGCTGACCCTGACAGACCATGACAGGCTGCTGTGGCCTTGTACCCTCCAGCAGCAGCTCTTGCCTTTTAGAAAGAAAAATCAATATTACATGATCGATTAAAAAAACAGCAACAAATATAAAGAAATCATTTTACTTTACTTGACAACAACAACAACAGGGCCCCAGAGTTCACATGCACCCAAAATTTGTAAGAGTGGGCCTAACATTTTTCCTTGGGCGCACCAAGAAAACATGTGCGGTGCACTCTTACAAATTTAAGTTGACAAAAGTAACTACATTAGTGGAAAAATCAGCCTAAAATGGAGAAGCCGCAGCACCTGCTTCCTCTCTTTTCTCTGTCCCTGCGTTGCCGTTTCACAGACTGCAGGCTGTAGGCCCGCCCACACACACAGCCCTCAGTAATCAACCAATCAGCTGTTAGTATGCAAATGAGCCCAGACTGTGGTGTCAGGTTTCAGCACAGAGCAGTAACTCTGAAGAAGCAGTGAAGCTCTGACAAACTGGTCTTAGTGACTGTCGGATAATTAATAATTAACAACAATATCAAGTTAAACAAAGTAACATTAACCATAACATCTACATTTATTCAGTCCTTTAACTGTTAAGGGAGTTTGTTAGTCAAACAGGCACAGAGGTGAGTGTCCACGTCCACTGAGGACAAATGACCAGATTGACAGACCTGACTCTACATAAAACTATAAATAAAAAAGCCACAAAAAGAGTAAAAAATTAAGAAAAAAGTCGTGAAATGTTCTGTCCTCTTAGTTGTTTTTTTAAAAATAGTTTACAAATTGCTTTACTATTATTTACCTCAGTTTCAGTTTTGTAAAAATTGACTACAGTGTGTGAAGTCTTTTTCTAGGTTCAAATTTATTGAAGAATAAAACCATCCAGTTAATGTTATGTTGTTAGTTTTTAAAATCTGGATATTAATTTCATTTTTCAGTTCAGTATAGCTTCTCAAATATTAGCACTTTTAATTCAAAACATTTAATTTAACTTCAGATGTTTCAGTTTGAAATGTTACATTTCAGTTCAGTAAAGCACTTTAAGCACTTTTATTTGAAAATGTTTTATTTGCTTAATGTTTTAGGTTGAATTTGTAAATTTCATTCAGTGAAGCTCTTTGAACTCTCTGTTTTTCTTAAAATAAATAATTTTGCTTGGATAAAGATAAGTATTTCTTTCCATCATCTTCTTGTTTAAAAATCATTTACATTTTATTCAAGTTATGGAGAGTGAAAAATGGTGACCTTTTGGCGTTAAAGGTGACACTTAAAAATTTGGGTGCACCTGATTTTTTACATGCACCGTTGCAACCAATGCAGAAAGTTAGTCTGGAGCCCTGATTACAGACGGAGCCACATAATTAGATATAACTGTAGTTTAACATTATTAGATATAACTATATTTCTACATTATTAGATATAACTATATTTTCACATTATTAGATATAACTATATTTTAACATTATTAGATATAACTACATTTTAACATTATTAGATATAACTATATTTTAACACTATTAGATATAACTATATTTAAACATTATTAGATATAACTATATTTTCACATTATTAGATATAACTATATTTCTACATTATTAGATATAACTACATTTTAACATTATTAGATATAACTATATTTTAACACTATTAGATATAACTATATTTAAACATTATTAGATATAACTATATTTTCACATTATTAGATATAACTATATTTTAACATTATTAGATATAACTATATTTCTACATTATTAGATATAACTACATTTTAACATTATTAGATATAACTATATTTTAACACTATTAGATATAACTATATTTAAACATTATTAGATATAACTATATTTTAACACTATTAGATATAACTATATTTAAACATTATTAGATATAACTATATTTTCACATTATTAGATATAACTATATTTTAACACTATTAGATATAATTATATTTCTACATTATTAGATATAACTATACTTTAACATTATTAGATATAATTATATTTCTACATTATTAGATATAACTATATATTGTAGTATTATTAGACACGTCATGGTGTCCACACAGTGGTGTGAAGGGGTTAAAGTTTGAGGTCATGCAGTCCGTTCAGCATTAGCCATGACAAAGTGCAAAACAAGTTGCCAGCCATTGTTTATTCAGTTTTCTGCCCCACATTTTCTCCTGCGGCTGTTTCACCGACTATAAGACCGATAAGGCTTATCTCCACTTCTGCAGCTCTGTCTGTGAGAAATGTTCTGTTACTATGCATGCAGGCCCTCCAATAAAAAAAATCACTTTCCTTTTGAGGATACATTAGAAATAATGAACATGTTTCTGTCATTAACTCCAGTCCACATCATATCATAAACTTATTTTTTATAAATTTAACACTCTAAATGCCAGTATATTTGCACAATTCAATTATTTTCTATTTGTTTTTATAATGAAACTTTTTTACACAAACAAACATTATTTTTTATTTGATGGAAGCAGAATTGTTCCTCTTGTGCTGGGAGAATCAGTCTGTGATTAACAAACTGGAAACTTCAGCAGGTTTAAATCATTTATTCTACTGGTCTACAGCCAGTGTTCAATCCTGCCAGCTCAATCAAAGTAATCATTTCCTACAACGCTCTGAGCAAACATGAACAACAACAAAATATACCTTTAGTTTTTTTATGTGTGCAGTTTTTGCTGCTGAGAGACAGGGTTACAGGATTTTATGTTTTAGTATGGCAATGGCAGAAGAATAAAAAGCTGGTTTTA
Organism: Scarus forsteni; assembly: GCA_036419115.1. NCBI lineage: Eukaryota > Metazoa > Chordata > Actinopteri > Labriformes > Labridae > Scarus > Scarus forsteni. The sequence continues at coordinate 7,376,603 of JAZDUH010000431.1, read as the reverse complement.
ATTATTGTAAATCTGGCCAGAAAATGACTCTAGGGGTAAGACTGATCATTTTTGGTCCACATAGTGGAACAATATTGTTCTGTAATGACAAAACTGACTGTGAAATAAACTAGGGCTGAATGATTTGAGAAAAATAATCTTATTGCGATATGTTTCCCCAATATTGTGATTTACTCTGTGATTGTTTTAATGTTCCTCATCTTATGTATTCTTAAACAAACATAAGCAGTAGATCTTTTTATAGTAAAACCAATATGACATTAAATTAATCTAAGGATAAAAGATTTGAGAAAAAGTGGAGAAGTGAAGAACAGAAGCCAAATAGGTATGAAATTGAAAAAAATGGGTAAAAATGATATGAAAGTCGAAAAAGGTTAATAAATAGGTGCAAAAATGGTATGAAATTGAAAAAAAAAAAGGGGAAGAATTGGAAAAAAAATCCTAAAGTGGCTTAGGAAAATTGATTATGGCAGCAAAATTGAGAATTAATTTTGAAATTAAATTTCAAAAACCATGTAAAAATTCCAAAAAGGGTTCTGACAGTGGACAAAAAAAAAGTTGAGTGGGGGCAAAATAGGCATAAAGTTGCAAAAACGAGGTTAAAAAAAATGGTCCAAAAGTGGGAACAAAAATGTATGAATAGAGGTAAAAAAAAAAAAACATAGGCATAAAGTTCCAAAAAACTACATCACAATGCCAAAATGTTCAACACATTTTGGGCTAAAAATATTGAACCTTCTGCGATTTTAAAATTGCAACAAGTCATATTGTGATTTAATCTAATTTGCAGTTCATTGTTCAGCCCTAAAATAAACCTCTTTGTCAGATTTCCTCAGCTCGGCTTAAAATTTGCCAAAAAACAGGACTGAAAGGTCATAAAGGGTCACAGGGAGCCTGAGTGTGAAGCTCTGCTCTTCCCCCCATAGCTGGCTGTTAAATTGCATAATAATAAATTAACTTTTCATTAAACAGTGAAAATTCTCAACTTTATGAATAAACTTCAGTTCACTCTAAAAAAAACTTCATTAAAGGAGCTAAATAAGAAAATGAGCATGCTGCACTTATTAGCTCAAGCTTCACTTTACAACAACATTAAACACAATAACAACAACATTAAACACAATAACAACAACATTAAACACAATAACAACAACATTAAACACAATAACAACAACATTAAACACAATAACAACAATAACAACAACATTAAACACAATAACAACAATATTAAACACAATAACAACAATAATAACAATAATCAGAGATCCACAATATTGGATTGTTGCAGATATCCAATATGCCAATATTCCCAAACTCATTATCACTGGCACCAACATTGTTTTGGATATTAAAAATATAGTGTGTAAATATCATCTAAAGTTTTCATTTATGCTAATATCAAGAATCCACTTTTTATGATATAACTTGCCGATATCGATATTTGTCTGACGATAATATGCCACCCTTTAACAGGTTTAACAGGTTAGTTTTAGTGACATAATATTCTCTGATATAAATTAACATGGAAAACTTTCTAATATCTGTTAAACTGTTAAACTCATAAACAGAGCCACAGACTTTATAAACTAAATGCTCTCTTAGTTCCCTCAGCTGGCCCTGATGTCCGGCCCTGATGTCCGGCCCTGATGTCCGGCCCTGATGTCCGGCCCTGATGTCCGGCCCTGATGTCCGGACCAGGGGTCGCGGACCACAGGTTGAGCCGCAGGCTGAAAGTGACGCAGGAGGGGCCGAGCTCATTTAACGGACTACAAAGGCGTAAGCTGGCTATTTAAAAACTATCAAGCACGAAGAAGTCCCGACATGAAGTTAAATATCTACATTAAAGTTGAACGTTTCACTCACAGACGTCCTCAGCACTCTCCCGATGGTGGCCGCCATTTTGGTTAATGACAGAAGAGGGCGGTGACAGAGGGGTTCACGTGCATCACGTTAACCTGCGTGACGTAATAGGTGATAATTTCTTCAGACAGGTATTAATGCAGTTATTTAAGAGGTGTTGTTATCAGTGTTAGAAGCTGTTCGGAGGGAATAATTATTACTCTTAAAACAACTGGTTTGATAAAGTGAAGCTGGGGTCCTGAGATTACTCCTGTCCTGCTGTTTAAAAGAGTTTAATTTAATATTTAATATTTAATTAAGTAAATTCATGTCGTATGTATATTTATGGACTTCATTAACGTCATTTATATTAACTGTAAGGGTCGCCTGAGTAGTCCACAGCTAAAGTACAACTTAAAACAGATTGAAGTTCTTATTTCCGATATTTTCCATGTCCCAGAAGGCACCACTATCTCCAACACGTGGTTTAACCCGGAAGTGTAGTTTCAATGGGACTTGACCTTACAGCTTGAGCTTATTTGCTCTTTATTTCTGTCTGTCTGTGTTGTTGTTGTTGTTTATTTTTGTCATGTTTTTGTTTGTTATTTCTGAGCAGCGCGTGCAGCCGTGATGGATCCAAATCTGTTGTTCTGGAAAAACGAGGGGGAGGTAACATTACTGACACTCAGTAATCATGATAACTGTATTTTATATTGTTCTAATGCTCTGCCCATGTCCTCACCTGTACCTGTACCTGTCCTGTACCTGTCCTGTACCTGTCCTGTACCTGTCCTGTACCTGTCCTGTACCTGTCCTGTCTGATCCAGTCCGTCGGTCGTCGGCTGCGGGTCTGGTTGGACCTGCTGGACCCGGTCCTCCTGCTCTCCTCTGATGTAAGGTGCAGATCTGAGTTCAGATTTGAAGGAGATGAATTAAAATGTGATTAAAGTGTTTACCTGTTCAGGCTGAGGTGAAAAGGGCCCGAGCTGCCCTGCAGGATGGACACAAAGAAAAGGTCAGTGTGTGTTTGTCATGTCAGGCCTCAGGATTTATTTATTTATTGAATGTTTATTTAACAGGGATGATATGTATATAGGCTAAGATGTTCAGGATGAAGTCACTGGACACTGACTTCTGCTCTCTCCTGCAGGATGGACAGGCTCTGAGACTCTCACTGGTAAGACTGCAAGACACTAAACTGCTCAGAATAATCAGGAAGTCCCCAAAACACACACTGCTTTACTTTTCTACCTGAACACATCACAGTCTGAAGGCTCTTTCACACATGCAACCCGGATTTTTAAGGTAACCTCACATTTTTTCAAACACTTTACAGCAGCAGTGTTGATCAGAAGGTTACCTGTCAGACATGGAGGCATGAACAGGCCTCACATACATCCTGGAAAACCTGGAAAATGATTGACCTGTTTTCCAGTCATGAAAAACATGTGAAAAATTAGGATAAAAAGTCAAATGTCCTGGAAAAGCTTGAATTTTCCTGGATTTTTTTAAATCTTCCTTCTACCTTGTTTGGAGAAAAATCCAACATTGGAAATAAAGTAAAAATATATTTGGTAAATGATGCACACTCAGCCATAGAATATGAGGAGATAAAATAATGCAGGTCAAGGAATAAAATAATAAAAACTCAAAACAATAGTGACAAAAGCAATAAGAAAGATGGCAGAATAAAATTTAGGCTACTTAAACAGCAAATAAACTAAAAATATATAAAAGGCTCATTAAATAAAGATTAAAAAAAGTAAACTATACATTTATAATATCAGGACACTACATAAAAGCAGGACTAAAAAGAGAGCAAGCAGACAATGTTCATGCCCGAGTGTTAGAAATAAATAAACTTTAAGTTAAATATGATACAGTGGAGGTCATCAGCCTTAATCTTGTTTTTTAGAGAGCTGGATTAACCCGAGAACTGTCCACACCAGTGTTGTAGCTTCAGTTTGGATGAAGACGTCCTGAAAAATGTTGTGTGGTAAATATAAGAGAATAATTGACCAGTTTATTGAAGTGAAATGGCATATTAGGAGGAATGATCAATTATTTTATTTACACTCAACAAAAATATAAACGCAACACTTTTGTTTTTGCTCCCATTTTTCATGAGATGGACTCAAAGATCTAAAATTCATTCCAGATACACAATATTACCATTTCTTTCAAATGTTGTTCACAAATCTGTCTAAATGTTTGATAGTGAGCACTTCTGCTTTGCTGAGATAATCCATCCCACCTCACAGGTGTGCCACATCAAGATGCTCATCAGACACCATGATTAGTGCACAGGTGTGCCTTAGACTGTCCACAATAAAAGGCCACTCTGAAATGTGCAGTTTTGTCTCACAGCAAAATGCCAAAGATGTCGCAAGCATTGAGGGAGCGTGCAACTGGCATGCTGACAGCAGGAATGTCAACCAGATCTGTTGCTCGTGCATTGAATGTTCATTTCTCCACCATAAGCCGTCTCTAAAGGCGTTTCAGAGAATATGACAGTACATCCAACCGGCCTCACAACCGCAGACCACGTGTAACCACACCAGCCCAGGACCTCCACATCCAGCAGGTTCACCTCCAAGATCGTCTGAGACCAGCCACTCAGACAGCTGCTGAAACAATTAGTTTGCATCACCAAAGAATTTCTGCACAAACTGTCAAAACACAATTCTTGGAAGCTGAAAATGTCCCAGTTCTTGCATGGCCAGCATACTCACCGGACATGTCACCCATTGAGCATGTTTGGGATGTGCTTGACCGGCGTATACGACAGCGTGTACCAGTTCCCACTAATATCCAGCAACCGACAGCCATTGAAGAGGAGTGGACCAACATTCCACAGGCCACAATTGACAATCTGATAAACTCTATGTGAAGAAGATGTGTTGCACTGCATGAGGCAAATGGTGGTCACACCAGATACTGACTGGTTCTGAGTCCCCAGACCCCCAATAAAGCAAAAAAACTGCACATTTCAGAGTGGCCTTTTATTGTGGACAGTCTAAGGTACACCTGTGCACTAATCATGGTGTCTGATGAGCATCTTGATGTGGCACACCTGTGAGGTGGGATGGATTATCTCAGCAAAGCAGAAGTGCTCACTATCACACATTTAGACAGATTTGTGAACAATGTTTGAGAGAAATGGTAATATTCTGTATCTGGAATGAATTTTAGATCTTTGAGTCCATCTCATGAAAAATGGGAGCAAAAACAAAAGTGTTGCGTTTATATTTTTATTGAGTATATATTTATTTATATAGCACTTTTCATACAAAAAATGTAGCAAAGAGTGGTTTACAAACAGACAGATGAATTAAAATGAAGGATTTATGGTCCAAACCCACACACACTGCAATCCATACAGTGTTTATAAAAAGCATCATCAATAAAAGAAAATAATAAAGCACACTGCTGTACCCAGTAATACTGAGGAAATGAGAAAACAATGGAAGTTAGGTTAAAGTGTAAAATTAAATATATCATAAAGTAAATTAAGAAAAAGAATTTTAAAAAATAATAAATAAAAATAAATAATAAATTGAAATGAAGTAAAAAAACTAGAAAATAAAATAAGGAAATATAGAAAAGATAAAAAAATAAAATAAGAAAATAATAAAGTGGGCTGTAAGTAGAATAAATAAAAACACTCAAAGGTAATTCAGGTAAAAGCTTGACTATAAAGGCAGTTGTTGAGTTGTTTTTTAAAGACATTAGCACCTCAGACATGAGGACCCTCCTGAAAACCAGATGTAGCATCTCAAGAGGCTAACCTCTAATAAATCAGACGACAGGTCTATGGTTCATGGATCTGTAACTAACTTTAGTTCTTACTTTAGTCCACTTGTCTCCTCTTACCTCCCTTCCTTCACCCTCACACCAACACAGCATGGTGTGGATTTGCTGTTCATCATGAGACTGGGATCCACATTCAAGATTTCCTGCTGCTTAACAGAAGGTTTTTTCTTGAGCCATGATGGAGGGATTCATGATTGGCTATATGGATTCATGTTGGCTGTTGGATGTATATATTTGTATATATATGTATATGTATATTTTATATGTATATATGTATCTATGCATATATGTGTATCCATTAAATGAAGAGCTTTATGCTCTATTGTAAAGTGTCTTGAGGTAACACTTGTTATGAATTGACGCTATACAAATAAAGATTGATTGATTGATTGAGATGCAGCCCTCAGGTCTACAGGTAGGCTGTTCCATCGTAGTAAAAAGATGCCTCAGCGTAAGTTTTTGTTTTAACTTTGTGAACTGTCAACAGACCTGAAGACCTGAGGGCTCTAATGGGCTCATACAGTAAAAGGAAATCAGATAAATATGAAGGACTAAGACCATTAAGAGCTTTAAAACCAGTAAAAGAACCTTAAAATCTATCCTAAAAAACTATTACACTATTGAACTAATCTATTAAATTGTATGAATTACATGTGAATAATTAAAATAGTAAACTAATTAAAGTCACATATTGTTTAGTAATTTACAAGTGAATACACGTCCACTTAGAATAAATAAAGTGACATAATATGCAATTAACTATTAGTGAATATACATCTAGTTTATTGAAATAACCCAAACATATTAGGCAGTGGATTATGAATGAATGAATGTCCAGTAAAGAAAACGACATATTGTGCAGTATGTGAATAATTGTCCAATTTACAAAACCCAAAACCAGTGAAGTTGGCACGTCGTGTAAATGGTAAATAAAAACAGAATACAATGATTTGTAAATCCTTTTCAACTTAAATTCAATTGAATACACAGCAAAGACAAGATACTTAATGTTCAAACTGGTAAACTTTGTTTTCTTTTGCAAATAATCATCAACTTAGAATTTAATGGCAGCAACACGTTGCAAAAAAGTTGTCACAGGGTCATTTTTACCACTGTGTTACATCGCCTTTCCTTTTAACAACACTCAGTAAACGTTGGGAACTAAGGAGACCAATTTTTGAAGCTTTTCAGGTGGAATTCTTTCCCATTCTTGCCTGATGTACAGCTTAAGTTGTTCAACAGTCCGAGGTCTCCGTTGTTGTATTTTACACTTCATAATGCGCTACACATTTTCAATGGGGGACAGGTCTGGACTACAGGCAGGCCAGTCTAGTACCCGCACTCTTTTACTATGAAGCCACGCTGTTGTAACACGTGCAGAATGTGGCTTGGCATTGTCTTGCTGAAATAAGCAGGGGTGTCCATGAAAAAGAAGTTGCTTGGATGGCAACATATGTTGCTCCAAAACCTGTTTGTACCTTTCAGCATTAATGGTGCCTTCACAGATGTGTAAGTTACCCATGCCTTGGGCACTAATACACCCCCATACCATCACAGATGCTGGCTTTTGAACTTTGAGCCTATAACAGTCCGGATGGTTCTTTTCCTCTTTGGTCCAGAGGACACGACGACCACAGTTTCCAAAAACAATTGTAAATGTGGACTGGTCAGACCACAGAACACTTTTCCACTTTGCATCAGTCCATCTTAGATGAGCTCGGCCCAGTGAAGCCAGCGGTGTTTCTGAGTGTTGTTGATAAATGGCTTTGGCTTTGCATAGTAGAGTTTTAACTTGCACTTACAGATGTAGACGAACTGTAGTTACTGACAGTGGTTTTCTGAAGTGTTCCTGAGCCCATGTGGTGATATCCTTTACACAGTGATGCCGGTTTTTGATGCAGTACTGCCTGAGGGGTCGAAGGTCACGGGCATTCAATGTTGGTTTTGGGCCTTGCTGCTTACGTGCAGTAATTTCTCCAGATTCTCTGAACCTTTTGATGATATTACGGACCGTAGATGATGAAATCCCTAAATTCCTTGCAATAGCTGGTTGAGAAATGTTGTTCTTAAACTGTTGGACAATTTGCTCACACATTTGTTCACAAAGTGGTGACCCTCGCCCCATCCTTGTTTGTGAATGACTGAGCATTTCAGGGAAGCTGCTTTTATACCCAATCATGGCACCCACCTGTTCCCAATTAGCCCAAATCATTGTATTCTGTTTTTATTTACAATTTACACAACGTGCCAACTTCACTGGTTTTAAGAAACAGCAGTTTAGAAGTGTTATTATGATTATATTATCTTATTAATGAAACAGGTGGATTAATCTGGTGTGACATGAGTTTAAGCTGTAATCCAGTTTAAAAAGGTGAAATTACAGATGTTACTGCAGGAAAATTCAGATTAAAGCCTTGACAAAAACCAAAGAAAAACTACTGACAAGCCTGCAGCTCAGTCAGGAGAGTTTTTCAGAGGGGTGTGCATGTGTGAACGAGGCTTCAGCTGCAGCAGCTCATCTTTAATAAGACTTCAGCTGGGACAGGCTCCAGCTCCCTGTGCGTCCATGGGGGATCTGCAGCTTCAATCTGGTGGATGTTTGTGATCGTTGAAGCAGGCAGAGTGAGATTTACTTCAAAAAATAAAAAATAATAATAATATACACAGAGGATACCAACCCCCCTCACAGGAGCTTTATTATGTTTGTTTTATTGTAGTTGTTGTTTGATATTTTCACACATTAAAGACTTTAATGTGCTTCCTGATTAAGACCTGTCGACTCTCTTTCAGTCTTCTGTCCATGCTGACTCTGGAAATGTCCTCCCGATCATTTACCGCCCTCCAGGTACGGTCATTTCCAACATTTGTGCTCTTGTATTAGCGTCAGGACATGCACCCACAGTGGAGTACAGCTCAGTATTTAACCTGGAAAAGCCCAGTTAGCTTCTTAGTCACAGTGAAATAATGAAGTCAAAGTTTATTCTAAAAAACATTTAAAAATGACCTTAGTGGACCAAAGTGCTGTACAGTGGAACAATATAATCATGCACAATAATAATAATAAAAACAGAACAGGCCAATGGAATAAAAATGAACACAAATAATAAAATAAAATAACAATAAAAAGTATAAAAGAAGAGTGAATAAAAAGATAGGAAATAAATAAAGGATAAAAGAAAATACCAAAGAAAAAAAATATGGGTTTTTACTAAGTCTGCAGTGGTATTGGTCTTTATGTTTGATGTTTCTGTCTGTAGTCCACAGATCTATTAATAACCGTATTAAATAAACCATCTGAATAATGGATGCTCACCTACACCCCTTTGTCTTCATCCTCTGCAGCGTTCGTTCCCATAGCAGCACCTTTGGTAAGTGATGAATTTATAACTACACTAAGTTGTGCGTAATTGTTAAGAAACTTTTATTTATTAAGAGGTTTTTTTTAGGTGATTTCCAGCCTTTTGCCACACAGAACCGTTAAGACAGCTCTTCTCTGCCAGGTAATTAAGCACAGTCACCACAGATTTATAACTTCACTGTGGAGCCTGTGAATACAGGAGTTACCTGAATAATGAAAAATGGATCTTTTAGACTTTGCTGCAGAGCTACAGTGTCGGGTTCAACCATGCAAACAGGAATTCTTCATCAGAGAAGGTAACACGCGTAAATGTTACCTCACAAGATTCTTTTTCATTTTTGACTCTTTTTTTGTCAGTCTTGATCGGCCTCTCTGTTTCTCCTCGTCTGTATCTGTCTTTATCTGTCCCCACCAGGACAAGAAGGCTTCTCTAAAGCAGCTTCTGCTAATGGCTGGAACCATTTCCTACGCAGCGTGTGCAGGGGTGTGTAAGCCTGATTGTACTTCTTTATTAACGGTCAGAAAGCTGGAAGAAAAAACTGCATGTACACAACATGCTCATCTTTATTTCTTGTTTCTCAGGCAATCCCTCAAATTCTCATTAACAAACTTGGTGTCAGAAGTGATTCGATCACAGCGTTACTCCGGATGGGGATGCCAATCCCACTCTCCAGTAAGTTCTTTAAACTCAGAGACCTGAAACTGAAGTCACACATCCTGCTTGTCCAACAGCACATACAGTCCTGCTCATCATTATTGGCACCCATGAAGTTTAAGTACACAATGTGTCAGTACAGTTTCTTTACAAACCTCTCTAACTTTGCTCTGCATCACTTTATCAGACTCAAACTTGGCAGAAGTAATGTTCACATATTAAGGTTTGTAAATTATACTTCATTAGCTACTATGATCATGCAGTCATATTTAGAATAGGCAGTTTTAATTGCAACCACTTGAAACCTACAAGGAAAAGAACACCCTACCAACAATTAAGCATGGTGGAGGTTCCATAATGGTTTGGGGCTGCTTTGCTGCATCAGGTACTGGAGGCCTTGACTGTATCACAGGAATCATGAAATCAGAGAATCATCAAGAAATTTTAGAGCGTAATGTCCGACCCAGTGTAAGAACACTTGGTTTGAGTCGAAGATCGTGGGCCCTGCAGCAAGACAAACACCCAAAGCACACATCCAAAAGCACACAGAAATGGATGAAAAGGGAAAAAATGGCCTGTTTTAAAATGGCCAGCAATGAGTCCTGATCTCTATGCGATTGAAAATCTTTGGTATAGCTGAAATTTGCCATTGGGGAAAAGAAACCTGCAAATGTTCAAGAGCTTGAACAGTTTGCAGAGGAAGAGTGGGAGAAAATACCAGCTGAGAAGAGCAAGAAGCTTATAGATGGCTACAAGAAACATTTGGAGGCTGTCATCAGTGCCAAAGGGTGTGCAACAAAATACTGAAGAGGGGTGCTATCATTGCTGCACATGCTTTTTTCAGTTCTGTCTTTGAAATTACAATATGTAACATGGAAAAATGTTTTTTGTTTGTTAAAGTATTTTGGACCTTCAATAAAAAGATCCTGATGACATAAATTTGGAACATTTTAATATATTTCTGTAGATGTTAAAGTAATGAAAATAATGAAGGGGTGCCAACAATACTGAGCAGGACTGTGCACACAGGTCTATATAGATCTACACAAAACGACGCCTTCTGTTTTCATGTTGTCTCATGATTCAGTTTTGCACATTTGCTGTAACACCAGATCAGGGCTGTGTAGGGCTGTCCAAACTATGAGAGCTGTGTCTAACTGGCCTCCTGCAGTAGTAAAAAGGTTTTCTTTGCTTTGGCCCTGCAGCAGCTGGCAGATGAACGTTGGTGCGCGGTATGCTAACCACCTTCAGGCACCAGCATTAGTTCATAGTTCATCAGCCTCATGCTTTTTTGCTCTTATTTGGTCTTAAACATGAGCTTGAGCTGAGCTAGGTCAACTGGAGCCACCTGAAATCTGATTGGCCAACACCAAACCCTCAACTTTCACTTAAAGCCAGACGTGGAACATTGGCTTGTTTTTATGTATGTGGCCATCGAAGAAATACGTTTGGACAACCCTGCACGAGATGCTAATATCTAGACCAAATGTTCAGTAACTTAAACTCATTTACTGAGAACACTCATCAGGCCGACCTGATGATACCAGTGTGAGCGGCTTCAGAAAGCTCAAGTGAGTTTAAAGTTAGCTGTCAGGAGCATTTATACTTTTGGGCAACTTGAAAAACAATAATGCACTTTACACTTTAGCACTTTAACCAGCTCCTTGGCCTAAATGTTTTTTTTGATGATCAACTATGTTTGCTTTGTTTCATATTGTTTATTTGTCTTGTTTTGTTTTTATTGTGTATAAATGTTTTGTACAACACCAACCTGCCAATGGGACTAGAGATGGAAATTAACTACACGGCTATAATCTTGTGTTCATTATCAATCAATCAATCAATCAAACTTTATTTATAGAGCACTTTTCATATAAAAAAATGTAGCACAGAGTTAATTACAAACAGACAGATGAATTAAAATAAAGGATATATGACCCAAACCCGCTCCAGCCAGCCCCTGAACCCACCCCTCCAGATTTAAAAAGGAGAAAACACTGGAGGTTAGGTCAAAAGTGTAAAATTAAATATATCATAAAATAAAATTAAATAAAAGAATTTTAAAACATAATGAGAATAAATAATAAATTGAAATGAAGTTAAAAAAAATAAAAATAAAAAATAAGATAGAAAAACTAGAAAATAAAATAAGGAAAGATAGCAAAGATAAAAAATAAAATAAGATAAAATAATAAAAGAGTGGGCTGTAAGTAGAATAAATAAAAACACTCAAAGGTAATTCAGGTAAAAGCTCGTAGGTTTAGAGTTTGTTTTTAAAGACATTAACATTAACATGCACTGTCCCATTTTCTTCTTTAAAAAATAAACAAATCTACAAGTTATTGTCAAAAACAAATACCATCACTCTCAGGGATAATGTAAAAAATAAAATGATGAGGTTGATGTTTTGTCACAAAGAAAGAAAAGATTCCTGCACACTGTCATCCATACGTGTTAATTAAAGATTCCTGCACACTGTCACATTTCAGGGATTTCAGTTAAAGCAGTCCAGCTTCTCCGGCTTACCCAACACACTGGATGGACTGTTACGTATTTTTCCATCTTGGAGAGCGAGACAATGTGAAAACAGAGATTTATGTTTACTTAGTACAAAGAGGAAGGTTTTAAGAAATGTGTCTTGGCAAGCGTGATCATCTGTAACAGATAATCAGCTGGTGTGGATTAAAGGTGGATCATTTTTACATTTTACACCAATACCTGTTTTTGCAGTGATGCTGAAACCCAGAGACTACAGTCTGTTAAATCCTCTGTGTTTGGTTAAACTATAAAAATGTTCATGTAAATCATCCCTCTGGCAGTGAGGACAGCATCAATGTGGCCCATCCCTTCTTTAGATGTGCTTCTACCTCTCTGTTAAAAATATATCACCATTGATTATAATCATAATAATTATAAATAATATGATCATTAAAGAATTCAGATTTGATCCTTTTGGGGCACATGTTTTTAAGGCTATAACGGCTCTGGTAACTTCACAGAAATGTTGCAGAAGTGTTCAGTGCAGTTTGGATCTTATGATGAAGTTTATTAAATAAAATCATCTGTTGCACTGACTCGTGTTAAACTCTGTGTGCAGCTGCTCTGGCCTTCCTCAACGTGCTCACAGTCAGGAGTCAGGAGACAGAAACGGGGATCCAGGTGTTCGATACTTTTGGAAATGCTGTTGGCTTCTCCACAGCGGCGGGACAGAAGGTCAGAGGATTATTAATGCACTAAAATCAGATCCTGCAGTGAAACAGGAGTGTGATGTTGTGCTGTTGTGCTGTGTTCCTCAGGCTGTGATGGACACGGCGAGGTCGCGCTCACTGCTGGTGGGCTCAGCAGCTGCTCTCCCCCCCCTCCTGGTTTTGCTTTTGAAAAGGTCTGTCGCCCTAAAGAGTTCATTTAACTCTGATAATCTGATTCTGTCTGATTTCTGATGCTCTTCTTTTTACAGGACTCGGTTCCTGCAGAGGAACCCCCGGCTGGTGAATCCAGTCCACTACATGAGCTCCGTGCTCATTCTGGGCTTGATGGTTCCGGTCACCTTTAGTCTGTTTCCACAGCTGGGGAAGGTAAAGCTCCACGTCCTCTAACGTTTCTCCTTTTTAAGCTCCAACTGACTCCGACTGTCTCTACAGATCAGAGCGGAGGACGTTGAAGAGGACCTGAGGGCCGCAGCAGTCTGTGGACATTTATACTACCATCGAGGCCTCTGACGACAATCATCAGACCAAGATGGATTCATATGCAACAGAACCAACCTCTAATGTGTTTCAGACATTAAATTATACAACAGCTACTGTCATAATAAATTTATTAGTCTGAATAAAAGATACATTTGTTTATGAAATCATACATCAGGTCATGAAAATAGACTTAGGCTGTTCAGTTACATGAGCTTTTTTAATTGATCTTATATATTATCTAACTGGGACGAAAGCCTCCAATGTGGTTGAAAAGTTAATACAATGGCACAGTCAATAAATCAACGTGAACATAAAGGCACCAAATGTTTTTGATAATGACCTTCCAGAATGTTTCAGAACAGAATCTGCCTGCACACAGAATAAAGCTTAAGATTTAAAACCATGTTAAAATTCTTTTATTCTAAAATATATCTGCCTGCATGACCACATTATTTATATAAACTTACTCATAAAACCATTTCAGCTGTGATGCTGCAGTTATTACTACAGTATGGTGTGAATCAGCATCCATCCTCACAGCGTGGGACATTTCAGACCAAGAATGAGATTTGTGACATTAGTCAGTGAAGATCAGCAGTTTAACAGAGAAAATGATTTGATTCATATGCTTGAAATCACGGCCTTTCTTCAGTTAAGAAAAACAACTGTTTGACCTCACTAATGTAGAAGCACAAGGCAGGGAGTGAACTTGACCACAGTACACTGCAGGACCACAAAGGGAGTCATGTGACGTGTTTTCCAACATCTTTATCTTCTGTTTGGACACTTTTGTCCTTCTTTAATTTTTATTACTCTTTAGAGCAGGGGTGGGCAACTCAATACCAAAAGGGCCTCATGCATTTCTTTTTCAGTGCCAGAGGGCTGCACTGTTATATATTGTTGGGCACTCTCAATAATGGAAAATATATAAATAAACAAAAATATCAAAGAAAAAGTTTTAAAAAAGGATTTTACCAACACCTGAATATTCTAACACAATTACAAAATCATGACTGCTGAGCATGACACATAACTAGAGCTAAATTAAGCTCCTCTTTAGTGCAATAAAAGAATGAATGTTTACTTGTTTTTAAAGCACAAATATTTTACCATTACTATTGGTTCCAAATATGTTTTTACCAATACCATAAATTATATTTTAATGCCTCATAAAACATCTTTAGAGGTACAATCGTAACAAAATAAGAACTTTAATTACTTTTACAGAACAAAGCACTTACCTGCAATCTAGTGTTAGTAAACATATTTTATCACTGATCCTAATTTATGCATTACATGATAAATCATATTTATTAACTGTTTTTTTTGTTTCTTTACATTTCCAGTTTGTTTTGTTGTTTTTGGGAAATGATTGGTGGGCCGCATTGAGTGAGGTAAAGGGCCACATATGGCCCCTGGGCCGCCACTTGCCCACCCCTGCTATAGAGAGTCAGGTTTGTTCAGCACTTGGTTGGCATTCAGGCCCATGGTCCACGGTCTGCTTCAAGCTGACGCCTCCATGCTGCACACGGTCCATGGTCTGGTCCTGGTCACCCTGTACAGGGTGATCTGGATCAGGTTCAGGAAGTGAGCCCGGCTCCTGTGTCCAGCAGCTGACCTGTCCTCTTGTATTCAAAGGGAAACAGGCATGAAGGAGTCCAGCCTACCTTCTCCACGAGACAAAGTCCAGGCCTCACAGGAGTCCAGTAGACCGGCAGGCCCATAGACCCAAAGACTGAGGGCGTTTTCACATCAGGCCCACCTGTTTCGAACCATACTGCGGCGCGGTTCGCCATGGGTTCGCCCCCCTCCCCCTCTCCCGCTGGCTTGCATTCACACTTGCAACATCGAACCATGCCCGGACCCACTTGTGTATTTACTCAGTTTGAAACAGCAGGGGGCGATATGCACGTAACTGGTTACCAAACCTGCTACGGAGAAGAACGAAGAAGAGGCTACCATGGTAACCATTTCCTACACCAGACAACCAATGCTTACGTTTCACTCTCTTCTACATTTTCCTTCAAATGTGTTTTTTTATTGTGTTTGAGACGGCATCAGCGACCTTCTGGACCCTCGTAATTAATTGAAATCCTCAACCAGAATAAACAAATCCACAAATTGATGAACAGGAAGTAATGCATCAAAAGTAGATCGGTTCAGACCACTTTGTTTCACACCAGTGAAACCGCGCCAAATGTAGGGAGATGGAGCGGATCGAGACCACCCCTTCATGGAGGTCTTGGACCGGCTGATTTGGTGCGCACCAAAGTGCGGTGGTTACATTCATATTGACACTAACGTACCAAACCCTGGGCCAAAACTTCTTTGGTGCGCACTAACTGTGGTTGGTGTGAAAACGCCCTGAGACTGTGGTCCGCATGCTCAGTCCAGTGAACTCATGGCTGCTTAAACGATGCCTGACCTGCTCCACGTCCTCCTCTTCCCCACAGGCTGTAAGAGCTGAAACAGCCTCACACTTCTGTTGTGTTGAAACTATTTATGACTAAACTGTTTTTGTTCATGGCTCTGTTAAAAACATCTGGTTATGACGGGACATAACAGCCGGGCTCAGTGCACTCAGCTTCAGTGTTAGTTTGTGAAAGCGCACACACAGTCTGACGTAGCATGGTATCAGACCTGAGACAGGCTCACATCACCTTCATTTACTGCTCAGGTGATCAAACAGAACTGCTGGATAGAAAGAAGCATTGACATATTTATCTTTAAACTCATTTAAACAGAAAAGGTGTTTGAAAAAGTGAATGAAACAAAGTCCATGGTCCAGTTAGATGGTTACAGCCTGATGAAGGTCCTCTCTTCACCTCCATACGATCAGGTGTGGAAGCTTTCTCCCCTGCAGAGTCTGATTGGCCGGCTCAAACCCGTAAGAGCTGCTCAGCTGCAGCCAAATGAAAGAGGAAGTTCTCGGTGGCTGCAGGGAGTCGATGCTGCTTCAGACGGTCTAAGGTGATTTTAGAGTCCTCACACTCGTCGGCCAGGGCCGCCAGGTTGGCCAGGATCTCTTTGGTCTTCACAGAGATGTCCTGTGGATCAGTGGAGTTACATTCAGACACACTTCCTGGAGCTGTGGACGGAGACGTGACGGCGTGGAGGTACTCACCTTTATCACCTGACTGTCCGACCTCTCCGTGTCGTCAGCAGACTGGACGATCAGGTGGCCGATGTCCTTGTGCAGCTTTCCCATCGCCATGGCGTCTGCAACAGATGAGCCCACATCAGAAAACCATCCAGCACACAAGCTCCTCCCCCTGGTGTCACCTACCTTTGGCGCTCTGGGACACGGTGATGGCGCTGTCGGGGAGGTTCACGAACACGTCGAACAAGTCCGATCTGTTGCTCACTTCAGGATCCACAAACCCTGCCACGTATCCTGTGGACAAAATGAGCATGTTAACAACTTTTTAATAACTGAGTCTTACCGTGAGGTGATCCTCATCACACCTGTGTGGAGCTCTACGGTTTACCAGTAGCCAGGTTTAAATGGAGCCTAATACTCTGATTAGAATCAGGTATAAGCCCAAATTGAATAAAAATGCTCCATATAAACACCTCAATCAGAATAAACAGGCCAAATCTGAATGGAATTTCATTGGGTTGCACAGGGGTAGTATATTCCTTTTCCCAAACCGATTAAAAGTAAAATCCTGTCATGTAAAAGGTGAATCAGAAAGTTGTCAGGCTGGGTTCTGTCTGCACATGCTCAGTCTGGACGAGCAGTGACGTTTACTCACTTGGAAACATGGCGGCTTCCAAACAGAGCACACAGCACTGGTCTGAGAGTTTGTTTTTAATACAAACTATAAAAGAACTGAACATTATCGCACGATTAGATGGTAGGAAAACAAGAAATACTGAACTATTGAATTAAAAAATTC
This sequence comes from Scarus forsteni, assembly GCA_036419115.1. Lineage (NCBI taxonomy): Eukaryota > Metazoa > Chordata > Actinopteri > Labriformes > Labridae > Scarus > Scarus forsteni. The sequence continues at coordinate 7,359,350 of JAZDUH010000431.1, read as the reverse complement.
CACGATAGACCAAAACGTTGAACAAATAAGGAACTGCTGGAAAACTCTGAAGGCTGGCTACTATAAGGCTAAACAGCACAACCCTCAAATGATTAATTAAAGCACCTACTTACAGCCATCTTTGATAAATCTTGTTTAAATAGATCTGAGCTTATCACCTGTCTGTAAAACAGCTGTTCTGATTAAATGTTGTGGCTCATGTAAACACCAGATCAGAATAGATCAGGTCACATGTTAACAGCTCACCTGAGATCTTCAATCAGAATTATTTTAATCAGAATGAAAAAGAGTCTACATGTAGACCTGGCTGGAGTCAGGACTCAGGTGAGCCTCACCTGGGCATTTCCTCAGATCCTCCAGCTCGATGTCAGTCAGGTGAACATACGGGTGCAGGATGGACCAGTCCTTCCTGTGCCAGGTCAGACAGGGTAAGACCCTGAAGGGGGGCAGAGTGGAGACCAAGTGAAAACTGCTGTTTGATGAACTTAAAGGTGCTATGAGGAGAATCTATTACCGGCAACGTAAAAGACTCTGCTACCCATGAGTCCGTGCGGCGACTATCGTAATGCTGCGTTCCAGTAACCGCGGAACTGGGAGTGACATCATCTCAGAGTTATCAGCGTTCCAGTTACAAAGTCGGAAAACATGCTGATCTACCAGGCTATTGTTAGCTGTTGTTAGCACGCCCTGTGTTGTTGTTCACAAATATCACATGAAGAGTGTGATTAACACTATGGCAGCATTTTGTAAATATAAGTCTAACAATACAATGTATACAGCTGATCTAGAGCGACACACCCCAGTCAGAAGTGCAAATAAATGGATTATTACAGGAGCTAAATAACTGTTCACACTGGGGGCATCCATCTTCCATTGTCAACTCAGGGGTGGTGAGGTTTCACCGAGTTCCCAGTAGGAAATTCAGACTTCAGGAACGTTCCAGTTGCAGTTTCCTACCGAACTTGGAAATTCTTACTTCTGACTACAACTGGAACGCACCAAAAGACGTTTACATCCAAAGCGTGTTTGTTGTGATGCTAATGAATGCAGCTCGGACCTTCCTCAGAACTCTGCATTGCTTTACAACTTCTTTTTTCAACAACTTACAGGATGCAAAGCCACGAGGTAATGTATCTCTTTCTAGTTACGTAGCGGTAGTTTTTGATGTGTGACAACAAGCAGTTTTTGGAAAACTTGTTATCGTAGTTGTAGCCGGCTATATATCTCTACTTACAGCCCGGTGCTCTAAGATGTGTTATATAAATAATAAAATAATAAAAAATTTGCTCTAGTTTTAATTGTCTTGTTCCTGAAGTTGAGTATCCAGGCCAGTCCAGTCCTGTCCGACCCGACTGTGAAGCTAAGGAATAGCATTTATAGATAACCTATTTAGATGCTATAAAACTCATCAATAAGTGTGTATTTCGATCAGGCAGATATCTAAAAGGTAGACTTTTTTGTAATTACTTAGAAACTCCTCACAGTCTCTTTAAAGGAAAGTGTTCACTCCTGTTCACTCAATCATCCAGAACATGTTTGAAAAGCCAATCTTAAAACAGGAAATTACAGAAACCTGATTAAAGATCTTAAACTGGTGACCTGGGACCAGAACCAGGTCGTGTTTTTGCCTGTTTGTTAGTTTGTTTGTTAGAACAATTACAGAAAAACTACTGGACTGATTTTACTGAAGACATTCTGTTAATGGACCAACTTTTTAGTCTGGTGGTGATCCAGATAACATTTTATAATATCACCATGACTCTGAGTGTGAGGTGTTTTCAGGATCATGAATCAGATGATGTTAACTTTATCATAGAACTATTCCTCATAGATGTAACAGCAACATGTAGTTACCTTGGTGGAGGTTCTGGTTCATTACTGTGTTTAGAATAAACTTGAGTATTTTATTTTATGTATTTGTTGTATAATCCCAGGAGACTTTAGTTTTGTTGTCCCCTCTTTCTGAGATAAAGCTGTTTTCTTTAAATATTGTGTTAATTTCTCAATAAAAATGCACCTTTTAATTAACTCTTTCATGCATGTGACCACTACAGGGGACAGGTAATTGGAATACCTTTAATACCATTGAGGTTGCAGTACCATGTTCAACTATCAGACGGCAAACTCCCAAACCCTTGTTTTAAGTTTCAAAAGAAAATTATCTGTGCATCTTTTTGAAATATTATAAATCAGGGGCTAATTACACAACACGTTTCTAGAATAAGAGTTAAATCCTTTCATGATTTATGATTAAAAATTAATATAATTAAATGGTATAATCTTAGTATTATGCCTGGGTGCAGATTTCACCTAATTTTGTATTTTTATGATTTTTTTTGGTGTAATTTCCAAGTGAATAGTGTGATTTAATAGCAATAATACATGTACCTTAGATTTTACTTCTTATTTTATTTACTCTTCATAATTGTTTGTAAAAGACATGTGTTTGTGGATCTTTATTAAATTCCATTAAATTACTATTTATACCACTGGTCTCCACTGCAGGGGACAAACGCAGAACTCAATCAATGAGTTTAACTTTTGAAAATGAAAACCAACATTTAATAAAATATTCCTTTGTGATTTAATAAGTCATGCATGAAAGGGTTAAAAATGTAAGTAAACTATGCATTACCTCAAAGCATCTGTAATTGGGCATTTTTCAACAGGTTTGTTTTGTCTTTTCTTAGAGAAAACATTTGTTTCATTCAGTTGAAAAATAAAACTGAAACATGTTTTTCGTGAAATAAATTAGCGGTTGAACGTTTCTGAAAACTTGGATCATTAATCCTCATTAAGAAAAAAGGGGGAGGGTCCTGAGGACGAACCAGTTAAACATCACAGAGCTTTATTACTGATGGATACTTTTACAAAGTGTTATGAACATCCATATTTTGGTCTAACAATGCTCAGAGAGTTGGATTTAAATCTTTAAATGCTGTCTCTCCTGTCAACAAAGGCACAAAATTCCAAAAACATAATCTTTAAAAAAAAATAAGAAGAAAAATCCAAAGACGGACATTCAAAGAAATTATATAAAGGAAACTGAACTCTTTGTTTGACAAGCTAAATATGTGAAAAATGTGGATGATAGACAGAAACTAAACTGTTACTTAAAATGAAATACAAAAAAAAAAGAGCATTACAATTTTTAACACCTTAAAATGGGCAAGTGAGCATGTAGAGATTTTAGTTTGAAGTAAACGCCTTAATGATGAGCTGTTGAGAGAGGAAGGAAAAACTCCAGTGTCTATAGTATTTCCTGAATCATCAGTTTTAGTAAATTTACATATTTATTCAGAGCTCTGTGAGGTATGAAGTCTGACGTTAAAATGTTGAATGCAGTAAATATACAGTCTGACGTTATATGAAGTAAATATATTTACTGCATATTTACTTTAAATATACTGTAAATATATTTATTGTATATTTAAAGTAAATATACAGTAGGTATATTTACTGTATATTTACTTTATACTGTAAATACTACAGGGCTCCCTGATATTCACCTTGTGAACTCCAACAATGCCTCGATGCGTGGGTGATGGACGATGATCCTTTTCTTCAGCATCAGTGCCGTGTACAGAATAATCGTCTCCATACCGAACTGAGACACCACGTCTGAAACAAGAGCACAAAGTGACACCACTTTTACCTCTGAGACATCTTCTGTGATTATTTTAGAGTCAGGGGCAGTCCTGGGATCTCTGTTGGTTTCAACCATGAAGTGATCAGCTCAGTATTTACTGATACAGAACTTTAACTTAACTGCTTCAAGTTTCAAGGTCTACCTTTATATGCGCCAAAACATATTTACCTCCGCCAAGGAGGTTATGTTTTCGGGGGAGTTTCTCTGTCTGTCTGTCTGTGAACAAAATAACTCAGAAAGTTCTGGATGGATTTTGACAAAATTTTCAGGAAATGTTCAGCATGGGAAAAGGAAGAACTGATTTGTGAATAACTTCTGAACTAAAATAGATATCATTATGAATCCAGTTGCTAATGGTATGTTTTCATGGTCAAGGAATCTAAATATTTAGATGAAATAAAGGTAGGACTAATATTTATGGTGAAAATCACAATATGGGTGAGGACTGTGGCATTGGCGGAGGTCTGCGCTCTCCGAGTGCTTTTCTAGTTTCATAAAGTTATAGGAATTACTGAGTGAATGATAAAAGTAGATTTTATGATGTGAATAACAAACCCTCCTGATCAATACCTAAGACCAGCTAAAAAAAATGCTGGAATTATATTTAAGACTGTTGGAAACAGGAGTCAGAGATAAAAACACGAGAAAGCAATTTATGAAAACAATCTCCTGAAAAAGGCTTCAGCTGATCAGAAGTTTAAGAGCACAACTGTTTGGTCCAAAGAGGGACATTTTCCGGAAGAAGGCCTTTGTCAGGGGGGCAGTCAGACGTTACCACACAGACGAGGGCCCTCAGTCATTAAACACAGATGAGGGCCCTCAGTCATTTAACAAAGACAAGGGCCCTCAGTCATTAAACACAGACGAGGGCCCTCAGTCATTAAACACAGAGAATAAGTAATAAAATACATGGAGAAGTCCGTCTTTTGTTGTGTTTTTCAGTTTGTATTTGACATTTGGCCGCACCCATTTACCTTCAGTCTGGTACTTTTGGAAGAAGCAGACCAGATCATGATGAAAACATCTCAGGGGGATCTCCTTGTCATGCCGGTAATGTTGAAGCCATCTGGACTATTAGGGTTAGATGTTTTCTCATCAGAAGATAAAACTGTTCTCCTCCTTTCATGCTAGCTGCTTCTTTGCAGAGTCCAAAGGGACTGTTTTGTGGTGTTGAAGGAGACGTGGACTATGGAGAAGCTATTTATTTTTAAGCCCGCCCCTCACAGAGTTAGGGTCTAACCTCAGCAGTGATGGTGTGTTGTGTTTCTGAAGCAGCTCCATAGTGACCACATTCAGACTGAAGCTCTTCTGCCTCAGGAGGTCATGACAGAGTGAACACCTAACAGAAGACGACTCTGAATCCAAATGTTTGTGGTCTTAAACTTTCTATCAGCTGGCTGAAGCATGTTCCAGGCTAAATGCTGTCTTCAATACATTTCCTGCTTTAATGAAGCTGTCTCTCACTCCTGTTTCTTCTTTTTGCCTTTTGAAGCTCTGCTGAGAACATCTGAAGATCCAACACAGCTAAATGCAAATTCTTTAAATTATTTAACTGGTCTTAAGATTTTGATCAGGAGTGTGTGTGAACAGTCCAAAAACAAAGTCAGAGTAAAAGAGATAAAAAGGTCTACACACTGATGGCCCTCTTTAAGGGAACAATGCACATTAAGACATACTGACTTTACTAAACACACGTATGTACTTCATAAATACGCTGAAATAAAAAAAGTCCATGTTTTTTCTCCTTACAGACTCACAGGCTGCCTTTGCTGATAGTCACACTCTGGGTAGAGATGTCAAACAGCTGCACTGTTCCACATATTAATGATTTTATCCACCTTTTTGCTCATTGGCCTCTTCACAGCTATCTGATTTATTTCACACTTGTTTTGGTATAAAACAGACCTTTGAAATTTTCTCTCTCTGTCTTACACACACACAGAGTTACGTCGATCAAATGAAGCCAGTCCTAATATTTAAGGTTAAGGTTTCTTAATAGTTCCTCTAAAGGTGCAGTGTGTAGAATTTGGCATTTTAGCAACATCTAGAGTTCAGATTCTAGAATGAGCCTAACTTTAACCAAACCGTCACGTCACTGAGCAACGGAACACTGTGAAGACCAAAAGGTATTGTGAACATGACACACAGTTTATGTTGAGTGTGTGTTTATACACACAGTTTGAATCCCTAGGACAGAGTAACAACTTTCTATACATCCACTGCCATCCTCTCCTCTTCTTCACCTGCATTCCAGGTAGATTTCAGAACCGGGGGACAGATTCGCGTTTCGTTCTTTTTGTCCCTAAAAACCACCCATAGACAACACGGCAGATCAATATGTCTGCCTACACGGAACAGCGGCCCGCGGTAATGTAATTTTTTATAAAGATTTTTCTAACTAAATAAAAATAAAACAAATATTTTATGGGGATGATTGTACTCCTATTTTGACGGACTTTACATACAAATAGAAACATATCTCCTATATTCACCGTTTCTGTTTGGAGAAATGCGGTGGATGTATAAAATGCCACATTCTACTGCACCATTGAAGCTTCTGTACCTTTGAGTGAACCAGCGAGGTAAGCTTTCCTGATGTCGTAGTCTCTGATGAGAAAGGAGCCGTTTTCGTCACTCTGGCAGATTCCCTTTGTGAGGACAGTGACGTAGGCTTCCATCATTTTGACCGGACTGCCGTGTTTGATGTACATCCTGAAAAACAAAGACACTTAAATAAGCTCATCAGCGCTCAGAGAGGTTTGTGGAAGAGGATCTGAAGCCGGGCGTACCTGCAGAGGACTCTGCTGAGGGCGGCGTACTTCTCGGGGTTGAAGTCTTTTGCTGTGACCACTATTGAGAAATGAGTGACCTTAGAGGAGAACAGTCAGATGATTAGGAACAGGGTCTTTGCAGCCTGGTTGGTCCTGATCAGGATCAGGCTGACAGAGGGGGGTACCTTGGTCAGTGCTGTGGGCTCCTGCACCTCCACCGTGGTGATGTAGTACCAGGTCCGCCAGAACTGACCGAAGACGAAGGTGTGGAAGTCTCGACTGTCCTGCGTCAGACAGCACTTACTGAGCAGGACTCGCCTCAGGTCTGGGGTCACAGAGGGGTAGCACCACACCCACAGAGTGTCTCCATTCACATCCTTCTCTGCACCAAAGGACAAAACACAGGAACCAGTCTGTACATGCTGCATGTTTCTGAAACATCTCTGTCATTTTAATACCAACAGCAGTCCTGATGAGACTTTTTCAGACCCTCTCAAGACCTGAGCTCTAAGCAGTTAGTTGTACTGCAGAATAAAAACATCATCACAATAAGGGATAGGAATAACAGGGAACCTCCTGATACAACACCACACATCAGGGCTGTTCAATTAGAAATTCAGTCAGGACAGATTTTCAGACTTAGGACATGAGCTGGGTCGCACATTTTTGGCAGACAGTGAGCAAATTTAACCATGTAAAAGAAACACAAACAGATAACAAACACACTGATGTTTATTAATTTACTGCCACATCTAAAAGAGCATAAACTCGATAAAGACTAAACTTAGGTAAAATACTGTTTCTTTACATGTAACTCTTTAAACAGATAACTTCAACATGTTCTGACAGGTAAATAAAAGCACATGTGAAGGTGTGTATGAACATAAAAAAGTGTAGATTAAAAACTCCATCTTTTGGTCACATTTGAAAGTAAATTAAAAGTCACTTTCTGAACAGCAACCTTCCAGAACATGCTGCATTCAATGTCTATAATAATGTTGGAACTTTTGTAAGACCTTGTCCGTGTTTGTAAAAAGTTTTTCCTGTTTTTCTCACTGGACCTAAAGTCCCAATCATGCTGATTTCAGGCCACTTGAGGTTGCTTTCGGGCCTCATGTGGCCCTCAGGCTGCTAATTGAACACGGCTGCCATACATGGTCTACGATAACAACATATTCACAATGCAGCAATAACCAATATAATGCAAAAAAAAGTGACAACATGTCACAATAATGGATTCTGTCTGCCCTTCAATGTTAGAAGCTGAAGTGGATCCAATCTCTGGATGTATTATTTACTGGAGCCTCTTTAGTGGACTTGTCTTCACACTCATATCCTACTTTTCCACTTTGTGAACTTTTTCTTTTTCTGTTCAAGTTTCACTCATTTAAGTGTGGAGCGCCCCCTTGAGGAGACATCAAGTAGCTGCTCAGGGAGATAAACCAACATACAGCAGGTTAAAGGAGCCATATTTTATTAATTAAAATGTTAACATTTGGCGTCAGCATATTGATAATCATATCAGGCGATTACGACATCACCATGAGGATTCATCACATTTTATTTAACAGGCTGGACTGGCCTGTTAAGAAGGAAGAGACTCCACGGTACAGTAAGGTAGAGCTGGGCGATTTTCCCCTCCAAAAAAACTTTGATTAAAAAAAAAACTCAATTCACGGTTTGACCCCCCCCCCCCCCATTTAAAATGAAATAACTACTCACTGTAAATTTATTTCTAAAATATACATTTATTTATACTTAAAATATACATATACATATTTAAAGTGCCTCCATGTCAAAAAATCAACACAAAGTGCTACGACCACCGACAACAACGGCCTTCAGACACAGTTTGCAGCGAGGAGTTGTTTGGTGTTTGTCGGACGCTGCAACACCAAACCAATTCCAAATTACAGACGTTGAGGGACCTTTCTTGGGCAGGAGCCCCTCTTTCTCCTCGCTGGTTAGGGTCGCGACTGCCGCCACGTTGTCTATGTTGTTTACGCGCGTGACGTGTCGGGGGAGGAGAGTGACATACTGCAGGAAGTGCACTACCCTCTGGTCCTCGTGAATGTGAAATGAACGGGTTGAATTTTTAAAAAAATCCTTGAACTCGAGTTGCAGGAAAAACGAATCGATTTGACTTACCAACTCGATTTTTAATTCTTATTGAGTTTTTGCCCAGGCCTACAATAAGGAACACGGGACAACAAATAAAAGCAAAGACCATGCAGCATCAAAAACGACACAGTCTGTCATAGAAACAGAGATCACAGATCTGCTCTGTCTGTTTGAGAGGTTTCAAACGCACTGACAGTCGTTTATTCTCTTATTGAAAATTAACTTTTGTGCCGCTTCCCTTCCTTTAGCTGATGACACTGCTGTCGTCTATGAGGTGTTGCACAGCCCCTGCAGTTCTGTGTAGTTTGCATGTTCTTCCTGTGCATGAGTGGGTTCTTTATGGGCACTCCAGCTTCATCCCACAGACTAAAAACCTGCTCATGAACACTGACCAACTCCAAACTGCCCCGAGTGTGAGTGTGAGGGGGAAGGGTTGTTCGTCCCTCTATGTGGCCCTGCGATTGATTCTCTGATTTTTATTTGTTACTGTTTAAGTCCATCCATCCATCCATCCATCCAATATCCCAGCTGACACAGGGTTGACCCTAAAGTAGGGCTGAACAATTAACTGCAAATTAGATTAAATCACAATTTGGCTTGTTGCAATTTTCAAATCACAGAAGGTTCAATATTTTTAGCCCAAAATGTGTTGAACATTTTGGCATTGTGATGTAGTTTTTTGCAATTTCATACCTATTTTTACCTCTATTCATACACTTTTTGTTCCCACTTTTGGACCATTTTTACCTTTTTTTAACCCCGTTTTTACAACTTTATGCCTATTTTGCCCCCATTCATCTTTTTTTGGCCACTGTCAGAACCATTTTTGAAATTTTTACATGGTTTTTGAAATTTAATTTCAAATTTGATTCCCAATTTTGCTGCCATAATCAATTTTCCTAAGCCACTTTTGGATTTTTTTGCCAATTTTTCCCCATTTTTTTGCAATTTCATACCTATTTTGCTTCTGTTCTTCACTTCTCCACTTTTTCTCAAATCTTTTATCCTTAGATTAATTTAATGTCATATTGGTTTTACTATAAAAAGATCTACGGTTTATGTTTGTTTAAGAATACATAAGATGAGGAACATTAAAACAACTGCAGAGTAAATCACAATATTGGGGAAAAAAAATCACAATTAGATTTTTTTCTGAAATCGTTCAGCCCTAGCTTATAAGTTTAGCCAGCCAATTACAGGGCAACACAGAGAGACAAACAACCATTCACACTTGCACTCATAAGGGCAGACACCAGATACCCCAAATACCCTGATGAGCCTGTTGGAAGCTGGAGTGTCAGGAGGGAGCCCACACATGCACTGGGAGAACATGCAAACTCACACAGGAAGGCCCGGACTGAGCAGCAGGTATCAAACCAGCAACCTTCTTACTGTGAGGTAAGTGCACGATCTGCTGCTAACCAATCACAGCTCTCTATCCATTATTACCATCTCAGGGCCGCGGGTGTCTTGCTCAAGGGCACATCAGTCTGTGGGCTTGAACCTGCAACCTCCAGATCACTGACCCGCTGCACCACCGACACCCACCTCGGTCAACACAGAGACAGACAACCTCACACCTAAGGGCAACTTAGATTAACCATTAACCTTTTGAGCATGTTAACAGTCTGTGGGAGGAGGAGAAGGGAACTGATAAGATTTGATCATAAACAGTCCTGCTGATCGATCCAGTGCTTTAACGATTCTCTTACTGATTCCTGCAGATTTTCAGTGTCAACAACGTCAAACACACGTCACAGCATAGATAACTGCTTCTGTAAGCTGCTGCTGTTTCCACTCACTTAAGGCTGTGCAGTAGGCGACTTTTATAAAAAATTAAGACACAATTGACCCTTCTCTAAGCCCCGCCCCCCTTGGTTACTGTTGCTATGCCTGTCAAGCTTTGCCTCATAGAATGAGTAATATGGAGTTTTTAGTGGTTTGGTGAGTGATATTCCTGAGGAAATATCTGCTAATTTCTGGACATTTTCTTCAGATATATCAAAAAGGAGTGAACAGAAAGATCTCCAGTATGACTTTGAGAGTTTCATTTACCAAATCAAATGTCAGAGTTCAAATGTAGAGGACATTAAAATAGAATGGAAAGCACACAGATCAATGCAAGTGTCAAGCAGCACGTGTGTTGATACTTTTAAATAATCACAAACAAGAACAAGAACAACAATTATCTGTGCACGCAGGGTAAGCTGACATATATGTTGTTTGAATTAAAATGAATAATGTTATCGTTATCGTTGTGTTTGCCCCTTTCTAGGGCGTCTGTTCATAAAAATGTGAACAGATACAGAATGTCAGAACTGCTCTGCTGTAACTAGTGTTTCGTTTGCCTAAATATTACCCAGTGGCTCAAGGTTTAACAGAAGTGACCTACTACTGACACCTCTTTGTTTGCTAATGTTGTCTTATCCAGCACACAGAGCTATGGTTAGCTAATGTTAGTTAGCACCTTACTTTAGAACAAATATAGGTGTTCTCTTGCTTTATCCACACCTGACATCTTTCTGCTTGAGTCTTGGGCTTGGAGAAGATATCAACCGTCGGACTTGTTAGTCCCGTATGCACACCGCTAGGGCATACTGTTTTCTGCTGAGAGCTTTTTGGCTGTGTTTGAAATGGCATACTGCCTACTGTCTACTTACCTACTCAATCAGTACATACTACATACTGAATACTCAAAGATGATCTGAGTATGCCGCGGCTGCCCGAGCGTTTACACACAGATGCATACTTAATACCCCAGAATGCATTTCGTGCCGGCCGGGAAGCAGCGCCGGGAAAATTGAAATAGTCCGACCACAAGCAACAGAAAACGACTGCATTCTGGAAAAACTACAAATTCATTCAGTAATAATATATTTTCTAGTGAGAAAGTAAGTATTTACATCACGATTATGAGCCCAGTTGTTTGAAATAGCGACTGTTTTTAATTTGTCTCGCTGTTTTCGGAGACCGAAGCGTCTGCTTGGCGGGTGTTTCCGTCTACATACCGTAAACAGCTGCTGCCGGCTGTCTATTTTGTATTTCATCTTCCCACATCAGAAGTGCGCAAAGCATTGTGGGGCAGAAGCAGTACTAAACTAAGCTCCGCTCCATACTCAGAAATCGAAGCCGATTGAGTATACATCCGGGCATTTCTCGCATACACAAAATTCACATACTGAACAGTGTGAACGCACTGCATACTCAATATGGGGGCGGGGTTAGTATGAGTAGAACGCACTGCATACTCAATATGGGGGCGGGGTTAGTATGAGTAGAACGCACTGCATACTCAATATTGGGGCGGGGTTAGTATGAGTAGTACGCACTGCTTACTCAATATGGGGGCGGGGTTAGTATGAGTAGTACGCACTGCATACTCAATATGGGGGCAGGGTTAGTATGAGTAGAACGCACTGCATACTCAATATGGGGGCGGGGTTAGTATGAGTAGAACGCACTGCATACTCAATATGGGGGCGGGGTTAGTATGAGTAGAACGCACTGCATACTCAATATGGGGGCAGGGTTAGTATGAGTAGAACGCACTGCATACTCAATATGGGGGCGGGTTAGTATGAGTAGAACGCACTGCATACTCAATATTGGGGCGGGTTAGTATGAGTAGCACGACTGCTTACTCAATATGGGGGCGGGGTTAGTATGAGTAGTACGCACTGCATACTCAATATGGGGGCAGGGTTAGTATGAGTAGAACGCACTGCATACTCAATATGGGGGCGGGGTTAGTATGAGTAGAACGCACTGCATACTCAATATGGGGGCGGGGTTAGTATGAGTAGAACGCACTGCATACTCAATATTGGGGCGGGGTTAGTATGAGTAGTACGCACTGCTTACTCAATATGGGGGCGGGTCAGTATGAGTAGTACCCACTCCATACTCAATATGGGCGCACGGTTAGCATGACTAGAACGCACTCCATACTCAATATGGGGGCGGGGTTAGTATGAGTAGAACGCACTGCATACTCAATATGGGGGCGGGGTTAGTATGAGTAGTACGCACAGCATATTCAATATGGAGGCGGGGTTAGTCTGAGTAGAACGCACTGCATACTCAATATGGGGCGGGGTTAGTATGAGTAGAACGCACTGCATACTCAATATGGGGGCGGGGTTAGTATGAGTAGAACGCACTGCATACTCAATATGGGGGCGGGGTTAGTATGAGTAGAACGCACTGCATACTCAATATGGGGGCGGGGTTAGTATGAGTAGAACGCACTGCATACTCAATATTGGGGCGGGGTTAGTATGAGTAGTACGCACTGCTTACTCAATATGGGGGCGGGGTTAGTATGAGTAGTACGCACTGCATACTCAATATGGGGGCAGGGTTAGTATGAGTAGAACGCACTGCATACTCAATAGGGGGGGGGGTTAGTATGAGTAGAACGCACTGCATACTCAATATGGGGGCGGGGTTAGTATGAGTAGAACGCACTGCATACTCAATATGGGGGCAGGGTTAGTATGAGTAGAACGCACTGCATACTCAATATGGGGGCGCGGTTAGGAAGAGTAGAACGCACTGCATACTCAATATTGGGGCGGGCTTAGTATGAGTACATCTCACTGCTTACTCAATATGGGGGCGGGTTAGTATGAGTAGTACGCACTGCATACTCAATATGGGGGCAGGGTTAGTATGAGTAGAACGCACTGCATACTCAATATGGGGGCGGGGTTAGTATGAGTAGAACGCACTGCATACTCAATATGGGGGCGGGGTTAGTATGAGTAGAACGCACTGCATACTCAATATTGGGGCGGGGTTAGTATGAGTAGTACGCACTGCTTACTCAATATGGGGGCGGGGTTAGTATGAGTAGTACGCACTGCATACTCAATATGGGGGCAGGGTTAGTATGAGTAGAACGCACTGCATACTCAATATGGGGGCGGGGTTAGTATGAGTAGAACGCACTGCATACTCAATATGGGGGCGGGGTTAGTATGAGTAGTACGCACAGCATATTCAATATGGAGGCGGGGTTAGTCTGAGTAGAACGCACTGCATACTCAATATGGGGCGGGGTTAGTATGAGTAGAACGCACTGCATACTCAATATGGGGGCGGGGTTAGTATGAGTAGAACGCACTGCATACTCAATATGGGGGCGGGGTTAGTATGAGTAGAACGCACTGCATACTCAATATGGGGGCGGGGTTAGTATGAGTAGTACGTACTGCACACTCAATATGGGGGCGGGGTTAGTATGAGTAGAACGAGTAGTACGCCATTTCGAACACAGCCATTGACAGGCCTCTTATGCATAGTTACGGTTGCTTACGTGCGATTGGACAGTAGCTGTTTGTGGGAGGGGCTTAGCGAAGGGTCAATTCTGACTCTTCTGAGCCCCGTCAGTGGAAGATGGTTTTTGATTCCCATCCCTCCTCAGAGGATCCTGGAGAGCCCAGAGAGAACCTAAGCATGCACAAGGAGAGCATGCTAATTTGCTGTGAGGCTCGTGCGCCACCTGCTGCCCCCTTGTGGCTGTAGTATGATTAGATTTAAGTCCATTTACAAATAAAACTCCTCCACTCTTCCAGACGTTGCCTTGAATTCCAAACCTCTCCAGACTTTTCCAGGATGTTTCACCTCACTGTCAGCTGATCTCAGAATAAACCTCCACATGAAGAAGCTCTGAAAGCTGCTGATGGGACACTTCCGGGTCACACTGTCATCAGCTGATCACCGAGCCCGAGGCGCAAACTCTGCACCAAACCCGCAAACTTACCGATCAGCCCGACGCTCAACATGAGCTGCGTCTCCGGAGCTGCCATGTCCCATCCCCTGCAGAGGTCAGAGTTCACAGAGACCTGCTCATCCTCATCACGGTCAGCTGACACACACCGGAAAGGCTCGCGCTCCGTCCGCACGTGACAGAGATCGATGACTGATCGATAATTACCGAACACACCGACGCTCGCGCCCGTCTGCGGCCTGCGGGCCCTCCGCTGTCAACAGACTTCTTCCTGTCTGAACGGAATGTCGTCCGACTTCCGGGGTCGATGTGTGTCCGAACCAATCAGAGACGGCGATACTGCGACGCCATGGTGCGTTCAGGTACCATCGCGGAAGTTGAAAAGTGGGACCTGTGTCTGTGTGGCACTTTTAAAAGTAGGAATCATACTTACAGTCCCTTGCCCCGATAGAAAACAAGAAAGCAATAAAAAAATATATATATATATATTTGTGAAGTGTTTAATATTATCAGGTGATGAGCTGTCATGATGTTGGCATTAATTTAACAGTTTCTACATTTTTATTATAATTACTTATTTATTAATTTGGATGTGTATTTGTTGGTATATACATCTATTTTGTTTGTATATTTATTATTGTATTCTTTTTTTCTTTTCTCTCTTTATTTATTATGTTGTGGTTGTTTTTTAAATTTTCTTCTGTTGTCCAACAGTCAGTGTTTATATACCCTGACTTTCTGCTTATGTTTCTCAAGAAATGTGTTATTGTCTATGAATAATGAATGAATTAATTAATTTTAAAAAAAGAACGTTTAAAAGTAGGAATGGAAATGGAAAATCAGTTCCAGTTGAGAATCGTTAACCGCCCCTGTAATGAATCGACATCAGAATCGTTTTTTAAACCAAGAATGTGACACATACGAGGAATCTGACTCCAGTATAAGGAGGTAAAATAGAGGATAAGATTAAATAAATAAAACTGAAAAGATATATAAATGAACATAACTCTTAACAAATGCAGTGTATATAAAAATGTGCATCAGGAATATAAAGAAGCATCCGGGAATATTTACTATATCATATATTTATCTACATCCTGAGTCTTTTTGCTTATCAATTCCTTCACTGACAGGGTTCAGAAGAGTCAGAATTGTACCTTAATTTTTAACAAAAGGCTCCTATTGCACATCCTTAAGTGAGAGGAAACACCAGCAGCTTCAGAAGCAGATATCTATGCTGTGACGTGTGTTTGACATCGTTGACACTGAAAATCTACAGACCAACATTTACCCACACGGAAAATCTGCAGAAGGGAATCGTTAAAGAATTGGATTGATTAGCAGGATTGTTAATTACACTGGTATTGATAAAATCTTATCATTTTCCATCCCTACTTAAAAGCAAAGGTTAATGAAGTGCTTTCACAAACAGACAGATGAATACAGAGTAAAATCACAAGAGTTTAAGCACAAACGGAGAAAACGGTTAAAAAAAACTATGTGCATCATTTACCCTATGGCACCGTAAAGGTCTACACACCATAAAGGACTTATATAAGATTTTCCCCACGTTCCAACAGTTGATGGAAAAATATGATTTACCCAATAGAGATTTTTTTTTAAATATTTACACATTCGTAGTTTTATGAAAAAAACTTTTCCTACCTTTCCCCACCAGCCCCCTGAATCCATCATGGAAACACTACTCCAGTCTGATCCACTAAAAAAAGGGTCTATATCCAAAATACATGACACTCTGTTTCAAATAGACTGCACAGCTGCACTGCATCATCTAAAGGAAGCCTGGCAGGAAGATCTAGGTGTGGAAATCAACCAATGGACAAAGGCCCAGGACAATGTACACTCTTCATCTGTGTGCATAAGACATGGACTTCTGCAATTTAAAATCCTACACAGACTGCACCTGTCCAAACTGAAACTCTCAAAGATGTTCTCTTCAGTAAATCCATCCTGTGACAGGTGTGGGCAAGGTCCAGCTTCTTTAGCACATATGTTTTGGAGTCGCCCACGAATCGTTACCTTTTGGAATAAAATATTTCAAACTCTATCAGAGATTTCACAAAAACAGATCTTACTTGATCCATTGTTAGCAATATTTGGAGTGAGACCTACTACCATTCAACTTCCATGCAATCAGTACAACATGATTGGGTATATAACGCTGTTAGTAAGACCACTGATCTTATTACACTGGAAACAGAGAAAACCCCCGACCCATACAGCTTTATTAAATAATGTAATGCAGTTTTTGGAGTTAGAAAAAAAAACTCATTAAGAGAAAAGGAACACTTATTCTATTCTCTATGACAGCCTTTTATAGATTATTTTAACAAGACAAACCCATGAAGGAGAAAGTGATGGAACGAACTGATACAACATGACTTTTAATTTAATTGAATTTAATCATTTTCTTTTGTTTGCTCTTTTTTTGTCATTATTATTTTAAGATGTATGAAAAGTATGTATGAAAGCATTGTACATTGCAGATTTGTAAATTTTATGTTGATTTATATATATATTTGTATTTTTTATTTTTCTGTTGCTGTTTGTGCAATTACAGTGTGGAAGTACACCCATGAACAATCACTTATCCCACGTGCAGTTACTCAGTAAATGTGTTTATAATCTTTACAGGATTTGCTTTTAGTTTTGTTTCCAAGCCCTTTGTATATTTTTATATCTCATATTTTTATATTTTATGTCTTATACAGATAGAGTAATGTACATGCTGCTAATTTTATATACTTCAATCTATTTTTTATTTTATTCCACTTTGCAGCCGTAACACTGTACATTTTCCCACGTGGGACAAATAAAGGTTTATTCTATTCTATTCTAAAAAAAACCCCCCACAGTTTTAAATCAAGAACTCTCACAAACACACTGAAACAGCAAAATAAAGCAAAACACAAAAGACCTGAGAGGAGAGAGCACGAGCATGTCTGGTGTCTCTCAGGCCGGCGTGCTCTTAGGAAACCTAAAACAGAAATAATCCAGGCCCAGAGCGACTCCACAGCTACAGCGAACAAGCAGAGAAAAAGATAATGAGCAATTAAAGCAGTTACACAACATAAAAATTAAAAGACAGAAGAGCTTTAAATCTATGTAAAAATGTCATAAAAATAGAACAACACAAATAGGAGAAGACACAATAAAAGAGCCTAAAAGTGACCTATAATTAAAGTTTAATGTTGAAATAAGATGATTATAAGAATGAATCATCAGAAAATAAAGCCAATTTAGAGTCACCAGTCAATGTATCAAAAGGTTTAGTCTGTGGGAGGAAGCTGAAGCACCCGTGCATGCACAGGGAGAACATGCAAACTCTATACAGAAAGCTCCAGCCACCAATGGGATCAAACCATCAACCTTTTTACTTCCTCTACCTCCCCACGTGTTAAACAGTGCAGCATAAATCAAAGTAAGTAAGAAATAAAAGATTAATGACGCTGACATGTAAGAAGAAAACATGACGAGGAGCTGAGAGTGAGAGAAGCTTCGTTAAAAGAGCGATATGATGTTGACCTGCAGCAGGGGTGGGCAACTTTAATCACCAAGAGGGCCACAAAAAAACATTTTTACCAGCCTGAGGGCCACATAGTTACAAATTTACAGAAACTCTCAATAATGAAAAAGAATGTTGGATAAACAACAAATGAGATTATACATTTTTCATAAAATTAGAATACCAATATTCATATATTCCAACATAAATACAAGTTATTATGCATAATCAAATTAACTTGATACAGAATTCAAGATAATTTAGATAACATACATGGAATTAAAGCCAATGAAGCTTTTTTCAAATCAATAAAATTAATTGTTTTTCAAATTTTCAAAGCTCAGATATTTTGCTGCTGCCATTTTTAAATATAATATTGAGTAATACTTGATATAATGTTAAAGGCTTCATGAAAGAGATTTAGACACTATAATAGTAAAGTAAGGTTGTAAATAACTTACATAAGATTATATAGAATTATTTCTATTGGATATCTGAGTTTTCTTCATATTTACAGCTGCTGGTTTTTGGGAATGAATGAAGGGCCACATTTAGTGACGTGGAGGGCCGCATTTGGCCCTCAGGTCTCCACTTGCCCACCCCTGACCTACAAGATGGAGAAAGAGAAACAAAGACTACAGCCTGAGGACAGGGACAAAAAAAACAAGATGTTTAAATCTTTATTCTGCAGATCTGAGCGGACACTGAGTCAGTCTGACATCCACGTGGGCTGATGAAAACAGGAACAGTTTTACCTGGAGGCCGTGTTTACACAGGTTAAAGAGAATTTGAGGAGTCGACTTCTAAAGTCGAGGGTTCAGTAAACATATCACGATGACGCCTCATCCGGGAACCTCGCTCGCTCTGGGTTGCCAGGTCTGTTGAGATTCCGGTTATAAGTCTTTAAGGTGTTTATTAATGACCAAACAGTGTTCGGGAAGTGGTTTTATAATTCAGACAGTTAATGCTGCAGCACTGATGTGTCCAAGTAAACCAAGAACTGAAGAGTCTGAAGGCTCAAGTGATTCTACACTAATCCACCTCTTGACCCACAGATAGCCACTAGGGGGCGATATAGGATAAATCAGTAAAGTTCTTTTGTTTCAGACAAGTCTATAAAAGCTCTTTATGTATTAAGACATTTGTCATAAGCCAGCTCTAAAGGAATGAAGAGAGCTTAAAAACAGATTTCAGGTAGAGCTATGGCATGTGCAGTCAGGACTTTAAATGAGTGAGCAGCTCACAGTAGTTAGTCTCACTTCAGTTCAGTTCAGATCGCCTCCTACAGCCTTACCTGTATTTTATTGGTTTTATCTGACCTTTATTTTACCAGGAATGCTCCCATTGACATACAGACATCTCCTTTACCAGGGAGTCCTGGACAAGACTGGAGCTAAGACGTTTCACACAGATAACTATAGATTATAAACAAAAATGAATTAAAGACCAATCAGCATTCATGCACAAAACAAATGGAGTTATGGTCAGATGATCCAAAAGTCTGTTTTTAAAAACCTCTAAACTAAAACACTTTATTCTAAAGGTGACTCTGAGAGTCAGGCCCAGATGATGGAGGAATAACTTTATGTACTATTTTCTATTTAGGCTGCTGTAGGTGCATGTGAGGAGAGCTCTTAACTCTTTCTATATTCTCATTTTAATGCCTGATAGTTGCTGCTGTGGGGCTGGTGAGTCAATCTGCAGACAGGGCCGCCTGCAAGGGGTGAAAAGAGGAAACCTTCCTGGAGCCCAGCTGTATGGAAGAAAAAGCAACTATTAATTAAAGCTATGACGTATTTCTTAAAATTTTATCCTACATATTCACCATAACCTGTTAGAGAACAGATGTGCACATGTATTCAGAGCTGCTTCAGGACAAGTCACTCAACCTAAAACTGCTCTGAGGCTCTTCTCCATCACTCTGCACCTCTCCATTAAAACATGAACCAAGGACGTGTTTGTGCATTTCAGCCTGTGTTTCAACAACAGAGTGAAGAATCAGATCCACCATGAGGGATCAATAAAGTGTATAAAGTGTCTTCTTCTTCTTCTAATGACTTACCAAAAACAAATCAAAAAGTTTTATTCCCATAACAACGTATTAGATACTGAGCATGATTCAGAACTAGTACCTCATCTTTAAAATGATATGACTTATTTTGTTAATTTAATAACAGTTATTCACTACAATTCTTTATTTTTATATATAGGCCGATATATATAAAAACATATATGTTAATGCAAACAAAACAGTTTTAGAGAAGCAATGTTTGCCTAAAAGTAATAAACTGTTAATTATTGAATATAAGATATCTATTTTCCTGAAGTTTTCCTGAGGGCAGCACCAGGACATCAGACAGTGTTTATACCTCACAGCTAAAGGGGCTTCTGGTTCAAACTGCCTCTCTGTGCACGCGTGTTTTTTTTCTGGGCATGACAGCTTCCTCCCACAGACCATGAACATGCACACTTGGTTGATTGGTGACTCCAAAAGTATGGGGAGAGATTTGTCTCAAAATGATTCACACAAATCTCTCCATGATTTTCACGTGTTTTTCAGATCCACAAATATATCAATAATATTCACATGTGTTTTTCAGATCCACAAATATATCCATAATTTTCTCATGTGTTTTTCAGATCCACAAATATATATTTGATTTTCACATGTGTTTTCAAATTTTGTGAGTGCATTTATCATGACTTATCATTTGTAAATCTTCAATTCTGCTTGTGAACTGTTGGAAGTGCATTTGTGGATCAACTGACACCTGCATTCATTTTTGAGACAAACGTAACGCAGTTTCCTAGAAATGCACACACATATTTGGAGGGATTTATCTCATTAATATGCAGACAAATATCCATGAATTTCACATGTGTTTTGCAGATCCACAAATATAAACATAATTTTCTCATGTGTTTTTAGGATTCACAAATATTTTTACGATTTTCACATGTGTTTCTCCGATCTGCAAACATATGCATGATTTTCACATGTGTTTTTAAGGTTCACAAATATATCCACGTTTTTCACATGTATTTTTAAAGTTTGTGAGAGCATTTATCATGACTTATCATTTGTAAATCTTCAGTTGTGCTTGTGAATCATTTAAAAATGCGTTAAATTGGATCAACGGGCGTGCATGTGTTTTTGAGACAAACGTGCCGCAGTTTCACAGAGATTCTCACACACACAGGTTGAGAATATTCACATGTGTCTCGAGCCCCACCCGCTCCATCCACTAGGCGGCAGTGTTGCTGTCTTTGTTTAACAGGGGCGCTAAACGGCCTGCTCCGGCTCGGTGCTGTTGAAGAAGAAGGAAGTCCCTTCAGGAGCAGAAAGGCGCCTCAACTTAGAAGCAAAAGCAGCCTAACCCAGTCCGCCAGTATTCATTTCTGGCCCCTCGCCATGCTCTGGAGTGTGTCTTTTATATGTGTATAATGTTTATTCATTTTTCTGAACAGAACTTTGACGATCATTAACAGATGAACGTAAACGCACCAGGCACAGCATTGCTGCAGACTGCTGACGCCTCCTCCTGCTGACTGGGCAAAGTCAGAAAGATATTCACTGATCTGACCCTCTTTTCAGTCACTGTCATGAAGACTGGAAGCTACAGCCCGCTTTTTCCTCAAAACGAGCCGTCCCCCAAGCCAGACAGCTTCTACTTGTATCAAAGTGCTGTCGGTGATGCTCGACGGCTTAGGGAGCGTCGGCAATTCACCATAGCAAAGGAAAGCGGTGAATGAAAACTCAGTACTGTCACCATGAAAACTGTAATGTCGTCAGAAACACACTACACAAGACCTTATGTTATTCATTAAAAAATGTCACAGTTTGTTAAAAAATATCAAGATATACACAGGACACATTATTTCTTAAAATATTAATTTCTGCTAATAGGTAATGACTATAATAATTGCAATAACGGTACTGTTGCAGAACTTATCTTAAGGATCAAACATCTCTGGTTTAGCCTACTTCACGGCTCACTAAAGAAAGTTTAATGTTTATATATTTTCAGGCAAATACTTTTCAAGCAGTATTGACTTTCAGGTCATTTATAAAATTATCCTTTCACAATAAAGTTTTCAGGAAGGAATACTATGTGAAATAAATAGCATCCCATTAACAGTTTCAATGACAGGCCTTTGATCATTTTCCATCATTTAAACTCACTTTCTTTTTTTAAATAACCATCTTAAGTATTCTATTTTTATTTCATCCCAAATATTTGATTTCACATACTCTATGGGATTAGTTTTTAATCCTTCAAAGTTTGATAAGTGTGAAGATCATAGAAGTACTTATTCACACATTTCTTTTAATCTGTTATACCAGAAAGTGTAAAATATGAAATAAATTATCATAGCTTTCAATTTCAGTTGCTTTGATCATTTCCCCAATAAATGTAGATCATATGTGTAAAAAATAAAAACCTCTTCTATAAAAAATGCTGTAGAAAATACCTTATCAGGATCTTTGCGCCTATTATAGACTAATGAAAATATAGTTGGAAAACATAAAGCAGCAAACCAGGAATTTTTTATTGCTCAACTGCATTTAATATAAATAAATTTATGAAAAGCTCTCTTCTCTAAAGGGCTGCAGTACAAGGCTAGAGAATATTTGATAACTGGGTTGAGTTTGGTATAGCCTATTTAAAGGAAAAGTTCGGTTCCTGCAGCTTTTACATTGTTTATAGAATGAAGAACAACAATATACTCACCCAGAAGGCTTTCCTGATGCAAACGGTGCTTCGGGAGATATTTAGATCCAAAATCGAGCAGCGGACACCGATATAATGTAGCCTGTAGGGCATAGATCGCCGCTCCTAAAAACTGCATTAATCGTCCAAAAACTCATGTTTTTCACCAATATTCCATCATGATTCGCGCCGAATGGACGGCCATTGTAGCCTGTGTCTCTCCACACAGCGCTGTGTGGCTGTACTAACCTCTAAACAGACGAGTCTGTTTGCATGCCCTTCGCGCATGCGCAGTACTCTCTGGAGCGTTGAGATCGCTTCCTCAATTTCTATCAGCTCCTTATCTGTATAATCTGGCTCCAAACTGTAAGGACGTCCATCATATTCAAAGTCCTCCTCCACAACATCTTCATCCCATAGATATTCGTCCATTTTGCACAAAACTGGAAGAAGAAAGTCGATTTGTAGCTGCCCTGAAACAATGAGCCGCACTGCGCATGCGCGAAGAGCATGTAAACAAACTCGTTGGTTCAGCCACACAGCTCTGTGTGGAGAGACACAGGCTGCAATGGCCGTCCATTCGGCGCGAATCATGATGGAATATTGGTGAAAAACATGAGTTTTTGGACGATTAATGCAGTTTTTAGGAGCGGCGATCTATGCCCTACAGGCTACATTATATCGGTGTCCGCTGCTCGATTTTGGATCTAAATATCTCCCGAAGCACCGTTTGCATCAGGAAAGCCTTCTGGGTGAGTATATTGTTGTTCTTCATTCTATAAACAATGTAAAAGCTGCAGGAACCGAAGTTATCCTTTAACAGCAGTAGAGTTATTGCAGTTTTATAGGCATCAACTAATCATATTAACATCAAAGTAAATATTTAAATTTGATCTCTCCTATGTGTCTTTATCTCTCCTATGTATCTCTTTTTTGTAATGTTTGTCTTTGTTTGTTTTTTTAATTATGTACTATGACCCTTGTATGTCTCAATGGCTCTTAACACCATGCCAGAGGACTTCAGTTGGAAACTAGCCTTTGGCTAAAACTGGCACATTTACAGTAATGTATGATTGATGTGCGCTGTCCTCTTTAAATAAAATGAAAAAAAAAAAATCACAGACATTGAGTTTAAACCTTTTTCTCTAACGAGAAAAAGCATATGGCTGTAGGTGGAGGAGATAAACATCCAAATATTTGGGAAAATGTCAGTAGAGCTCATAAATTTAATGGCACTGGCTTTTTTCCCGATCATAAACGTCCTGTGTATATCTTGATATTTTTTAACAAACTGTGACATTTTTTAATGAATAACATAAGGTCTTGTGTAGTGTGTTTCTGACGACATTACAGTTTTTCATGGTGACAGTACTGAGTTTTCATTCACCGCTTTCCTTTGCTATGGTGAATTGCCGACGCTCCCTAAGCCGTCGAGCATCACCGACAGCACTTTGATACAAGTAGAAGCTGTCTGGCTTGGGGGACGGCTCGTTTTGAGGAAAAAGCGGGCTGTAGCTTGCAGTCTTCATGACAGTGACTGAAAAGAGGGTCAGATCAGTGAATATCTTTCTGACTTTGCCCAGTCAGCAGGAGGAGGCGTCAGCAGTCTGCAGCAATGCTGCGCCTGGTGCGTTTACGTTCATCTGTTAATGATCGTCAAAGGTCTGTTCAGAAAAATGAATAAACATTATACACATATAAAAGACACACTCCAGAGCATGGCGAGGGCCAGAAATGAATACTGGCGGACTGGGTTAGGCTGCTTTTGCTTCTAAGTTGAGGCGCCTTTCTGCTCCTGAAGGACTTCCTTCTTCTTCAACAGCACCGAGCCGGAGCAGGCCGCTTGACGCCCCTGTTAAACAAAGACAGCAACACTGCCGCCTAGTGGATGGAGGGGTGGGGCTCGAGACACATGTGAATATTCTCAACCTGTGTGTGTGAGAATCTCTGTGAAACTGCGTGCACGCTTGTCTCAAAAATAGATGCACGCTACTGCTGATCCACGAACGACTTTTAAATGATTCACAAGCACAACTGAAGATTTACATATGATAAGTCATGATAAATGCTCTCACAAACTTTAAAAATACATGTGAAAAACGTGGATATATTTGTGAACCTTAAAAACACATGTGAAAATCATGCATATGTTTGCAGATCGGAGAAACACATGTGAAAATCAAATATATATTTGTGAATCCTAAAACACATGAGAAAATTATGTTTATATTTGTGGATCTGCAAAACACATGTGAAATTCATGGATATTTGTCTGCATATTAATGAGATAAATCCTCCAAATATGTGTGTGCATTTCTAGGAAACTGCTACGCTTTGTCTCAAAAATGAATGCAGGTGTCAGTTGATCCACAAATGCACTTCCAACAGTTCACAAGCAGAATTGAAGATTTACAAATGATAAGTCATGATAAATGCACTCACAAAATTTGAAAACACATGTGAAAATCAAATATATATTTGTGAATCTGAAAAACACATGTGAAAATCATATATATATTTGTGGATCTGAAAAACACATGTGAATATTATTGATATATTTGTGGATCTGAAAAACACATGTGAAAATCATGGAGAGATTTGTGTGAATCATTTTGAGACAAATCTCTCCCCATACAAAAGCCCTTAGTTCTAGTTATAGGCAGGGAACGAACCATAAGTTGGGGCATGGGCCCCCGGATTTATAATTGGCCACCACATGTGCCAATCAAAAATTCTGCACTGTGATTGGTTGCATGTCACGTTACACATTGGATTTATGAAAATCAGCAAGGGTTTGGTAACATCAGAGATCTGTTTGCTTTTTCTTTATTAATTTGTTTATTGTGGGAATTTTACATTTGTTGAACTTCAAATTGTGATTATTAACCTGATTGTTTTAATTTAGTCTTGAAGGGGTGGGTAGATATTTTATCTTTCTGAGTTATAATTGGAGTCAGAAAATGAATTATTAGTTTATGTGTAGATTTATAAAACAAATGATTGAATACTATTGATTCCTACGGATGCACAGTTGTACTTTTAAAAAGTATTCACGTACATAGATGCTTTTGAAAGATCTGAACTTTGACCTCAAGGTAAATTTGTGGGTGGTGGTGAAAGGTGCCTAAAAAATACCAAAGTCACTCAGATATGAGCGAGCGTGCCAATAGTTGTCTGTTTCTCTGTGTGACCCTACGATCAGTGGCCCAGCCTCAGTTTACAGCGACCAGGATGAAGTATTTAATAACAGAATGACTTACACAGTGAAAGATTAAAATCTGAAAATAGACAACAAGGCCCAATTCATGGGCCCCAGAGATGAACAAACTTAAATACTAAAGCTGAAAAGCCCCAGATGTTTGCACATTCACACATGGAATCACTCTGAAAAATGATGTTCTGATAAAAACACAAACTTCAAGCTTCAGTCTCTTCTTCTTCTGATTCTTCTTCTTGAATTTACGGCAGTTTCGACGCTGCATCCACTGGATGAACTAGGTGTCACATTCTGGTCTCATATTCTCACATACAGTCCTGTGTTTCGCAGGAACTGTAAAATTGCTGCCATAATCTGCTGGTGGTTGTCATGGAGGCTAGATAGAGATTTAACAGAGAATGAATTTAGTCCCCAATCTGAAGCTGTTTTAAACAATTCCCTCCTCTCAACACTATATTTACTACATTCCAGTAAAATATGCTTCACTGTTTCAGGGCTCCCACACTCACAAAGTCCTGAACTATGTTTCCCAATTATGAGCAAATAACTATTTAACCCACAGTGTCCCAGTCTTAATCTACAGATTTTTACTGGATCTTTATGGTTTCCTTGATAGTTACTGATTCTTTTAACTTTTGGTTGAAAAGAGAAATAGTGTCTTCCCTTGTTTTCCTTTCCCCCCATTCTCTTTGCAATTCACTCTCCACATATTCTTTCATTTTTGCTCTAAGCTTCGGTCTCCTCCAAACCCATGGAGGTGTATGGGCGGATTCTTACTGCGAAAGGGGGATAACGCCGCGGGCTCCCCTGCTGGCAACCCCAGCGCGGCCTCACGAGGTTCTTCCTTTCTCGGCAGCACGGTCGCAGCGGGAGAGTGCGTGGCGTGGATGGACTGGTGAAAGCCTCAAAATTCACCACAGTCAGCCTAGTCCGAGCTTCACCCGAACGCCACGATGCCGGCGTATTTCCAAAGACCAGAAAATGCTCTTAAAAGAGCGAACGGTGAGTCCCGTCGGTGTTACGGCCCTGCGCTCAGGAAACGTCCGGGCCGAGCCGCCGCTAGCAGTTAGCATCTGTTAGCATCTGCTAGCCCCGGTTAGCCTCCGTTAGCACAGTTAGCCTGTATGGTGTGCAGGCTAACTGCCTGCTAATGCTAGCCTGAATGGCGGGGAGGCGATAACGCTGTCTCATGGTTGCGTTAATATTCTAACTAAGTGTGCCATTGCTAACAGCTGTGCTAAACTCACTGTCATTACTGTCGTCTAATTATTTATTTTATTATTGATGGTGTAAACGGGAGCAGTAACGGCTGTCACAGCCCTGTTCAGGTGTGTGTTCATGTAATGCTAATGTGACGTCCACAGACCACGCAGTTCATCTGTCTGTGAGATCAGAGTCCTTTTTCTTTATCTAAATGTGTAAAACGCCAGTTCATAACAGCTGTAATCTAAATGTAATTTATAATAGAACAGACAGAAGCCACAGTCTTAGTTTTACAGATGCTCATAAATGCAGATACATTGTCTGGCCAAGAAAAATCCACTCTAATATTTCATTGTCCCTCCTTTATCTTTGATTACAGCATGAATTCTCTGTGTCATTGTTTCTTTAAGCTTCTCCAATGTCACAGATTTGTCCCAGATCACAGCACTGCCCCCACAGGCTTGGACAGTAGGCACTAGACATGATGGGTGCATCACTTCACCTGCCTCTCTTCTTCCCCTGATGCTCCCATCACTCTGGAACAGGGTCAATCTGGACTCATCAGACCACATGACCTTCTTCCAGTCCTCCACAGTCCAATCTTTATGCTCCCTAGCAAACTGAAGCCTTTTTTCTGCTTAGCCTTACTGATTAGTGGTTTTCTTAAGGCTACACAGCTGTTCAGTCCCAATCCCTTGAGTTCCCTTCACATTGTGTGTGTGGAAATGCTCTTACTTTCACTATTAAACACACCCCTGAGTTCTACTGTTGTTTTTCTTTGATTTGATTTGGCCAAACGTTTAATTATGATAATGCAGGATTTTATTCTGACCACATTTCTTCCTTGAAGACGATGGTTCCCCACTATCCTTCAGTTTTTAATAATGTGTTGGACAGTTCTTAACCCAGTTTTAGTAGTTTTCTCAATCTCCTTAGATGTTTTCTCTGCTTGATGCCAATGATTTGACCCTTCTTAAACAGACTAACATCTTTTCCACGACCACAGGATGTGTCTTTGACATGGTTGTTGAAGAAATGAGAAGCTGCTCATGTCATCAGCTGGAGTTAAAGAACTTGTTACTGAAAGATAATCACCCATGCAGTAATTATCCAACAGGAGGCTCAGACCTGTTTGTTAGTTAAATCCAGGTGGTGATTTTTTTGGCCAGGCAGTGCATATACATATAATAAATATATTTATACAAACACATGTATCCATCCAGGCAGAGACAAAGGGACTAAATCACTTTATTTCTGCTGAATATAGACTCTTTAAATCAGTCTTTATTTGTATCACACTATATTTGTTGGTATTTAGTAGGCCTGGGTGATATGGCCTAGAAATAAAATCACAATTTTTTTTCCACAGCACTCGATTTATGATTTTAATAGATTTTTCCCTCCCTAAAAGAAACAAAACTCCCAGTGACATAAAAATGAAGCAAATCTGTTCATAGAAGTCTGGGTCATAAAAGGTTGATTATGTAGTATAAACGTAGGCAGGTTTGTCTACATAATCACTAAAAGGCTGAGGTATTTTTACAGTATTAGCATGAAACTCTCTGATCAATATTTAATCTACTTAAATAACAAATACAAGCCTATAAAAGTGCTTGTGCAAACTCTACAAGGCCGACCATCATGAAAATTGTATTTTTTTTTTTCTTTTCAAAAGTTAAAACTACTTACAATTGGACTAAGGCAAGAAAAATAATCTTGATTTTTAATTTTTAAATCTTCTGCAAAAAATAATTCAAATTAATCGATTCAAGCGATTTTTTTTGCTCAGCTCTAATATTTAGATTACCCCCTTGAGATGTGGCATCAGATTTACAAGAAGATGCTGATGTCCACATGGCTGCAGAGAGAGTTACTATGGATGTGTAGTCCATACATCCATGGATAAAGAGATCTGATACTTAATATCTAAAATTATTATAATTTGGAGAGGAATACTGTTGATTAATGTAGCAGCAATTACCTGAACTGTAATAAAAACTGGGCGACATTGATTTGAAAAATTAGGATTTCTAATGAATTTCTTTCATTTTATATACGTGGTTTTGTGAAATAGTGTTTTTTTACTTTCGATGCTTCACATGTCTCATCATTCTTCTGTCCGCCCATGCAGAGTTTCTCGAGGTCGGGAAGAAACAGCCCGCCTTGGACGTTTTGTACGACGTCATCAAGAGCAAGAAACATCGAACATGGCAGAAGATCCACGAGCCCATCATGCTCAAGTACCTGGAGCTCTGCGTGGACCTGCGCAAAAGCCACTTGGCCAAGGAGGGTCTCTACCAGTACAAGAACATCTGCCAGCAGGTGTGTGGGAGGAGGTATCAGCTGTTCGGCCTGTTAGGGGAGATGAGTCCAGAGAAGTCTAAAGGCGACTGGCCAACATGTTCAGCACGTCCCACATTTAATCACAGACTTGTCATAATAATAGAGATCTTACACAGCTACAAGTCCGGTGTTGAATGAACTCCCACAAAGCTGATTTTAGGGGTTCCTGAAGCTCCACTCTGTTCAGAATCAAATCCATAATTTTAAAATGGTACATTTAATTTAGTGTGAGTTGAACAAACAGTTGCAGGGTTGAAACAGACACTTTGGTGGTCTTGTTTTCTTTTGCAAAAGAACAAATAAGATTTAGAAACTGCAGATTGAAAGGTCAGACCTGAGCTTACAGTAGCACAGTAAGTAGGGATGGCCTGATCCGATATTGATATCAGACATCAGAGCAGTCCATTCTAATTTATTTTTATTTATTCAATTTAGTTGTAGAATGTGATTATGTTGAATTTAAACACAGTGGTTATTTTGCAATTTAGAAATAGATTTTTTTCTGGATTTATTGAGGTTAATTTTCAGGATCTACTAATTTCTTTTTCATTTATTTTATTTCATGGTACTATATTCTTATATTTAAGGTTAAATTTATTGAACCCATTGGTTAAAAACAACTGGATCACTTTTTCTCATAAGTAATCTCACCTGATCAAGCCTTTTCTTACAGTCCACACTACAAAATAGGTAATAAAAGTCTGTTTGATTCCTGCTGATATATCTGTACGGAGATCGGCATCGGCCAATACTCAAGGCTGCAATATCGGTATCATATTGTATCGGAGCTGAAAAAGTTGTATCGGGACACCCCTAACAGTAAGGTCACTTGTTTGACATTCCCTAGACCACGTTACATCTTAAAAAAAATATATTTTTCTGGCTTTTTTGTTGTTTGTTAACACAGCCAGAAAACTTGTAATAGTTTGCTTACGTGTAGAGAAGGTGAAAAAGTTTGAGGGAATCTTCAGCAGCACATTAAACAGTGAACAAAAAGTTCTTTGTTCATTAAACTTTGTTTTTTAATGATGGAGCTCTGATCCATAGGCCGTCTTGGGTCAGGCTGGTGTTTGGGACGTCGGTGTGGTGTTTGTTTGCAGGACCACTAAGTTGTTCATAATCCTCCACTGTCTCTGCTCTCAGGTGAACATCAAGTCACTGGAGGATGTGGTGAGGGCTTACCTGAAGCTGGCCGAAGAGAAAACGGAGACGGCCAAAGAGGAGTCCCAGCAGATGGTGCTGGACATCGAGGATCTGGACAACATCCAGACTCCTGAGAGGTGAGGATGTGCTCATGCTGAAGAGGTCTGACTGTTCACTTTAAGCACACAAAAGCTTTTAGGAGACTTGGGTAGACTGATCATTTTTCCCAATGTGGGGATGTGTCAAAAATAATTTGAATTAATTTAATTTAATTGATTTGATTAGGACAGTGCACACCAATCAACAATTTCCTAATACACGTCATTGTAAATATGCTGAAATTAGCACAGTAGCTAAATTTCAGCCGTTGTCCTAAGGCAGGTGATCAAACAGAAAAAACAAATTTAAAGGACCTCTTTCACAATACATGGAATTTTGCCCACAGCCCAATTTTTTCTTTATTGTGTGGTATTTGTAGTACACCCAGAGACTCCCAAGAATATACCTTTAGAAAATCCAAAAGTCATCCAGGGCCTGTACTATGACCTATTTTATGATCATTGCCATAGGTGTGAGCCAGGGTGCACACTTTACCCCAAAACTTACTCAAACACAAATAATAAATCATCAAACTGGGTCAAATCACCTTCACTGAAGTCTGGTGCATCTTTTGAAATCAAATGTAAAGCTAAGTATTACAATTGAAAGAAGTTATTGAATTTTAACTGGGAAAAAATAGTTTTTTTAATGATTTTTTTCAACAAATTCAATTCTTTAGAGATGTGTCTGACCAACTTACAGTTGCTGTACAACTAAAATACTTACAAATTATTTGGCCACATATATATTCTCAAAGTGGGAAAAAAATCATCAAATTCTGAGACCGGTAAAGTTGTTCAATTAACAGGTTGGGTTACTGTGGAAGAATCAGGACACTGTTCCATGTCTTGTATTATATCAAGGGTAATGTTTTATTTCATGCAATTTGCAGCAAATGAATGTTAACTTCAATTTAGTATTGTGCCTTCAATTGAATTATATTTTTTTTCATATATTCTATATATGAGGTATATATATATTATATATATTCTACATGAAGTCTCCAAACATGAGACATCACCCAAACTGAAGTTTGAAACCTTGTCAGATTCTGACTGCCATGCATGGACTGGCTGGACATTGGTGCAGTTTCAGAACATGTATGACATGTGTGAATCTGATCTTGTTTCAGGTTCAAGTGAAAGTTCCAGAGAGTTTACTCCTCATCTTATGTATTCTTAAACAAACATAAGCAGTAGATCTTTTTATAGTAAAACCAATATGACATTAAATTAATCTAAGGATCAAAGATTTGAGAAAAAGTGGAGAAGTGAAGAACAGAAGCAAAATAGGTATGAAATTGTAAAAACTGGGTAAAAAAAATGGCACGAAAGCGGAAAAAATGTGAATGGGTGCAAAATAGATATGAAATTGCAAAAAATAGGCAAAAAAATTCAAAAGGAAAATTGATTATAGCAGCAAAATTGAGATTAAATTTCAAAAACCACATAAAAATTCCAAACATGTTCTGACAGTGGGCAAGAAAAAAGATAAATGGGAGCAAGATAGGTATAAAGTTGTAAAAACTGAGTTAAAAAAGGTTAAAATAGGCATGAAATTGCAAAAAACTACATCACAATGCCAAAATGTTCATCACATTTTGGGTTAAAAATATTGCACTGTCTGTGATTTGAAAATTGCAACAAGCCATATTGTGATTTAATTTAATTTGTAATTAATTGTTCAGCCCTTGTAGGCACCTTTTGAAAAAACTTAAGCCACAATTCTGACACTTCAGGGAAGGAATTGATGAGCAGAAAGACTCATGATATCGATTATTTGATGGAGCTGTTAATGATCTTCAACTGGAGCTGGTTTTCGATTCCCATCCCTAACAAAGAGTAAAACTTTAGTATTGATAATCTCCTGTTACAGACATTAAGCACAGATATGACTGTACATCTCCACCGATGAGATTGCAGTGTTATCAAACCCATTTTGGATTCTTCTGATCTTTATCAACCTGAAAACTCCTAAATAAAACAATCTGATTTTTTAATTGTGAGCTGCTAATGTGAATCCAGAGGGCTTCATCTTCTCCTCACTCTTTGGCCTGTAGGTGCTCTTAATAGTTCCTGGGTCATATTTTGCAGGATTACATTTTACTTTTATCAGAAAGTACATTTTAATATCTGTTGTTGAGATTTCACTCTCGTCATGTCTGAGGATTCTTATCAATAAGATGCATCTTCTGTTGAAGTGTCCTCCTGAGTGCTGTGAGTGGAGAGGACACCCAGGACCGAACTGACCGCCTGCTGCTCACGCCCTGGGTGAAGTTCCTGTGGGAGTCGTACCGGCAGTGCCTGGACCTGCTGCGAAACAACTCCAAGGTGGAGCGCCTGTATCATGACATCGCCCAGCAGGGTAGGAGCGTTTTGGAGTTAGTATGAATGTCTGATCTGCAGAGTGGTGTTATAGTTTCACAAGAGGAACAGCCTGTGTGTGATTTCTTTACATCAGTGGAACTAGATTTAAATCAACAGTTGATAAAATGATTTTAGGATTTAATATGCTGTAAACTTTAGCCTGTCACCATGTGAAGGAAAGACTGTCCACAGTTCTACTGAGATAATGTTATTAGTTTTTACTCATAATGATATTTATGTATTCCCTGTAGCGTTCAAGTTCTGCCTTCAGTACACCCGCAAGGCAGAATTTCGCAAGCTCTGTGACAATCTGAGAATGCATCTGGGTCAGATTCAGCGCCACCACAACCAGAGCACCGCCATCAACCTGAACAACCCCGAGAGCCAGTCCATGCATCTGGAGACCCGCCTGGTGCAGCTGGACAGTGCCATCAGCATGGAGCTCTGGCAGGTGCGTGCACTGAGCTCTGTTCAAATGGACCAAAACTGTTTTTAATCAATACTTTTGTTTATCTCAGGAGAAACTCAAACATCTCATTTAACTGCATCAGAAGTAGGGGTGTAACGGTACATGTATCCGTGCCGAACCGCTCGAAACGGACGTTCGGTTCGGTACAGTGCTGAACTCGAACGAGTACAGTAAGTTTACGTTAGCAGCTGCACATGGCTCTTTAATATTCACGGGGGTACTCGTCTATGATTGGCATGGCTAAAGCTAAAGTGGTCTGTGATTCGTGCTCTTGCAATCATGTACATATCATGTGGACGTGACATGTCACGGTGAGCCAATCAGAAGACGAATATCAAAGAGCTTCCGTAACCACAAAAGCTTGTGTCTGAATTGTGCATCATGGCTACTGCTAGTGACCAACCGGAGCTTGGAGACCCTCCCCCGTCACTGAAATCTCCTGTTTGGGAACACTTTGGCTTCCTGCTGAAATATTGTTACGGAGAAAGACAGGTGGATAAAACGAAGGCGGTGTGCCGATACTGTTCACCTGAGGTCGGGTATTTTCTGACACCACGTCAAACATGCTAACTCACCTGAGACGGCTCCACTCAGGTGTAAAGATTTCCATGTTAAGGAAAAAAAACACTGTAGTGCAAATTCAACTGCTGTCTGCATTCAAGCAGCCTCTCCCTGACAGTTCAGATCGGACCAAAGTGATAACAGCATCCATCAGAGTTTTTATAGCATCAGATCTAAGACCATATTCAGCTGTGGAAAATGCTGGTTTTGAACACATGCTAAAGGTGATTGAGCCCCGGTATAAAGTACCCAGTTGTCCACATTTAAGACAGGAATTTAAAAAGAAACTCATTATTTTAATTTCATACATTTGTTGTTTATTTTATTTAATGTATTAGTATTACCAAGCAGCACATTGAGTTTATTTTGGTTTTCAGTGTGTATAATTAAAAACTTTTGGTTTAAGAAACGTGCTAAACAAGCAAACGGTTTTGCATTGTTGCCATACCGTACCAAAAATGTACAGAACCATGACCCCAAAACCAAGATACGTACTGAACCGTCATTTTTGTGTACTGTTACACCCCTAATCAGAAGTTTTCATCATTTCTGGTTTGATGTGTGACTAAAAGAGAGTGGTGTCATAGAAAAGAAGTTCAATGTCAAGTCTAACTACACACTGTTGCCAATAATGAATATTTATGCCCCTCAGGAAGCATTTAAGGCTGTTGAGGACATCCACGGCCTGTTTGCTCTCTCTAAGAAGCCCCCCAAACCTCAGCTCATGGCAAACTACTACAACAAGGTGTCGACTGTGTTCTGGAAATCTGGAAACGCCCTCTTTCACGCCTGCACCCTCCACAGGCTCTACCACCTCTCCAGGGAGATGCGTAAGAATCTGACCCAAGAGGAGATGCAGAGGTATGATCCTGAGATAAGCACACACGTTTACTGATGAGGTGCAGTGACCAATGGCTAAAGCTTGGTTTCCATTTTCAGGATGTCTACCAGAGTCCTGTTGGCCACACTGTCCATCCCCATCACTCCTGAGCGCACTGACATCGCCCGGCTGCTCGACATGGATGGCATCATTGTAGAGAAACATCGTAGGCTGGCTACTCTTCTTGGTCTGCAGTCTCCTCCAACTCGACAGAGTCTCATCAATGATATGGTAAAAGCCCTCGATCGTGTGCTGTTGGGAAAGACGTCTCCCCTGCCAACTTGTTTGTTTGGACATATTTTTATGTTATATGTTGTTCTGATTGTTCCAGGTTAGATTTAACCTGCTGCAGTATGTCGTACCTGAAGTGAAGGAACTCTACAACTGGCTGGAAGTCGACTTTCATCCTCTGAAGCTGAGTGGAAGGGTAACCAAGGTAAGATATCTGGAAACTCAACCAACAGTATCGTCCATGTTTATCGTCTTTTTTTGGTGTTTTTATTCTGTATCATGAAAATTAAAGTTCACATGCTGTACATTTCCAAATCCTGCCACATGTTCAGTTCCACGATTGAAAAAGGGGCAGGAAGAAGAAAGTCTTAATGATCACCAGCCCCTTTCTCAAAATAATAAAACAAGAAATACTTTGATGGTCTGTCCGTCAGGTATTTAACAACTGCTTATCAAAAAAGCAGAGAAACAAAGAAAAACAAACAAACATGCACATCAACAATACTTACAAAGCAACAGAAGATCTTCTACCCATAAATTTCATATTTTCTTATCATTTTGTCTTCATATTTTCTCTTGAAGTGATCAGTATTGGTTCATGTTATAAAGTCAGTTTTTAAGGAATTCCATAATTTGAGTTACTAACAGAATTACTCCTTCATAAATGTAGTTAGTTACCAGGTAAAGTAACTGATGTGTTACTTTTCTGAAAACTCGAAAATGATTTTTGAATAAAAAAAATCGATTTTATAATCGGCAGACAAAATATCGCGATACTTAGGTGTAGAGCTGAAACGATTCCTCGAATAATCGCGAGTATTCGATTACAAAATATCCTCGAAGCAAATGTTGTGCCTCGAAGCCTCGTTTCTTATATAATTATACATATAAAATATATATCTGGACTACTGTACAGTTCACGGTGTTTGACATGGACGGTCATTTCTGTGGCACAACGCGCCTGCTACCTCCGCTGCTGCGCGGCTTTTAAAATCATGAAGGAAGAGAAAAGAGAGGGACAGAAAGGAGAGAGTCTGCAGAAGAAATGGCAGAGAGTGTCCCAAGTGTGTGGTCACTACAAGAAGGGACGAAAAGAAAACACAGTGCAGTGTGTCTGATGTCAAACAGAGTTAGCTTAGCACGTAGCTTAGCATGATAGCACGTCGGCACTGCTGCAGTAGTAAACATCCAGTCTGTTCGTCGTCAGAGTGACACTGCAGGATGACACTCATGATACATCAACAGAAGCAGCTAATGTGATCAATAACTGAGATATGGGCGAGTAAATAACCTACTTTGATTATGGCTCCGTGTAAAGGCTGGTTCAGAACGTAAATCAATGCGGAGGCTACTTACCCAGAATCATGTGTATTTTGTTCACATACTTTTCACATCCAATAACTTTACATTTAATTTGACTGCAGAGAGTAGAAGAGGAAACACTGACAGTGAGTAGAGGAAGCAGGTGTAGGGAATGCTTTCATATGTTATAGAAATGTACATTAGCTAGTTAAATGATCTTAGTATCTAAGTATGAGATTATTTGGTCCTAGAAATAAAGTAAGCAAAATAAGATCATAAATATGGTAGAGTAGTAAAGGCAATAATTTAGCAAAAAGAGACAAGCATGAATACAAATAAAATAAAAGTAACCAAACTTAAAAAAATATACTGAAAAAAAGCAAGATATGGCCCAGAGTAAAAATAAAAGTATAGATTTTGATTTTGAGATCCATTTATGCTCAGAATGTTCGAAATAAGAAAAATAAGTTGTTAATTTAAGTGACCTGGTTTTTCTGTTTTGTGTGTTACTAATGATAATAATGTGTAGTGATTCAATGTAAAAAAAAAAAAATAGCATTGAGCGCAATGTAACCGTTATCCGATTACTCGATTAATCGACAAAAAAAATGGATAGAGTAATCGATTACAAAAATAATCGAAAGCTGCAGCTCTACTTAGATGTATCGATTTTTTCTCCCACTCCTATTAAACATCCTTTTGTTTGGAGGTGGAACATCCTTTTCTTTATACAGAAGTGAAGGGAGGGGCTGCTGTTATTTATAACTCTGTTATTGCCAAACAGTCTAACCTTGATTTTTGTAACCAAACAGACATGTCAGGTTTTTATCTAAGTTTAACCTTAATCATCTACAGCTTTTTTTATGGTAAAAACAGTAGTAACTACATTATAAATCAATTCAAATCTGACTATAAGGATTTATTTTAGGTGGAAACACCTTTTACCGTAATTTTAAATTTGTGTTAGGGTGGGATAAAATAATTTTGATAACTTCTGAATTGGGTTTATATTGATGGTTTTGGGGCTCAACAAG
Source organism: Scarus forsteni (assembly GCA_036419115.1). Taxonomy (NCBI): domain Eukaryota; kingdom Metazoa; phylum Chordata; class Actinopteri; order Labriformes; family Labridae; genus Scarus; species Scarus forsteni. The sequence continues at coordinate 7,321,992 of JAZDUH010000431.1, read as the reverse complement.
CCCAAATGAACAACTGCACTATTAGAACAAGCCCAAAAAACTGCACCCTACAACTCCCAATATACACATGCAAGTTAGAAAAAGAAGCAGAAAGTCGCTTAGAAGCGGATCTGGCAACTCTGGCATCGAGTTTTCTCCTGTGTCTGTTAGCGGTGCAGCTCCTGACCATAGACTGTAAAAAACATGGACGTCATGTCGCTGGGCTTTTGTGAAGTCGCCACAAAAACTGCTCCCCCTGGTGACTGGCTGCAGTATAGGTCAAATCTCCGTCTCCCCCATTCATCTGAACGGGCCGTAGTGAAACTTCAAAAAATTAATACACCTCGTAGAAATATTTCTCCCATCCGTATGTGTGGTGATATGAAAGTATTATTGGGCTGTGTTTTTTCCAAGTCCTCTTTTTTCTGAAAAGTTTCTTTTTCATCAGTTATTAGATTTTAAAAAATAACCGCGGTTTACAGCAGTTTCACAATGATTGTGTACGCTGTATGCTGCGGAGTTTTGTGACCGTTTACGACAGCTGCGTCCAGATATGGTCCAGATTCTCTACTGGCTGCACAATGGCGGCGCCCTGACGGGGGAAATTATGGCTTCAAAACCGTTAAATGGTAGAAGGGGGAGCCACGCTATCCAGTTCTTATAATAGATCCATGCGACAGGTCTGTGTCTGTCTGAGCAAGGCAGGTCAGATAACAGCTGATTGACATCCGTGCAAAGTAACGCGCCACATTTTACTGTCGGTAATGGTAACGGCGTTGTAACGCATGAGAAAGTAATTAGATTACCCATTACTGGGAAAAAATAATGGCGTTATTAACAGTGAACATAATGAAGTCTAACTCAACAATGTCCTGAAGTTTAATTAATCCTGACTTAATAAAAAGTTTGTTGGTGTGTTCCTTTGAATTTTCTGTGTCCAGTAACTGTCTCCCTTTGGAATGGTAAATAGTAACAGAGTACTTTCCTCTCAGGTGTTGAACTGGGTAAGAGACCAGGCGGAGAAGGAGGCAGACCTGCAGCAGTATGTCCCTCACCTGCAGAGCAACACCATCCTGAGGCTTCTGCAACAGGTACTCAGTCTTTCTGTCCAGTTCTTCCACTTTGTGTCCACACTGAAATAGTCCAAGCCTCACCATCATGTGTCCGTTATTGTAGGTCGCACAGATCTATCAGAGCATCGAGTTCACCCGTCTGGCCTCCCTGGTTCCTTTCGTGGACGCCTTTCAGCTGGAGCGCTCCATTGTGGACGCCGCTCGCCACTGTGACCTGCAGGTGAGGTCAGGATCAGAGGAGCTGATTCATCGACAGCGTCCAAATAAAATAAAGCCTGACCTCTCGGCTTTGTGCCCCAGATGCTAAACAGAGACTGGCTCTGTTGTTCAAGTCTGAATGAGTTTTGGAAAACTGTCAAAGACTATTGAAAAGATGATTTTGAGTGTTTTAAATCCAAAGTTAGGGTTAGTGGGAGATGATCCCATACCTTTAACTTTTAAATATATCAGATTTGTTAAAATGGCCTTGATAGCTGCAGTTCAGTGTTTTGCCTTTAAATTAAAAAGTGTTCCAGCAGCATGTTTAAATATGTAGCTAATGAACTTTCATCTTATATTCCACTGGAAAAATAATCTATAATTTGGAGAAGAACCCAAAGACTTTTAAAGAGATTTGGGACAATTTTCGTGCTCTTGTGCACAAATGATGAAGCAGACTGAACTCTTTTTGAGATGATGAATTTTGAAATTGTGCAAACTTTGTGTGTGTGTGTGTGTGTATGCATTTAATGTACATGCAGATGTTCATGCAGATGTGTGTTAAGGATTTTTTCTGTTTAATTGTACCCTTCCTGTTACTATGTGAGCGGAGTAGGTGGGTGGGGAAGGATTTATGGAGTCTCTTATGTACATTTATAAATAACATTAGATGGAAAAAAACGATCATAGGAGTTTAAAATCATATTAGGTTGTCACATAAATATGAGTCAGCTGATTAAATGTAGTGAGCTGAAAGTTGGTGGTCATTTGTGCAGGTCTTGAAATTTTTGCTTTTCCATGTCAGGTTCGTATAGACCACACCTCTAAAACTCTGAGCTTTGGCTCAGACCTGAACTACTCCACAAAAGAAGATGCACCCGTGGGCCCCTTCCTGCAGAACATGCCCTCTGAGCAGATCAGGAACCAGCTGACTGCAATGTCTGCTTCTTTGGCCAAAGCCATTCATGTCATTAAGCCCACCTCCATCCTGGTGAGTTATTTTACTGTCGTACGTTATGGCCCATGTTGTCTGAAAAACAAACCCACATGTCTACTACCTTTGTTTCCACCCTCTAATGAGCTGTCAGTCTTATCTAAGAGAAGAAAAAACACCCATGAACATCTCTTACCAGTGTTTGATGGTTTGACTCTTTGCAGCAAGAGCGGGAGGAGCAGAACCAGCAGGCCATCGCTGCCTATCTGAAAAATGCCAGAAAAGACCATCAGCGCATCCTGGCTCGCAGACAGACCATCGAAGAGCGCAAAGAGCGCCTGGAGAGCCTGAATATCCAGAGGGAGAAGGAAGAGCTGGAGCAGCGGGAGGCCGAGATGCAGAAGGTCCGCAAGGCCGAGGAGGAGCGTTTACGGCAGGAGGCCAAAGAGCGGGAGAAGGAGCGCATCATGCAGGAGCACGAGCAGATTAAGAAGAAGACGGTGCGAGAGCGGCTGGAGCAGATCAAGAAGACTGAGCTCGGAGCCAAGGCCTTCAAGGACATCGATATTGAGGTGAAATGGGGCTGAATTTACAAATGAACTCATTTTGTTTATGTCGAATATATTACAAGAAAAATATATACAAAACAACAACAAAATTAAGAGGAAATAAGAAAACAGATAACTAATTTATAATATTCATCAGAAGCTACAATGTACATGCTCGAAAAGGAGCAGAAAGAAGTCAAACTTGTCTGGTCCTACCCCTTATTCTCTGTTACATATTTGACTTGTGTTCAACATATGTACTCCAATAGACTTATCATGAAAGCAAATTACATGAACTTACGAAATCTATTTAGACATTCACCTACCTATTTTTATACAGATATAAATACCTCTCTACCTATCTGATTACCTATCCTTATATACTTAGACACCACTTTATGTACACCTATATACATGAAAATATCCATAAATTCATATATAAATTTACATTTCCATGCATTGTGTCTGCATATGTCTGTATACATACTTTCCTTTGTGCACACACGGACATCTTGTTTTGTTTAGCTTTTTTTGTTTATTTGTTTCAATTTTAAAACACTTTGTTTATGAACTCATTTGGTTGACAGCAGAGCTAAGTCAGTGTGAAGTTCAGAGTGAGACTAAGAAAGTATTTTCCAGGACCTGGAGGAGCTGGACCCAGACTTCATTATGGCCAAACAAGTGGAGCAGCTGGAGAAGGAGAAGAAGGAGCTGCAGGAGCGTCTGAAGAACCAGGAGAAGAAGGTAGCAGAGTGATGTTAGAGATCTGTGATCAGAGGTGTAGAGTGGACGCTAACTCCTCTGTCTCTCCAGATCGACTACTTTGAGAGAGCCAAGCGCCTGGAGGAGATCCCTCTAATCAAGAAGGCCTACGAAGAGCAGCGCATCCAGGACATGGAGCTGTGGGAGCTCCAGGAAGAGGAGCGGGTATGTGGACATGAGCTCACACAGGCATGTTAGAGGCCCTTCATACATCAGCGAGTGTCCTGAATGTCAGAGCTCTGCCCTCTCCTCTTTTCAGATCAGTAACATGAAGGTTGAGCGGGAGAAGGCTCTGGAGCACAAGAAGCGCATGTCCAGGATGATGGAGGACAAAGAAAACTTCCTGTCCAAGATCACTGCTGCTCGAAGCTTCATTTATGAGGTAAGACTGTTTCCTCCTCACATGAAGCTCTGAGTCTGTGTTTAGAGAGGAATCCAGACCGGCACAGTCTGAGCTCAGTCTGTCATGTCCTTCTAAAAAAGACTTTTACATCCCAGCCCAGGGCTCCAGAGTGAAAAAATGTTAGGTGCACTCTTGTAAATATTGACTATAATGTGTGAAGTCTTATTCTAGGTTCAAAGTTAATGGAGAATAAGACCATCCAGCTAAATTTGAACCTGGATGTTAAACATTAGCTCTTTTTATTTTGAAACATTTTATCTAACTTAATATTTTTAAGGTCAAACTGTTAAATTTCAGTTCAGTGAAGCACTTTAAGGGAAATGTTTTATTTTGCATAATGTTTTAGTTTGAATTTATATAATTTTGTTTCGAATAAAGACAAGTATTTCTTTACATCTTATTCTTGTTTTGAATCATTTACATTATATAAAAGTTATGGAGAGTGATAAAATGGTGACCTTGTAACGTTAAAGGTGACACTGTGAAAAATTTTGGTGCACCTAATTTTTGTGCTGGTGCACCTTAAAAAATTTTAGGTGCACCAGCAACCACAGCAACAAGTTAGTCTGGAGCCCTGCACCTTCTTTGATTGTTACTGTCCCTAAAACTGTCTCACTGTCACTGTAAATTTTTTAATCTTTTGCCATATTTATTGCCTTAAACTTTCACGATAAAGCACGTTCAAAACTTAAACTTAAGTCTACTATCTTTGGGAGCCTGAACTAAAGTTCCTAAGTTGAAGAATAAAACTCATGCTTATTCTTTTTCTTCTTGTAATAAAAACAAAAGTTGCTGTGAATTCTGTTAAAAGCGCAGTCAGTGTGCACAATTTATGTGAATCGGGATACATATCGTATCGTGGGGTTGCTGTAAATACCCAGCCCTAGCTCGAGTAGGCTCCACTGTGCCTGCCACAGCTCAGCAAGTCGACCCTCTATTGCTCGGGTCCAGGTCCGCTGTGATGCCATGCTGCTCCGTCTTGTGCATTTGTTTTCTCTTCTGTATCTACGACCAGGATTTCAAACAGGTTTGATTTTCATCCGATCGATCAGGAGGTGGTCGAGAGGTGTTAATCGCTTCTCATTACGTCGTGTATACACGATGTGAGACGCACGATTGAGCCAAAAGTCGGCCAGATCCCCAAAATAGTCACACGGGTGAAAAATCGTGTCAAAAAGAGCCAAAAATCACACAGTGGATGCCCGGCTTAAAACTTTTCTGGGTCTGTCACTCATTTAAGGCTCTGTTAAAACAATGTCACAGTCATGACATGACCTACAAAAACAGATGAGACTGTCGAGCCAAAGATTCACACCTGCAGACAGACTGGGTGATATTAAAAAATCTGTGATCACAACATAAAGGGTATCTTAATATTGATTTAAACGTCGCAGTTTAGTTTATCACGTCAAATTAAATGCATGCTGTTTCAGTTCCTTCTTATGTCAAAGAGCATACAGACACCGGAGTCTGAACATTTTCCAAGAAGAGATTTCCTTTACACTGAACTAGAGCAGAAGCTGAAATGAGAGATCTTTTTGATTTTCAATGAACTGCAGTCTAACACACAGTGATGGACTTTCTTTCCGGGTTTACTGTGCAGATAAATACACATAAAATGAAGGTTCCTCTAAGAAGCATGTAGTTTCCAATGAGTCTCTCCTCCTGTGCCTCGGTCAGTGTGTTCTCCTGAAGCCTGCTTTCAGCTGCATGTCTCCGTCTTTAAAGGAAAAACTGAAAGCCTTCCAGGAGCGCTTGGTGGAGGAGAGGAAAAAGCGTTTGGAGGAGAGAAAGAAGCAGCGTAAAGAGGACAGACGTAACGCTTACTACCGCCAGAAAGAGGAGGAGGCCCAGCGTATCCACGAGGAGCAGCTGAAGAAAGGTCGGTGTTTAACGTGTTAATGTTCAACATGTGAACAAAACACTGACACACAGCGACATGATAAAGACTTTACATCCACAGACACTTTTTACTGAGGGAGAAGATTTGAAACGGTGAACTAATCAAGTTAAGACTGTCGTTTATGCGCTGATAATTATCAGAAATGGAGAAACTGAAGCAACATTCATGCAGTTACCTGTTCCATGACTGAATCATTAATAAAAATAATGGGGTTGAAAAGTATTACAGCTGGTTAAGTTAGTCAGTAAAACTTCAAATTCAATGAAAATGTCCTTTTTTAATCTTACTGGAGAACTAAATGCATTTTTCTCAGATCTTATTTTGAATAAACAAAAAACAATCTTCAACCAGAGGTTTAACAAGAGTGAAGGAAATGAAGATTGTTTTGGAGTAAATGATCGATGGTAGTTTTAAACACCTTGTATTAAAAAGTTAATTAACAGTTAATTAGGGCTGCAACTAACTATTATTTTCATTAACGATTAATCGGGCGATTATTTAAATGATTAATCAGATAATGACGCATTTTTGCAGTTTCCTTTACAATTTAGCTTAAAGTTGTTTTAGGTATTTTTTGAACAACAAGATAATAAACAGCATTTTTACTTCAGTAATATGATTTTATTACAGTTTTTTTCTTCATTGACTCACTGTGCTAAACTGTAAATACATTAACAGACTTGTTTGCATGTTGTTCAAATAAATAAATAGATGTATTTTTCTTGAAACAAATCAGGCAAAGTAGTAGCAGTCTTGTCTATAAAGTATTCAATAAAATAAGGTGCTGCTGAATGTAACAAACGAAAACAGCGTGAAATGCTCCCAGCTTTTGGAGGTTTTTGGTCGTCCATGAAGTGATGCTGCTTTGGACGCCGCCATTGTGAATCCTTCTGCATGTTGTTATGTGCAGTGACGGTCGCTCCTCTCTCAGTAGATTACAGCAAGAGAGCGGCCTCATCTCCTCCGAACTAACCGACTGTAAGCTACAATTTCATCACCGAAACACCTGTGATTCATTGCAGATGAAAATCGTAATAAATTAGTTGACAACGAATTTAATTGTCAATTTCATTGATTTAATGGATTGGTTGTTGCAGCCCTACTGTCAATCATTAAAAATCAAACCAATGATCATTAAAGTTTTGGGACAGAATGAAAGTTTTATCGCCTGGACAGGAGAAGAAACGGTGATCAGGATTGAAGAGCGATCGGAGCATCATAACCACCTCAAACTGGAGCTGGAGTCGAACACAGCTGCTCTTCTTCTGATTGAGTTTATGCCGTTTGTAACTTCCACAGAGCGCGAGGAGCGTGAGCGCCTGGAGCAGGAGCAGCGAGAGGAGGAGGAGCGGGAGTACCAGGAGCGTCTGCGTAAGCTGGAGGAGCAGGAGCGCAAGCAGCGTGCTCGCCAGCAGGAGATCGAGGAGCGAGAGCGCCGCCGTGAGGAGGAGAGAAGGGGAGCCTCAGAGGAGAAAACCAAGGTACCAATCGGCCACTTTGATTTAACTGATGCAGTCCAGGGTATTTTTATTATGGTATTAATGTCACGCCGTCAGTTTAAATGTTTTCTAAAATGTAAAAAACAGACGTGGAGCCCTGATGAACAAAACACGTGTTCACGGTTATAGAGACATGCAGGAATGAGTCTAAAAACATGGAAGTGAATTAACATTTTAGCACTCAGTTTCCAAGGCCAAAGGTCTACATCAGGGCTATTCAATTAGAAATTCAGTCAGGACAGATTTTCAGACTGAGGACATGAGCTGGGCCGAACATTTTTGTCAGACAGTGAGCAAAGCTAACCACGTAAAAGAACGACAAATAACAAATACACTGGATGTTTATTAATTTATTGCCACATCTAACAGGGCATAAACTCAAAGAGCAGTAATTAAACTAAACTTCTGCTAAAATACAGTTTCTTTAAATCTTACACTTCAAACAGATAAGTAAAACATATTTTGACAGGTAAATACAAGCACATATTAAGGTGTGTGAGCAGAATGAGCAGATTAAAAACTACATAAAACATCTTAAAAACATCTGTTGGTCACATTTAAAGTAACTTGATTAACAGCAACCTTTCTGAACATGCTGCATTCAATGTCTGTGATAATGTTGGAATTTTTGTAAGACTTTGTCAGTGTTTGTAAAAGTTTTTTCACCTTGATTTTGGGCCACTCGAGGTTGCTTTTGGGCCACATGTGGCCCTCTGGCTAAAGCTGGTCTACAGCATATTAAAGGACACACAGGGATTTTTTGTTTTATTTTACAACAGAAAATTTACTAATACAGCCCAGCTTTTGAATGTCAGATTGTTATGTCTAAAAAAGGATGATTGCTAACAAAATGCTAACAAGGACTTAAAAAAACGTTCAGGCAGCTTTTGTTAGCCTCAGAGCCTATTAACAGACATAATCCAAAAACACAGTGAAAAATAAAGTATAGACTAAAGTGACGAGAACCTGCTTGATGCTACCTTCTGAGTTGGCTTACAGGAACATGTCCTCACCTCAGTGCTTTAACAGGCAGAATTTTATTCATTATGACTGATGCTGATCTGATATCAGCAAAAACAGACACTGAGCATGCAGGAACATGGAGGACAGCATTTACAAAACTAAGTTCATTCAGACTCAAAAAGGCAAAACAATTCAGTGGTAAAATTAAGATTCTTCAATTCAAATGAAAATGAAACAACACTTGTCTTAGTTTCATTTCTTTTATTCTAAATGCATCACGTCACACACGTTTCTTTTGTTTGTACCCCTGCCATTGGTCCTGATGTGACCAAACTCGTGTCTTCATCTGTTCTGCTGAATCAGGATTGGAGCGAGAAGGACAAAGAGGAGGGAGGATGGAGGAGGCGCACAGAGGGAGGGGAGTCAGAGTGGCGCCGCCCCGTGCCTGAAAGGTAAAGCCGACCCCAACAGCTTTAACTGTTAGCATGGAGTCCTGAGTCTGTAGCTTTAACTGTTAGCATGGAGTCCTGAGTCTGTAACTTTAACTGTTAGCATGGAGTCCTGAGGCTGTAACTTTTAACTGTTAGCATGGAGTCCTGAGGCTGTAGCTTTAACTGTTAGCATGGAGTCCTGAGTCTGTAACTTTAACTGTTAGCATGGAGTCCTGAGGCTGTAGCTTTAACTGTTAGCATGGAGTCCTGAGTCTGTAGCTTTAACTGTTAGCATGGAGTCCTGAGTCTGTAGCTTTAACTGTTAGCATGGAGTCCTGAGTCTGTAACTTTAACTGTTAGCATGGAGTCCTGAGTCTGTAACTTTAACTGTTAGCATGGAGTCCTGAGTCTGTAGCTTTAACTTTTAGCATGGAGTCCTGAGGCTGTAGCTTTAACTGTTAGCATGGAGTCCTGAGTCTGTAGCTTTAACTGTTAGCATGGAGTCCTGAGGCTGTAGCTTTAACTGTTAGCATGGAGTCCTGAGTCTGTAGCTTTAACTGTTAGCATGGAGTCCTGAGTCTGTAACTTTAACTGTTAGCATGGAGTCCTGACTCTGTAGCTTTAACTGTTAGCATGGAGTCCTGAGTCTGTAGCTTTAACTGTTAGCATGGAGTCCTGAGTCTGTAGCTTTAACTGTTAGCATAGAGTCCTGACTCTGTAGCTTTAACTGTTAGCATGGAGTCCTGAGTCTGTAGCTTTAACTGTTAGCATGGAGTCCTGAGTCTGTAGCTTTAACTGTTAGCATGGAGTCCTGAGTCTGTAGCTTTAACTGTTAGCATGGAGTCCTGAGGCTGTAGCTTTAACTGTTAGCATGGAGTCCTGAGTCTGTAGCTTTAACTGTTAGCATGGAGTCCTGAGTCTGTAGCTTTAACTGTTAGCATGGAGTCCTGAGGCTGTAGCTTTAACTGTTAGCATGGAGTCCTGAGGCTGTAGCTTTAACTGTTAGCATGGAGTCCTGAGTCTGTAGCTTTAACTGTTAGCATGGAGTCCTGAGGCTGTAACTTTTAACTGTTAGCATGGAGTCCTGAGGCTGTAGCTTTAACTGTTAGCATGGAGTCCTGAGTCTGTAGCTTTAACTGTTAGCATGGAGTCCTGAGTCTGTAACTTTTAACTGTTCGCATGGAGTCCTGAGTCTGTAGCTTTAACTGTTAGCATGGAGTCCTGAGTCTGTAACTTTAACTGTTAGCATGGAGTCCTGAGGCTGTAGCTTTAACTGTTAGCATGGAGTCCTGAGTCTGTAGCTTTAACTGTTAGCATGGAGTCCTGAGTCTGTAACTTTTAACTGTTCGCATGGAGTCCTGAGGCTGTAGCTTTAACTGTTAGCATGGAGTCCTGAGGCTGTAGCTTTAACTGTTAGCATGGAGTCCTGAGTCTGTAGCTTTAACTGTTAGCATGGAGTCCTGAGGCTGTAACTTTTAACTGTTAGCATGGAGTCCTGAGGCTGTAGCTTTAACTGTTAGCATGGAGTCCTGAGTCTGTAGCTTTAACTGTTAGCATGGAGTCCTGAGTCTGTAACTTTAACTGTTAGCATGGAGTCCTGAGTCTGTAGCTTTAACTGTTAGCATGGAGTCCTGAGTCTGTAACTTTAACTGTTAGCATGGAGTCCTGAGGCTGTAGCTTTAACTGTTAGCATGGAGTCCTGAGGCTGTAGCTTTTAACTGTTAGCATGGAGTCCTGAGTCTGTAGCTTTAACTGTTAGCATGGAGTCCTGAGGCTGTAGCTTTAACTGTTAGCATGGAGTCCTGAGGCTGTAGCTTTAACTGTTAGCATGGAGTCCTGAGTCTGTAGCTTTAACTGTTAGCATGGAGTCCTGAGTCTGTAACTTTAACTGTTAGCATGGAGTCCTGAGGCTGTAGCTTTAACTGTTAGCATGGAGTCCTGAGTCTGTAGCTTTAACTGTTAGCATGGAGTCCTGAGGCTGTAGCTTTAACTGTTAGCATGGAGTCCTGAGGCTGTAGCTTTAACTGTTAGCATGGAGTCCTGAGTCTGTAACTTTTAACTGTTAGCATGGAGTCCTGAGGCTGTAGTTTTAACTGTTAGCATGGAGTCCTGAGTCTGTAGCTTTAACTGTTAGCATGGAGTCCTGAGTCTGTAGCTTTAACTGTTAGCATGGATGTTCTCTTTGAGCAGGGACTGGAGGCAGGAGGGCCGCGATGATGACAAGGAGGAGAGGGAGGTGCCGTTCAGGAGAGGAGACGGTCCTCGCCGGGGCGGAGACGACAGAGGTCCCCGCCGCGGCTTCGATGACGACCGTGGTCCTCGCCGTGGCGGTGATGATGACCGTCCTCCACGCAGAGGCCTGGATGACGACCGCGGTCCACGCAGAGGCTTTGATGACGACCGTGCTCCACGAAGAGGCGGAGACGACGATCGCGGTCCCAGACGTGGTTTCGATGATGACCGGGGGCCCAGGCGAGGATTTGACGATGACCGAGGCCCCAGGAGAGGATTTGATGAAGACAGAGGCCCCCGTAGAGGCTTGGATGACATGAGGGGTCCAAGACGAGGGGCAGATGATGACTGGGGTCCCAGGAGAGGGGGAGACGATGACCGAGGGGGCAGGAGAGGTATGGATGATGGGCCTCGCCGCGGTGGGGATGACGCCAAACCCTGGAAGCCCCTGGGCAGACCTGGTATGTGCCAGTGGTGAAGTAAAGACAGGCTGAATATACCAGTGTGTGAGGATGTGGTACTTTACTTTTTTTTACATGATTTACAGACACTCTGGTGTTTGTGTGGTTTTTTCAGTTCAGCCTCTGGCCACTAGTGGGCAGCAGAGACTCGTTCATATGACTGTTATTGAGACAGTTAAAGGTGTTTGTGTAGAAGTAAGCAGTCAAACAGGAACGGTGAATGTAGGATATGATGCTTCTATTTTATATGTAAAGTCTGTCAAAATAGGTGAACAGTCATCCACCATGTTGTCTTCGGGTGGGTTTTGAGGACAAAAAGAGCTAAATATGATTTTGGAATATGAGGCCACAAAAGTTTACAAACCCTATAATCATCCTCTTAACCGACTTATAAAAATCAAAATCACAGTAGTTACAAATATGAATGACAAACCTTCACCTGGTAACTGTTGTAAATGATGCCCTGTTTTCAAACCTTTTTGGTCTGTGGCAGTTAATTTAGGGTGTATGGCGGTACATCAGGATGTATGGCAGTACATCAGGGTGTATGGCAGTAAATCAGGGTGTATGGCAGTAAATCAGGATGTATGGCAGTACATCAGGGTGTATGGCAGTACATCAGGGCCTATGGCAGTACATCAGGGTGTATGGCAGTAGATCAGGATGTATGGCAGTAAATCAGGATGTATGGCAGTACATCAGGGTGTATGGCAGTACATCAGGGTGTATGGCAGTACATCAGGGCCTATGGCAGTACATCAGGGTGTATGGCAGTAGATCAGGGTGTCAGTACATCAGGGTCTATGGCAGTAGATTGGGGTCTATGGCAGTAGATCAGGATGTATGGCAGTACATTAGGACGTAATGCAGTACACCAGGGTGTCAGCACATCAGGGTGTATGGCAGTAGATCAGGGTGTATGGCAGTAAATCGGTTTATGGCAGTACATCAGGGTGTAAGGTAGAAAATCAGGATGTATGGCAGGAATTCAGGATGTATGGCAGTACAATTGGGTGTAAGGCAGTAAATCAGGATGTATGGCAGGAATTTAGAGTGTATGGCAGTAAATCAGGATGTATGGCAATACTTCAGGGCCTATGGCAGTAAATCAGGATGTATGGCAGTAAATCAGGATGTATGGCAGTACATCAGGGTGTAAGGCAGTAAATCAGGATGTGTGGCAGTAGATCAGGCTGTATGGCAGTACATTAGGACGTATGGCAGTAAATCAGCGTGTATGGCAGTACATCAGGGTGTATGGCAGTACATCAGGGTGTATGGCAGTAAATCAGGCTGTCAGTACATCAGGTAGCATGGCAGTTAATTAGGGTGTATGGCAGTACATTAGGACGTATGGCAGTAGATCACGGTGTCAGTACATCAGGGTGTATGGCAGTAGATCAGGATGTATGGTAGTACTTTAAAATGTATGGCAGTAGACCAGGATGTATGGCAGTAGATCAGGGTGTATGCCAGTCGATCAGGGTATATGGCAGTCGATCAGGGTATATGGCAGTAGATCAGTTTGAGTCCACAGCTGCTGTTGCTGCAGTGTTGTCCAGAATAATGAGGACTCTCTGTCTCAGGTGGTTGGCGTGAGCGAGAGAAGGCGAGGGAGGAGAGCTGGGGTCCACCCCGCGGTGAAGCCAACGATGACCGAGACGATGGCGAGGGAGAGGAGAGGCAGAGCGAGCGCTTCAGGGAGCGCCGCCCACAGAGGTGAGTCCATATGCCAACACAAACCTGACGTTATTTTATCAGAGCAGGATTCAGAGGATGGTGCTGTTGTCTTACAGAGAGGAGGGCAACTGGAGGAGGGGAGGAGCAGAGGAGGGGAGTGGGTGGAGAGATTCTCGCAGAGAGGAAGGCGACCGCGATGACCGTCGTGACCGTGATGACCGCCGTGGAGACCGCCGTGATAGAGACCGGCGGGATGACCGTGAACACAGAGCCCCACAGAGAGAGCACCACGATGACGGTAATCAGAGCATGAGCGAAGTTCATATATTTCCTCTTCTTGTCAAGCACATTGAGCTTTATTAGAAATGATGTTTTCATTTCTTATAAAGCTGAAGACAAGAGTTTGCACTTTAACAAGTGCAGTCCTTCTGTTTGTTTAAATCTTTTTAAACTTTGAATCAGGGACGACCGCTCTGTTCCCCATGAGGGCCACATTGTTTTCATTCACTGTTTCATAGCTCCAAGTGTTCCAATGAAACAACACCATTAACAAAGTCATTAAATATAAATAATTATCTATCTAATCAAAATCCATATTTAAAGGTGTTGTGTGTAGAAGTTGGCAGCATTTCGTTGAACAGAAAATGGTGAATATAAGATATAATGTTTCTGTTTATCTGTAAAGTCAGTCTAAGTAGGTGAACAATCATCCTTGTGACACTTAGGTTTTCTGTTTATTACGTTATAAAAAGCTTTTTATATCTACGTACCGTGGGTCTCCTCTCTGTGGAGGCAGACATAACGATCCTCCGTGTTGTCTACGGGTGGGTTTAAGGGACAAAAAGAGCAAAACAAAAGTTTACAAAACCTATAATCATCATCTAAACTGACCTGTAATCCATCAAAATAATAGTTACAAATATAAATGTTCAACCGCTCACCTGGGAATGGTTGTAAATGATGCCCTGTTCATGATCCTTTTTGGACTTCACCATCTCTCGTCTCTTAGTGATGTGATGTTTTAGAAACAGACGGGCACATTCCAACATCTGAACACTAGATGTCACTAAAATGCCAATTTCTACACACTGAACCTTTAATTATGGTGTTCAAAACCAGGTATGAACTCAATTTAAGATTCAGGATTCCAAATGTTTTTCATTTACACATTGAAAACACTTTGTCCTGCACAATGAAATTCCTACTCTGCTTTCTACAACGAATGCCAGGTTAAAGGTATAAAAACAATAATGGAATAATAATAATAAGCCAAACAGGGAGTTAAAGTCATTTGTCTTTTTTTCCCAGTTCCATGAACTCTTACATGCTGTTGTTTCCTGATTAGTTAATGTACTTTAACTTTATATCTTTATATGTCCAAAGTAGTGTTCATTAAGTCTTTTTTACCGTCGGTTATTTACGTTTTATCTTTTTGTCAAGAAGTGCTCACCAGGCCTTTGTGAAAAACTATTTCCACCAACTCCTTTAACAAATAAACTAAATAAAAGATGAAGTTGGAAATTTCTGCCATTTTTCTTGTTGCCTCATGTCCTGGTGACAAATCATCATGTAAGATTTCTTTTTTAACTTCATTATTTCTATTTAACTTTGAAAAGAAAGCAGTTCAATCAATAACAGCAGCAGTGCACACAAACACACGACATGTTAAACACTCAAAGTACAATTAAGATAAACAAGCATCAGTTTATGGACGAGCTGAAAAGAAACTAAATCATGGGTCCAGACCTCTGCAGCCTGAGGCTTCAGTCTCCAGATCATTTCTGTCCTGTTAATGGATGCAGTTTTCGTCCATTTGAAATAAACTTTAAGTTTGGAGGAGGGCCACCTGTGCCTAACCTGACATGCCAGATGGACAGTTAGCCGCTAGCCGTAGTGGCTAATGGCAGCTAGCTGATAGCTTAAATACCTTGAGACCGTCATTTCACATTAATTATACCACACAGATGATTCATGTAACACTTACATGGGACATGAACCTCATCAAAGACAATCTCTATGAAGTAAACTTATGAGGAGAGCAAATTTCACCAAGTATAACTGAATAATCATGATGGCTAACTGACATTAGCCTCCATTATTTGTGCAACAGGAAGTGACTTCACTTCCTTTTAAGTCACTTCCTGTTGTCGTCACGTTCGGAGCTCCCGCTGCTCCCGCCTCTTTTCCCTGATTGGACCGTTAAGCATTTAGCCGAGTGAAACCGTTGGACAATGAAGGCTGGACGTAGATGCATGATTTCAGAATCAGGCAGGTCCGTCAGCTCTGCAAGGCTAACCTGAGCCCTCTGTTTGTCTAAATGAAAAAAAAACAGTTTGTTGTGCGATATCGACCTTTAAGTTTGATTTGTTAAATCAGCGTGTTCCTGTTTGTTCTCATCCTCAGGAGGCTCTTGGCGTCGTGGAGGCGACGATAAGCGTGAGGATCGGGAGAGGGAAAGGCCGAGAGAGCGTGAGCGCGACCCTGCTGCTGACGGAGAGAAGGGGTGGCGCTCTGACAAAGAAAACCCTCGACGCACCAAGAACGAAACGGATGATGATGGCTGGACCACGGTCCGCCGCTGAGCCTGGGCCCCGAGTCCCCGTTAAGGGTTTGGGGGGGGGAGTTTTTCAGCAGATAGTCCACAGCGGTGAACCCTTAACAAACCTAAAACCCTTAAGATTAAGATTCTGTAGACGGTAGTTGATTGACTTTGTTTTCATCTTAATTTTGATGTTTCAGACTAAAGGCTCCATACTGACCTGAAGTGACATTAACCAGAGCTTGAGTACCGCTTCAGCTCTCAAACTCTGCACCATCTAAAGCCTCGTGAGAACGAGAAACCTTCACGTAGCATTTGCTCCAAATCACAACTTTAGAAATAACTTTGACTTTTCTCCTTTTGATTTGTGCTCAGCTAAACCCATGTGCACTCTGAGTATCCTATCATTGCTCAGTATCCAGTTTGTGGTTCTAACTTGCTGCAGTCGTGGTCTAAAACAAGCTTGCATGTGTACAGACGAAGCCTTTATCAATAAAGATGTCTGCTCACCATGAACGCCTGCGTGACTTTGTGCTTCATCGCTCAGTTTGGCTGAATCACAGGCCTCAGGCCACCACTGTGAGAAACTGACCCAAACTAAACACGTTTACATCCAGAAATTCATTTGATGCTGCAGTTTAGTCCTTTTATTGAACAAATGGCCCTTTTCCACTAGCACGCCTTGGCCCTACTCTACTCGGCTCTACTCGATTAGCAGCGTGTTTCCACTAGCCTGGTACCTCCTAAAACAAGCTAGTTTTAGTACCTACTCCGCTCTGGTTCCAAGCGAGCTGAGGCCATACTAAAAGATGATGTCCCCAACTGCCGGCTACTGATTGGTCAGACAATGTCATCATCGATGAGTCATGAGCGCGACGACCTAGCATGCTAGCGGTAGCTACCATTAGCTTACCCTCATCCGTCTTTTCTTTGCAGCTGGATTGCTCTCGTCCTCAGCTTCATTCTGTTGTATAGCTTCCAAAACTCTCCTGTGTTTCTCAAGGGGTATTTCTTCTTACCACCTGCAGCCTTCTTCTGCTTTCCTTTTTTACTCGGTTTGTGACAAAAAGTCACAGATTGTTGTGTCGCGCTCAAAATGACGTCACTGCAGTGCCGCTCAGCTGTTTACAGCCACACTGCACCCCGTTGGGCAGGCGACTGGGGCTAATGGAAAAGCAGCACAAGGCGAGTAGAGTAGAGCCGGGTAGAGTCGAGTGGAGTAGAGTAGGGCTAATGGAAAAGGGCCATAAGTGTGACTGAAAGAGACATTAGTGAATCCATGGAGGAGCACTCGGGTGCTTCCTGTAGTTTTATTTGATATGTTTGATTGTTTTTGGAGTTTCGTCTGTAAATAAAGTTTAGAAAACTTCTAAAATGTTCTTACTCTGGGTCTCTGTACAGCAGAGTTTTTGACCTCACCTGTGCACAAAGTTCTGAAACAACTACTGTGACCCTTTTAGGGCTCAGACTCGTCAGTTTAGAAACCAGTTGACATAACATTAAGTCTAACTTAACCGTTTATTGAAGGATTACAGGAAACTTTCTCACCCAGTTATTCCTCCAAGGTTCCCCTCAGCATATTTTAAATGTGAGCATGTTTCAGGACAAAAAATCTATAAATATGCATTTTGATTTTAGATATTAAAGTAAACCTTGTTAAAGTACCCTGCTTCGGTCAAACGGAGTAATCACAATCTTATTGGATGATATGAAATACAGCTGTGCAAAGTTTCTGGTACTCTTCTGTTAAAGAAAGAAAAACAATGTCCCTGAAATAACTTGAAACTGACAAAGTAATCATAAATTTAAAAAATACTAAAAATTAACAAATGAAAATCAGACTTTGTTTATGAATTGTGCTTTAACAGAATTATTAATAAACTAAATAAGGAAACTGGCTTGGACAAAAATGATGGCACTCCTAGAAAAGACTGAAATGGTGTGACCATAGGGACATGTTAAACTCAGGTGTGTCCTGTAATTATCATCACAGGTGTCTCCAAGCTTGTAATCAGTCAGTCTGTCTATTTAAAGGCTGAAAAGTGGTCACTGTGCTGTTTGGTATCATGGTGTGTACCACACTGTACATGGACCACAGAAAGCTAAGGAGAGAGCTGTCTCAGGAGATTAGAAAGAAAATTATAGACAAGCATGTTAAAGGTAAAGGCTATAAGACCATCTCCAAGCAGCTTGATGTTCCTGTGACTACAGCTGCACAGATTATTCAGAAGTTTAAGGTCCACAGGACTGTAGCCAACCTCCCTGGACGTGGCTGCAGGAGGAAAATTGATGACAAACTGAAGAGATGGAGAATACGAATGGAAACCAAAGAGCCCAGAACAACTTCAAAGAGATTAGAGGAGAACTCCAAGGTCAAGGTACATCAGAGTCAGATCACACCAT
Source organism: Scarus forsteni (assembly GCA_036419115.1). Lineage (NCBI taxonomy): Eukaryota > Metazoa > Chordata > Actinopteri > Labriformes > Labridae > Scarus > Scarus forsteni. Next base: position 7,303,984 of record JAZDUH010000431.1, on the reverse strand, counting down.
CGATCACTGTTTGAGCCAAAGTGGACTGAATGGAGGACATCACTGTTGAAAGAAAATCATAAAAAAGTGAGACTGGAATTTTCCAAAATGCATATTGACAAGCCACAAAGCTTCTGGGAGAATGTCCTTTGGACAGATGAGACAAAACTGGAGCTTTTTGGTAAGTCACATCAGCTCTATGTTCACAGACACAAAAATGAAGCATACAAAGAAAAGAGCACTGTACCTACTGTGAAACATGGAGGAGGCTCAGTTATGTTCTGGGGCTGCTTTGCTGCATCTGACACAGGGTGTCTTGAATCTGTGCAGGTAAAATGAAATCTGAAGACTATCAAGACATTCTGGAGTGAAATGTGCTGCCCAGTGTCAGAAAGCTTGGTCTCAGTCACAAGTCATGGGTCCTCCAGCAGGATAATGAGCCAATCGCACAGCTAAAAACACCCAAGAATGGATCAGAACAAAACACTGGACTATTCTGAAGTGGCCTTCTATGATCCCTGATCTAAATCCTGTTGAACATTTGTGGAAGGAGCTGAAACATGCAGTCTGGAGAAGACAGCCTTCAAACCTGAGACAGCTGGAGCAGTTTGCTCATGAGGAGTGGGCCAACATACCTGTGGACAGGTGCAGGAGTCTCACTGAGAGCCACAGAAATCACCCGATTACAGAGACTGACTCAAAAAGGATGTGTAACAAAATATTATGTTAAGTGTACCGTCATTTTAGTCCAGGCCAGTTTCATTAGTTTGTCTTAAAAAATGATTCTGTTCAACCTCAATTCAAAAGTAATGTCTGATTTTTCTGATATTCAGTAATTTAAAAAAAAGGATTATTAATTTTTTCAGTTTCAAGTTATTCCAGTGACCACTGTGTTTTCTTTCTTTAATGGAAGGATACCAACAATTTTGTCCACATGTGCATAGCAATAAAGATCGACTGTGGTTAAAGCCCCTCAGATTGACAATTTTCACTGTGTTCAGTCAAGCACAAAATGTATCATAAGAGAATTGCAGCAGACATATATATATGTATATGTATATATACATATATATATATATATATATACATATACATATACATATATATATATATGTATGTATGTGTATATATATATATATATATATATATATATATGTATGTATGTATATATATATGTATGTATATATATATGTATGTATGTATATATATATGTATATATATATATTTGTATATATATATGTATATATATATATGTATATATATATATGTGTGTATATATATATATATATATATATATATATATATATATATAGTTGCGGGAAAAAAAGGCTGTGAAGCCTTTTGGATTACTTGGATTTCTGCTCATCTAAGTCACATCACTAGACAAACACAATCTGCCTAAACTAATACAGCACAAGAAATTATAACTTTTCATGTTTTTATTTAACACACTATGTAAACAGTCACAGTGCAGGGTGGAAAAAGTATGTGAACCCCTAGGCTAATTACTTCTAAGAGCTAATTGGAGCCAGGAGTCAGCCAACCTGGAGTCTAATCAGTGTGATTAGATAGGATGTGTTGGTTAAAGCTGCCCTGCACTATAACACACACCAGTTGTGAGTTTGCTGTTCTCAGAGGCATTGGCTGATGTGAACCATGCCTCGCACAGAAGAGCTCTCAGAAGATCTACCATCAAGAGTTGTTGACTTGCATGAAGCTGGAAAGGGTTACAAGAGAATCTCTAAAAGCCCTGATGTCCATGTGTCCACGGTAAGACAGACTGTCTACAAATGGAGAAAGTTCAGCTCTGTTGCTGCTCTGCCAAGGTGTGATCGTCCTGTAAAGATGACTGTGAGAGCACAGCGCAGAATGCTCAATGAGGTGAAGAAGAATCCTAGAGTGTCAGCTGAAGACTTACAGAAATCCCTGGCACATGCCAACATTAGTGTTGACAAATCTACAATACATAAAACATTACACAAGAATGGAGTTCATGGGAGGACACCACCAAGGAAGACATTGCTGTCCAAAAAAAAACAAAACATTGCTGCATGTTTGAAGTTTACAAAAGAGCACCTGGATGTTCCACAGCACGACTGGCAAAATATTCTGTGGACAGATGAAACTGAGGAACTGAGGAGACCAATTTTTGAAGCTTTTCAGGTGGAATTCTTTCCCATTCTTGCTTGATGTACAGCTCAAGTTGTTCAACAGTCCGGGGTCTCCGTTGTTGTATTTTACGCTTCATAATGCACCACACATTTTCAATGGGGGACAGGTCTGGACTACAGGCAGGCCAGTCTAGTACCCGCACTCTTTTACTACGAAGCCACACTGTTGTAACACGTGCAGAATGTGCCTTGGCATTGTCTTGCTGAAATAAGCAGGGGCGTCCATGAAAAAGACGTTGCTTGGATGGCAACATATGTTGCTCCAAAACCTGTATGTACCTTTCAGCATTAATGGTGCCTTCACAGATGTGTAAGTTACCCATGCCTTGGGCACTAATACACCCCCATACCATCACAGATGCTGGCTTTTGAACTTTGCGCCTATAACAGTCCAGATGGTTCTTTTCCTCTTTGGTCTGGAGGACACGACGACCACAGTTTCCAAAAACAATTGTAAATGTGGACTGGTCAGACCACAGAACACTTTTCCACTTTGCATCAGTCCATCTTAGATGAGCTCGGCCCAGTGAAGCCGGCGGTGTTTCTGGGTGTTGTTGATAAATGGCTTTGGCTTTGCATAGTAGAGTTTTAACTTGCACTTACAGATGTAGATGAACTGTAGTTACTGACAGTGGTTTTCTGAAGTGTTCCTGAGCCCATGTGGTGATATCCTCTACACAGTGATGCCGGTTTTTGATGCAGTACCGCCTGAGAGATCGAAGGTCACGGGCATTCAATGTTGGTTTTGGGCCTTGCTGCTTACGTGCAGTAATTTCTCCAGATTCTCTGAACCTTTTGATGATATTACGGACCGTAGATGATGAAATCCCTAAATTCCTTGCAATAGCTGGTTGAGAAATGTTGTTCTTAAACTGTTGGACAATTTGCTCACGCATTTGTTCACAAAGTGGTGACCCTCGCCCCATCCTTGTTTGTGAATGACTGAGCATTTCAGGGAAGCTGCTTTTATACCCAATCATGGCACCCACCTGTTCCCAATTAGCCTGTTCACCTGTGGGATGTTCCAAATAAGTGTTTGATGAACATTCCTCAACTTTCTCAGTCTTTTTTGACACTTGTGCAGCTTTTTTGAAACATGTTGCAGGCATCAAATTCCAAATGAGCTAATATTTGCAAAAAATACCAAAGTTTACCAGTTTGAACATTAAGTATCTTGTCTTTGCTGTGAATTCAATTGAAAGGGATTTGAAAATCAGTGTATTCTGTTTTTATTTACGATTTACACAACGTGCCAACTTCACCGGTTTTGGGTTTGTAATAACAGTTATAAAATTATTTGTGTAATCCAGTTTAATTCTCCTTATTCAGCCTGTAATCTCCACATCAGTCGGGTTCTCCTGCAGGATGGGACTATCTCCTCCTTTTCCTCTCCCACATGGGCTCTGTGTCTGTCTGTAAACCAAATGTTGGTCCCTCTAACAGGATGATCCCTGAGTCCATGCAGGACACTGACACAGGCCAAGGAAAAAGGAAGAGACCTGCAGTGTTGGCGCGTGACCGCGAGAGGGCGCTGAAGCACCGCCAAGCGGCCGGAGACGCGCCGGCGTGCAGGCGGAGGAGGTCTGAGGAGGTCTGTGGGGGTCTGTGGAGGTCTGTGGGGGTCTGAGGAGGTTTGAGGAGGTCTGTTGAGGTCTATGGAGGTCTGAGGAGGTCTATGGACAAGTCTAAGACAATTAAAAACGGTGGCCAGAGAGGTAACAACCAGCACGCTGCAAACATTTAACAAACTACAAGCTGTTTTTTTTGTTTTTTATTAAAACATTTTTTTTCTATAAGAATAAAAACAAAATTGCAGCACTGACCTCATACACACAGGGTTAAACAATAATGTGATTAAAACACTCAAACCAACATTAACGTGTTACTGCGTTGATTTAAATACTAACTTTATATTTAAGGATAAAAGAGGAAGTCAATAAAAGGTTTATTGAGCCGAGACATGCAGAACATCTTTGTCCATGTGCCTAATTACTCACGTGGTTGATAATTATAATTTGTGTTTTTTTGGGAAATGCCAAAGCTGATAATGAAGAGCAGGCCTGAGGTTTATTCCCCCTCAGCCTGTGGTTTGTGTTTTACTGCGCTGATTGTCACCAATGAACGTTTGTTTAAGAAAGTTTATCAGCTGCCTCAGAATAAAACAGACGGAAGAGAACAAGGGCTGGTGATGATGAGGATAATTGTAATAATAACAAATAAATAAATAATAATAATCTCATTATTAGGAGTAATAAAATAATAATAATAATCACTCTTGAAATTGTCAACATTTAATTTTAAAAAAAGTGCCTAATAATAACAACTGTAATAGTTACTATACTTTTAAATCCACAGCTCCATAACTATGAGTGCAAACGCCACCGACTGTGTGATGTGACATGATGGTTTAATTATTTTAGCATGGATAGCGATTGTAGCATTTTTTTTTACCCATAATAATAATAATAATAATAAAAATAATAAAAATGATAATGATAATAATAATAATAATAATGATAATAATAATAATAATAATAATAATAATAATAATAATAATAATAATAATAATAATAATAAAAATGATAATAATAATAATTCCGCTGTTATTTCAGTTTTAGTGCGACAGTTAATAATGTGTTATGAAATGTAAAGCCCATTTTAAAGCACGCACAGAGATGGAAACTTAACTTTAATTTATTTTTATATTGTGAAAAGTCTTCTAATTGTTTTGATTGTGTATTGATCCCGCATCAGTCCGGCCTCGTGGGCCTCATGGTTCAGCTCCGCGCGCTGTCGCGGTGTTTATCACTTCTTTAGGAGAGCCCTCAGTGCGCGCTCACGACTCTTTACGCACTGATACGCACGCAGGTGACAGCTTTATGTCAAACTACAAACGCGGACAAGTTCCAACTGTTTTGTGCTTAAAAAAAGTGATGAAGAGACTCATCTGTGACAGGGTGATAATGAAACGTGAACTTTGTCCCCACGACCCGACAGAAGCTGTGGGGCCAGAGCTGTGAGTCTCCACGGCCAGCAGAGAGACTTTGGAGGTGGAATTCAGAATAAGAAGACTTTCTCAGTCCGACAACAGAAACATCCAAACGGCTCAGATAAATGCTGCTGCCGCTCAAATGGGCCAAACGTGATGACGCCTCAGAGCCAATTAGGCCCCACGCCCTAACTAAAGAACTGGCCGTCTCGCGCGCACAGCCATAAAATGTAAAAATTTAAAAAACGGATTTAATGTTTGCGCCACGCTGCTGTGGATGTTCTAATGTCAGGCTGCTCTGTCACCACTACACAGTCTAAAACAGCCTGAACCTGTCGGCCTATCTTTCTCCTGCTGTAGATGAGTGTGTTAAATGCCCCCGAAGATGTGTGCGCGTGAGTGTGCGCGGGTGCGTGCGGGTTTTCCTCTGGACGAATCCGTTCCGTGTTCCTGCTTCAGTCCGCCTCTCCTCTCCGCGCCCCTGTTTCCCATTGACGCACTTTTTAAGCGTCTTCCTCTTGTGCAGCTCAAGGCGAGCAGCCGCGGCAGCAGCCAATCACCATGCCATTACAGCCTTCAGAGGAAGCTGTTTGTGGGGCTGCAGCGCTAATTAGGCTCATGAACTAACAAATCTGCTGCACGAACCCGGCGAGGAAAACGATCACATCCATGGATTAGTCTGGAGCAGGCGCGCGCTCTTTTATTCGGGCTTCTTTTCCAAACTTATTTACTGCTCACGAACTTCCTGCCGTCCTCACGCGTGGAGTACTTTTCCAGCCAGAGAGCCTGCAGAAACTTCAACCTAAGCTGGGGAATCTGGACTATCAGACCATGTTCCAGCCCACACCTAAGAGGTGTTTCACCATCGAGTCTTTGGTGGCGAAGGATAATCCCGCACCGGCGTCCCGCACCGAGGAGCCCATCAGGCCGGCGGCGCTCAGCTATGCAAACTCCGGCCAGATGAACCCGTTTCTCAACGGCTTCCACTCCGGCGGCAGGGGCGTCTACTCGAACTCGGACTTGGTTTTTGCCGAGGCGGTGTCCCACCCGCCGAACTCCGCCGTGCCGGTGCATCCGGTGGCCCCGCCGCACGCGCTGGCCGCGCACCCGCTCTCCTCCTCGCACAGCCCGCACCCTCTTTTTGCCAGCCAGCAAAGGGACCCTTCCACTTTCTACCCCTGGTTATTACATAGATATAGGTACCTGGGACACAGATTTCAAGGTAAGTTACCAGGAGATGTCTGCTGCCTGAGAATGATCACGGAATTAGACTGAGGAGGGAAATAAACCCAAAACACCGATTCACGGAACTTCCCCCTGAGCAGGGACATCAGGAGGTGTTTTTAAGCACTAAAATGTAACAGACTGTAAATAAAAGCCCGGCCTGGCTTCATGTCCAAAGTGTTTGGATTCTTCACGTTCGCAGGCTGTAAATCATGCACGTGCGTAAAACCGACCTAATGATGGCATTAACCTAAATTAACGCCCTCATCATCTCATTTTGACCACCAAGCCTGTGTTTCCTAGAGCTTCCTTTATTTTATAAAAAAAAATGGAGAGGCTTAATTTACGTTTTATTTAGTTTTAGATTTTTAGCAAACGGAATTAGGCTAAGTTTGTTTTGGTTTAAGTTCCTTTAACGAAGTGAACCTGACTCATATTTAAAATTAAATATTCTTTAGGAAAGATTTTTGTTTCTTTCTGACGTGGTTAAATTTTATAGTTTTGTTATTTAATGAATTTCAAAGAAAACCCTAAATTTAAATAAATAAATAATTGCTGATTGTTGATTTCCCATTTTTAAAGGTAATGAAGCAGACCCAGTCTCTCATATTATTGTGTTTACAATGGGCGCTTTTCTCTAATTTAATTAGGCCCAGGATTACTCCTCCAGTCTGTGCTGAGCGTCTCCATCCGCGCGGAGGTCTCATGGATCTGACGCACAGACACAACAATTTAAATCAAACACATTCTCAGATTTATTTCTGTTTGTGGTGTCAGACATTATTCTAAAATACACCCTCTGTGCTCTCGGCCGGATGTTGCTGCTCCAGAGTGTTCAGGCCTGCTGTAGGTAAAGAAAAGGGAACTTGTAAAAGTGAGAAGTGCTCACGGACGCTCGTTTTCTGCTTGGTTTCCAGGGAATGAAACGAGTCCGGAGAGCTTCCTTTTGCACAACGCGCTCGCCAGAAAGCCCAAAAGAATCCGGACAGCTTTTTCCCCTTCACAACTCCTCCGGCTCGAACACGCGTTTGAGAAAAACCATTACGTGGTGGGAGCAGAGAGGAAGCAGCTCGCGCACAGCCTTAGCCTCACAGAAACTCAGGTAAGAACAACATTTATGAAAAAAGACATTTTAATCAGCATCATGGTGTTTTTCTGATTGTGTGGATTATTTCTGTGTGTGGTTGTCATTCTGTTTGTGGCTGTAAAAAGGCCAATGGGGTCATTTCTGTTCCTCTTAAATATTATTATTGTTTTAAGTTTTGCTGATGTTTTTTTGGAGCATGGCACCGTGCGGGGACAAATGTATATTTTTAAATATAAATATAAATATAGGGTAACACATGGCAGCAAACACGAGACGATTATAATTTAATGATGTGACTAAATCAGTCTGATTATTTAATAAGTGTTTTAAATCCAGCATGCAGCAGGCTCAGACAGGCTCTCTGAGTCCTGAATGGGTTGAATCTTATTTCAGGGCTGAGGTGACTTTGTTTAGGATGTTGCTCTAAAATGAAGCAGTTAACCAGTTTGTGGGACAAAGCGCGCGCGGCTCCGCTGGACTCCTCGTGCCGTGTTTGAGTGCTGTTCGAGCCCATCATGGTGCCTTTTGTCCGGCGGGGCCTTTGGAGGAGCTGAAGGGAGAAATGAACCATCACCTCCTCCAATTAACCCTCTGAAGCCTGATTAAACTCACCTCAGTTACCATTTAAGCGCATAAAGGGCCGCGGAGCTCCAATGCAGGAACAATTTATCGATTTAGCTTTGAGAACCTCCCCCGAGAGGGTCTGACAAAGAGGGTCGATTAAAAACATGTCAGCGCGGTGGCAGGAGTGCGTGTTCATGCACTGTCATTATTACAGAAACACCTTCATTTACTTCAGTAAACATAAAAAATAAGACAAAAAAATAGGGTTAAATTAGAGAAAACAGACTTTATGGAAACGGTGCAATAATAATAGTAATATTTAATAATAATAATAGTATTCAGTAATAATAATAATGATGCTGATAATAATAATAACAATAATAATAATTATAATAATAATTTACAATAACAATAAATGTCTTCTTGTTAGGCCATAATTTTAGAGACACATGAAATGCTGTTCTTATGAATCAGTGCGTTAATTTAATAGAAAACAGTCAAACTTTTTTTATTTCTGTCATTTTATTGGCTGACTTTGTTAAAGACTATTTCTCCCGGTTTATTTAAAAAGGTTTCCTGTGTGCTCAGCAGCTGCAGCTCAGTCTGAACATTTGATTTCAGCCCGTCTCTCCTGAACAATGAGGCTCTTCTGTGGCGCTTTTACGCACAGACCGGTCGCGGTTTATCGCGCGAACCTGATCCATTTCTGCTCCTCTCTTTTCCTCTTCAGGTAAAAGTGTGGTTTCAGAACCGAAGGACGAAGTTCAAGCGACAGAAATTGGAGGAGGAGGGTTCCGAGTCTCAACAGAAGAAGAAGGGATCGCATCACATAAACCGGTGGAGGCTGGCGACGAAGCAGTCGAGCCCGGAGGAGATCGATGTGACTTCGGACGATTAGAGAAGAGCAGCAGCGCCTGATGGAGGACGGCATGGATACAGGAGGCCCCGCAGAGACAGTGAGAGGGGAGAGGACTCCGGAGATCGGCAGCTGAGGGGGAGAGAGCCCGGACTGGAGGCCCTGCGTCATCCTGCAGGAACACGGGGCTGAGCGCGTCAGTCCAGCTGATCCTTCACCACAAACCTCCTCAAAGTACCAACACTCGATTCTTTTCTCCAGTTCATATTGGACGTTTGCACTTCAGAAAGTTTTTCAGAAATAAAAAAGAAAAGGAAAGACACAAGTTTTGACTGAAGAAACCAAAACACCAAACAGCTTTTTTAAAACTTGAATTGCATGGGATATTTTTTTCCTAGTCGTTGTTTTAATTTGACACGTTTTCTCAAACAAAGAAGAAGAAAAAATGTTTTTCACTCTATTTTCAAACTGAGAGATGTCGTGCTCTTTCCTTTTTACACGGTGTGCAGTCTTTAATTCTCGTGAAAAGTGATTGTGACAACATTTGAAGTAGCGGTGCTGCGTTATGGTGTTTTTTAACAAAAGAAAAATTCGACGAAAAAGTCTTTCGTAAAAGTGAATCAGACCACATATGAAGTACTTAAAGGGGAACTATCAGGACATTCCTTTAACATAAAGCTTTACCAATGTGTGGCTGCGGCCCCACGCAGCCCCCCGTCAGGACTTGACCCTCTGGTGAAAGTTGCCACGAAGGACTAAAAGCAACAATTAAAGAAAAAAGCACTGAGCGTATTCCATGTACAGAAATGATCCAAATGTTTCTGTTGAACCCTCTTTTACAGAATGTAAATAATCTTTTGTGTTTGTGTTAAGTTTGCTACAATTTTAACACAAAATATATACTTCCAAGAAGTATGTAATTGTCAATATTTTGTCAATAAAGTTTTATCAATATGTTGCGCGCAGTCAACGCTCACGCTTTTCATTGCATCGAGCAGCTGAATGGGTTCAATTCAGCGGAAAAGAAACTCAAGGTAATGATCTGTTTGCATTGTGCCATAAAAATAGCGAGTGCGGGGGGTTTGCTGCTTTAATGTGAAATGGGGAAGAGAAAAGTGAGAGGAGCAGCACAGGCCGTCAGTTGTTTCTCAGCCTGATAAAGAGCGCATTAGTTTGATTTTGGAGCGGCTGCGGCGTCTGCGCGCTCCAGCTACAAAGAGTCTCCACCAGCTTTTGTGAAAGTGCAAATCAGTTTAGGCAATTATCATGCGAGTAATATGAGGGGAAAGGGGATGCAGTGCCCAGTGGTCCACTTTAATCTCTTAATCCACCGATCCAAGGGAGCCTGGTTGGACATAATTTAGTCCAATCTGACTACCCCTCACGACGCGATAAGAGGAGGTTGCAATGTGCCGCAAAATAGGATCTTTGTTTAAAATCTTGTCTTGTGGCTCCATCATGCTGCAAACTGCTGCTGCGGACTGAGCGGGGACGTTACAGGGTTTTTCTATGAGGCTGTGGACTGAGACGAGGCTATTAAAAGACGGATTTAAGGCCGAATTTAAACACAAACCATCAAAAAGTAAATCGATAAAAATGTCTTCGTCATTTTAACTGGAGTGTATTTTATGTAAACATACAGCGAGGCCATCTTTGGTGCTTTATGGCGCGGCTGCTCGTTTTATTTCAATATTTCAGCAGGAATAAAAGGCTGTGTTTTGTTGTTTGGGCTGGGGGCAAAGCATATAGGGAATTCCTAATCGGTCTATAGATTATAACAGCAATAAAAATCTTTAGAGAATACCATTAGCTTTGGAAAAAAAACCCTAAAAGCTTTATTACAAACCCAGCTTTGAAATAGGGGGGATTAGAGGACTGAAAGGGTCCCACAATAGTTAGAAGAAAAGGTTTCATGCTAATGAGGTTAATGCCCTTTGTATCTCCGGACTCCACAACTTCATTACTCCTATCTCGGGCAACACGGAGCGGCTCAGAGCCTCACAATCCACTCGAGCTTTTCCCTACCCTGCCTCTAAAGAAGGATTTGATAGCAGTCCTGTTCAAACTAGATAATTATATCTTTTCAAGTTGGAATTAAGATAAAGGAAGTGCAGTGGAGGCGGTGAGCCTTGATCCGCCGCAAACAAATTTGGCGCACCCCCCCTCTCGGTGCGCCTGTATGGACACAGGGGAGACAGGACGGGCTTCTCATTAGAGGCTGGCACAGTTTGATTAATTGAAAGGCGTTTCATTTAAAAACAGAAAACCCTCCTCTTAAAAATAGAGTACTTTTATTTACTGAAAGACTGATTTGAAAAATCAAGCGGGAGGATTTTCCACTTTTTTCTTGGTTGCTCCAAATTTCGCGTGACTCGTTTTTTATTTTATTTGAAGACAAAAATTAACACAAAATAAATAAATAAAAGTTCACTTGAATGTTGGCATCCAAGCATTTTTTTTTATATATCTAAGAATTAAAAATAAAAAATCAGCAGGGGTGATGTTCAGATGACGTTTCAGCTGTCTCGCGCATTAAGGTGCGATTTTGTGAGCACGAGCTTTTAATTCATTTGGTCTCCAGTCAAACGAAGTGTGTGACTATCTCAGCCCCTTTCCACGCGCTCGTGCTGTGCGTCCTGGACCAACTGTGGGGACCTTTCGTGACCCACTTATCTAAACTTAAGCTGCTCCGCCACAGACCGGGCACGCGCTCCGTAAATCAGCACAGCTCCCGGACTGCGTGATTCCACCTTAAATGTTCTGGAGCCCGTCGGTTTGGACATTTTGGTCTCCAGCCCCCGGTGCATGAAACATTCAGACTCCACCGTGGAATGATTATCCGTCATTGAAAAGAGTAGTCGCTCCTATCAGGTGACCCCGCTGACCCAAAACCTCTAATCTGCAATTAGTAGGTCTAATTACGTCCGCTGACACCACTAATGTGAGGAGGGAGGGGCCAGCTCTGCGCGAGAGCTGAAGGTCAATAATTGATCGAGCTGAAATCTTTGGACTTTAGAGAAGTGGCTTTGGATCGGTTGTCAGCACGGAGGAGGACGGAGCTTTCCCGGTTATTCCAGAACATTCAGCCGCGGCGTGGACGCGACGCGCCGCGCGGCACCTGCGGGCCTCCACGTCAGCCTAACTTGATCTGTCCCGTCTCACAAATTGCCTCTGAAATTGATCCCTGAAACGGGAGAATGAGCCCTACACAGTCCCTTGGCCTTGACATAAGGTGCAGCGATAAATATACAAAACTAATGAGCAATTACCATCCAATCACCCTTCAAAAAGCTTACGTCATCATAAATTAAACATCGGAGCCCTGGATTCAATTTCTCTCTTTATTATTAATAACCAGGGAGGGAGGGGCCTGATGTCTTCTGATGATTCTGTTTTCCAAACGCAGCAGTCAGCACAACTTATCTGTCCTGCTCCCAACTTTCTGTGCCGTGAACGCATCACCTCGGACACGAAAACACCTAAACATGTTTATTACTGTGGTTAATTCAGTCCAGGCTTCAGCACCTAAGACTGGGACATTTCGAGTTTCTTAAAGTGTGTCATCCTCTCACTGAACAGTTTAATCATAACAGCAATAATTAAAAATTAAAATGATTATTGATAAAACGAGCTTTGCAGATTTAAAAGAGCTTTTCATTTTTATGTGTTAAATGTATGTATTATTAAGTTATGACCTACCATAAGATACAATTATAAGATGTTTTACAATAATAAAACACATTTCAATGCAAACACTCTTATTTCTACAAAAAGTTGACATGTTACGACATAAATATATTTTAAACTGCAGTGTTGTTGGCGCAGCTCTTATTCTGTGGATGTAGATATTAACTGTAGATCTGCCTCAGCTCTCGTAGAGTCTAAAACTGCTTTGCTTCATTTTTTTCTGAATTTAGTTAAAATGGGAAATATCGGTCCACGGGGGACACTTGAACGCATCATTGCCTTATTGTGAAACTGTCTGTTAAACATTTGATTTACTGAAACACATCAGTGATGAGATGTTTTTGTTTAAATTAAATTATTTCCATCAGAGAACAGGTTTTGCTGACCCTGCCCTGCGAACACGTGAACGCATCATCACAGCTTCAGTGCATAAACCAAAGCTGATTGTGTTTGGTTGAAAAAGGCAGAGCCACATTGAATCGGTCCTAATGGACTCTTGTGGATTTATTCTGCGTGTTTTCTGAATCTAGTTCACATCAAACTTTCTCCACCATTCTCCCATAATGCCTCGCGCCGCCTGTGAACACCTTCCGCTCCAGTGCTGTCCAGGCTCAGCTTAGGTGGCGCATTAAAAATCTGGAGCTCTTATTGATTATTTTCTCCTTCATGATGTCTGGTGGTTGGTCCACACGTTTCTTGAAAACCTTTCTACTCGAAGGCCCGCTGCAGCCCGAGATTCCTCAGGTTTGTTTTCTTTAATGATAGGGGGAATTTAGGCTGAAATCTGATGCACTTTCATTTGCATGTAAGTGTTTCCTACACATCCAGCAGCTCTGAAGAGAGCAATTGTCGACCCCCTGTCCTCTGCCGCTCCAAACTGCAAACATTTTCTGGTTGTATCTGCAGCCGCGCTCCCTCCGCGCGCTAATGTGGAACACATGTTGGACTGTACACCTGATAAAATACCTCAGGGGCCCTGCAGTTTGGAAAATCCTCAATTCGCTCCCTAAATAAAACAAACAATGGCCTCACTAAATATATCACATGTGCCTGCTGAACTATTGTGTGTCTCTTGACCTGCGCGTCCCCTCCTACATCATCATCACCGACGGCGCATCTGCCGCAGCCCGGTGCGCAAACGCAGGTACTCCTGACAATAATGCCGCAGATTGAGGAGCTTCTGGTTTAGCATGCCGCGGGCTAACTGGGCTCTAAGTTTGGCGTGTTGGAGCTGGATTGCTCTCCTGAATGCTCTGTTACATCCATATTCTGTGTCAGGATGTGATCGCTAACTATTTTACCGCATAATGTCCCGGCTCTCCTCTCCTCCCTCTCCTCCTCATGCAGGAAAAAGCTTTAAATGTGGGAACAATTACAGCGGAGTGTAATAAAGCTGCTGGGGACAGACAGGTGAAATTGTGGGCACCTGTTCCTCTCCCCGCGGTGTCTCCCCCTCTTGGTAGAGGAGAGGGAGAAGAATCCTCCTCCTCCCCTCAAACATGAAATATCAAGTTTCTGTTGGCTCAGTCTGAAGGCAGCAAAGTGTTTAGAGTCTGGAAAGCGAGGCAGAGTGAAGTATGCCCTGCTCGTGGTGTGCTTCTTGGACAGGAGCTTGTGTGCACATGGATAGGGCAGCTTTCTCGACATTCCTGTAATTAATTGAAATTAGAGTTGATTGAGCCGGAGACAAATATCAACTGTTTGGTTCAAGTTGGCCAAGTCAAACCTCAGAAAAACAAACCTGGAGCTGAGGCATTTTGTGTTTTTTTATGTTGTAAAAATTCTAAAAGACAGCAAATAAAATAAAATGTACGGTTCTGTTAAATATGAATCTGTCAGATGTATTTATAATCCAATTAAATGTAATTATATCAGTTTATGTCAGAACTTATCCGACCAAATTACATTACTCATGTGCATGCAGTTATTTATTTATTTATCTATTTTCAGTGCTGCTGAAACAAATACGGCCAATTTATCTCTTAATGTCTCAAAAACCACCAAACAGCCCAGACATGTGATTTATGATCACAGATCTCTGCTTTATTTATTCTGGTGGTCTTTGGTTGTGGAGTCATACTGGGTTGATAAACGTCATTGCAGATCTGATCAGGTTTTTTATGTTTACAATTGATTATGAAATAAACTATTCTACATACATATATAAATATATTGTATCATATCGTTGTATTTATACATTACTCCATTTAAATATATGTGTACATGCATTTTATATATATTAATTTTGACGCATCCTTTTTAAACTTTATCCTATTTGTCTTCTAAAGGTTGTTGGAGCACCAGCTGAGACAGTAACCCAATTACTTTACACACTGAAATAACAATAAATAATAATTTTCTTTTCTTTTCTGTTCTGTGTTAAACTCACAGGCTCAGTTCGTGAGCAGAGGGGCCGTGTGGCCCCGGGCCTTCAGCTGCCCACCCCTGATTTGCATAATGCCACAATAGAAACACCTCATTGAAAACATGTTTGGCTTTTAGAATAAAGTCATAAAAACAAAATTAAAATCTCAAACCTGAAGAAATAATTTTACTCTTTTGTTGCATAAATTTGCAGCATAAAAACTTCATCAGAAAAACAGTTATTGTAGTAAAGTCTTTTTTATTTTATCATTAAAATAAATAAATAAATAAACCACTGCTTTTACATTTACTGAAAAATATCTTTAAGCACAAACTGAACTTTGTTACATTTATCATGGAGTCTGAAGAAAATAACAACCAGCTAAGTAAAGTAAAGTTTTTCCTTTTCTCACTACCTCCACATTTATAATTTACGGCTTATATTACGTTTAGTATCCGGATACTTGGTGACTCTAAACTGAGATGATGCTGGTTTGACGCTCAGGACTTCATTCATCAGAAACAGGTCATGTTTTTGGATTTACACTTTAATTAATAAAGCAAAGAGTAAAAGAAAAACATTCAGACTTTTGAATTTGAATTGTTTTATTGTCACATGTAGTGTAGGAAGTATAATTTAACTTATATCTTTATTAAGGACAGTGTTTCATGTCATTTGGGTCAGATGTCTTTACTTAAGTTATTATTATGATCAAATGTGTGGTTGACTCATCACTCATGTCTTTATGCACAGAAAACTCTGCTCAAAATACTGGGAACATTTAAGGTCATGTTTTTTCTCTTTTGACTTGAGTAGATCTGCAGGAGTCTTCTTTTACTTGTACTAGGGTATAATTATTTACAAGTAACTTTACTTTTACTAAAGTACGATAGTCAAGTGCAAAGTTTAATTAAACTATTAAAATTCAAGCCCCTCCCCTTGGTAATAAGAATAAATAAATAATGTTTATTTGTAACCATGAAATCATGTCTTTGTTGCATCCATGTTTATGTCCTCCAGTGTTTCTGGTTTTCTAAGACATGTAGAGTTACTCTTGTCTCACCTCAGCACGGCCTCTCTGTCTGTGCTGAAAAAGTTCACATTCACAGTTTGGTACGACGACAAAGGGCCGTAGGGTGACGGTCAGGACACTGCTGTGGTGAGAGAAGAGCACGAATACCAAATATTCAAAGAAATGATGTGAATGATTGCAGAGATAGCTGTGAGTGTTTGTGTTGGTTTATTAACAGTTACAGGTGACCAGTGAAGCCCCGCCCACGACTCTTTCCTCTACAGCTGGACAGTTAGGACACATTCAGGTCACTTTCTTACTATTTCATTTTCCTCTTGGTTTGGTTTGCTTTCACTGTGCACCTGTTCAGGTGGACCAAAACCTGTCCGTGTGTAATCCAGCCTCCTGCCACTAGTTGGTGCTCTAGCCATCAGGGCTCACGATACGAAATAAAGATTATAGAAAATCCCCAACAGTAGGAAGTTGTGCAGAAATCTCATTTTCTTTATTTTCTTCCTAATGCAGACATACAAACAATATTGCTGCATCAGTACAAAATAAATGCTCTTTAAAAAAAACTAAATTGTAGTTTTTCCCCTTATTTAGACCACAGTGCAAATCCAAACATAAAATCTCAATAAAAAGTGCTTTGTTGTTGTAACAATCAGGATAAGTACATTCTTGAATGTAAAGGAAAACAAACAGCAGTCCTCAGAGCTGCAGTTTAGACCTATAAATGTCTGAACTGTGAACTATAATATTTAGCCTATAACAGTGCATATACTTCTGATCTTCAAGTATGATCAAATTCTGGCAACTCAACAGTAGATGCAAAAATCAAATATTGTTTTTTATGCAGACTTACACAAACATACTGCTGCTGCCTGTCTCCAGTTCAAAGTAGTTGGTAGTTGTACTCGCCGCAGTATACGGTGAACTGTAGCGGCATATTTTGCACACGGTTGTTGTTTTGTCCTCAATCTTCTCACCGTTCTCTCGTCTTTTACATGGGAAGCCAAAATAGGTCCACACAACCGATTTATTTGATGAAGGAGCGTCAGCTAATTCCTCGACCTCGTCTTCCTCCATTCTGAAGAGAGCGTTTTGCTACGGTAGGTGAGGAGGGTAAAAAATCACCAGCGCACCTTCACATTTTTTTATTTCATGCATCTTTGAATTTTATTTCGTAATTTTTTATTTCGCGAAATTATTTCATTACTTCCCTGTGGGCCACTTTTGTTTTATGAGTTGGATTTACACAACTGGCTTAGAGTGATAACATTAGCTCGATCCTGTGCCATTATAAATATGAAACTGTGTCAGACGGCCGTAGCATGTTGACTATACATAAATATATTCGACACAGATTTGAGGACATTGACATTCAAAGATGACCAAGGCAATGCTAACGTTAGCTGCAGTCTGCTCTTCAGTGAGTGTGACGTTAGTGTTTCTGTTGTGACTTTTAGTCAAATCTAAGCCACAGTTCATCCCCCTCTGGTTTGCTTGTCTGGATTCTTGTCTGCGCTGGAGTAAACCAAGACCCAGAGTTCTGCTGTTTGGTCCATTAACCGGTGAACTGAACTTTCAAGAAAGGCTAATCCGGGTTTGTTTGGTTGGAAAGATTTGTTTTTAGTGTGATAGCACCCTTAGTTTTAATAACAGTTATGTGGTCTGAGTGTGTTACTGGGATGAAACAATCACTGAACTGCATGTGGTTTTCTCTATAGGTCTGAAATAGACATGCATCAATGATTTATAACATCTAAACAGGTGATTGTATTTTGTAGTTATGACTTCAGTCTCCATCAGAACACTTGGGATTGTCATTTTTGCCACCATCGAGCGGCCCTACTGTCCCCCAGATGACCGAACCAGGACTCTGGTGTCCTCTGTGAGGCCTGCTGGACTCTAAAGGGTCATCTTTTCTGAGCCTGGACTTCCGTTCTGATCAAGCCTGTGCACGTCCTCCTGCAGCCTCGTCATGGCTCCTCTGCCTCCTCCTGCAGCTCCTGTCTCTGAGTCATTTGTGGCATCGCCGTGAAGTCATTAAACTCTTTGGTCAGTGCTGTCATAACTCTCTCTTCAGACATCTGACGTTGGCTTTTACACGCCTGATATTCAGAAACAACATTTTTCTTTGGAGGTTTTGGTGCCCTGTTGGTGTGCACACACATTTGTGGAACACACTGTTTTTTGTTTTTTTGGTAACACTTTACTTAAAGGTCTAGTTTATAATGCATTAGAAGCACATGCATAAGATGTTATAATGCATGTATAATGCTTCATAAGTGTCATTATAATGGTGTATAACCATGTATAAGAACTTGTACCAAGGTTTATAAAGTATTACAAGTGTGGACATAATGTATTATAATCAAGCCTTTATAATGTTTTATACCTGCATACTCTATGCAGGTATAAAACATTAAAAAGCGTACAGCCTTATAAAGCCTACATTATAAAGCCTTTATAAAACATTATAAAGGCTTGATTATAATACATTACGTCCACACTTGTAATACTTTATAAACCTTGGTACAAGTTCTTATACATGGTTATACACCATTATAATGACACTTATGAAGCATTATACATGCATTATAACGTCATATACATGTGCTTCTAATGTATTATAAACTAGACCTTTAAGTAAAGTGTTACCGTTTTTTTTCCATCTCTGACATTTTTCTGGAAACCTGCAGCCGTACAGACTTTGTGTTCAGAAGTTAAAAGTCCACAGTCACAGTTTCTGTTTGTGTTCACACCTTAAACTTTTATGTTGTGCTGACTTTTAATATTTAATATTTTAATTTCTCACCTTTTTGGCTGTTTTATTGATTTATTGTTGTATCTCTTATAACATTTTCATCTTTTTTTTGTCTTCTTACTGATTTTATTGCTTATTGTCCTCGTCTTCGATCATTTTTATCGGCTTCTCTTCTTTTTATTTATTGTCTTGCTTCTCATATTCTTGTTTTCTGCTGGTCCTTCTATTTTCTGGGTTTTTAGTCTGCTCGGATGTGTTGTGCAGTTTACGGGCCCTTTGGTATAAATTCTGCGTATTTCTTGTTAGCTCCTTTTGTCCTTAAGATCTTGTGCTTTGTTTTATTTATGCTTCTTCATGCCAACACTCTTTTGACCTATGTTTTTATAGGTGCAATGAAAATAAAGTTATTATTGTTATTGTTATTATTATCATGGGTGTATATTGGCAGGCAGTGATGTGTCATGAAAACCAGAACTGCAAAGATGAACAAATAGAAAAATACACTGTAAAGAACAGTCAGTAAACAGCAACAAAAGAGAATCATATGTATTTATTTATTCATGTAGTCATCATTTGTGAAAAATTTTACATGGAAACAAAAAAAAATACATATAAAAAATTAGGTGGAAACCACTGTAATATCAAAAACACACAATTAATCTCAAACCAACTGTATTTTTCTGTTGAAAATGCAGATTTGCCTGTTTACATACAGTTTTTGAGTTTAATATTTCAGTTATTAAGCAAACGTTGAGTTGTTTGCCACATGGTGACGTGTCCTCGGGCATGGCACTTCTGCTGCACTGGTGTGAAAATTGTTTATTGTGTGAATGTTTTTGGTCATGAGGATAGAAAACTGACACAGACACTGTGAAACCAGGAGTGGGAGTAAACTGTGGTGAAGGGCGAGTTTGGAGCTGTGCTGTAAAGAGACTGCTTTAAGAAAAGAGCTTTAAAATCAAGTCCACTGAATTTTAATAATCTTACTATAAATACTATAAAATACTGTACAGTTTTGTTTATCACTGATTTTAATTTTTAAATGTCTTACTGTTAAGCTATTGTTTTATATATGTATGTATATATATATATATATATATATATATATATATATATATATATATATATATATATATATATATATATATAGATATATGAATTTGTAAAAACTGACATTAGTTACAAAAATTAAACCCCATTGTGTTTTTTTTTTTTATAAATCTTCTGATTTTTTGACAGTACTGCACAGTACTTCGCAAAGTTAACATTGATTTGTTCTCAGAGCTGTTGTGTGTTTTGAAAATTATTGAATGGGTTAACAACATGTCTGTTATGTTACATGAAATTATAGTAAATGGTTTACCATGTATTTTTTTCTATATTCAACATTATCGTGTTTTACAAAATGTGTGTATACTTTACACTGAAATGTGGTAACCACAGATTTTTTATTTGTATTTTTTTGCAAATGTAATATTAGTTGTTTTAAATCAGAGCTGTTTCTTTTTGTGTTTATTTCAGTAAATGTGTTCACAGCATGGTTGTTGTTTAACAGGAAATAATAGATGAAAGGTTCACCAAATACGTGTAGCTGTTTACTGTATTTAACTGTTTTGTGTTTTACAAATTTCCACTTTACAACAAACTTCTGCAACCACAGCCACCAGACGTTTTTGGAGTAATTAACAATAATTAGCTTCCATCAGGGCTTTTGTTTTTTAAAAATGTTTATGTTAACAGTCAGTGTAATTGTTTCACCATTAATTGTACTAAAATGATTGACTCTCTCTCTCTCTCTCTATGTATATAAATATGCTTGTACTTTATTTAATTCTGTTTTAACAAATTTCCTGTAAACTTTACAGTGACATTTTGCATCCACAGCTGCCAGGATTTTTACTTTTTGTGCAAATTTATTAGTATTTGGTTTCCATTCCAGCTTTTGTTAAAAATCGAATCAAAACAAAACAAAAAAACTTGTTTACAGGTTCACAATGTAGTTGTTGTTTAACGTGAATTTATTGATATATTTTCATCATTTATTCATTTTTTTTGTAATTAAGTGTGTTGAGTTTTACAGATTTCCTTTTTAATTTAACAGTAAACTTTGGCCAGAATATTGTTGTAAACTGACATTTTTTACAGTGCAGAGATTATGTGGTTGGAAGCAGTAAGAGATGGTTTATGTTTGTTACTCCTCTCGTTTGGTCCCAGATGTTCTGCCTCCCCTGTCAGAAAAGAAAGTGCAGCCATGTGTTCAAAACGTGTTTCAGGAAAAGTTCAGCGAGCTGGTGTGATCGTGTTGTGTCCCAGCATGGCCATGTTTCAGCAGCTCTCAAAGCCAAAAGAGGCCTTTTCAGTTTTTTTAAGGTTTATATGTTGTTGTTGAATTAAGGTGGAGTTTTGCTTTGACTGCAGAGGGAGATGGAGCATTGCCTGACGGGCCGTGTAAATGATTGGTAGTAGTAATACAGGTTGTGACATCTATTATGGGCCAGTGAACACCTTAACACCTCCACAGAGAAACCAACCTGAATTAGACTTGCTAATCATTCACTCCCATTCACTCATAATGTTTTTCCTCATCACTGCAGAGCTTAGCCATTGAAGGAGAGGGATGCTAACACTGTCTAACAGTCTCAAGTGGACTCTCCGATAGCTGCCATCTAATTAATAACAAGCATAACTTCTTGTGCGGGTTTATGTGGGCTTAAGGTGAAATAATTGCTCCTCTGTTTGCAGCTGCAGTGGCCTCCTTCCTTTCACGGAGAGGAACTGTAAAGGTGGACCAGCAGCAGGTTGGGACACTCCACCATCGATGGACACGCTGCTCTCCATCATGCATGTGTGCTTCACCTGGCTCCAGCGAGTGATTAAGCTCACTGGCTTAAGCGCTGTTTACCACGTGATTAGATGCAGTGTGAACATATGAACTCTTAATGCATGCCAACTACAGAAATGACAGGTCATGTCGACGGCAGGTGGCACATGATTATGCTGATTATGTGCCTTGTCGATGATGCTTCTGGACTGTAAACATGAGCAAGAAGAAACATGTGCAGTGCTGTGTGTATAAAGAGGTAATGGTATTATATGGCTTTTCAAGTCCAATTACTGCAAAGCCAAAGCCACTGCATATGGTCTTGTTGCAGCTCTTGCCCCCCCTCCCCCCATGGGCAGCACAATGTGTTTATAAGCGAGGTATAATAGGTGCAAGGTGTGTAAGTGCTGCAGGTTATTTTGTATTTGGAGGTGAGGACATGGCAAATCAGGCCACTTCACACTTGAAAGGCAGTAGTAGGTCCATTTAATTCTCTGTGCCTCTCTTACCCTGGATCCTGCTGTCCTTTTAGAGGGACTCCAGAGGCTAGTTAAAAGGTGTCTGATTCTCACCATGAATCTAATTAGATCTCTGACTGAGGTCTTAACATCTCCTTTGGAAAAAAAGAAAAAAACTACATGGAGGAATAAGGTGCTAAAGCCCCTACCCCTGCCTCTGCTGCACCTTGGCCCGAGCTGTCCCCTGCTCCTCCTCTGGCAGAGACAAACAAAGTCCTGCAGGCTAATGAAGTTTGTAATTAAGGAGATTCTGTCAGGCTGAATGAGTAATTAGGACGCGCTTTCTCAGGGGTGTTAATGGTGGTCAGGCGGAGCACAGGCTGCATATATGGCCAAAGAGGAGCCCTCATGCTTTAGCAGGAAACAGACTGAACAGAGAGAGGCTGCTTTTTCATTCATGGAGAAGAAGATAGAGCTATAGTGTTCTGTTTATGTTTGCTATACAATATGTGCAGAGTATCAGCTGCTAGAAAGGGGCAGCGGTGCAGCATGTCCCTCTGCTTTCAGATTATCTGATTATTATTTGTTGTGAAATCAGATATAATTTGAGGAAAATGTCTGCAGGACAGGACCAGGCTCTGTTCTATGTGAAGACATCTCCATTCTAATTATCACATTTACTTCAGATTGGTAGACTGTGCGGCTGATAAAGAAAGTTCACCTGGCCTCAAT
This sequence comes from Scarus forsteni, assembly GCA_036419115.1. NCBI lineage: Eukaryota > Metazoa > Chordata > Actinopteri > Labriformes > Labridae > Scarus > Scarus forsteni. The sequence continues at coordinate 7,281,269 of JAZDUH010000431.1, read as the reverse complement.
TAACTATATTTATCTCAGATTATCCCTCCATGAGATTTCTGCTCTGGCAAAAAGATTAGCGTTATTAAGAGTCGCATATGCACCATGAATACATTTTCTGACAGAGTGACATCTCTTAAGGAGGAGAAATTAAATCAATGGAGCTCGAATCAAAAGGAAGCAGAGGCGTGTTCTTACAAATCACTTGCAGCATTTATTTTTTTTCTTCTGCTCTAATATCACAGTTTATATCCAACAATATGCTCTTTTAACTTGGACAGTAATTGAAAATTTACATCAATATTTTTTTTGTCTTATTAAAAGTTATCTAGACTATTTTTTCTTTTCACCAAAATGAAACAGCACTGTGTAGAGATGGAACATTTCCATAAAGACACGGTTTGATTTCTGGTATATATGACAGCTTTCATGCATTATGTGTAAAATAAACTGTAAGGAGGGGATAGTAAATAAGTAAACAGATCTGTACTGTCTCTCATCTCGAGCTGCAAATGTTTTTGTTCCCTTAAAGGTGCTATGAGGAGAATCTATGACTGCCGACATCAAGACTCTGTTACCCATGAGCACGCGCAGCGACTGTCGTAATGCTGCGTTCCAGTAACCTCGGAACTGGGAGTGACATCATCTCCGACTTATCGGCGTTCCAGTTGAAGTCTGAAAAAAACATGTCGATCTACCAGGCTATTGTTAGCTGTTGTTAGCACGCCCTGTGTTGTTGTTCACAAATATCACATGAAGAATGTGATTATCACTATGGCAGCATTTTTGTAAATATAAGTCTAACAATACTATGTATACAGCTGATCTAGAGCGACACACCCCAGTCAGAAGTGCAAATAAATGGATTATTACAGGAGCTAAATAACTGTTCACACTGGGGGCATCCATCTTCCATTGTCAACTCGGGGGTGGTGAGGTTTCACCGAGTTCCCAGTAGGAAATTCAGACTTCAGGGGACGTTCCAGTTGCAGTTTCCTACTCGGAACTTGGAAATTCCTACTTCTGACTACAACTGGAACGCACCAAAAGACGTGACCCAAGCCAAAGTGTGTGTTTGTTGTGATGCTAATGAATGCAGCTCAGACCTTCCTCAGAACTCTGCATTGCTTTACAACTTCTTTTTTCAACAACTTACAGGATGCAAAGCCACGAGGTAATGTATCTCTTTCTAGTTACGTAGTGGTAGTTTTTGATGTGTGACAACAAGCAATTTTTGGAAAACTTAGTATTGTAGTTTTGTAGCCGGCTATATATGTCTACTTACAGCCCGGTGCTCTAAGACGTGTCTGAATAATATAAATTTGCTCTAGTTTTAAATGTCTTGTTCCTGAAGTTGAGTATCCAGTCCAGTCCAGCCCCGACCATGAAGCTAAGGAATAGCATTTATAGATAACCTATTTTGATGCTATCAAACTCATCTTAAAGTGTGTATTTCCATTAGGCATATATCTACAAGTGAGACTTTTTTGTAATTACTTAGAAACTCCTCAAAGTCTCTTTAAACTTAGTGTCAGAGCAGGTCACAGACCACCATTAAGCCTCTGATGATGATAAATTAAAATCTGTAATAGTAAACCAATCAGGTCTTTTTATTAATGTACTGAAAAATGAACATGATAAGCTTGCACAATCTCATGAAGTTGTCCGGTCTTAAAAATAGTCGTAAATGTCTGAATCCTTCTGTCCTCCTGGTTCCAGTCTGAGGATCGAGATCTGCAGCACGGAGAGACTTTAATGGATCTTTTCACATTTTTACAACCTTCACCGGGACGATCGACTCTCTCTTTACCAAAGATCAATACGTAGAACGATTTATCATCAGGATCCAGAATCAGGAATCATTTTAGACTGAAATGTTTTTTAAAAAGGACTCATGTGCTTCCTGTTTCTTTCTTTGTATTGTTTTGTGTATTTATTCTGTGCTTGAATTATTGTTGTTTTATGTTTCTAAAGGCCCATCTAGGGATGAACATTGCAAATAAGCTCAGACAGTTAATGCTGTAGTTCTCTTGGTTCATAGTGTCCCCATAAAAATAAAAATGTAACACCGTAAAATTCCAAGTAGTAGCCGGGGCGTTTATTTGCTTCAATTACTGAGCAGATCAGGCGACTGTTTGGGACGGGCGTTTAATTCCTTCCCACAAAAATCTTACTCAGCAAAAAGGGAAAAAATGTGGTAAATATAATCAAATTATTTATTTACACCAGTGTGAATAACACCTGTACATTTTCAAGGTAAGATTACAGTACCATTGTTACACTCTTGTCTTCTTCTTTCCACTCAGCACTCTGTAAACACTCTTAATACTGATCAGGAATGACTGCAATTTAAGTTAAGGTTGTACTTTTTTTATTTTCGCTGTACCAGGGACATGGAGATAAGCAGCAACGTACCGCTAACTGACGTGATCGGCCTCCCTGACGTTAGTTAAGGACAAAAAACAAACAGCGGCCCTAGTGTGTAAGATTCTGTCTTTCTGCTCTCTAGTGCCCTCTGTGGACGTTGAGTGTAACTGCACTGTCAAGAAACAGAGCGTCTCACACCAACTTGCATTTATTGACATGCAGAAGGAGGAGAATGTGAATGAATTACACCAGGTGTTTATTTGGTATTTTAATGCATTTTTTAAGTTTAATTTGACAGTCCCATTTCAATTAATGCTCTTGAAACTCAGAATTGCATGTGTATTTTCTTTTCCAGAACTCACTTCTTTATAGTTTATAAAAATAATAAAAATTATATTCATTATTATTATTATGACCTTATTATCATTTTTAAATCATTAATATGTGAATTTATGATAATAATTGAAGGCAGAAAAGGATGATCATTTCTCAGATGAGCAAGTCCTTGTTCAGGTTTTAGAAATGAATAAGTATTTTGTATCGTAAGTAGATATAAGTGTCTGTCCCTATTTTAATTTCTATTTTTTCATTTTTTTCTTCATTTCAATTTATTATTATTATTATTATCATTGTTATTATTATCATTTTATGATATATTTAATTTGACACTTTAACCTAACCTCCAGTGTTTTCTCATTTTTAAACCTTTAAGATGGCGTTTCCTCAGTACGTTCTGGGTACAGCAGTGTGTTTTATTACTGTCTTTTATTTATGATGCTTTTTATCAACACTGTGTATGGATTGCTGTGTGGGTGGGTTCAGGGGCTGGGTGGAGTGGGTTTGGGTCATAAATCCTTCATTTTAATTCATCTGTCTGTTTGTAAAGCACTCTGTGCTGCATTTTTTGCATGAAAAGTGCTTTATGAATAAAGTTTGTTTCATTAATTGATTAATTTTGATCACTTCTGCAGTGTACACATGTATATTTGCTGCTTGTTTACACAGAGGTGAATGTAACAGAAGCTTTTTCAGAAATAACAGAGCTCAGCTTTAAAAAACATTAGTTTTTGTGACTAATTAAAGTTTGGTGGGCAGTTTTCTGCTGCTCATCAAGTTTCCTAAAAACCTAATGAGGACTGATGATTAAATGACTCAGAGCCCTTTTGGTTCCTAAATGCCTGCGTCTGAGCGGTGTAACAGATCAGTTTGTAACATGCTGATTCACCCACACACGGATGAGTGTGCTAACAAAGTGCAGTCTGACAGATACAGTAAGAGGAGGAGCACTTTGATCTGGGGTTAACCTCGACATTCTCTGAAATCATTTACACTGTTTAGACTGGGAAGTGTCCCGCTGCGAGGCACAACACCTGGGCTCTGAACCCGTGACCTCACATCTGAGTGCTCAGGCTCAAGCCGCACTGCCTCCCGGTCAGCTGGAGGATCAGCGTGGACAGACAGGCCCAAAACTCTTCATTTCCTGTTTCGCCTGCTACACACTCTTCAAACTACATACACGACTACCTGTGTTCAGGTGAGACCGTCGGACCTGCAGTTTGACCTTGGTGAGGATAATTCAGGAAACACTTCTGTCAAAGAGGAACCAGAGTTTTCTTTTTGTTTGCTTTTCTGATTTATTTTTATTTTCCCGTTTAGGAGGAATAGTCAGGCCTTAGCCGTGTAACTCATTAAATTAAACGGAGCAGGTGTTTGTCAGCTCCAGGCAGACCTCAGCAGACCGAGCCTTTTCATGTCGACTACTTCCTCTCCCATCAGTCTTCGGCTGCATTGCTGTGAGTCGGGGCTTTGCCCGGCCCATCCCTCATCGTCCAACCTGACCTCCCTTCCCCTCATGCTGCAGGCAGGGCTGGAGATAAAAAAGCTGAAAAACGGCTCTAGGAATCCTAAATATTAGTGGTTGTAAATCAGCCCCCAGTGGCCTATGAATAGCAATTATCTTTTTTTGCACTAATAAATCCCCCCAGTCACAGATAAGATGGTTTCCCTTCCTAACCTGCAGTAAAAACAGCAAAGTATTGAGCAAGCAGAAAACCCAGGCTCTTTGGTTTTGGATTAAACCGTGGCTGAAGTCTTTGGTGATGGTGAAACAGGACGGTTTAGGCTGCTGGAGAGCACCAAAGAGAGGCCGTCCCCATGTCTATAGGGCTGTGGACCACCATAAAATGTTCTGTTAGGAAACTTTGGGACATCTGGGAGGCTTTGAAAGTGAAGTAATCGTCAGTGTTTTACCAAAACAGAGAGCTCTGGCTAAGTTTGACACATACAATACGCACATTTTAAACTAGTAAATAAAACTGGTTATTGTTTTTTTATACATGTTAAAGCAAAACATTATTATTCTGTATATGTTGTTGGGTTGTGTTTTTTTTTCTTTTTTTCACCCAATGTATTTTTTTGTGTCTTTTTAATACATCAAACTTTATTTTATATTTTCTCATAAAACATTACTTTTATTCTTGCTCCAATAATATGTTGATTGTTTTTGCGTAGATTTACCAAGTCAAGTTGTTAATGCACTTGGAAATAAATACCAATTCTGACTCTGTTTCTGATTTTATATGGAAATTTACTTCAAAAAAAGATGAAGTTCCACAGAAGTATTGGGAACATTTTGCAAAGTGGATGAAACAGTCAGGCTCACGCTCCATCCACTTCCTCAAATGTGACAAACCTATTAATGTATTTTAGACGGCAACATGACTGTAATATTTTAATACAAAAATAAGAGCGCGGTCTAAATCTACAAAAATAAACCAATTCTGAAGAAACAAAATACTCCAGAAAATAGATTTCTGGATACACTGGCGATGGCTGGGCTATCACTATGTAGGCTTTATAACACTAAATAAATATTTTTTGTAGGTATGGAGAAAAATACATGCTTCAAAGTCAGTGCTTTCAAAAATATAACCTTTATTTTATTTCTTTATTAATCTTTTAAATGTTGGTCATATAAACAGTTAACTGTCATAATGTATAAAGCACTTAATTTAAAGCTTTTCTTTTTCTCCATAACTGCCAACAATGTTGATAAATAAACAATTGTGGTTCTTTTTCTATATTAATATTTTATATTAGTTACCATGTTTCCATCAATCTTCATTTATGAAGTGAATCATGGCAATAATAAGACAGAACAATGGACTGTTCATGTTAACACGCTTCTTGTAGTTCATTTTCAGAACATTGTAGATCGTCATGGTTTATCTACGTCACAAGAAATCATCGTCTCATACATATGACACCAAAGTGAAAGTGCAGTTCTCCGTTCTTTTCCTCGTTTTCCCTCCTTTCCTTGGCCCTGTGACGTTTTCCATTAGGGCTAAGGGGAAGTGGTTAAGGAAGGAGTTAGGAAAGACTTTTCGAATGCACTCGAAGACCCATCAGACGAGGTAACTACGATCTTCTGTTGTCCAAGTTTCAATCACCTGTGTGAATTCTAGCCTCAGTTCTTAGTTGACAGGAGTGGCATTCAGTGTGATCCTCTCCTATTGGGCCCTTCATCTCCTCTGACGTCTGCCATCAACAGGCATTTTCACTCAGGAGACTGTCTTACAATGGATAGTTTCTCTTTTTGGTCCATTCTGTGTAAACCCTGAGATAGTAGAGCATGACAATCCTACACGCCATGAATAAAGCCACTAAATCCTCCGCCTTTGCCTTTCTGGTGCTCAGCAGGTCAGTTTGACCAAGTCCAAATGCCTAAATGCACTGAGTTTATACCATGTGATTGGTTTATTGGCTATTTGTGTTAATGAGCAGTTGAGCAGGTGTAGCTAATCAAGTGCTGAGCAGGTGTATTATGTTAACATCCTAAGGCTCCTTGGAGCACGGCCCTGGGGATTTATATTAAACACCTTTGCCTGATTGTTGATCACAGGATTAACCACGAAGCTCCAATCAATAACTGCCTACATGACTCAGATCAGGAACTTTTGGCGTCCCTAACTGTGGGATCAGCTGCCATGTGGTGCATGATAACAGCACCACAGTGATCCCACAGCAGCACCTTTTATTTCTATCTTAAACAGGTCAACCCTGATCAGGTCTGCCTGTTACAGCGTGATGCTCTCGAGTAATAAAACCGATCAGCCCTCATTCACAGCCACTCGCTCACTAACTGGAGCATTCTGCCTGCAGTTACCACAGAGAGCCAGTTCACTGCACCTTTGGCCTCCGCTGGGATTTCTTAGCTTTATGGTCATCATCAAATTGGAGAAAAACAGCAATCAGCAGCAGTGGGGCCTTTTTTTCCTCTTTAAGGTGGCTGAACCCTTATTCCATGTAAAGACTTAAATTAACCTCATTAAGCTCTCTCACGCACTAGATACATAATTATCCCTGAGAGGATAGCCAGTGCTAATACAAATTAGAAAGATAATTAAGCTACTGAGACTGGCCATTGCATCTCCCAGAGCATTGGACCCACAGAACCATTATGGTGAATTAGAGCCTTTGTTTACTGTCACAACAAGAGTCCATGTTTATAACCTCAGCTCAAGCACACTGAGCTCTGTTCAGTCTTCTGTGCTCCTTAAAGGGACTGTGAGGAGTTTCTAAATTATGACAAAAAAGTCTCCCTTTTAGATATATGCCTGATGGAAATACACACTTTAAGATGAGTTTTATAGCATCAAAATAGATTAGCTATAAATGCTATTCTTTAGCTTCACAGTCAGGTCGGACAGGGCTGGACTGGCCTGGATACTCAACTTCAGGAGCAAGACAATTAAAACTAGAGCAAATTTATATTATTCAGACACGTCTTAGAGCACCGGGCTGTAAGTAGAGATATATAGCCGGCTACAAAACTACCATACTAAGTTTTCCAAAAATTGCTTGTTGTCAAACATCAAAAACTACCGCTACGTAACTAGAAAGAGATACATTACCTCGTGGCTTTGCATCCTGTAAGTTGTTGAAAAAAGAAGTTGTAAAGCAATGCAGAGTTCTGAGGAAGGTCCTAGCTGCATTCATTAGCATCACAACAAACACACGCTTTGGCTTGGGTCACCTATTGTGGTGCGTTCCAGTTGTAGTCAGAAGTAGGAATTTCTGAGTTCCGAGTAGGAAACTGCAACTGGAACGTCCCCTGGAGTCTGAATTTCCTACTGGGAACTCGGTGAAACCTCACCACCCCCGAGTTGACAATGGAAGATGGATGCCCCCAGTGTGAACAGTTATTTAGCTCCTGTAATAATCCATTTATTTGCACTTCTGACTGGGGTGTATTGCTCTAGATCAGCTGTATACATAGTATTGTTAGACTTATATTTACAAAAATGCTGCCATAGTGATAATCACATTCTTCATGTGATATTTGTGAACAACAATGCAGGGCGTGCTAACAACAGCTAACAATAGCCTGGTAGATCGGCATGTTTTTTTCAGACGACTGGAATGCTGATAAGTCAGAGATGATGTCACTCCCAGTTCCGAGGTTACTGGAACGCAGCATTACGACAGTCGCCGCGCGTGCTCATGGGTAGCAGAGTCTTTATGTTGCTGGTAATAGATTCTCTTCATAGCACCTTTAAATTTGAAACACTTATTTCTGAAATAAAGCAGAGGAGGCACAAAGTAATGTGCATTCCTGTCTGTCCGAGATGGAAGCCCTCACAACGCCCTACCCTCCTGAAAGTAAAGAGCCATAAGAATGTTTGAGAGCAGCCTTTGGGCGCTCATAAAAATTCATTCTTAAAGACAATTCACCTCTCTGGTGTGCATGCATCTGGTCCTCTCTGTGACAAGGTAGTTAAGTGCCCTGAGAAGTCTACAGCGACTTCAAAGATGCCTTAAACTCCTCCTCAATCAAGAGGAAACATTTCCTTCTTTGCCTTTCCAAACGCTCTGTCAAACAGGAACAATAAATCTGGCTGATTTCTACATTCCTCTTTAGATCATATGATACCTGAACATTGTAGTTAAAAGTCAAACTTCTCCCATCTGTGCACAACAAACATACATGTGCGCCGCCTAATCTGGCCTCTCCACAGTGTCATGATTAGATCAGGGCTGGACTTTAGCTGAAAATATGTCAAGAGAGAAAGTACACACAGCTGGATGCATTTATGAGTGCAATTCCCTGCTGTCAAAGGAAGAGCACAGGCTGTGGAAGGCCTAAAAGAAAATGCTGTTGCATTTGAGTGCACAATAGGAATTGTAAAAATGGCTGGACAGACTTCAGCTATGCTTAATAATGCTGCGGTGTAGCCTGTGATGGTGCAAAAGTTTTGGCTGTGTACAAAGACAAGTTTTATTTTCCCTTCGCCTTCATGCTGAGGGGAGTGCGAAGCTGCTGGTTGTGTGCCAGCTCTGCCTCCTGTGGTTTCACGCATAACAACCTTGCATGTGCACAGCTCTGAGTAAAGCATTGATTTAAGAGGGTACTTCTTCTTTCCACAGCTTTAGCAAAACAAGCCCCTATGTTTGGATAGACCCGGTAAGCAGCTCACTGACCTGAGCAATGGGTCAGATTAAGTTGGAACCCCCTCCACACACACACACACACACACACACACACACACACACACACACACCACCCTGCCGGCCCAGTGCAGAGTGAGGAAAGGGAAAGTGCTCTTCAGGGCAGGGATCCTGCCAGCCAGGTCAGGGGAGTCGCTCTGGAAAACAGGAAACTGACACGAGAGACGAATGATCGGCTCAGCCGACTGAGAGCGGTTAGACATTCAGCTACAATCGATCCTAATCATTTATAACTCCAGAAAAAAACTCTAAATAAGGAATATCCATTCAGTGTCTAGGGAAGAAAGGCCAATCACAGAGCTGACATGTAGAGACAGAGAACTCGGTCAATTTGGAGTCACCATTCTAAGCATGGTTTAGGTCTGTGTGAGGAAACTGTAGTACTCAGAGAAAACCAATGCACGCACAGAAGAGCTCCGACTGACTCAGGGACTCCAATCAGCATTCAACTTATCCTGCAATCAATCAATCAATCTTTATTTGAACAGCGCCAATTCATAACAAGTGTTATCTCAAGACACTTTACAATAGAGCATAAAGCTCTTCATGTTATGGATACACATATATGCATAGATACAAATATACATATAAAAATACATATGTACCATAAAATACCAAATAAAGCTGAGTTCCAATTAATCACCGGTTTCCAAATAAACACCGAGTGTAGCAGTACATTTTGACAAATAGACGCCCATTCCAAATAAACGCTCGGTGTAATTTATTCGGCGCAGCCTACGAGCTACGGACAAAGTAACAGAACACACATGTGAACACTGAGCTCACAGCTGACAGAAAAGAAACATGATCAGACTGAACCTTAACAGTCCACATTGTTTATTTGTCTATCTGGACGTCCTGTCAGCTTCTTCTCCCTCTATATGTCAAAAAATGCAGGTTGGTGTACGGCGCTCTGCTTCACGTCAATGCAGTTACACTCAACGTCCACAGAGGGCACTAGAGTGCAAAACGCCGGAATCTTACAGACTAGGTCTTCACAAATCCGAAGAAGACGTTGCCGCTGCTGCTGCAGGTTATTTGCCCTTAATGTCAGGAGGTTGGACACGTCAGTTATCTCCATGGCCCCGGTGCAGCAACAAAACAGAAGTAAGACCTTAACTTAACTATTTACCACTGGTAAGGTAGTTCTTTACCAGTTTTAAGAGTGTTTAGAGAGAGCTGAGTTGAAAGAAGAAGACAAAAGTATAACTACAGAACTGTAATCTTGCTGTAAGGGTGATATTCAAACTGGTGTAAATAAATAATTTGATTACATTTACCACATTTTTTCGTTTTTTGCCAAGCAAGATTTTTGTGGTAAAGGAACTAAACGCCTGTTCCAAATAGTCACCTGGTCCCAAATAAACGCCCCGCCATTATTTGGTATTTTACGGTACATACATATCCATCCAACACCAACATGAATCCATATGGCCAATCATGAATCCCTCCATCATGGCTCAAGAAAAAACCTTCTGTTAAGCAGCAGGAAATCTTGAATGTGGATCCCAGTCTCATGATGAACAGCAAATCCACACCATGCTGTGTTGGTGTGAGGGTGAAGGAAGGGAGGTAAGAGGAGACAAGTGGACTAAAGTAAGAGCTAAAGTTAGAGACAGATCCATGAACCATAGACCTGTCGTCTGATTTATTAGAGGTTAGCTTCTATAGATGCTGTATGATTATAGTGAGTTTTTATAGAAGTATAATCAATAATAATTAAGAAAAAAGTGATTAAACTATAATTTACATTAACGTTAAATAATACAAAGGATTGCAAATTAATAAGCAGTTTATTTTCAGCTTGCAATCCCTCCTGCATAAACATCAGACTGAGGTCAAAAGTCTTAAAGATGGACTAACAGACAGAACTGGCTCGAGGTTCCTCTCTCATGAACGTGCACTCTTCAGTTGGACAGCACTGGATGAGGAGCCATTCTCCACAGACTTTGCTCTGGGCATCGACCCAACAGCACGGTTATTTAACGCAACAAAGCAGCTGTGTTACTGTGCCCTCAGAAAATCAGTGCAGGGTCCACAGGTAGAAGGTCCATGGTCACCTGAGGGCTAATCGTGAGGGGTGTCCCAAACTGTCATTGGCCATTTGCCTTTTTAAACCGTACTTCTATTTAATTCAGATGTTTGTCCAGTGCTACTTCGGGCATTGTGTGGCTGTCCTTACCTTTCAGCTTGTTTTCTTTCATCAGCACTTTGTAAATCAAACTCCTGCAGACTGATGTACGTTAAATAAAAGCATTTGCAATGACCCAATGAGCAACGTTTGGTGCCACAACATGACCTGTAAATGTTTTTGTTTGTTCTACTTTGGGAAATCTTTGCTTGCAAAGCCTTTATTTTGCCTCAACTCAGGTAATATGGATAGAGTTTGATGAAGTTTTTCCACAAAATACTTAGTTGCATGAACTAAAAACACCTGATCCACTCGTATGTATAAGTCCCCTGACTCTATGGTCCACTCTGATAGACTGACCAATCTGTTCTGAGCTGAAACTGCTGATGAAGCAGTCGTGTCGCAAAACTAGCCGGTGTATGGCAGGAAGCCAATGGTGCTGTTTCCAGGTAGAGTGTACAGTGGCTGAGAAGGGTCAAACACGCTGCATAGAGTCAAACGCAAACACAAATTAAATGCTTTGCAAGAAGAAGTGGTGCAAATTAATAAAACGCAATGCAGGAATAAAAGCAATGTATAAATCAGCTTTTCATGCTTGCCAAAAACTGATTCACGCCTCTGGTGTTGTACATAAATGGAAATTTAGCACAAAAATAACTGATTTTTACATTGATAAAAGTCATTCAGGGGCTAAATATCCATTTATGTACAATACCAGAGCCATAAATCAGTTTTTGGCAAGCAGAAAAAGCTGATTTTTACATTATAATGTCCCTTTACTCACATTTCAAACCATACAAAGCACTGTTTGGGGCTTTCTCCTCGCCTCCGTGTGTTTCTGAGGCTGACAGCGCCCCCTTCAGGGTTTGCAAACTTCCCACGAAGCGAGTCGTCATGCAGCTGTCGCTTTCAGATTTTTCATCATTTTGTGCTTGATGTGGTTTCCCTAATCGCAGAGCGTTTGGTGAGGATGCATTTGCTCTTGTTCTTTCATGGCGTTCATCTTTTTGTACCTCGTTTACAGTTTTTTGTGAGTTCGTTTATTTGCATCTCTTCCCTGAATGCAGCGCGTTTGGTGAGGATGCTTTTGCTTTTATTCCTGCACCTTGTTTTATTCATTTGCACCGCATTCTTCTTGCAGCGTGTGTAATTTTTTAATTTGTGTTTGCGTTTGACTCTATGCAGCACGTTTAACCCTTTTCGGCCACCGTAAAGAGTGATTTTGGACATGCAGCTTTTGAGTGCTGAGAAAATTAAACTAACAAGGTACCTTTTTCATCAGTTACCTAAAAAAAGTTGTGGTTGATGGACAGAAGAACTTAAAGGGACTGTGAGGAGTTTCTAAGTAATTACAAAAAAGTCTCACTTTTAGAAATATGCCTGATGGAAATGCACACTTTAAAGGAGACATATCATGCTTGTTTCTCCTTTTCACTATGCCAGACTAGGATGCCTGTAAAGCATTTCTGTCCTCAGTACAAGTCATTTAGTTCCTTCATTGCCCCACAATAGCGTTCTCAAAATCCTCATTTTAGGCCATTATCAAGCTCTCGTTGAAGCGCTCGGTTTCCAGGCTGACCTCAAGTAACCTCACAACATCACAGCCCTTTGTCCTCTGATTGGTCAGTTCTATCGGGGGTTGAGCCAGCCTGTCCTTCTTCTTCTACTGTATTTTCTGGCAGGCTCAAAGCAGCGACCGCGTATTGAGTCCCCCTATATACCCCTATATACCATATACCCCTGCTGGTGGATGTGTTCCTGTGACGGTTTTGTGGCTAACAGACATCACAGAGGAGGAAGTGTTTTATCAGATTACTCCAATAAAAAGAAAGGCACCTTGTGATGTCACAACGATTTAAATCTTGCGGACATCTCGCAATGACCTATTTTCAGAGGCATCAAATCTCGTTCTAGGATATCAGAAAAAATACAATATCTCATTTTTTGAAAATTAAGGGGGTGTAAGGTCTTGTTTTCAAATTTATTATATTATATGTAAGTATTAAATCATGCATCAGCATTATATGTCTCCTTTAAAATGAGTTTTATAGCATCTAAATAGGTTATCTATAAATGCTATTCCTTAGCTTCGTGGTTGGGTCGGACAGGGCTGGACTGGCCTGGATACTCAACTTCAGGAACAAGACAATTAAAACTAGAGCAAATTTATATTATTCAGACACGTCTTAGAGCATCGGGCTGTAAGTAGAGATATATAGCCGGCTACAAAACTACGATACAAAGTTTTCCAAAAATTGCTTGTTGTCACACATCAAAAACTACCACTACGTAACTAGAAAGAGATACATTACCTCGTGGCTTTGCATCCTGTAAGTTGTTGAAAAAAGAAGTTGTAAATCAATGCAGAGTTCTGAGGAAGGTCTGAGCTGCATTCATTAGCATCACAACAAACACACGCTTTGGCTTGGGTCTTTTGGTGCATTCCAGTTGTAGTCAGAAGTAGGAATTTCTGAGTTCCGAGTAGGAAACTGCAACTGGAACGTCCCCTGAAGTCTGAATTTCCTACTGGGAACTCAGTGAAACCTCGCCACCCCCGAGTTGACAATGGAAGATGGATGCCCCCAGTGTGAGCAGTTATTTAGCTCCTGTAATAATCCATTTATTTGCACTTCTGACTGGGGTGTGTCGCTCTAGATCAGCTGTATACATAGTATTGTTAGACTTATATTTACAAAAATGCTGCCATAGTGATAATCACATTCTTCATGTGATATTTGTGAACAAACACGCAGGGCGTGCTAACAACAGCTAACAATAGCCTGGTAGATCTGCATGTTTATTTCCGACTTCAACTGGAACGCCGATAAGTCAGAGATGATGTCACTCCCAGTTCCGAGGTTACATGAATGCAGCATTACGACAGTCGCCATGCATGCTCATGGGTAGCAGAGTCTTTATGTTGGCAGTCCCTTTAATAAATATAAAACTAACATCCCATAATACGTTTCTGCCATAATTGGGCTAACACATATAAAGCCTGTATGCACACCCTGTTCTACACCCCTCTGTAGTGGAGGGGTGGACATGCAAACATAAATAAGTCAATTCTCCTGAGTGGGTCTGCACTGGGAAAAGGATGAGGATCCGGTCGTGTTTTATAATCAAGCTAAAATGTCAGTTGACACAGCAGTGCATGTAAAAGTGGTGACTAATTTGAGCTTGTTCAGAACACTTACACAGGTAAATCTCTTACTTCTCAGTCTGGTATGAACCATGGATAATAACCTTTAACAGAGCTCTTACAGCAAACCACGCAAATAAATGTACAATTTTTAAACACATTAACTTTGTCTGTGTTTTTCTGGAAAATCAATCAGTAAACGTTGTGACAAGGCAAAATCTTTTTTTCACTAGGTGACTGTTCACAATCAGATGGTTATTTATTTCTCTGGGTAAGAGACTTGTGCGTGGTGTGAGTGTGTGTCTGTGTGTGTTTTGGGGAAGGGGCGGTGGAGGTCTGCTTGTGGCCAAAGGCAAAGATAAGCAATTGGGGAGTGGAGATGGTGGGAGAGACACAATAGGCTGAGCCAGGCAATCAGTGAGCGATCTGTGCTGGTGTTTAGTGTGCTGTAAGATCTGCTAAACTAGCCCTAATTTCCCCTGTTGTAGGAGGTGTGTGAGTGGAGGTGGAAAGGGGCAGGAGGAGGGAAGGCCTTTGGTCTGTCAGAGTGGAGTTAATCTGAACCTGGGGCAGCACGTTCACTTCTGATGGAGGCCAGAGATAGGCGGGAGGCGGAGGAGGGGAGGGCTGGGAGGATGAAAGATCACCCACACCTGCGAGGGGCTGCCCAAAGTTACAACTCACTCAAAGAGGCCTTTCTATTTCTGCTCCATTTGTCAAGGATGATGGGGGCAATAGCGGCGTGAGCTTCACTCCGTTTCTGTTTTCACTGGTGGCTCATCGCATTCATTCACTGCCACAGGATAAAGATGGTACTGATTTGAGCTTTCACCACTAAATCTTTTCCAAATGCAAATAAATGGCATATTTTCAGGGTGAGAACAAAATCTTTGTTGGGACATGTGTCTGTTTGTGAAGCAGCTGGAAATCATCACGTGTTGAGTTCTGTACACTCTTCTGTTTATCTTTTTAAAGGTAAATTCACAACAACATGTTATACACAAGTCATTTTCATTTTAACGCTGCATGACCCTTTTTCTTAGGCCCCATCCACACGAAGACAAACCGAGGTCTAAATAAGTTTTTTGCAGAATCTGCGTATCGTTCATACGAAGACGGCATTTTGGGGGTCTGTTAACAATCATTTTTGAAACCAGGTTTCAGAGTGGGGAGATTTTGAAATGCCGTATACACAGCTCTGTGATTACTGGCCTCCGCAAGTTTTCAGATACGCTTACGTCATAGTTTCATATCTTCATTGACACGCATGCTACACACACAGCAACGACAACAACAATGGCGTACGGTGTAGCATATGTGCTGATGAAGCTAGTGACCCTACTATCCCTGTTGCAGCAAAATTTTCTTCTTCTCAATCACCACCAAGTTAAACAAACAATTATCGAGGACACATTATGCCACTTTATGATCACTTTATCACAATCTCTGTTTACAACTTTTGCAGCAAGTGCACAGGCCCACTGTTTTTTTGTCTGTTTCAGCTTGTTTCCGTCATGTTGTTACAGCGCCCCTAGAGGTCTGGCATGTGTTTTACAGCGTTTACATGCATATCGAGTGCATTCATATAGACTCACACATTTTCTGAGACGCCTTTGTCTTTATGACGATCGTTTTGGAAACTGTTAAGCGTTTTGTCTCTGTGTGGATGGGGCCATAGTTTCTGCTTTTTTCTAACTCCATGGGCTCACCAACACCCTGTGAGGTAACCCCACTTTGTTAACTTAAGTCTTGTGCCCAGCAGCAGATGAAGGTCAAATATATCCTTACAGCAGTGACTTCTCTGTGATCTTTTATTTGTGGATTGACAATTATAAATCCAGTTATTTATTTTTGTGAGAAATGGAGCAGTGATGTTAAAAGACCCATTTTGACCCTTGGAGTTACAGTCTCTGTTCATCTATTGATCAAATGCACCTAAAGTCATTTTAGATGGTTTCCTTGAGGGGGTGTCCAATCAGGGTCAGCCAAAGTTCAACATGAGACAAGATGGTTACCTGTCAGTCCACCCCAAAAAATGATAAAAGGAGCTATTTGTAATTTTATGAGGCTCTTTGCTGTATTTGAGACAACATTTGTCCCTGAAGGCAGTATCAATCACTAAAGAGATCAAAATTGCAAGTTGCATATCAATCAATCAATCTTTATTTGTATAGCGCCAATTCATAACAAGTGTTTTCACAAGACTCTTTACAATAGAGCATAAAACTGTTCATTTTATGGACACACATATATGCATAGATACATATATACATATAAAATACACATATACATATATATACAAATATATACATTCAACACCAACATGATTCCATATAGCCAATCATGAATCCCTCCATCATGGCTCAAGAAAAAACCTTCTGTTCACTCGTGGGCTGCAAAAACTCTGACATGTTAACTAGTCAACCATGAATAAGGTCAATAGTTAACCAGTGCAAACAATTGCATGATAAGCACACTAGTGAAGACCAATATGCTAACTAGTTAACTAGGTAACCTGTTCAGGCCTTGTGTTGACCTCACTAGTAAACTTGATGGACCTGACGTGTTTACTAGTGAACTAGTTAAAGTAAGATATCTACTGTTTTACTAGTGAACCAATTTGCAGCTGCACTCGTCACTTAGTAGGGCTTTAAGTGTATTCTGGTTTACCAGTTTAAGGAAAAAGAAACATTAGGTAACAAGTTAGAGAAAGAAGAAATAATGATAAAGTTGGAGGACAGCGCACTGAGGCTTCCTATTGGCTCCCCAGTCCAACATGAAACATGACAACCCTTTAATAGTCAGATTTTATTACCCCACCTGCTTCATTTGCACAAGTTCACTGGTGAACATGTTTCCTCAGGAAATGCAGCACGTTAACTTGAGTGTGCATCTAAGTTTGTACATGTTTACATGTGAAGTGAACAGTGCTTCTAGTTAAGTAGAATCTATTATGAATTTACATGTCTACTAGTGTCCACTGCTTTTGGCATTTCTGACTTTTACATGTAGATGTTTGAACATTTTCTAAATCTAGTAAACCACTTGCCTTTAATTATTGAACTCGTATTGAACTCGTAAACACTTTAAGCCCCACAAGTTGACGAGTGCAGCTGCAAATAGGTTCGCTAGTCAGGTAGTAGATGTCTTTCCAGAGAACATGTTAGGCCCATATAGTTCACTAGTAAAGTGAATAAAAGCTTGAATGTGAGTGAGTGAGACACTGATGGCCTGGGATGTCCTGAAAAATGTCTTTGCCTTGTCTCTGCTTAACAGGATTGAGGTTCTAAATACATTATTACAACAAAAATCCAGGTGGACTGAAAACAGAGAAGAGTGGCCTGGAGCTGCAAAACAAAGATCTGTCAATTACTGAAAGTCTGTGATAATGTTTGTGGTGAGAAATAAGAAACTTCAGCGTCATTAACCTGCACCTCCTCTCCTCTGTGTCCTCCTCTCACTCTGGGAATGAGCCGTGTCATCATGAGGCATTTCTTTAAAACACCAACACTTAAATATCGAGCAGTTAGCCTTTCCTTTAAAAATATGATCTGAATACATATAAAAAGAAAATAAATAAATCAACATTTACTTTTTCTTCCCTTCTGAAATGGTCTTTTGTAGATTTAATCAGTTTTTATTTCAAGGAGTGTTTACATCAGACACTTCCATGCAGGGTGGAGGATAGATTCTGCTTTAGTAGAGGATTAAGAGTAGGTCTGTGCCAAAAATCAATACAGACTTACATCTTCAACTTCCCCTTTATATAGAATAGAATAGAATAGAATAGAATAGAATAGAATAAACCTTTATTCGTCCCACATGGGGAAATTTACAGTGTTACAGCAGCAAAGTGGACAGCATTAATAGAATAAAAAATAGATTTAAGTATAAAAAATAGCAGCATGTACATTACCGTACCTATATAAGACATAAAATATATTAAAAAAATATACAAAGGGCTTGGAAACAAAACTAAAAGCAAATCCTATAAAGATTATATACACATTTACTCAATAACTGCACGTGGGATAAGTGATTGTACATGGGTGAACTTCCACACTGTAATTGCACATTGTTAGAGGATTGCACATTAATTGCACATTAATTACACATAGTAGTTGGACATTGTAGATAACTGCACAGTGATATGATCAGTACATATGTACTGATACAGATTTAACAGGGGCCCAAATGCTGTAACAGCAGCTGTAAAGGTCTCCTCTGGTTTACATGTTAAAGCTCTATGATGAAGCACAAATACAAATCTTTAAGAAATTTAACATGTGAGGGTGTGACCCACTAGGATCCATAATAATGAGTGCTACATTGCATGTGCAAATTTAAAAAATGCATGTGCTATTAGTGAGTGTGTTGATGTACTATGGCTGCAGGTGTAATTGATAACAGGTGAAGAAGTGCTGTGGACGCCTCCTTTAAAGGAGGATTTTGTGTGCTACCTGCTGTCCCCATGGAGAGTTTGTGAGAGCAGTAAATGAACAACAGAGTCTGAAGCCATCGAGTTGGAGGCAAATAAAAGATTTGGAGTAACCTTTTTTTATCTGTCGTTTTAAAGGACAAGGTCGTCACTTTTCCCTCATGTCTTATTTGTATCCATCATTTTAAATTTTCCTCTTCTGACTCCAGTCGAACATAATCTAAATGGCAGCATTCACATGATGTGGAGAGCAGTCTTACAGTCACACACAGACTGAGCCTTACTCCTGCCTTTTACACACCGACAGCATCACACTCTCCACACACCGACAGCTCTGACAAACAATGATTCTGGCTATTAAGGTATTTTTACACAGGTTAAAAGACCTCCCCCAAAGCAGAGAGGGCTTACTTTACACGTGTGTCTGCATGAGTGTGATGGCACACTGGATCATCCCTCTTTTTTCCAGTCCTTCATGATTTATTTTTATTTATTTTATTTTATGTGCACCATAAATTAGAAAGTCACATTGGCATAGAAGAAAAAAATGCAAGAAAGTGCTGAAGAGGTGAACCCCCCCAAAGTGGGCTTATCCAAGATACCTCCCCAAATATAATTAATAATAAAAATATAAGAAGTTAAGAAATAAAATGTAACAAAATGAAATAAACTCAAAATAACTCAACAACAAACAAACAACAAGCAAATTAATTATGAATGAGAACAAAAAGAAGCTTTAGGATCTTGATGTATTATACATGACTGTAGTCTGAACTTCAAATTGGTCAGAGATGTTTTTGTTAAATGATAATATGAATTCCAAATTAATGAACCTCTGTAAGTAAAAGAAAACTGACATTGTGCGAATGAATCTGAGAGTTGATTGTGAAAAAATACATTAAAAAGATTTTGGGAGCAAATGTGGTAGATGAATATATTATAAATAAATAAACAAGATTGAAGAGTATTAATATTGTAAATGGACAATAAGTTCAGCTTTTTGAATAGAGGGGCATATGGAGATAAATAACTAGAGGAGGTGGCTAGCCTAACAAATTTCTTTTGATTAATGAATATTTTCTGCAGATTTGTAGGGTATGTACATGTAGATGTGGATATATTAAACTGTAATACAATGTAAATGACAGACCACAATGACTGCAGCCCTCTGAGTGTGACACTGTGCTTTTTTTGCACCTGCCTTTCAAACAAATTTAGATGCAAAAACACTGAGAATCAGTTCTGGGGTTGATAAATCACATTGCAGGTGTTGAATGATCACATTTGCATCTCCTCCCAGTATTCTGCACATTCTGATCATCTGCATGTTTTCTGCATAACACGCCAAACAGACTGCACGAGACGCAATCCTCGGTGCAGATCAGCTTTGCACACTATCAAGTTTGCATGTGTTTTTATACTCTTTATACCCTTAGTAGATCGGGCCCTGAGTGCCATTAGATGTAAAATCCTAAAATTCTTTTCATTGCCGTTTTTGATTTTTAAAAAAAGAACAAAACTTTTCAGGAAGTCTCTCAAAGACGTAGTCAGTGTCTACTATTATATTCATCATGAATGTATCAAATGGTGTGTCAGCGGTTTAGTCCGCCACATGCTCCTACTGCTGTGTCAGTGGCCTGTAAATTTGTATGACAGAGAAAGGATGTTGAAAAATGCTGATGGACAACAGAAACCTGAACTGTCAGTTAGAGTGAGAGTGAATGTGTAGACGTGACCTGTGGTGTTAAAACACTTTGAGTCGGAAAACTAGAAAAGCACTTGATAAAATCAGGTCCATTTATCTTATGGCAAATAGCCTAGAGCTTATATAGTGCTTTTATGTCAGTTGTCCAGTTTTTCTGTTAATTGTAGGGGTGTGTTTAGAACAAAATTACCAAAATGTTACTTAATGCCATAGATGAGTGACGGTACGATCTTAATTCTTTAAAAGGGGAATCCCATCCCTTTATTTCAATAAAAAAAAATTTCATGTTTTAAAATATCAATAAGAATCAATAATACTGCACAAAACACACAGAATCTAATCAGTTGTATTCATACTGAAACGGTCCCTGTAAGCTTGCGCAGCAGCTGGATCAGTCTGATTCACTGTCTGTAATCAGGCAGATCCATCTTGCAAAGCTCCAGTTAACAATGATTGTGAGCGGACCAAAGTGGTCCAGCTCAATCAGAGTCCTCAGGAGCAGGCAGAGGCGGGAGCTAACAGCAGGAAGTGGCTGCTATACAAGGATTAGCAAAGATGCTAATAGCTTCAATGGCTGTTTTTATCAGATTTTGTCTGCATTTCTTTGTTATATGAAAATAAATACCAACACTATAAACTTCTCTATAGTAAAACATATTTTCACCCTTCTTTGGACGAGAGTTAGTTTCACAAAGTGGCTCGTGTTCTGTAGTGTAGTGCCCACTTAAAAAAACGTTTATTGAAGGAACCATCATCCGATCACCTGCTGGATACGCTTCTGAAAGGTTCAGCCCTTCCCAAACGCTTTGTATAAGCTCGAGTAATGCATTACAAAAGTAATGTGATTTCTGTAATGCATTCCTTTTTACTGTAATGTAGTTATGTAAGGCATTACAAAAAAAAAAGTAATATTTTACTTGGTACCAATGTCAATAATGCAAGTTACAATGCATTTTTAATTTAACCCAAAATGAAGAGGTGTTTTTGTGTTGTTTAAATACAAATTCTTGTTTGAATACAAATTCTTTGGCCCTTCGTCTGCTGTTTTGGATTGATTTATTTGGAAAATATTTTTATTAAACTTAAGACAAAGATTTGGGAATTTACCACCCGGTGGTTAGACATATAATGCAACCTAAAGGGAATAAAATTATCCCAAATATCTGTCTACTGTAGTGAACACCATGCATGAAATTGTTATAGTAATGCGATAATAGTGTCATGCCTTACATTTCAAATACAGTAATATTATAATGTAACTAATTACTTTGGGATGACAGTAACAGGTAATGAATTATGCATTACATTTGAAGTAACTTGCCCAACACTGCTCTTTACAGATATCTGGTGTGCCAGGTTATGGTTCCTGCAACATCTATAAGTGTCACCGACAGAGATTTAAACAATACATGTTACAGTGAGGGAGAATTAAGAGACTGAGTGTCCACTGTTAGCTATTGGCCAGAAGCTGCACTAATATTACAAACAAATGACCTAAATTTATCTAAAATATCAGAATACTGATGGTGGTGTATTATTATTTTTACACCAGTTTCCATCAGCATTGTCCAACATCTCTTTGCAGTCTCATTTACATGCTGTTGGAGCAGTTTGGGGTCAAGTGTCTTGCCCTGGGACACATTAACATGTGACAGCTATGGCTGGACTGGACTGGACCGGCCACTGATGCCTGTGGTCTCTACATTTGGATAACTATCATATCATGAAGCTGTTGGAAATACCCAGCCCTAAGTAAGCACCAGGTACTTAAAGGTGTAGTCAGCAATCTTCTAATCTTCTAATCTAATGCACTATTTGTCAAATTCACTGTATTTCTCCTCTCCATCCACAAGATGTCCCCACTGACAGCATGTTGAAAAAAAAGTGTGGTTTCAATACACAGCCTTGGCTCTGAATTTCAGCAGGTAAATACTGTGGCTCGGGCCGAGTTACCAAATCAGGGTACACCCCCCCCCCACATCCAGGGGGCCATCATACTCATGCGCAGATCAGACAGAGGGGGGAGGGGGAGTCGTAGGTTGCGTAGCGAGCGCAGTTAGCGTAAGAGAGAGATACAATAGGTGCAGTAGCAATGGCTGAAAAACAGCCCAAAAGAAAAAGGTCAGAGGAGTGAAAAGCGAAAAAGAAGGGCTATGACCATGAAAGAGTGAAGACCCGGGTCAACATTGGTGTTGCTTTCCGACGGTGGAGGGAACTCCGCCAATTGAAAGACCTGAAAGCAGACGTGGATGTTGCCGTCTGTCTGCTGGATAGGTTAGCAACATTAGCTTTGTGGTGCTTCACATAACAGTAACAGTAACATTCATCTTATTGTCTAATCTGCCAAAATGTACTGTTGTTGTGATGTTATCAATAATGGCAGTCGAGTTGTCTGACGAATCGGGGTTACCTTAGCTACGTTGGTCAGCTACGCAGTTTCTACGGCTGTTTCCATGACAATGCACATCCATCAACTTGCAGGGGTGGAGCCAGGGGTGAGGTATGAAGGGAGAGGCGGGCCTAAATTTGTTTATAAACAACCTCTCCACTCGTTTTCTCCAACATCGCTGACTACACCTTTAAAAGTTGAAAACAAGCCAAATCGTTGATGCTTTATAGGTCAGTCATAATGTAGGGTGATTGTTTGCACAGGCAGGTTCCAAATAAATGTGGGGGAGCATCAATCCTCTTCCTCTGTCTGCTTCATCTGGCCTTTTTGCTCCTTGCCAGGGAAATGCTCTCCCGTCAGCTGGCAGCAAAGACTGTGCCGGGAGCACAGCACATCTGGATCCAAGACTGAGGGAGGTTAAGTGTGTGTACAAGTGTGTATGTGCGTGCATGTGTCGGGCAGATGGGCAGCAGCATGTATGGGCATATCCTCTGAAATATGAAGAAAATGCCCTTTTCGTCCCAACATGACGGGGTAGATTCCCAGGCAGAGGTAGCTGCTCATAAACAAAAACATATGTTGGAGAAAGAATCATAAAGATTTTGTTTCCGTCGCTCCAGACTCCCACTGACATTTAAGTATCAACTTCTGTCAGTAACGAGTGTTGTACTTTCAAGGAGAGTAAGTGTCCCTCCTCCACAAATCAAGGCGAGCTCCCGGTCGGGAACACAATTGATTGCGTCAAAGATCCTGATGCAATCACTCCATTTATTTTAGACCACCAGGCTCATTTGTGGAATATTTTTGTGGAGTGTGGTTTAGAGCTTCGGCTCGTTTTGCTTGTGACTCAATCTCCATGTGCCTGTTTTAGCCCAAATTTTAAGAGTTATTTGGATGTGTGCACTCTATGTCTGATGGGAGTTCTTAATTCAGATAGAGGAGAGACTCAGTTCATGAAGAGGAAGGCCCATAGCAGAACAATCGTGTTTGATGAGGCTGATGCTCGTGGCTTGGGGCTGGTCTTGAAGATGCAAAAAAAAGTAGGACAGAATTCCTGGCAAAGCTAACAGGTCAGAGACTATCCACGCCACAGCTCATAGATCCGATTTCACGCTCAGGGCCAATTAAGATTGCTTTAAAGAATGTCAAAAGCATCTGAGCGGGACCAAAGGTGAGGAATCTGTCTCACCCTTGTAATGCTACAACCCTTAAAGGACGAGTGATCATCGCTCTGCAGTTTAGCAGCATGTGGCCAACAGCAGTTACAACAAGAGGCTCTTATAATACAGACATAATTGGGACATTTTTCCAGTTTCTTACACCCACAAACTATACTATGGCTACAAACTGGCTGAGGTGGCAGACTTAGCGGGAACAACATACAAATGGCCAAACTCCAAAATGAATCACCTGTGAGCGTGAGCCCGGGCAGCTTTTTCAAGAGGGCACCATTTGATAGTGATTGTGAGCAGGAAATGGTGATGCTGGGTTTGAGAAAGTGTTGCTGGGATATTTTGCCACATGGAGGGCAGACCAATTGTGTGTGCAGAGCTGTCTCTGCAGGGATTAGTGGTGCCATTAAGTGGAGATGAGTAAAGGTTGATCCCTCATTAAACCACTGGCAGCACTGCCCTTTATTATAGCTCTGCTCTGCTCTGTATACTCTACCATCAGCGCTCACGGTGCCAGCCAAAGGTATCTCTGATGATCTGAAGAAGTTTTATTTCAGGTTATAATGGGGCTTTTATTGTTCACTGCATACACCCCACCCCCTCCTGAATGCACAAATAGGAGGGGAAAACTTAACATAACATACAATGAGATTTCTCAACACCTCAGACAAATTATTTAGCCATGTTGTTCCAGAAAGATTGACCCCATTAGGATTCTTAACAAGCAAAGAATGATCATGAGGCCAAAGGACAGCTGACCTGTCCCTCCACAATCCCAACAATTTATCTTAGTTCAAAGTGGACACATGCAAAACCAATACAGAAAGCTCTGTTGTGAGGTATCATGTTCACAGGCAGGCGTGAAACATCATTAAAGATTATCTTTAAAGAGGCTATGAGGAGTTTAAAATGCTATAAATGCTATTCCTTAGCTTGATGGTCGGGTCGGACAGGGCTGGACTGGCCTGGATACTCAACTTCAGGAACAAGACAATTAAAACTAGAGCAAATTTATATTATTCAGACATGTCTTAGAGCACCGGGCTGTAAGTAGCCATATATAGCCGGCCAAAACTATTATACTAAGTTTTCCAAAAATTGCTTGTTGTCACACATCAAAAACTACCGCTACGTAACTAGAAAGAGATACATTACCTCGTGGCTTTGCATCCTGTAAGTTGTTGAAAAAAGAAGTTGTAAAGCAATGCAGAGTTCTGAGGAAGGTCTGAGCTGCATTCATTAGCATCACAACAAACACACGCTTTGGCTTGGGTCATGTCTTTACGACAGTCGCTGCGCGTGCTCATGGGTAGCAGAGTCTTTATGTCGCCGGAAATAGATTCTCCTCATAGCTCTAGTTTTAATTGTCTTGTTCCCAAAGTTGAGTATCCAGGCCAGTCCAGCTCTGTCCGACCCGACCGCGAAGCTAAGGAATAGCATTTATAGATAACCTATTTAGATGCTATAAAACTCATCTTAAAGTGTGTATTTCCATCAGGCATATATCTAAAAGGAAGACTTTTTTGGAATTATTTAGAAACTCCTCGCAGCATCTTTAAAGACTGTTTTTGACACCATGAAACTTAACACCTTCTGTCTCAGCTGATGCCAGAGCAGAGGCATGAAAACATAATAAATTAGATGAATATGTACATTTGGAATCATGAAAACTTGCATTAAAAATGAACTCAGCCTTGTTCTCGTGGCTCTTTCATCGATTACACAGGAATCCGTCCGGCGCTATTTTTTCCTACTTGTGTCAGACAGGCGAATCAAAAGGGATCCATAAATACTCCTGTGATCTAAACTGCTTTTGAAATGAGGAGACAGAGGTGTGTTCAAACACTACCCAGAATGCCTTGCCTGTGGCTGTGGCTGCGGGGCAGAGATGTTTCCTCTGCTGAGGGGGGGCGAGTCGTAATGACAAGCTTAACTCGTCTTTGTGATCACGCCCTCTCTGCAAACTTTGTCAGTCCCTGAAGGCATCACTCCACTTAGCTGCCCATAAAGTCAGAAACTAATCTGATGTAACTTAACTGAGATTTATTCAAGACAGATACAGACTAATAGATTTCTTCTGTTTATTTCTTACTATGAACTTTTCTTCCATGACTCCTTGTAAGATATAAAAGTCTCTCGTTCCACGTCTGACACGCTTCGGTCCACTTGTTTCAGCTGTCCAGCTCCCCTCAGGCTCTGCAGCTGAGGTGAGGCCTCGGTAATACAATCACACTCACATGGATTTAGGAAATTAGAGTTTCACTTAAAGCCTAAGCATTAGCAGGTGTTAAATACCTTGACTCTGAGTGTTAAAGCTTAAAAATTACACCCTCTGGTTGCAGGGCACAGTATTTATGGTTGGAAATGGTAATAATATTTTGGTTTTTAATACAGAGCAGCTCACTCGGATAATTTCTTGCACCTTTGGTCCGATAATCAATTTAAGATTTAAATTTCACCGACACATTGTATGAAAATACAAACTGTTTAATGCAATCTCCCACAGCCACAGCCCCAACACGCAGAATCAGAACTGAGATCTTCCACCTTTGTCAATCAGTCATATCTGCAGCATGGAATATGAGTCTAATTTCAAGGTAATTGAGATGATCTCTTTCCTATTTATTTTTTCAATTTACTCTCCTTTTTAGTTGTATCTTTTACCAACATCACTCTTGAAATGCTTAAATCAGATTTGTACCCATTGAATAAGGTGTAATGTAAACTTGATTGCATCTCTCTACGGTTTGGCTTTCGTCTCACTTCAGCGAGGACAGTAACGACGTTTGAGACAACAGAATCACGCTGACATTAAATGAAGTTTTCACTTTTACCACCGCCTGCCTGACGTTTACACTTTTCTGTAGAGGTGGAATGCAGATTCTAAAGATTACTGCCATCTCCCAGCCCCTTGATTTTTAGTGTATGACTCTTACCTGGTGAGCCATTATTGTTTGAAGATAATAACAGCAATAATGGAGATCTCTATCCAGGCCCACATATCTGATGGAGGGCTTTAAGATCAAACAGTGAGTCACACGTCTCACATTCTTCACAGTTTGTCTTTTGATGCTGTGGACCACCTCTCTTCAAACATGTTGTCTTCTTGCACCATGCAGATGCATCCACTGCTGCTGATAATCTGTTTGGCAAACTGCTTTCAGAGCAGAAGTCATATTCATGTATGCACAAACCTGCAGAAGAAAACTACTGCCCACTCAAAGATCTAACTGCTACTTGTTCATTTGAAAATTTTCACTAAATAATTCCAATCCGAAAACAAAAAAAGCTAAATAAAATAAAATAAAATAAGTAAAACTTTGTCAAAAGACAGTTAAGATGACTGTTGTGTCTTATTTTACCCAATGTTTTGAGTAAATCATGTCATAAGAAGTACAATATGCTAAATCAACTGGGTAAGACAACCCCATTATTAAAAAAGTAAAATAAAAGTTACTCTATTGATTGCAACATATTCTAACAAGGAACATCCATGCAACCATGATCTATACCTCCTGTCCCTTTAGAGCAGGGGTGGGCAACTAGCGACCAATTTTTTGGTCTCTAAGAGGAAGAAGGAGAGAACTCACACATGCACAGGACCAGGCACATGGACTACCTGCAGCGACACCATGCCAGCTTTATAAGAAAATAAAGTACCATATCAGGACCCACTTGAACCAGACGTCACATCACAAGAGGCTATCCTTATTTGTCAAGTTTCTGCCTGGATGGATACATCTCTGGAAGTAAGTCCTTGTGTAAACTTCTGTATATGTAGATTGTAGATTGTTTATTTTTAAAACAATGGGACAGCACATGTTAATAAACACATACATGTAAACATGTAAGATTGTAGCCAGGTGGCTAATTTCCATCTTTAGTCCCATTGGCAGGTTGATGTTATACAGAGCATTATACACAATAAAAACAAAACAAAACAGAGCAAAAACAAACAACAAAGAAAAAACAAAAAGGGCAAGGCAAACATAGTTAATCATTAGAAAACATTTAGCCCAAGGACCTGGTTAAAGTGCAAAGTGCTAAAGTGTATAGTGCGTTATTGTATTGCAAATTGCCCGAGAAATATAAATTGTATTAAATATACAGTATGTATATATTCATATATGAGTATGGTTTCGACCTGCTCTATTGTAAAATGTCTTGAGATCACACTTGTTATAAACTTGCACTATAAAGATAAAGATTGATTCACTGATTTATGAATTATTGCAGAGTTTTTCTTCATTTCCTGCTTAAGCTTTATAGTGATGTAAGTTTTGGAAACAGATACAAACGGGAGTGCAGATGACAGAAGGAGTTGTTGCACTCTTCATCCTTTAGTGAAATGTGAAAACATTCAAACTATCATAAATCTAAACTCATTTAACCAAAACAAAGGTCTGTGTTGTATGGTATAGGGGGGCCTAATGTTTTGTCTTTTCATGGGTCCACAGGCTCTATAGAGCTTCTTCTACACTGAGTGGCCATGATCAACCTTTGACCAAAATATGTGTATGTATTTATATTTTCTGACTTGCACAGCATTGATTTCATGAAGATTTTAGCTCCACAAATGCAGAGAATATTAATGATGACATGAATTCATGTCCGATCACTTGCCCAGAAAATTATGGGGGATTATTTCTGAAAGGCAGGAAAACATGTGGCTTATTAAATCATTCCTCTTCCCCCTCTTCTTCATGCTTTTCATGGGTGGTCAGCAGTAATCAGTTTACCGTCGGGCTCTTTCAGGGTGTTAAGACATCCACTTTTCATTTCCACAAACAGAATGATAGTTTCAAGCACCCATTTAAATTAATCCCTTTTAAAGTTTTGTGCAGTCCCTTAGAAAAAAAAGAAAAAAAACAAACCTCCCACTTTTAATCTGAAACCTATGGTGTTTTTTGTTAAAGGGATTTAACCATAATTTTCATTGCCTGCATCCCTTCCCCCCACTTGCAGAAAACATCTGCACTCTTTTCACACACACACACACACACTCACACACACACTGTATAATTTATAAAGCCTAAGCTCTTTCAATACTCCAAAATGCCAGATAAACTTTTCTCATTTGCTCCTAATTTGGTCACGCAAGATAATGCCAACATCTGAAGGCTTTTTAAACTGCTTTTTAAAATGCATTCCTGAAAGGAGCTGGCACTGGCACCTCTGCACCTTGTCAGCTCCAATAATTATTTCCAATCCGGAGCTAGCCCTTAATGTGCTGATTAATCCAGCACTCTCCTTGCTGTGAGATGCATTCAGCTCCATTAATTTTTCAAAAAGGCCTCCCTCTCTTTTGCTGGGAGCCCTGCAGATGTCAGGGCTGTGGCACAGAAAGCCATTAGAAGTTAACACCTCCCACTCCCCAGAGACAGGCATGGACTTTCCCCTTCCCTCATGCTAATGCCAAGCAGTCGTACGGAGGATGTCAGCTGCCAAGCCTGGCATCCTTGAGCTTGGACATGGCCGTCCAACCCAACAGAAGCAGTCATATGGGAGGTTTAAAAAGCAGCTTAATGGGACACAAGTCTCTGACAGCCCTCTGCATCTTCCTTTATATTTTTAGGAGTATTTGGGATTTGCTGAGATTTCCATGTCGTGTGTCACTGTTCTTATCCAAACTATGCAGTTAAGAGATTCCCAGCCAGGTTCAGATCAGCCTCTGTGAAAAAGTCCTTTGGAAAAACTAGTGTGCTCAAATTCAAAGCAATGTGAAATCTGTGCTCCAGCCTCCCCTCGCTCCAGAGCTTTGTGTGGCTCCCCTCATGTAGACTGGTTACAAGCTGTCTCAATTGAGGAAATCCCCCCCTTCAACCAGCTTTTATCTGCCGATAGGTAGGTGAATGGTGGAAATTAGGATTCCTGAAGAGACTTGGGATGGAGAGAATAGAAACAAAGACTTCCCCATGTCGGGAACCGATGTCTCTTTTTCCACTGCTTTTCCCTTTCATCCCAAGGGCTCCTGTCAGACAGAGGGAAGGAGAACGAGAGCACATATAATACCTTTTAAGAGGCTGCCAGTTCTCTCCCATGCGATAAGCTCTGCTTGAATCACAATGGAGTTTCAGGACCCTGCAGTCACCCCACTGTAGGCCTGAGAACACACTCCAGCATACACATCAACACTGATATGCAAGCCACATTGAAATATGCCTCTGCAGCTGATTACAAATACCATCCTCCATCAAACTGAGACTAAAACTCAGTTTTCTTGTTTGTTTTCTTCCAAATCACCGTCATGATCTCACTGTTTGAAACAAATGCATGCAGGAAATATTCAGCACAAGTGCGACAAAATCATGGACTGGCACCACAATGTAGACCTGCACTCAACAGAAGAGATTCTATGTATACATTATTTCAAATATAATCCCCTCTACAAAGTATTCAGAAATCTGTATAAACAGAAGCCATGTCAAAATCCCAGCACTTTGAATGTTAATGAAACTGAGGTGTGAGGATGTCAGAATCTGTTCAATAATGATAACCCAACAACTCCTGTTTACACTGAGCACGCTCCAGCTCCCAAAACCCAAAGTGCAGCCTCATTTACGTGCTAATGTGTGGAGGCAGATAAAGGACGGAGGAGCGATCACATGCCCTGTCAGAGAGTCACCCTTTGAACCATCCCTCATGCCGCTGAAGAGGGAGAAAATTAAAGAGCCTCAGCAGGTTTACCACCTTTCAAACACAACTCACACTCCACTCAAGCCCTCACATCTGTGACAGGGAGGAAAATAACTGTGTTACTGTAGCTCAACACATATACCAAAATACTCAAGCCTCCATGGCAGGAGGCTACCGCTACTCCATATGAGATCATAAAAAAAGCATCATATTGAGTTCGATGTCAAGACGTCCTTGTAGGAGATAACACACTACCAGATCTTTCATGGGCAAGATCCTCCATAATAAATAACATTCTGCTAACTTAATTTAATCTTTCCTTTACAGGGTTCCCACTCTTTACTAAAATCATTTTCCAGGTCTTTTCCAGGACTTTTTCCAGTGTCACATAACCAACTGAAGTTACATTGTTGCTTTGGGCAGTTTTCAATTCTAGTTAGCCTTCTAAAAAACAGGATTAGAGGTTGATGAACAATATCTCTTTGTTTCTAACTCTCCAGCACGAACATTGTCTGTTAGCTATCTGTTTAGTCTGGCTTTTATGTGTCTTACTATTATAAATTTATTCATTCATTTTCTATACCCGGCTATCCCTTTCGGGGTTGCGGGGGGCTGGAGCCGATCCCAGCTATCATCGGGCGAGAGGCGGGGTACACCCTGAATCGGTCGCCAGTCGATCGCAGGGCCACATAGAGAGACAGACAACCATTCATGCTCACACTCATACCTAAGGACAATTTAGAGTTACCAATTAACCTGATGAGCATGTTTTTGGTCTGTGGGAGGAAGCCGGAGTACCCGGAGAGAGCCCACGCATGCACGGGAAGAACATGCAAACTTCACACAGAAAGGCCCTCCCGACCTGGAATCGAACCGGGAACCTTCTTGCTGTGAGGCACGCGCTCTACCAGCTGCTCCACCGTGCCGCCCCCATTATAAATTTATGGTTATACATATTTTTAAATCTTTATTTACTCTGCTTTTTTATGAATAGATTTTTTAATTTAGCCTAAATTTAATTTTGTTAATTTTTTTATTATTTCTTTTTGTCCCCATTGTTTTGAGTTTTTATATTTTATGCCTTAACTTGCATTATTTTACATACTCACATTTTCTGGCTATGTGTACATTAGTTACCAAGTACATTTTTACTTCATTTTCTAGTTAAAAGAAAGGCAATTTTCCCATACAATTTAAGCTTTTCCAGGACATTTCACTTGTTTCCTCATTTTCCATTTGTTTTCCATGACTGGGAAATTGGGCAATCATTTTCCAGGTTTTCCAGGACGCGTGGGAACCCTGCTTTAAAACAAGACAATAAACAATGCAAAAGAGAAAAACTCAAGGAGCAAATTGTGGTCAATCTCAAGATGAATGTAATACTTAACTTCATGAAAGGTTTAGTGTCTCAACTTGTAAACAACAAAACTGTTGATGAACTTCTGTTTGTCAGAACAACCAATTAAGAGCCCAAACATTATGTTAATTTATTTCATTAGTGTATTTAAACTGCCTCCAGACAGCTGCTTCATTTAAAAGGCTCATTTATGCTGCCTAATGTAGAAATGAGTCTCTTAAAATGGTGCAGTTCTGCTTTTGGTATGTAGGCATTCATCTAGAATTTAACTACAAGACACAGTCCACCACTGACACCCCCCTTCAACTTCATTCAACTGCTCATCAACCAATCACATGGCAGCAATGTACACATGACATACACAATCATTTACAGAACTTACTTTACTCAAAACTTAACGTCATGGGACTGACCTTAAATATTTCTACATGACATATTCTGCAGGTTTTGACATATTCTGAGTAAAAAATACCAGTATAACAGAAAATCTGATCTGTTTCACTTACTTCCCCTCAGAACCTCCATGTGAAAACTTTATGAAGTACAAGAAGAACATGAAAACAAAGTAATCCGGCTAAAAAAAATCTAACGTAACTCGCCTGTTTCTATTAGTATTTAATTTTAGTGCAACACTGTTCTGCTTTTGTATTAATGATTGTTTATCCATCTACAGTATCTATACCACTCATCCTGTCTCGGGGACTGGATCCTACCCCTGCTGACACTTGGCAAGAAATAGAGTACAACCTGAACTGGTCACAGCCAATCACAGGGCCACACATAGAGACAGACAACCATTCAGCTCACACTCACATCTAGGGCCAACATGTAGTCACCAATCAACCCAATGAGTGTCTTTTTGGTCTATTGTAGGAAACCAGGGTGCCTGGAGAGAACCCACACATGCACAGGTAGAATGAGCAGTCTCCACACAGTAGTCCCTGACCAGATTCAAACCAGTGACCTTCTTGATGTGGGACACACCGCTGCTCCACCGTGCAATCCTATGATTGTTTATTACCTCAGCCAAGGAGGTTAAACATACAGTGAGGAGTTTCTAAGTAATTACAAAAAAGTCTCCCTTTTAGATATCTGCCTGATGGAAATACACACTTTAAGATGAGTTTATAGCATCTAAATAGGTTATCTATAAATGCTATTCCTTAGCTTCATGGTCGGGTCGGACAGGGCTGGACTGGCCTGGATACTCAACTTCAGGAACAAGACAATTAAAACTAGAGCAACTTTATATTATTCAGACACGTCTTAGAGCACCGGGCTGTAAGTAGAGATATATAGCCGGCTACAAAACTACAATACTAAGTTTTCCAAAAATTGCTTGTTGTCACCATAGACTGTGAAAAACATGGACGCCATGATGCTAGGCTAAAATTGAAGCTGCCACAAAAATTGTTCCCCCTGGTGACTGGCTGCAGTATAGGTCAAATCTCCGTCTCCTCCATTCATCTGAACGGGCCGTAGCGAAACTTCAAAAAATTAATACACCTCGTAGAAATATTTCTCCCACCCGTATGCTGTGGTGATATGAAAGTATTATTGGGCTGCGTTTTTTTTGTCAAGTCCTCTTTTTTCTGAAAAGTTTCTTTTTCATCAGTTATTAGAGTTTAAAAATAACCGCGGTTTACGGCAGTTCCACAATGATTGTGTACGGTGTATGCTGGGGAGTGTTGCGACCGTTTACGACAGCTGCGTCCGGATTATGGCCCAAATTCTCTACTGGCTGCACAATGGCGGCGCCCTGACAGGGGATATTATGGCTTCAAATCCGTTACATGGTGGAAGGCGGAGCCACGCTATCCAGTTCTTATAATACATCCATGGTTGTCACACATCAAAAACTACCGCTACGTAACTAGAAAGAGATACATTACCTCATGGCTTTGCATCCTGTAAGTTGTTGAAAAAAGAAGTTGTAAAGCAATGCAGAGTTCTGAGGAAGGTCTGAGCTGCATTCATTAGCATCACAACAAACACACGCTTTGGCTTGGGCTTGGGTCACGTCTTTTGGTGCGTTCCAGTTGTAGTCAGAAGTAGGGATTTCCGGGTTCCGAGTAGGAAACTAAAACTGGAACGTTCCCTGAAGTCTGAATTTCCTACTGGGAACTCGGTGAAACCTCGCCACCCCCGAGTTGACAATGGAAGATGGATGCCCCCAGTGTGAACAGTTATTTAGCTCCTGTAATAATCCATTTATTTGCACTTCTGACTGGGGTGTGTGGCTCTAGATCAGCTGTATACATAGTATTGTTAGACTTATATTTACAAAAATGCTGCCATAGTGATTATCACATTCTTCATGTGATATTTGTGAACAACAACACAGGGCGTGCTAACAACAGCTAACAATAGCCTGGTAGATCAGCATGTTTTTTTCAGACTTCAACTGGAACGCTGATAAGTCAGAGATGATGTCACTCCCATTTCCGAGGTTACTGGAATGCAGCATTACGACAGTCGCCACGCGGGCTCATGGGTAGCAGAGTCTTTATGTAGCCGGTAATAGATTCTCCTCATAGCACCTTTAAACATTTATCTGCTAAAATTAACCGATGCATAAATGTAAACTTTGACCCCCTGCAGGTCAAAGATCAATAGAAAATAGTTATAAAATGCAACTCACAATAGATTTATTGTTTTTTGGTATTGATGCAAGCAGGATTTTTTTCTATGGTGTCAATGGGACGTCCCAGTGGGCACCTCAAAGGCTCCCTGCAGGAGGTCAGGTGCTCATGGGCACCCTGATCTAAGATTTTCAGGCACAATCATCTCTCCTGTTTACAGAGAATTAACCCAGATAATGGCCCCAAAAGGAGAAAATATTCAACGTGCAGAGCATTTAAAATGTGAAGCATGACTGAGTGTTAAAGATCATCTGATTTACACATCTGCTGACTCAGCTCACATCCCCGTTTGTAATGCTGTAACTTTTTCTTCATTAACACAGACACAGAAATAAACAGGATTTAACCTGATCTGGACCGTGCTCTGTCTGCAGACTCATGAAACAAACAAACCAACAAACAAACAAACATGTACTTGTTGGTACCGGCAGTGCATCCTTAATTTTTAACATTCAAGATTTCCTGCTGCTTAACAGAAGGTTTTTTCTTGAGCCATGATGGAGGGATTCATGATTGGCTATATGGATTCATGTTGCTGTTGTATGGATATATTTGTATATATATGTATATGTGTATTTTATATGTATGTATGTATACTGTACATCTACTAGGGCTGGGTATCGATTCAGACGTTCTGGATCGATTCGATTTGATATTAAGAGGACTCAAATCAATTCATGATTCACGATACAATATTTATTCAGTCTGGGTTATCTCAGTAAAAATAATGCTGTAAATGACTTTTTGACCTGGTACAGTATTAAAACTGTTTTTACATTAAGAACTGAACCCAAAGCAGTTACAGTAATCACATATTAATGATATACATTAATGCATATTCTGCATGTTACTTGTTTTTTGTCCAACACGTATTTTCTTTCATGCTTGTTAAATCTGAAATATGTCCAAACATCAACTTTTAAACTCTCCGGTGGTGTTACTATAGTGCTATTCGCGACCCCCATGTTTTTCGACTGCTTGCAGTAACATCTCAGAAGATCTTGTTCAGTGGCAAGCAGAGCTTAACGCGAGACTAGCAGAGCCGATACCACAGGCTGCTTCTCGGACTGTCAAATGAAGAAAAACCTACCCACGTTCAAAGATCGATCTTTGGATTTTATGGATCGATTATGAACCAGTTAAAGGAAAACAAATTGATTTTATTAACCCAGCCCTAATATCTATGCATTTATGTGTATCCATAAAATGCAGAGCTTTGTGCTCTATTGTAAAGTGTCTTGAGATAATACTTGTTATGAATTGGCTCTATACAAATAAAGATCGACTGATCATTTGCATGTGTGAAGTTGGTGAACTGAAACTCCCTCAGTGACTTATGGTTTAGTTGACAATGAGGGGTAGTCTTACAAATTAAACACACTAAAAGAGAGAAGTAACATCATTCATTTCTTTCAAATGTGTCCACAGCAGACAACAACACATCTGTTAGAATAATAAAAAGAGCTGTACTGTAAAAACATTCTTCAGTTGTGGCTGGAGAAGCCTCTAAAATTACACTTTTACTGTGGCACAGACTTAATTGTGGACATTTCATCCTCTGACCCTTTTCCTTCTGTCGGGTAAGCCCCACCCCTCTGGAGCGCCAGGATGGTTAAAACAAATGAGCTACTTGCTGACACTTTATGACCCTGCTCTGTCGAGGGTTAAGACGAGGTAAAGGAGGACTGATGGAGCATGTACGTGACACCAGCTGCACTGGCTTTGAAAGAGGGAATAACTCAGAGCAGGAAGTGAAGTTACTACATCTTCACAAAGCTTTGAGGTGCACTGACGCCCTGCTCGAACAGATGTGGATGTTCTCCATCACGCTGCACCCTTGACCCTCATTAGGCATCACGTAGGGAGTCACACATTAGTGAGGCTGCTCTCTGCTTATCTATGAAACACACTGGTGTCAGCTCTCCTGTTTGGTGTTTTTAATGCAGGTTTAAAGTCGATGTTACAGAGTCTGGAATGTTTCCTGAGGACGTGCAGTTATACTTTGATTCTCTGTTCAGTTTTCACTAACCAGTGCTTAATGTTTCACAGACACTGGATGCTTTAACTCATCTGTAGTTGTGTAATGTGCTCCAATATAACACTCACATGACAGCACACATTTATAATCAGAGGTCGTCTGAAGGATTTTGGTCATGTAAGATGAAAATGTGCATCACTGTAGCTGTGAACAGGGGGAGAGACAGAGCTCCTGATACCCAGGACTTCTTGTCTTGTGCACAGAACTGCTCCATCACACAGAGGAGGCCTATAAAACACTAAGCTGCACAGTCAACTTGAAACAACACAATATAAACAAAGATTAATAACTAAACATTAACCTTAATCATTTCCACTTTAATCCCATTCTTGTATCGATCACCTTTTCCACCTTTTAAAGATGCTGTGAGGAGTTTCTAAGTAATTACAAAAAAGAATCACTTTTAGATATATACCTGATGGAAATATACACTTTAAATGTATATATTTTTGGGCATTTTGTGTCTTTATTGATGGGAGAGAGACAGTGGATAGGCTTGTGAAAGGGGGAGAGAGAGCAGGGGAAGACACTCTGCAAACTGGTCACAGGCTGGATTCAAACCTGGACCGGCAGAAGCAAGTACATGGGGTGCTAACCACTACGCTAAACCAGCACCCCATGGAAATACACACTTTAAGATGAGTTTCATAGCATCAAAATAAGTTATCTACAAATGCTATTCCTATATCGAGAGTACGATATAGGGTACAATGTACACTCACTTTTGCTGTGCATTATGGGTATTTTGTAGTGCACTATATAGTGAATGAAATTAACTGCTGACAATTCGAACAACACTACAAAATGGGGAACACACTTTATAGTGCACTATATCTGTGATAGTGAGCAATTTTAAACACAGCTAGAGATAGCCTGTCGGCCATCATTCTTGTTGTTGGCAACCGTTACTACAGTGACTTGTTGCTAGGCGCTTGATGGCATCGTGTCAACACCAGCTCCGTTTAACAACGCTACACAGATCCACTCAACCAGATATTTTTTTTATTTCTTCACTTTTTTATCCGTTTTAAAAAATCTCTGTTTATGTGGGTGAAATCGCCGAGTTCGTGTGGAGGGGCCCAACTGGACAGAAAAATGTGCGTTTAGGAATATATTCATATTTGTGTGGTCCAGGCTAAAACTGAACTAAAACTGAAACACAGAGGATAAACTTTATTTTAGAAAGAGGGATAGAGAATGGAGGACAGATCTCGGTTACCTGGTGGTGCAGCTGCATGAACTCAGAGGTCCATTGATGTCACACACTCTAAAAAAGGCTAGTTGTTTTAACTTAAAAAAGTTAGTGTCAGGGCTGCCTTAATATTTTAAGTTTTCTGAATTTAGAAATTTAAGTTCAGTTGAATTAAGAACGGTTCAGATCAAGTGAACTTCTTTTTTTTTTATGTATTTTTTGGGCATTTTGTGCCTTTATTAACAGGAAAGAGACAGTGGATAGGCTTGTGAAAGGGGGCGAGAGAGCAGGGGAAGACACTCTGCAGGTGGTCACAGGCGGGATTCAAACCTGGACCGACAGAAGCATGTACATGGGGTGCCTGGTTGCTAACCACTCCGCCAAACCAGCACCCCCAAGTGAACTTCTTAAGTTCAATAAACTAAAGTCAGCTCGACTTGAATTGTTTAGTTTAACAAACTTCTAAAAGCAATCCAATTCCAATAGTATTTTTTTATGCCAACACAGTAATTAACCTTCTTTAAACTACAGTTTAACGTCTCTTCAACTGTCACGTAGTTATGACACTACCACCGCCCGGCTCGAGAATGTCGGTCAGGGCTAGGCGCTCAAAGGTTTGGGCTCAAGCATGAAGGGGTTTTTCCATCTCCTTAGCTTTCTTTTTGCCTCTGAGAAGCATTTGTTATGCATTACTTCTGTTCTGTTGAAGCTTTATTATTACCTTGTGGTAATAAAAAAAGGTTGAATCTATTAATATCTTGTAAAGTCTTTATTTTTTACACAAAATTACGTGTTGTAGTATCGATAAGAGTATTGATACAGATAAGGAGTACCGGTATCGGTATCTATATTGGTATCGATAAAATCATAACGATATACATCCCTAATCATATGTACAATGAACAAGATAAGAAAAGCAAGAAACAAGGTGCACAGGTGCATAAACATGGAGGATGATATGTCCAATGAATAATCATGTTTAGGTTAGATAGACAGACTTTAGGAGCTCAGTATGGCACCAGAACAAGTCCTGGATGGAGGGCGCTTTGGTCCTGATGACTCTCTCTGCAGACCTGATTATCTTCTGCAGCCTGTGTCTGTCCCAGACCGTGATAGACGAGCAGAGGCCGTGAGGACGATGACCAGCAGCTCCTGCAGCAGGAAGTCCAGCTCTGCTGCACCTTTTCATGGACGGTGTTGATGTGGCAGGTCCACCTCAGGTCCCAAGAGAGTAAACACAGTGCTGGTCCTGATGATAAATGTGTGTGTGTGAGTGGGTCTTTCTGAAGTCCAGTCATCTCCACAGTCTGAGCAGGTTCATCTCTTTAGGTGGTTTTGAACACACCAGAGGATCAGCTGTTCTACCTCTCGTCTGTGCAGACTCATACTACAGCACTTACCTAATGTAACTTAACAACTGAAGGCCCTGATTACTGCAATTTAAAATTAAATATGTTCATTCTTAATCTTTATCTTTTCTCAGTTGTTAAGCACATGCCAACAGCCCAACATTAAGCTAATCAACAGTATCAGTAAGAACAGTTTCGGTTTTATTATCATTGTTGTTTTTTTCTGTCATTCTAATCTGGATTTTGGTGACATGGTTGCATGCAGACTCAAATGGAGAGCCTGTAAAATATGCTGAAGGCCAGATTGCTACAACTTCATCAAGCTTTTTGAAAAAAGGATCAAATTATAATTTTTTTAAAGTCTGATTCAAATTTCAACTGTTTGTGGTGAAAATTGGAAAAGTGCATTTAGGCCTTTATCCCACATGTAAAGCAGGGAACAAACCACTTTTATGAGTATCTATATTTGGCAAAATGAACTAACAAACCACAACAAAAAAATGAGCCAGACCAAAAATGTCCAGTGCTGTTCTCCAATGTGTTTTAAGTATAAAATTAAACTCAGTATAGAAAGTGCTGGAGTTAATATTCACAAATTAAAAGCTTCACAGCTAAAGAACAACAAGCTAATATGGCTTCACTTATTGTTTCTCTCTTTTATTTTGAGATATTTTGGCGGGGACAACAAAAATATGAACCCCCAATGGCTGAAGTTCAGATAGGGGGCAGGCCAGATTGCTAAAGAATTGCTTTCAGTGGTGGATCGGCATTGCAGGAATTTTTTAATTTCCTGTTACTCAATAATTCTGCTCTAGTTAGGTCCTTGGACAACATCCTGCACTGTACCTTGTCTGATCAGCTCAATCCATTGGACAGATGCAGGGGAAACATGCTTTAATCCTTTATCATTGCTCCACGACATGGTGGCCCTGTGTGACTGGCCTGGCAGGTAGGAGGCTGGGTGGAGCGGTCCTGGAGCGAGCTGGACATGGTGGCCGGGCGCAGTGATGTCACACACTGGGGACAGGCCTCAACATCCCCTAACCCACCATACAAGTGATTATTCTATCCTCCAGGCTTTTTATGAGCTCATGGTGATAAACGGGAATGATTCTGCTGTCTTTTACAGGGAAATAAAGAAAACAGTCAGATGAGAAGCAGAACGAAGCGAGCAGTAAGTGCTTTACAGCGGGGGCGTCGACTTCCAGGCCTCCAGGCTGCAGAGCTACTTTCTGCAGAGGATCTTCCCCTCCTTAACCTCCACCCCGCTGCGTGCTCGTCATGGCTGTTTGGGGTCAAATAAATCACCTGCCAGTGCAGGTGCTGACCTGTTGTTTATTAGTAAATGTCTACAGAACAAGCTTTGAAAGGGGGAGGAGCTGGAGAGGGGTTGCAAAGGGTTAAAGCAGCAGTCTGAGGTCTTAAGGTTGATTTAGCAGCCCCTGTGGGAGGCTGCTGTACTACCCTGAAGAAATGAATGCCAATAAAGCCTCCAGTGATTGATGTTTGAGAGCATTTTAAGTGTCTTGTTAAAAAGAACAACTTAAGCTTTTCAGAATATGCTGAGCCCTCTGTGCTGTGTTTATGTTGTCATGGTGTAATGAAGACGTCCCAGACACAGAAGCTACTGCTCAGTAACTTCTGTATTCAGCTTAAAGATGCTATGAGGAGTTTCTAAGTAATTACAAGAAAGTGTCACTTTTAGATATCTGCCTGATGGAAATACACACTTTAAGATGAGTTTTATAGCATCAAAATAGGTTATCTATAAATGCTATTCCTTAGCTTCACGGTCGGGTCGGACAGGGATGCACTGGCTTTGATACTCAACTTCAGGAACAAGACAATTAAAACTAGAGCAAATTTATATTATTCAGACACGTCTTAGAGCACCGGGCTGTAAGTAGACATATATAGCCAGCTACAAAACTACAATACTAAGTTTTCCAAAAAGTGCCTGTTGTCACACATCAAAAACTACCGCTACGTAACTAGAAAGAGATACATTACCTCGTGGCTTTGCATCCTGTAAGTTGTTGAAAAAAAAAAAAAGTAAAGCAATGTAGAGTTCTGAGGAAGGTCCGAGCTGCATTCATTAGCATCACAACAAACACACGCTTTGGCTTGGGTCACGTCTTTATGACAGTCGCCGGGCGTGCTCATGGGTAGCAGTCTTTATGTCGCCGGAAATAGATTCTCCTCATAGACCCTTTAAATGGCAGAAAATGATAGAATGATGTAAGTTTTCCTTTTAGTAACGTGACCACTAGACCTTAAGAAGATTTCAGATTTGTTTCCTTAAACAGTAAAGAGTACTAACAATAAAATTTACTTTGACTCATTATGATCATCTTCTTTTATCAAAAACAGCAGGGGTTGAAAGTTTCTCATACCTTTCTCATCCCTTGAAAAAAAACATTTCATTAACAGTCCAATGTTTCTCCTAGGATCTGCATCTGTAACCTTGCACGGCAGCTGGATCATCCTGGTTCAATGTCTGTAGTAAGGCATTGCCAAGCTCCAGTCTACAACGTTTGTGCTTGGCTCAAAGTGGCACGGACCAATAAGAGTTCTTTTGAGCAGGAAGAGGTGGGAAACACGAGCTGGCCGACAGCAGGAGGTGACTGCAGGTATACGGATTAGCATAGATGCTAACAGCTTCAGTTTATTTTATCAGGTTTTGACTGCATGTCTTTATTAAACAAAGAACTGTTATTTCTATTAATATGTTTTGCTAAACTCCAACACATTTTACAAGTTATTTTTTCCCCCTGGCTCACTGCAGTCTCCTGTCTTCTACATGGTCTGATTGGCAGGCAACAAATGCTGATTGACAGAAGAATTGTCCAATCACCTACCAGATATGCTTCTGAAAGGGTTCAGCCCTTCTCAAACTCTTCTATGTGCTGGCTACCAGGTGGACT
This sequence comes from Scarus forsteni, assembly GCA_036419115.1. Taxonomy (NCBI): domain Eukaryota; kingdom Metazoa; phylum Chordata; class Actinopteri; order Labriformes; family Labridae; genus Scarus; species Scarus forsteni. The sequence goes on along the minus strand of JAZDUH010000431.1, from coordinate 7,239,301 downwards.
GTGAAATGTTTTGGATGATCCGCCTGGTGTGTCGGATTACTACGGTGGCATATTGCATTCACTTGAAAATTAAAAAAAATCTGCCTGTTTTTAAGAGATACTATCTGGTAAGAACAGGATTCCTCCTGACGCTTTGCTCCGACACTGGCTGCTGCATTTATCAACCAGGTACGTGGTCAACACAGGTAAGGTCGGCCCGCCGTACTGGTCCAAATGATCATGTACAAAAACCGCAATGTGGAGCAGATCCGAGTGGGCTTTGCGTCGGAACAACTGCAAATTCCTCAGGTGTCTGCACAATGTGGACAAACTAATAACAATACCATCTACACCGCTCAAAGACACAAGTATCTCCCAATGTTTCAAACCAAGCGAGAAATAAAACTGAATAAGGTCTAACATGCCCGACATGTTCGTTTTAAGATTCCTTAGTATCTCATAAAAACAGAAAACTCGAAAATAAATAATTTTCTGTTTTTACGAGATAGTATCTCGTAAAAACAGGCGGATTTTGTTTATTTTCAAGTGAATGCAATACGCCGCCGTAGATTACTGCATCTTATTTTTCTTACTGAAAAAGTTTCTTTTACTTTTGTCCTAAGTTATCTGCTGACATCACATGTCTACAAAAGAAATTAAACATCTTTCAGGACAAAAACATGGACCACTCCAAGGAATCGTCCTAGAATTGTATAAATCTTTTATGTTAGGATTTTTGTGAGCTCAATTCAGGTGAGCAGAGAGAAAAACATTCAACAGTTCACCACAGAGGCAAATAATCACAGTGAGTCAATGATTGTTTTTAACACCCTGATAACTCCTGTTTAGGGCCTTTAATTGAATCTCGTGGAAATGAAACGTCACTTTATTGAAGGTATAGAGAGCAATCATAAAGAGTGATTAAGGATTAACCTCCAAACCCAAGCAGATAAACCTCTCTTTATGGGAAATAAACTAAATACAGAAACCTGTTTTCCCTTCTCACAGCATTCAGTGTGTGATATTTCCCCTTGTTCATTCACATGTCATGAGCGTTGAAGATTATCAAGGATTACTAAATGAGAAACTGGCAATCAGAAATGAAAGACACAGATGACAAAGTGCAAAATGACTCCCATCACTGCGATACGGCTAAAACAATAAAGGAGTGTGTGGTTAAAGCTCTGAGCCAAGCAGAGATTGACAGCTAAGCCAGATCTTCAGCTATTGCATAAATAACACTATTGTCTCTTCACTCTTGACTAAGCGTCCTGAAGCAAGTGAGCTTGAAAAGAGCCTGAAGCACTGGAGGTTTGAACATATTACAGCAATGTTTGGCACCGCCCACCTGGGGGAAGTCAAGCTTTAAATTTCTAAATTAAAATAATGATTGTTTAAACATTTATACACTCAGTTTCTGAGTAAATACACCTTTGTTCCAGCCATGCGTCGCCATAAAGCAGACAAACAAACTTTCATCATGAGAACAGCAAAAAATACTGGTATCAAATGATGTCATCTGTCCATGTAATGTAAAGCTCAGACTGTGCTCGATCAATTAGGGTTTGCATTGGAGCAGAAAATAACTTATGACAAAGCTATGGCGGAGGATGTATGAAGGGAAATAAAGCCTTCCTTTGACACACATTCTTCAGTTTGGTAAATTTAAACTGTAACCAGACTTTGACAGTGATGTGCGCACTAAACAAGACACAGTCTTCTCTGTACATGTGACATGGAGGTAAAAAAACAGGCACTTTCAAAATCAAGTTATTCACGGGCAAACAGTTGTAGACGAAAGTCTTGATGATGTCAGAAGATGAGCATTTTGTGATTTCAGCCACTGACATAAGGGGTTAAAAGAGAAGCTTTGTCCCAAACAGGGACATGATCTGAACCTTTATCCACGTTATCATAACACAACAAAGACTCCACTAAAAATAGGATATTTTGGTCAGTTAAATTAGGAGGGGTGATAACAGTCAAGTAATGTCTGTGCAAACGTGAACAGGGCTGGAAGTTTTCTCTGCAGACTGTCGAGTTTTGTGATGAATTTAGAGATTAGACCTTTACTCTGAAATGTCAATTCACAGTTTAGTCCATTGAAATAATCCATGCAGCATAACCAAGTACAGCAGGTGTGCTCCAGTGCAGTATACTAATACTTTAATCCTTCACAGCCAAATATCAAAATGTTTTAAAAATGTAACATTATCTCTTAAAGTTGTAACTTCAGTCTAAGTGCTGATTCAACACCAACATTCCAGCAGCTGTTCTCATTCTCTCTCTATGTCTCTCCACCACAGTGCCCCCTGCAGGCTTGGAGCACTTACACTGTTGTACCTGGTTATACTGTGTTTTTGCTCTTGCAGGTGTTTTCTGTGTTTGAATTGTTTTAGGTTTTGTTTGGTTTCTATCTTACAGTGCGTTTGCTGTTCCTGCATTTTTCGTAACTATTCTTTCATTGTGTTACTTCTGTTTGTATTTCATTCTGACTTTTGGTTGCGTTCCTGTACTTGAATGTTTCGCTCCAGAGAGTACTGCTCAGGCGCGGAGCAAGCGCTCTTCTTCTTCAGTTCAGAGGTCAGCACAGCCACACAACATGTCGTGAGTGACACAGACTGTAATGGAGGAGTAGCGTGAGCGAACCATGATGAAATATTGGTGAAACTAATGAGTTTTTGAAACGATTAATGCAGTTTTAGGAGCGGCGCTGTATGCCCTATATGCTACCATTATACGGATGTCCGCTGCTCGATTTTGGATCTAAATATCTGAAGCACTGTTTGGATCAGGAAAGCCTTCTGGGTGAGTATATTGTTCTACTTCATTCTATAAACAACGTGAAAGCTGTAGAAACCAAACTTATCCTTTAAAGGTGCTGTGAGGAGAATCTATTACGACATTAAGACGCTGCTACCCATGAGCACGCGCGGCGACTGTCGTAGTGCTGCGTTCCAGTAACCTCTGAACTGGGAGTGACATCATCTCTGACTTATCGGCGTTCCAGTTGAAGTCTGAAAAAACATGCTGATCTACCAGGCTATTGTTAGCTGTTGTTAGCACGCCCTGTGTTGTTGTTCACAAATATCACATGAAGAATGTGATTATCACTATGGCAGCATTTTTGTAAATATAAGTCTAACAATACTATGTATACAGCTGATCTAGAGCGACACACCCCAGTCAGAAGTGCAAATAAATGGATTATTACAGGAGCTAAATAACTGTTCACACTGGGGGCATCCATCTTCCATTGTCAACTCGGGGGTGGAGAGGTTTCACCAAGTTCACAGTGGGAAATTCAGACTTCAGGGGACGTTCCAGTTGCAGTTTCCTACTCGGAACTCGGAAATTCCTACTTCAGACTACAACTGGAACACACCAAAAGACATGACCCAAGCCAAAGTGTGTGTTTGTTGTGATGCTAATGAATGCAGCTCGGACCTTCCTCAGAACTCTGCATTGCTTTACAACTTCTTTTTTCAACAACTTACAGGATGCAAAGCCACGAGGTAATGTATCTCTTTCTAGTTACGTAGCGGTAGTTTTTGATGTGTGACAACAAGCTATTTTTGGAAAACTTAGTATCGTAGTTTTGTGGCTGGCTATATATGGCTACTTACAGCCCGGTGCTCTAAGACGTGTCTGAATAATATAAATCTGCTCTAGTTTTAATTGTCTTGTTCCTGAAGTTGAGTATCCAGGCCAGTCCAGCCCTGTCCGACCCAACCGTGAAGCTAAGGAATAGCATTTATAGATAACCTATTTAGATGCTATAAAACTCATCTTAAAGTGTGTATTTCCATCAGGCAGATATCTAAAAGGGAGACTTTTTTGTAATTACTTAGAAACTCCTCACAGTCCCTTTAAAGCTTTTCCTCATCTAAAAGGCACAATTTTGAAACTGCTGTCGGTGTATGCCACGCAAAATGTTTTAGATATGAGACATAAAATGTTGGCACCCAAATATTAGTGTCATTTCAGTTAGTGAAAGTTCAGTGAAGATCTGGACCAGAAGTTTTGGCCAGAACACTCTCTTTAGAATTGAGGTGCCCTTGAGCAAGGCAGCAAACCTCCACCTGCTCAGCTAGCATGTTCTCAAGAGCAGCAGTCCATCACTTTGACATTTTTCTAATATTGCATGAGCACATTTTTTCAAACGGAGTGTCAGGCACATTTAAGAACACTGAATAATGGAGTTTCAGAAATGACGGACAATGAGCATTCAGCCTTTTCTACTTTTAATTAAATAATAGTATTAACTCTACCAAGGAAGAAAATTGATATGTAAACTGTAAGACACAAACTTCAGATTGTTTAAGCTGCACCAGATGAATAAAAAAGTTTATTCAGTGATGCACTATTTGCATTTATCTAATCAGGAAGGAGTTGCTGCCTCCTTAATACACTGTGATGCCAATATGTTATATTTATACAGATGCTAAAACAGCTGCAGTCAGAGAAATAAAGTTAAAAAGACAGAAATAAATAAAAGAAAATACCTCTAATGTAATCTTTAGTGATGGATTAGAGGTGATCAAAATGGTGTGAACAAAGTTGATCAGGTTTTTAAATAAAAAGTGATTCAAAAGCTTATTTTAGATAGATGCATGGATAGATACTTTATTGTTCCTGAGAGAAATTCAGGCATCCAGTGGCAGTTCACATCGTGCACTCAACATGACAAACAGGTAATAACTGTGCACTCTAGGAAACTCGGGCTTCAAAGAGTGTGACCCATGTATACATTTAACTTTGCTGTTGGAAAAAGTTTGCAGTGGGAAAATAATCAATGTGAAAAAAGCAGAAAAGAATCCCTTACTCATGTAAAAAAAATCTGATTTACAAAACAAAAGCAAGCTATGCTACAGCAACACTACAAAGTAGACTACCACAATCAAGCTGTTTCCATTTATCACACTGATAAGACAATACAACATAATAAAATATGTAATAAAATTATTTTAATTGAGCCAAGTTCAATTATAATGTTTTCCCCTTTCTTAGCCTATCTCTTTCATATTTGGTTGGACCATTATGTTTGTTTACCCTGTCTGTCATATTTGTTTATTCTGCCTGTAAAGATACATTATCTACTTACTTAGCTGCATATATTTAAAACAAATCTCTGGATAAATTTCACACCTTCCATTATGAAACATCTTTAATTGACTACATGAACATGCCTTTATCAGATTGGTTATAATATGATTATTATCTCAAGTTGAATATTTCTGACATCTAAAGTCACATGTTGTCAGTAAAACAGTATAATTAGATCTTCAGTTGTCAACAAACAAACCAAAATTGAACCAACATTGTCTAATAACTAAGTTACTTTGGTAGTTACCTCTCTCTCTGTTATCAGAATCCTAAATGTACCATAGTTTACTGCGTTTACTGCTGTTTACTTTCTTTATGAGGGATAATTAACTGTATTATTTCATTTGGGAAACACTTGTGCATGTGCAGTGTGTGAGGATCAGACCACACAAGTCACTTTTTACAGCTGTTGCATTAATGTCACTGCCTAAGTCTGTTTATGACTATTAATTCTAATGTTTATTATTTGTTTTTTGAAAAACAAACCTCACCAAGAAAACCACTATTTTATCCTACAAAGCTCTGCAGATGTCTTTGAGATGCACGTCCACTGTGTGAATAGATCTGACTCGCCTTGACTCCACGTTTGTTTTCATCGTGAGATTATTACCAGTGTGTGGTCCATTTTTTTAAAAATCAAATCTGGTGAAGGTTTGCATCCGTCACAGAAATCGGACTCAGCTGTTCGTCCATGATTCTAATGGCCCTTTTCCATTAGCACGCCTTGGCCCTACTCTACTCGGCTCTACTCGATTAGCAGCGTGTTTCCACTAGCCTGGTACCTCCTAAAACAAGCTAGTTTTAGTACCTACTCCGCTCTGGTTCCAAGCGAGCTGAGTCCATACTAAAAGATGACGTCACTGACTGCCGGCTACTGATTGGTCAGACATTGTTGTCATCGATGAGTCATGAGCGTGACGACCTAGCATGCTAGCGGTAGCTACCATTAGCTTACCCTCATGCGTCTTTTCTTTGCAGCTGGATTGCTCTCGTCCTCGGCTTCATTCTGTTGTATAGCTTCCAAAACTCTCCTGTGCTTCTCAAGGGGTATTTCTTCTTACCACCTGCAGCCTTCTTCTGCTTTCCTTTTTTACTCAGTTTGTGACAAAAAGACACAGATTGTTGTGTCGCGCTCAAAACGACGTAACTGTCACATTTACAGTGACACTGCACCCTGTTGGGCAGGCGACTGGGGCTAATGGAAAAGCAGCACAAGGAGAGTAGAGTAGAGCCGAGTAGAGTCCAGTAGAGCCGAGTAGAGTCGAGTAGGGCTAATGGAAAAGGGCCATATGTGACACCCCAAACTCTCCTCTCCTTTTGGTAGTGTGTTGTTTTGTTTCTTGTGAGAAATCCATCAATTATCTATACTGCGTGTCCCTGAACCAGTCACCAGCCAATCACAGGGCTACACGGAGAGAAAGACAACCTGTCAGGCTCACATTCATGCTTGAGAGCAATTGAAGTCACCAGTCAACCTAATGAGCATGTTTTTGGTCTAAGGAAGGAGGTTGGAGTGTGGGGACATGCATTATCAATAGAGGTGTAACAAAATGGTCAACTCATGAAATGATACGAAACAGGGCTCACGATATGAAATACTCACAATACAAAATAAAGATTATAGAAAATCCCCAACAGTAGGAAGTGGTGCAAAAATCTCATTTTCTTTATTTTCTTCCTAATGCAGACATCTAAAAATATTGCTGCATCAGTACAAAATAAATGCTCTTTGAAAAAAACCAAAATTGTAGTTTTTTTCCCTTATTTAGACTACAGTGCAAGTACAAACATAAAATCTCAATAAAAAGTGCTTTGTTGTTGTAACAATCAGGATAAGTACATTCTTGAATGAAAAGGAAAACAAACAGCAGTCCTCAGAGCTGCAGTTTAGACCTATAAATGTCTGAACTGTGAACTATAATATTTAGCCTATAACAGTGCATATACTTCTGATCTTCAAGTATGATCAAATTCTGTCAACTCAACAGCAGATGCAACAATCAAATATTGTTTTTTATGCAGACTTACACAAACATACAGTTGCTGCCTGTCTCCAGTTCAAAGTAGTTGGTAGTTGTACTCGTCACAGTATACAGTGAACTGTAGCGGCATATTTTGCACACGGTTGTTGTTTTGTCAACAATCTCCTCACTGTTCTCTTGTCTTTTACATGGGAAGCCAAAGTAGCTCCACACAACAGATTTATTTGACGAGATGGACAGATGGACCTGATGCCTGATCCTGAAATCCTGCATCTCTGTCTTGCCAGCCTTCATTATCCAACAGTTTCACTCGGCTAAATGCTTCACGACCCAATCAGGGAAGTGAGGCAGGAGCAGTAGGAGCTGCGGGTGAGACGACAACAGGAAGTGACTTAACAGGAAGTGAAGTCACTTCCTATTGTACAAATAATGGAGGCTAATGTCAGTTAGCCTGTGGTCATCATGATTACTCAGTTATGCTTGACGTAATCTGCCCTCCTCAAAAGTTTACTTTGTAGGGATTGTCTTTGACGAGGTTCATGGCACATTGAAGTGTTAAATGAAACATCTGTGTGGGATCATTTAATGTGAAATGATAGTCTCAAGGTAGTTAAGCTATCAGCTAACGGCTAACAAGGGCAAACAACAGTTGGCCGTTAGGCATAGCAGCTATCAACAGTTAGCTGCTAAAAACTGTCAGCCGCTACGGCTAACGGCCATCATGTTGTTTGCCTTGTCAGTGGCGTTGGTGGTGCAGTTGGATAGTGCGCTTGGTCAGTGATCGGAGGTTGCAGGTTCAAGCCCAGCTCCAGGCGACACATGGCAATGTTAACCCCGAGTTGCTCCCACTGCTGCGTCGGTGGCGTGTAAATGGGCGAGTAAATGGCGTGAATGTGTTAGAGATACTGATGGATAACTAACATAGAAACTGAAAACCATCAGTGAGTGAATGGGTGTGAATGGGTAGGTGTGACCTGGGGTGTAAAGCAGCTTTGAGTAATCCAAGACTAGAATAGCACTATGTAAGCTCAAGTCAATTTACCATTTACCTTGTCAGCCCTTAGCCGTAGCAGCTAATGGCTAACCGTTAGCCTCTACGTTTAGCCACTACATATGCTACGTCATAGCATGGCTGCTTGATATGCATTGGTCTGCGATGAGTGTTTTGAGCCAATCAATCGTCCAATCACAAGCTGCTGTTGTTTTTGAAGGTTCTGCTCCTGAAAACATTTTCACAGGGCTCCTCCCAGATGGATTCGTGAAATATTTCCAATATAGAGCTGTCCATCTGACATGTCAGGTACAGTATTGACCTACAAAACTGAATATTACTTATGCTTTAATGTCTTTTAAAGAGAATTACCATATTTGACAAACCGTCTTGAGTTTTTGTGTGTGACATCACGCACAGATCACCATTCCTGTGTTTTTCTTCATGTTTTACTAAAACTGTAGTTGAACAAACAAGTTGATCAAACTCTTTTGGCTGCTACCACAGGTCAGAGGTTACCTTAATATAATTAAACATACTTCTGAAATAATTCAATCACCACAGCAGTTTGTTATAAGGAAAATAAGGAAAATAAACTTTGGTAATGGAGTCCAGCTCGGCCGTGAGCACCGTTTACTTAAAGTGACATTTTGAGCGTCTGTTCACAACAGGTTAGGAAATGTGGAGACTCTGTGATCAAAGTCTTTATGACTGCAGAGCTGATCTTTTCATAGCCGATAATTTGTTTTAGATACTATCAGTGTGGATATCAGCCCGTCAGAATGAGTAAATGATCAATCAGTTAAGATGACTTATCGCCCTCATCTGCCTCTTTAAAACTTCCTCTCAGTGAGCCTGTACTTTAGGTCACTCCGTTTGACAGCTCAAATCATCTTTGTTATTGAGAAAGCTGTTGAGAACGAGGCTTGACAGGCAGATGTAATAAGCAGGAGAGTTGAGATGTCACCCATGGGTGCAGCCTCGGGCAGATGAGGCCTTATGAGCACCTAAGGATTCCTGAGCCATAATGTAGGTCTTTGTTAGAGTCGTACTGCAGCAATGGGAAATATGTTCATGCTTGACATGTTGGTGTAATTCTGAGGTAATGAGTGTCAAAACGCAGCGGCCATTCCAAATACCTTTTGGCATCATCTGTCACACTGGTGTCAGAACTACAACCCATTTTTACGTGAATCTGTAATTGTTTCACCTCGGAGAATGTGATTGGAGTCAGCTTTGCTTTGTAGTGCAGGAATTATTACATATCCATCACTCGTAACTTATCTTAATGGAAACAAATATTTGATGTGACTTTTTTTACGTGAAGAGATGCTGTTTCCAAAAGTGTCTGTTTGAGGAGGTGACATTTTACTTGAAGATCTAGTTTATAATGCATTAGAAGCACATGCATAAGACGTTATAATGCATGTGTAATGCTTCATAAGTGTCATTATAATGGTGTATAACCATGTATAAGAACTTGTACCAAGGTTTATAAAGTATTACAAGTGTGGTCATTATGTATTATAATCAAGCCTTTATAATGTTTTATACCTGCATACTCAAGTGACAAGAGTTTAGAATGAAGAATCTGAAGTCCTGGGTCACATTAGAACCATCCTTACTCTAGACAGGAGTAAAGAAAGGTTGTAATGCCTTATGAAGATGACTTTAAGAAGTTTTAGTAAAGTGACAACTCTGTATAAAGTTGTTAGCATTTGCATGATACCATAACACAATTAGAATCACTTAGGAGCAGGATTTTACTGGCTGGAAGTAAAATGTAAGTTAAAAATTAAACACCATAATGATCTTTAAAACAACCTTATTTTGAAAAAATAAAATATAAAGGATGTTGCAGATTCTTCTTTACATATCAATACAAATCAAATCTGTAAAAAAAAAAAAAAAAACCTGCATAGCTCACAAATTAAAATTCTAGCACCTGAGAGGACTGAAGAATGCAATTTATAACAACTTAACATATTATTGATATTTATAAGGAATTACGCCCTTTCTGTAATCCAGAATTTAGTGTCTGTTCTATGTTGAGCAGTTCTATGTGTGTCTTTACTCCTGTCTAGAGTAAGGATGGTTCTAATGTGACCCAGGACTTCAGATTCTTCATTCTAAACTCTTGTCACTTGAGTATGCAGGTATAAAACATTATGAAGGCTTGATTATAATACATTATGTCCACACTTGTAATACTTTATAAACCTTGGTACAAGTTCTTATACATGGTTATACACCATTATAATGACACTTATGAAGCATTATACATGCATTATAACGTCTTATACATGTGCTTTTAATGCATTATAAACTAGATCTTAAAGTAAAGTGTTACCACATTTGCTGTCCTGTCTCATTTTCCAGCCTGGTGCATCAGCTGCTCACAGCTGTCATGCATTTAATGGTGCGGTATGTGTGAAGATCAATCAACACATCAGTTTGAATAATTACATGAAGTTTGAACACAGCATTTTTGTCTGTTCTTATTACCATGACACAAACTCATCTTCATGTATCTAGTCTATTTACAGGGGGCGGAGTACTCTACAATGCTAAATGCTGCTAATCCTGGCCTCGGGGCTCAGACGACAGAAATTCAAATTTGCAGCTGCCTTAATTACCAGATTTATAAAACAAACAATGAATCTGCCTCAGATAGAGATGCTGGTGGAAAACAAACAACCTCTGGGCTTACAGACGGTTATCATCATATTCTGATGTCTTACACAGATTATCATTAAAGCTCCAATATATTGCTGAAAAGGGCCCACGAGAGGGCTGCGACACTTAAAAGCTGTGATTATCAGTTTAATTTAGTCAACCCGTCCTTGCTTTTGAGCACAAGTCGGCGTTTAGCTCTGCGCTGGTTGTTTTTGAGTTTATTGAGGCTACAGTTTGGTCATTGGAGCGGGATGCGTCTGTTTCATGCATGAGTAACACCCCTCAGCACAAAGATGCTCTCTGTTCGGCTCTGACCACCTGAGTACTGCAGCCCAGCTTTTGATTATATTTTATGAGTCCTAATTGTGACTGACCTGGCCTGCTGGTGGCTTCATTTCATCTGAGGGAAGGAGGGTCCATCCGGGTTGATCAACCTGGCTGTCTGCTGACCTCCACCTTCACAGGACGGTGAGGGACACGTCTCAAGTTCATCCTCCCCTTGGGTGGTATGGCTCTCAGCTTACCCTCACCTGTCTGCAGAGGCAAGCTTCGCTCCTCACCCCTGCCCCCTTCTTCTATATGAGACTACTTAACATACCCAGCTCAGCTCCTTTTACAGCATTTAAACAGAACTCCACTATTCTGTGCAAATGTAAAGAAAAAACTCTTTTCAACCAACAGTGTGTTTAAACAGTGTGTTTTTCCTCTAATAGGATGTAAGCTTTGGGTTGGAAAAGAAATCTTCATCCAAAATAATAAAATGTAAGTTCAAAACAAGGCAACTGTTGGAGTTTTTCAGTCTGCAGTCCAGTGGCTGGTGCTCTCTTTAGGTAGTAACATAAGAATGTGAGTCTAACCCTTTATTAAACTGCAGATTCCTCTCTGTTTGCATAACCCCAAAGTGACTCCAGAGCCACATTTGTTCTCTAGGCCTCTGTACAGCAGAAAATGGCCGCTGCATGACCAGATCCTCTTTGATGCAATAATGAAAACAAATGAGTGTAACATGATAATATATTGAGGAGTGCCGCGTTTTCAAAGCTGACATTGTGGGGAATTGAGGTGCAACCAGGGAAACACTAAGCTATGTTTGTCATCACTCTCGACGTTGTCTCTTGCACAAATTATTTCCTTCGCTTCACTTCAGAGAATTAGTCTTCTTAGGGCTTCAATAAATCAAAGGAAGCACAGATCCATATGCCTCAGCGCTGCAACTTCAACTGACCCCACCATCACGGCCGACTTCATGCTGTTCTTCTGTTTTACAATTTAAAATCATTAACTTTATAACAGGATGACATTCATTGTTCTCTTAAATAAGGTTTGACAAATGTTTCCTCAACATGCTAATATCCAAACTATAGACTTTAGTCGTGCTTGTGAGTTTCAGACCAAGTTAGAGATTTACTGTTGCACTTTCTTGCTTCTGCCTGATTAATTTAAAACACTGCACACAGCACAGGAGCACAGAATCAGTATTTATTAACTTTAAACTACAGTTTTTCCTTGACAAAATCCTTGTGCTTAGTTGTTTTTTTTTGTCATTTTTCTTCTTTAAAAAACATTTTTAGAAAGACAATGTTTCAGAATATTGTGCATAAAGGATCATGTTTCAGTTTACTGCTTTTAAAATTAACATGTAGTTTTTACATCTGCTAATCAGTATAATTTTCCTCATTTGCAAATAAAGTTTATCTTTAAGGCTGATTTAGCTGCTTTTAAGAGAGATTTTTTTCAACGAGCTCACCTGTTGTTCTCAAATGGAAATCAGCATCTCTCTGTGGTGGTATAATAACATTCCCACTGGAGAGTAACAGCTTAATTCACTCTTATCACTTTTGGTTGTCTGGCTTCCAGTCAAGCTGGGGTCCAGAAGGTGAAATGAGTTTGGCAACCTCAACTCCAGGCGCGACAAGAGAACACACATCATGGTACAGTTAGTGGAAAAAGAGAGAAAATTGCCTGCATAAGCAGGAAAGATAGAGTTTCATCGTCATCCCGCTGAAAACGCACACTCGTCTTTGGCTGACTTCAAACACTTAATCGGCAATCATTTTTCAATGAGCCCCAGAGGAGCACATTTTAGTGTTCCACCAAACAGTCTGCTGCTTTGTGCTCTCTAATCCCTCACAGTTATGCATCATGGGGAGCCGCTGGTCGTTCTTCAGGGGGAGGTTAACCCTTGCCTCCAGACACACAGACAGACTGACAGACCTGCAGCTCAGCTTCAGGCCTCGGCTCTGCTGCAGCCACAACATCTGTACCCATCAGGAAACACTCACTTTCTATAAGTGCAACCCTAAAATTAAGATTGCTTTTTGATCTGGAGGCTGGACAACATGCAAATGAAATGTGATCCCCTAAACGGTCTCCTCATCGGCCTCGTTAGTCCCTGCAGAGGTTTCAGGAGCCCGCTGGACGGGGCTCGCCTTCCTGGACTCACAGCACAGATGTTATTGCCCCACTTCAGAGACGAACAGACACGAGGACACAGGCCTGGACAAACAGCGCCGGTGTTTCACGCTCATCACACCATGCTCGTGCTCGCCATCTCAGACAAAGTGCTCTGCAGGATGGAGTGAAGGCAGTAATCCAAACAGCACTTAACCTGGACTACGGAGGAGAGCGTCTGTGTGATGAGGAAATCTCCAGGCTCTGGCTCCGTCTCATTAATGAGAAATGATGAGCGCTCCCCCCTGCAATTAAGAGTCAATCTCCTGCATTAACTCCCCACCCCTCGGCCACACACACAGCACAAAGACAACAGTCCAGCCCTGTCACTCAGAGCAGAGAGCACACCCAAAAAGACTAGAGGAGACGTCCTGTAGCTCTGAGCTCACCTGCAGAGACGGACACTCGGAGAAGGTAATGCTGCAAGAGATAAAAATCTCTCCTCTTTTGAAATGAGATGATGTTATAAGGACAAAAGAGTTTCCTTCTGTCCTGGGATAAAAAAGTTTTCTTGACACTTTGGAGGTAAAATGTTGATCTGGTCAGACACCATCAGGTTCATCAGGGTTTCATTTTCTCTCACTGAACTTCTTTACCAACCAAAGTTTTGTCATCAGAATAATTTATTACAAAGCTGTAAACTCAATAATGTGCATGTTTAATATTACACAATGTTATTAAAACTGTTTTGGTGGTTACTCAGACAACAATGAAAAATGATTTACTTCTTTTAAACCTCCTGACTGGAGGGGATACTCAGTGCCACCGGGCGGTGACATTATGGACTTATATCTCTGTAACAGATCGTACTGTAAACTGTGTTTAGATGCTCTTTAATATTTGGCTCCAGGTCAAATCTGAATCTTTTTAAAGATATTCCAATTTGGCCATAAGGGGAGTTTCAGTGAATCCACAGCGATGAGTCCATTTTGTGATTTATCAACAGGACTGATGTAGCAGCATTCTCACAGAACGTCATTTGGACCTTAAATAAGAAGTTTCCTGTCCATCCATTGACCAAACAGTTGCATCAATATTTCCCTCCACCGCCACGTGCTTGACAGGAAGGTCGCGGTTCGATCCCGGGCCGGTCAGGGGCCCTTCTGTGTGAAGTTTGCATGTTCTTTATGTGCATGCGTGGGTTCTCTCCAGGAACTCCAGTTTCCTCCCACAGGCCAAAAACATCCCCATTAGATTGATTAGTGACTTGGGTATGAGTGTGAGTGTGAATGGGTGTCTGTCTCTCCATGTGGCCCTGCGATTGACTGGAGACTGGTTCAGGATGAACTCCACCTCTCGCCCAATGACAGCTGGGTTAGGCTCCACCCCCTGGTGACCCCGAGAGGAAAAGCGGGAAAAGCAGCATTGAAAATGAAAGAATTACTCTCCATTGTTTTTTGACAGAAGTGTCCAATAGGAAGCAGCCAACTGTCAACTGGAGAAAAGGCAGTTACCTATAGTTAAATAATTAACCCATTAACTCCCCGCTTAACTGTTTGGCAGAGGTCTATAAATTTAGGAATATTTATTGTGTTAAAGAAACAGTTTTTTTAAATTTAGGATGCAGAAAAAACTGCAAACAAACCTAAAGAACTGATATTTTCTTTGCATGGCGTTCAAAGGTTTTAAAAAAGCCAAACTATTTTTACCATCATTATTATTTTGAATGCTTAACCATTTACTATTTTATATATAAATGTGTGTGTGTGTTTATATATGTTTATTTGTTATTCATTTAAAATATTCCATTTGTGTGTTTTGTCTAACTCATTGCCTATTCTAAGTTATTTTGATTTCTATTTAATTTTCTAATTTAATTTTCTAATTGATTTTGTCCCAAATATTTGTGCATTTTTATATCATCACGTAATCAACTGGTAGTTTTATAAACCTTCAATTCCCACACCAAGAAAAAAATCAGATTTTTGGTTTGTTTGTAGTTTTCTCTGTTCTCTGAAATGTAAATAGGAAGAAACAGTAATTTTGTTTTTAAATATAAAATATCCCTAACTTCATTGATGATCTCTTCCAAACAGCTGGTAGTTAAAGGGCTGAATTACAAGAACAGAAGAAGTGTCTGGAGAAAGAAGTGTTAAAACATATAAAGTGTTTGCTGAGAGTTTATTTTTCACCTTCAGACCATATTAAGGAGAGAAAAGGTTTGTTCATCTCTGACCAGATGCTATAAATGATTTTTTATCAAGGCTGCAGAAGTTTGGTGTCTGAGTAGAGTTTACATCGTGCAGTCATATTCTTGAAATTTGATTTGTTTTCCTCTCTGTTTTTCTGTGTACCCTTGTGCAGATGGAAAACACTGAAATGACACAGATAATGATAAAAGTTTATGATAAAGAAACAATATGTAGAATTCTCACATCGAACTTTATACGTTTACACTAAATGACTTGAGTTTTATTTTACATTTAAGTACTTACATCACCTCAGATATCTCCAAAATGTTCAAATCCAGAAAAGAAGTAGTTTTTTATGTTGACTTCTCTGAAACAGTTACTTACACTGAAAGCCTTACCAAACTCAGTAACAGTTTACTTAAAGGTCTAGTTTATAATGCATCAGAAGCACATGCATAAGACGTTATAATACATGTATAATGCTTCATAAGTGTCATTATAATGGTGTATAACCATGTATAAGAACTTGTACCAAGGTTTATAAAGTATTACAAGTGTGGACATAATGTATTATAATCAAGCCTTTATAATGTTTTATAAAGGCTTTATAATGTAGGCTTTATAAGGCTGTAGGCTTTTTAATGTTTTATACCTGCACAGAGTATGTAGGTATAAAACATTATAAAGGCTTGATTATAATACATTATGTCCACACTTGTAATACTTTATAAACCTTGGTATAAGTTCTTATAATACATTTATACAGGATGCTCACCAGGTTTAATCAGTTTTACACAGAGAGCATGAATAGTTGCCTCCTGCATCCACAGTGAAGGACGTTCATGTTCTTGCTCATGATTTTGTAGTAAAACTCTTCTGTTCATATTCCCCTATAATCAAACTAACACTCAGGCTCATTCTGCCTGTTGATCTTCTCTTGGCGTTTTGATGGAGCCTCCTGATGGCAGAGTTTCATTGTATTTGTATTTGTAATGGTATCAACGGGGTTAGCAACAGAAATATGGTGCAGTGTTGTGTTGAAAACAAATGTAATCTGGTTACAGTTACATTTAATTTTGTAATATGACACCCGTGTCAGCATCTGTATCTCGTGCGCAGGTGCTAAAAAATAAATGCCTATATAAAGCAGAGCAGGTTCATATTTTTTAATAAAATACTGGGATTGCTTCAGTCCTCTGCATCAGTTACTATTTTGGCATGCTTCTACCGTAAACAAATCCAACAGTATACAGCCAGCTTCAACAGGACCCCCCATCCCATGAAAACAAAAAAGGATAGAGTGGTAAAAGAATGATAACATTGAGCTGCAGCTGGATCTGCCTGATTTATTGTCTATAATCAGGTGATCTATCTCGCCAAGCTCCAATCTAGAATGATAAAGAGCGACCCAAAGCGGCACGGCCATGTCAGAGTTCTTTAGAGCAGGAGGAAGTGGGAACTACGAGCGAGACGACAGAAGGAAATATCTACAAGTACAGAGGTTAGCATAGATGCTAACAGCTTCAGTAGCAGTTTTATCAGATCTGAACCACATTTCTTTATTACATGAAAACAAAAATCAACAGCACAAACTTCTCTAAAGTAAGGATGCTTTTGCTCCACTTCCAACATGTTTTAGTGCACGAGCTCCAGCCTTTTATTTTGCAGCTTATAGCATCAGATATCGCCTTGCTTTTGAATTTTAAAGCATTATTGTGATTTTCAAAGGACAGTTGCAAACATAGTGCTAACAAGGACGAGAAAAAAGAGCCAGGGACCCTAATGCAGTCATTCCTTTTTTGTTTGTGATGAACACCATCGGCATAGGCACTTACTTGGTCAGGTCATTAGATCAGGTGACAGTATGCCATTATGTGAACCTGCTCCATGCTGTAATTACAAATAGCTTGATAATAGCTTTTCACTCTCGCCGACTACATTCAAGCTTAATCCTTTAAAACCCAAGACCATAGATTATAGCCAGAAAATTCTAATTTTTTGGAGCTGAAATGTTTGTTTTACTTTCTGCTAAAATATTAAAAAATTAAAAATGTCCATAAAATTCAACATATAGAGTTTTGATTTGATTTGATTTATTTATTTGCACAGGGAAATATACATAAGACAAACAATTTTTTTAAAATAAAAACATGCTGTGCAGGGGAGCATGAGAAGACCAACAGGTCTTATAGGGCCACCTCCCCAAAGATCTTTTTTTTTTTTTTACATAACAACAGGCATGAGCAGTCCCATCAAGTACAAAAAGTAAAATGAAATTATACCATATTTACTTGTACACATTTTCTACTTTACATTTGATCAACATTTTTCATGAATCAACATTCTTTTTAATTTTCTTTTAAAATGATTTATCGTGGATATAGACTTTAGAGCAGGAGTTAAATTATTCCAGAGGGAAGGCCCTCTATATTTGAGTGTGCTTTGATTGACCGAAGTCCTACTAAAGGGCAGATGCAGATCTCTGCAGCGCCTGGTGGAGTAGGCGTGGACATCTGAAGAATACATGAAAAAATGGTCATATGCTCTGGGAATAACATTGGACATGTGCACATATTTATACATAAAGAGGCAAATGCAATAAATGTTTACATTAAATATAGTTAATATATTGAATTTCCTAAAAAGAAAAAATCTCATTTGGTACATTAGGTGTTTTTTGGCAACTGATAATCCGTTTGAGGACATTTTTATCATTTATCTGATTGTATTCAGATGTTTTTTTTGTAATTTGTTGATCATATTGAGTAGATAGAGGTATTATAAAAGTATGTATCAAATATACAATTGGCTTTATAGGGTTAAAAAGGTTTGCTTTTTGAGGTTATCATGTTTAACAAAAAGTATAAGTTGTGTGAAAGCTTGTTTGCCACTGAGCAGTGGTCCAATAACATTCTGAAACATTACTTCTACTACTGTTTACTTACAGAGGTTCATTTGGAATTGATATGATCATTTAACAAAAACATCTCTGACTAACTTTAAGTTCAGACTGAAGTCATATATAATACATATAATTAATTCATTTGCTTGTTGTTTAGTTATTTTGAGTTCATTTCATTTTATTAAATTTTATTTCTTTATCTTCTTATATTTTTGTTATTTATTCTATTTGGGGAGGTATCTTGGATAAGCCCACTTTGGGTTTTTTCACCTCTCCAGCACTTTCTTGCTTTTTTTTTTTCTATGCCAATGTAACTTTCTAATTTATGGTGCAAATAAAATAAAATAAATAAATAAAAATAAACATCCTAACTAAGTCACGGGAAGTAGCCCAATGCTAATGTTTGCACATGTGCATCACACCCTCCTGTACATGCCAACAAAAGAGTGGTAAACAAAACAGCAGCTCAAAATACTCCAAAAGGTGCCTTTAATTCTCATGAAGGAAGCCAAACAGAACGTTGTACGGCCATCTTTCTGCTTCAAGTGTTTAAAACACAGATGTTCACCTCCAGCTGTGACGAAGGAGGCAGCAGCCTGCGACATTTAAGACTGTGTTACACTCAATGGAAAATCAGGTTTGGATGATTTAACATCCAATTTGAACAACAAACATCATTATGCACTGTAAGCTCAATATTCATCAAACAAGATTACGGCAGCACTCTAAAGAAGTGCAACAGCAAGCGACAGCAAACAGGCGGTGATTTCAAGAGGAGAAATCTAAGCAGAAAGGAGAGAATAAACACCACTCTGTTTATTATGTTATCATCATGGCTTCTTGATGGAGTGGAAAACAAAGTGGGCTCATAAACATGTGTCTGTGCATGTGTGTGGGTGTGTGTGCCGTGTTGTGGGCCGGTCATGAGGGTATTTAAGAGTCTGACGGAAAAAAAGAGAAAACAGAGACGAGTGGAAGGAGAGGAGATTGAGGTTGGTTGGGCTGGGCTGGCATAATGAGTGACATATTGTGAAATCTTTACCTACAAAGCAGAGTCTTCTTCCATGCAAATGAGACTCAGTGGATAAGGATCTGTTTGATGGGACACATGCAGAATATGAGGCAGTTAATTCCCTCATTAGTATTCCACAGAGCTGATTGGCAAAGACCAGAGAGAGCCAGCCGGAGAGCATGTCTGCAAAACCCAATATTGATTTGTTTAATGGTGTCAGGGAGTCAAAATTCACAAATCTCCTGTCAATTGTTTATGAGGCTGTTTAGTGGGCCAATAGATGCCCCTCGCTTAATTATTACCTCATTACGGAGATGTGATTATATGCTTGAACTGTTAATGGGGCCCCTGAATTTCAAAGACTGCCATAAAAGGTGTTGTGACAAACAGAGCCGGGGAAAACGCCATATCTGATGATTCGCAGTGTGTTTGTTGATTTGGGGCTCGTGTTTGTTTTCTTGCCTTTCTATGCCTCCATTTTTCACTGCACATTCAGACTGTAGGAATCAACAGTTTCCCATTAAAGTGAACATAAAACAGCATTTTGTACACATAAGAGAAGCTGGTAACTCTTTCTATGAAGACACTCTTTATGATGCATTACACGTTAAATGCATGTTTTAAACTCATTATAGTTTTCTTAATAGATGGTATAATCATAGCTGTTAATACTTGATTTCATTTATGATGCAATCATAAGTTTGATGCCACTTTTCAAAAATGGAGTCATATAGTGAGCTGTATTGTGCATATTTACACATTTATACAGAATAAATATCCATCATATTATTACTCTTTTATAATTATTGTAACATTTTATAAAGCTTTTATGATGTGCTTTTATCTGATTAATACTGATCCTAACCCTGTGTTACAAGAATGGAAGTCTTAAATCTTAACCCTGAAGCCAGTTGTATCATATTTGATACATACTTTTTTTAATACCTCTTTCTACTCAATATGACCAACAAATTACAAAAAAACATCTGAATACAATCAGATAAATGATAAAAATGTCCTCAAATGGATTATCAGTTGCCAAAAACACCTAATGTATCAAATGAGATATGAAAAATCTATATGTTGAATTTTATGGACATTTGATTTTTATGGATTTTAGCAGAAAGTGAAACAAACATTTCAGCTAAACAAAAAATTGCATTTTCTGGGTATAACCTATGGTCTTGGGCCTTAAAGGGTTAAATCTCTTTATACAGCTTATGACTCCATATATGTTGAATTATCACCCAGTCTCATTATTCTTTATGGAAATCTTTACCATGTGTCAGAGTGATTGTTGTGAAGACTGAATACATTTTATTTATTTTTTTATATATCTACACATTTTAACAGAATTGAATAATACTTATACCTGATTACAAACACTGTCATTTTAATGACTGGTGATAGTATCATAATGTAAGCATGCTTATAATGTGTTTATAATGCATAATAAGGAGGGTCTTCATAGAAAGTCTTAACCTTATAAGGCCCAAGATCATAGATTACAGCCAGACAATTCTTATTTTTTGGAGCGGAAATGTTTGTTTCACTTTCTGCTGAAATCCTACAACAATCAAAATGTCCATAAAATTCAACGTATATATTTTTCATATCTCATTTGATACATGAGATGTTTTTGGCAACTGATAATCCATTTGAGGACATTTTTTTTTATAATTTATCTGATTGTATTCAGATGTTTTTTTGTGATTTGTTGATCATATTGAGTAGATCGAGGTATTATAAAAGTATGTATCAAATATGATACAATTGGCTTTATAGGGTTAATAAAACATTAATGACAACATTGTTAAAAGTTTTGACTAACAGCCTGGGAAGAAGCAGAAAAGCTATTTGATGAAGTATGTCCAACAAAAACCTCAAACCTACAGTTCACGTCTGTGCTGGGCTCCAATCTGGACACAGAAAATGTGTTTTATAAAAGTCAAAGCTGCCAACAGAAAGTGGTCTTGTTTAGAAACTGTGGAGAGGCGAGTGCTGATGTTAACCTGGGCGAGCACACATGGCTGATCTGAGGGGCTTTCTATTTAAAGGCTCATAAAAGAGTGATAATGGCACAGGTTTATGTGGACTCAGCCCAGTGAGACAGGCTGTTACTGCGCCGGCTGCTGTTGTTGTCATTCCCACTGTTCCTCGATGGCCACTAAAGCGGAAAAATGGATCCCCACTTTGGGCTGAAATATGAAGCTGGGCTTATTCTCCGTCTCTTTCTCTTTTTGTGTGAAAGGCGCCCAGGCATTTGCCTGCATGGTTATGGAGTTAAATGCTCAGCTCCATGGCTGGGCTTCTGCACGGTTACCCCCTCCATTTCATTCCCCCTGACAGGATTAGCAGGTCTCCAGTGTTAGAAATACATTAAGTGGACCTTTGCAGTCACTTATTATGCCTGATTATGCAGCTGGAATGGGGAAGGTAGGCTCTGTTTGTAGTTAAATAACTTCTTAGATGCTTTTTTTTTTACAACAGCAATCTTCAAAGCATGAACGGGTCAGTAGCTCAAGCACAAAGCTGAGATTGATTTCCACCCTCCTACTCTTTGTTCCTGCGGTTTAAAAGGGACAGGTTCTACTAAATTAGTTCGCCCGTGTTATTAATGGAACAGTCAATTAAACTCCCGTACGCTGGTGTCATGGAAAACAATGCAGCTGCAGCCTTATCACAGCAGTGCTTAGTGCAGCAGGTTTATGAAATGGTTAACTTATGCTGATTTATAGATAGGATTAGGCTCCATCTGGGCAGTGTGCCGCACAGCCCAACAGCTGTCCATCTGCTCTATGATAGATTGAACAATCTTGGTCCAGGCATGGCGGACCAGGAGAGAGGCATCACTCAAGACAGCAAAGCATGCTGAATATTGACTCCTCTTGTTTTGATAGCTGGGACAAAACAACCTGAGAGCGAGAACATACATGAGCAGAGTCTGAGAAAAGTTTCCATGAAATCAGCAGAGACTGTGAGATTGACAGGAAGAAGTGCAAAAGGAAACTCTACCACAAATTACACTCAGAGTGAGATATGTGTGTAGATGTGCAAAGGAGACTGGACTTATGGTGTTAGCAGCTCCAGAGCCAACATTTTCCAGACTTTGAGAAAATCGTGTCTGACAACATAAATGACAAATCACATTTGAAAGTCTCCTTGAGGTGCAAAGACCCATGGAATGATGTCAATGTAATCATGGCCGTTTGGCTTATGGCCCCTTTCCCTTGGCCACACAGTCCCAGTTAGACACCAGGACAGAGCAGTGGGAAAGTTCTGGACTTGATGGTTTCACACTCGGTCATGGTTGTGACCTCACTGAGAACAAACTATCATTCAGAAAAGTGATTCATGCTAATTCAGACCAACATCGGTAAAATTGACGCCATTGAGTTCTTACGTTTTATATCTTTGCAATAATTTATTTATACATGCAGAATTCCAGATATTTATTTAGTTTACTTATTTACTTATTTGGATTAGCATGCATCCTCATTTTAGTCTGATACTTTTGAATAAAACCTTTTGTATCACTGCTCTGCTAACGCACGGCTAACATACTCTTTGTTAGTTAGCTAATTCTATTGTGGTTAGTAGTTAGCTGTAAGTATCATGTAGTAAGTCGTAAGAAGTGAACGTTAGCTAAGCTTCTTCTGTAAAAAAGGCTAGTTGTTTTAACTTAAAAAAGTTAGTGTCAGGGCTGCCTTATAATTTTAAGTTTTCTGAATTTAGAAATTTAAGTTCAGTTGAATTAAGAACGGTTCAGATCAAGTGAACTTCTTAAGTTCAATAAAGTTGATATTAAGTCAGCTCGACTTTAATTGTTTAGTTCAATAAACTTCTAAAAGCAATCCAATTCTAATAGTATTTTTTTATGCCAACACAGTAATTAAACTTCTTTAAACTACTAACCACTGCCTTTTACTAAAATTGTTCTGGCTTGCATGACGGCTCGTTTGGTTGATAACGAGTTTATAGCTCTCATCTTTTACATGTCTTTTTATATGTATATATAGAATAGAATAGAAATTTATTTGTCATTGCAACAAGTACAACGAAATTGCAAAAATTGTGACTATATATATAAATATATATACATATTGTGCATATATATATATGTACATATCTATTCTCTGCCTCTCTCTCTCTCTCTCTCTCTCTCTCCCTATATATATGTGTATATATATATATATATATATATACACACACACAGTGGTTTCAAGTTGGCACTTGGCTGAGATGAGAAAATAAAATGTCTGCATCATTATGTTAGTCACACCAGGCTGATCCCAAGTAACATGCTAATGAGAGCATTTATGAAAATGACCCAAAATAAAAAGTACAGCTTTTGTCTCTCAACTGTTCTTAAGTGCCCCCCTCTCAAAAAAACTCTGTTTCAGTACACATATTAATACTTACATATATTTAAACTTTGTCACTATTGCATATGGCTTATGATACTTTACCAGATGAAAGAATTATTTACCTATTTAACTCATGAACTTCACCTACAGAAGATAAAAGGCTGCACACATGACGTCCATCAAACTCTTTTATTAAAGTTAATAAATTAAAAATGCCCTCCACAGACGTAGAGTATTTGTGGTGAATGGGGGGTTAAGAGAGAGCTTTCCCTCCAGACCAGCTGACACAAGTGATCCCTTATTTGGTGAAGGGGAGGTCAGGCTCAGGCCTTCACAAAGCACACACCTCAGGCCACGGCCCCCCCCCACTTCCCTGCCCCGGCCCCGTCACATCTGGCCCCAACGACCCAGGACGTTTTCTTTCCCCTGCTCAAAATGCACCAGTGGTTCCCATTTAACACCTGTTCGCCCTAATTTCCATTTTCGGAGACGCTGTGGATTCAAATCATTTATCACTTCCCAAAGTGCTTCCACATGTGGGCCGACTTTCCCAGTGTGAGGGGCTCCTGCCTCCGGCCAACCTTTTCCAAATGTATTAAAATTCAGTTTGGTCCAAAGAAGTTCAGACACTGATGTTTCATTGTGGTGATGTCTGGTAATTATTAGCCTAAATTACGGCTCTGGCATGTGACTTGACAGGGTGGACTCCATGTTTAAAGCAGAGATGGGGCAAAGAGGCAGGGCCGAGGTGGTCCGTCGCACCTTGTGCACTTTTAGAGCTCCGCTCACCAAAACTTGGATGTCAGTCAGACTGAAACAGTTTGGCCACCGCTGAAACACTTGTGTGGTTAGGGACCAGCCGAGGGTCCGCTGGGGCCCCGTGTGGGGGGCTGTGTCAGAAGCACTCCACTCTGAGGGAAGGTCTCCGGCTCTGGATACCAACTGCTGTCCGGCTGATATCTGACGTCAGGGTTCATGTCGTAAAACCAAGATTAAACTGCAGTGCAGCACACTCATGTTCCCCTCAGGTAGATATCCAACCAGAAAAACAGGAGTGACAGAGTGTTTTTGGCAACACTGGGAAAATGTGTGTTAATGTTGTGGAAATGTTTAGAAGCATAATCAGAGCAATGATGCCTCCCTCTTGTAACTGAAGGTTCGATGGTCAAGTTTATGACTAAAGCTTTCAGTTCTGTTTGGGAAAAAGGAAACAAAAGGTGGCTATTAATAAAAAGAACAGAGTTTAGAGCTGTCAACAAGAGGAGAGAATCTTACATTTAACCTTTCATGCATGAATTATGGAATGACAATAACATAATTTTATTAAATGTTTGTTTTACTTTCAAAGAAGTTTAAAAAGCATGGCCTTTTTTTCAGTGGACACCATACATCAAGGGTTAATATAGTAGTAAAATTGGAAATTATCCCTATAAATCCAATTGTATCATATTTGATACATACTTCTATAATACCTCTATCTACTCAATATGATCAACAAATTACAAAAAAACATCTGAATACAATCAGATAAATGATAAAAATGTCCTCAAATGGATTATCAGTTGCCAAAAACACCTGATGTATCAAATGAGATATGAAAAATCTATATGTTGAATTTAACTGACATTTTGATGTATTTAGGATTTTAGCAGAAAGTGAAACAAACATTTCAGCTCCAAAAAAATTAGAATTTCCTGGCTATAATCTATGGTCTTGGGCCTTAAAGGGTTAAAATATCTCCAAAAACATATATTTTGAAACATCAAGAGTAAATAAAATCAAATGCATTTGGGCCATTTTGGATTTATGATGGAATATCTCAGTATGACAAAAAAAAAAAAAAAAAGATCATATTCTTATGGAACTGGAGATGATGAATTGGGAGTTCACCATCAGGTAGTTGGGACATGGTACTGCAAACTAAAAGGTTTAAAATGTCTTCTAAATTTCTGTCCAGTGTAGTTGACACCATGCATGAAAGGGTTTAGATCTATGATATTCCCCCTCTGTGCAGAAGATCTGTCTGTCCATACACACACGAGGGTAAAATAAGTGTGTGTGTGAGGAGTTATGGGCAGGCTACTCATTATTCATCAAAACAAGCAACTTCACTAAAGCCTGGAGTAAAGCAGCAAGCTCAGCTAAAGCAAGTCCAAGCTACTCGCTTTTGCTGCAGAAATAATGATAGTTATTATTTAAGGTTATGATTTTTATCAGCAACTTTATTTCTTAAACCAGTTTTCACAAGAGGTTAGGCTGCCCCATTTGTTTGAACAATTTACACATATATGAGTTTATGAAATTATCGTTTTGTTTTACAGTTGCACCTTTTTGATTGCTCATTTTAATCTCTCATTATTTTGCAGCACTGTGAGGTGTGCCCTAACAGTTCTACATTATCCATCTTTGATTGCTGCTCATTGCTGCTCTCTGTTGTTTCTGCTGGGATATGTAGTTTTTTTCAGATGTCACTGCACTACTTGATCAATAAAATACCAAAGTCACTGAAAAGCTTTTAGTCTTAGAAAACAAAGATGCTTTTACAAAGCAACATGGTATATAAAGTACTAATGACACTGTTTGTGGTGACATGACTGCCTGTTAATGTGTTTCTGTAAAGCCTGATTTAAGCCCTTTTCACACATGCAGCCCCGAGGCCTCATTTACACGTCAACACTGTCACCAGAACAGTTTCCCTTTGCATTTCCAAAAGCTCCACGTTCAAACAGAGATGCAAGAACAAATGACGCTGTTGCGTTTAATGCCAGGCCTGTTGATGTAGGTTTGTATTGAAACAGCGGTGTTACCACAGGTAAGAGCATGACACGGGAGCAGATTTTCACTCCTGTACCGTTCCCGTTTGAATAAAACCAAACATGTTGAAAAAATGTTGCATCTTTTATTTTAGGTAAAAGTGCATTGCATATAAAGGCCTTACCTTTAAGTTTCACATGTCTGACATTCGGTTGGTGTAAACCATGGATGTATTATAAGAACTGGATAGCGTGGCTCCGCCTTCTACCATGTAACGGTTTTGAAGCCATAATATCCCCCGTCAGGGCGCCGCCATTGTGCAGCCAGTAGAGAATCTGGACCATATCTGGACGCAGCTGTCGTAAACAGTCGCAAAACTCCGCAGCATACAGCGTACACAATCATTGTGGAACTGCTGTAAACCGCGGTTATTTTTTAGAGTCTAATAACTGATGAAAAAGAAAGTTTTCAGAAAAAAGAGGACTTGGAAAAAACGCAGCCCAATAATACTTTCATATCACCACAGCATACGGATGAGAGAAATATTTCTACGAGGTGTAATAATTTTTTGAAGTTTCACTACGGCCCGTTCAGATGAATGGGGGAGACGGAGTGTTGACCTATACTGCAGCCAGTCACCAGGGGGAGCAGTTTTTGTGGCGACTTCACAAAAGCCCAGCGACATGACATCCATGTTTTTTACAGTCTATGGTGTAAACAGCTCTCTTTTGGACGTGTCGTCTTCTCCCTCCATGTTGATTTGTTATGTGTGTCTCCGGCAGACGCTCGAAGTCGCTTTTCACTTCCTGTGGTGACAGGAAGTCAAACCACTTTTGTAGTTCTTTTGTGTTGCTACTGCAGTCAAGAGTGTTGGCTCTCACTGAGAGATGACTACAAAAATGGACACATCTGTTAATCTGGTTGTTTAACACGGCTGAAAATGATCATCTATTAATATCGTCCCCACTTCCGTTGCTTTTTTTTCCTGTCCCGTCCCGATCACGGGATTAATTAAAAATTAACTCCCATCCCACCCCCACAAACTTTTCATAACCAACAATGATGACTGGACACACAAAGATGCAGGAGTTTCTTGTCTGGACAACAAATGTGTCTGGATATTTTTGTCTGTATAACAAAACTGAGCACGGTAAGCAGCTCTCATGTTGCTCGGTGTTGTTGTTCCTGGGATGCACGAACAACCTTACACTTATTCTCATTTACATGGATATGGAAACAAAAACATTTTCACTAATTTTCGCTTTGGACCCAGGTTTCAGAGTTTGCAGATTCAGATTTGCTGGGCACTGTTCTCGTGTAAGCAGAAGGCGAAAAGCCCGATTACAGCTCTCCATTTTTACTGTTATCAGTACGAATTTCCACAAATACCAGGAGGAAGTTCGTGCTTATAGTGCAACAGCAGAGCAGAGTTGAGCTTTACCCTATGATCACTATTCTAACTTTAATGATATATTTTAAAAAGCTTATTAAAAGCATCGATTAAAGAGCTGAGAAGAGCAATGTGTTGCATGCAGAAGTGAATATGAAGCAGAGAAAGGAAGCTGCAGAGGTTCAGCTCCTTATCCAACAGCAGCACGATGCAGCTCTGTTGACGTGCGAGAGACTCAGCGGTGATCGTTTTAAGGCAGATGTTGAACAAGTCTGTGATGATGTGCAGTGGAAACCACACTCAAATGTCAAGACACATTTAACCAGACGAAATCCCCTATATGGATGGAGTTAGAGAGAGTTTGAGCTGTAGGAAGGTCAAATCTTTAGGTTTTGTGGTTATGTAAGATTGAAGAGGCCTTAATAAGATCATTCAGAGTTAATCAGTTCTCCCCATGCATGAACGGGTTTCCTCTGGTACTCCCCTCACAGACCAAGAACACATTTATAAGACCACTCAGGTGTAAGAGTATAAAGATGATCAATGAACTGAACGTTTCTGGGCTTTTCCAATGATATAAAGTCTAAATTAAAGTTAGTAAATACCTTATGCTTGGACATATATTCTGATAACACAGACTGCAAACTGAATTTATACTGAACTATGAGTCTAAATCATTTTTGTAATTAGAACCTCGTCATCACCAGATTTTTCATGTGTTCAAGGGTATGTGCTTACAGAGGAGCGTAAATACACACAATCAAACCCCCAGAACTCAAAAGCATTCAAATTTAATCTTGTGAAAAAGGAAAAAGCAACATTTTTGTTTACAAAGTAAGTTTTATGATGTGCTAAGCTCCATCATCAAGTGGTGAATGTTTGAAACTGTACTGTAAGTGTGCATAATTAAAGTGGGCTGTGAAAATGTGCACTAATCAGATATGGTTGGTAACAAAGTCCATGAAATTACTAATTAGAATTTCATTAAAAGGTACTGCTTTATCATCTGAGGAAATCGTAACCTTTAAAACGCTTTCAGGAAGGCAGTATGCCTCTTTAAATGGCTCAAAGAGAGAAACTGCTGTCTTTTGATGTAATATCTCATTTCGGATTTGAGCTTAATTGGACCATTTAAACATGTCATTGTTTTGGACGTAATTTATCAGACCAATTAATGACAGTTATTGCCTGGGTTGGGCGACTAACAGAGCACTCAGCTCCTGCAGGAATAGATCACAAAGACAGCCGTTCAGCCTGTACACACCACGAGGAGGCTTCGCCGAGAATGAGAGCGCTCCTGTTTGATATTTTTATTCAGTTAAGTTTACCTCAAATGAGAAACAATGGCATTTTGAGATCTTGTCACGGATTCAAAATAGAACAGATCTTTGGTGCAGCTGTTGTTCCTTATGCCTTATTTAGATTTCTGTGGTGTCCAAGTTAAAGGTTGTCTAACATAATTTGGTAACACTTTACTTAAAGATCTAGTTTATAATGCATTAGAAGCACATGCATAAGACGTTATAATGCATGTATAATGCTTCATAAGTGTCATTATAATGGTGTCTAACCATGTATAAGAACTTGTACCAAGGTTTATAAAGTATTACAAGTGTGGACATAATGTATTATAATCAAGCCTTTATAATGTTTTATACCTGCATACTCAAGTGACAAGAGTTTAGAATGAAGAATCTGAAGTCCTGGGTCACATTAGAACCATCCTTACTCTAGACAGGAGTAAAGACACACATAGAACTGCTCAACATAGAACAGACACTAAATTCTCTGTTACAGAAAGGGCGTAATTCCTTATAAATATCAATAATATGTTATAAATTGCATTCTTCAGTCCTCTCGGGTGCTAGAATTTTAATTTGTGAGCTATGCAGGGTTTTTTTTTTACAGATTTTAATTGTATTGATATGTAGAGAATAATCTGCAACATCCTTTATATTTTATTTTTGCAAAATAAGGTTGTTTTAAAGATCATTATGGTGTTTAATTTTTAACTTACATTTTACTTCCAGCCAGTAAAATACTGCTCCTAAGTGATTCTAATTGTGTTATTGTATCATGCAAATGCTAACAACTTTATACAGTGTTGTCACTTCACTAAAAGCTCTTAAAGTCATCTTCATAAGGCATTACAACCTTTCTTTACTCCTGTCTAGAGTAAGGATGGTTCTAATGTGACCCAGGACTTCAGATTCTTCATTCTAAACTCTTGTCACTTGAGTATGCAGGTATAAAACATTATAAAGCTTGATTATAATACATTATGTCCACACTTGTAATACTTTATAAACCTTGGTACAAGTTCTTATACATGGTTATACACCATTATAATGACACTTATGAAGCATTATACATGCATTATAACGTCTTATGCATGTGCTTCTAATGCATTATAAACTAGACCTTCAAATAAAGTGTTACCAATAATTTTTATCATATTAATACCACCTCCAGTGAAATTAAAGAGTCCTCCAGTTTATCGTTTCAAAGTTCTCCCACTATATGCACCTTAAAGTGGCTGACTGCCTGGTTAGTATTCCCATTGGTGGGTCAGAGCTGGTGGTGTTGGGGCGGATCATATGTCAGCACTCAGGCCTGTTTATCTAAGGGACAGGGCGAGTGGAAGAAAAGACAATCTGTTCTTCTGCTAATGACGGCCTCATTTAAGTGCCACATGGCTCACCCCTTTTTACACAGAATAATAGCAGAGTGAAGCAGGCAAACAGTCAGCTTAGGGAAGATATGTGAAGAAAGCTGATTAGTTGATCGTCTGCCATGTTAACCTCA
The DNA here is from genome assembly GCA_036419115.1 of Scarus forsteni. Classification (NCBI taxonomy): domain Eukaryota; kingdom Metazoa; phylum Chordata; class Actinopteri; order Labriformes; family Labridae; genus Scarus; species Scarus forsteni. The sequence goes on along the minus strand of JAZDUH010000431.1, from coordinate 7,208,754 downwards.
ATGAGTCAGATGTAAATATGGGAAAAGTAATGGTCTGGGTTTTCCTCGAGTAAGTCCTTCTTCATGCAGATGTGCCAATATAGTGTCAGGATTATAAGTCTAACTTTGAGCAGTCCAAGTCTCATCGAATCTGACCAGGTTCAAATAAACAAATAAAATCAGGAACTGGAACATGAAAACTGGAGAAAGTCTCCAAACAGGTCCGCTCTCATACGGTGCAGCGGGCATGTTTAATTTGCCCTGCAGGCTTCACAAACCTTTGCCTTTGAAAAGTCAATCATGCTGGCAACATTTAATAAATGCACAGTAAAGTTTAAGCAGTGGAAGCTGATTTATTCTCTCAGGTGCACACTTGAAAAGCTTTATTAGTAGATCAAACTGGATCACTGCCCAGGTCTCAGGAATATTTGCACCAGGGAGGATGTGATGCCACGCCTCGGCCGGTGGGGGCTCTGCTCCTTTTCCAGTTCCTGGTTATGGACTTTCTTTCTGTTACCAGGCTGACAAGTCAACATGCAGCTATTGTGTGATCAATGGTGAAAAAAGCAACAACTTTAACAGCTGTGTACGTTTCATCAGTACCAGAGCGAGGTGACAATACAGCCTCTGCTCATTTACATCTATGTCGTTCAACTTCTAAGTCACCGCCTGGAGAATGAGCAGAACAGTCCAAGTTCAGTTCATGTGCATATAAACACTAAGGCAGGATAGAGTTTAAAGGTAGGGTGTACCCTAATTCTAGATTTCACAAGCACATATACATGATCACAAGAAGGGAGAGAGAGAAAGAGGAAAAACATAACAGATAAACCATACCAAGCTGGACTACTAACCTTTAAGCCACAGTATTAGGAACAATTTAGGAAATTAAAGCTTCTATTTATTAAGAAGGTAACTGATTTAATCATTTGGTAAAGTTATTTAAAGCACAGGATGAAGAAAAGATGACCAAGGTGAGCATGACAAACTCCTACACCACCAGAGACAATTAAAAGGGTAATTGAGGAATATTTACACTGCATTCCTAACTATAACATGTTAATTTGATGTCTCATTATCGCGTTACACTCTAGTAGAACAGTCTTTACATCTATGTTAATATCCTGATCAATGTTGGAGTAATGCATTACAAAAGTAATGTGATTACTGTAAGGTATTCCTTTTTACTGTAACATAGTAATGTAAGGCATTACAAAAAAAAACAACAGTAATATTTTACTCAGTACAAATGTCAGTAATACAAGTTACAATGCATTTTTAATTTAACCCAAAATGAAGATGCCAAATACTCCATGAGATCATCAGAGGAGAAAAGTCCTCCTCTAGTCCTAAAGTTACAGTTTCTCTAACACAGTTTGTGTCTGTTTTGGATCTGATGGTTTCTTGTATTGTCCATGAGCATCAATGTGTCTGTTATATTCTCCTGTTTTTAGCCTTAAGCTGAACTCAGTCAGATAGACACCACATCACCTTCACTGGATGTTAATGAGCTTTTTTAATGTGCTACATTTAGAATGACAAATCCATATTTCTGTTATTTTGACCAGAGGAACTTAAAGTAATGTGATAACAGAGTAATGCCTTACATTTCAAATACACTAATATTATAATGTAACTAATTACTTTGAAATGACAGTAGGTAATAAATAATGCATTACAGTTTTGAAGTAACTGGTCCTGATACTTATTGTGTGTGATTTTATCTGACGTTAGCAGCTAAAGGAGTGCTCAGCACTTACTGCTTATTAAACTCTTTACAAAATAAATAAATCATGTAATTCAACATTCTCCACAGTTTGGTATGAGAAGTGATACCTTAACTCCGTGAGTCACAGTGAGGGGCTATGTCAGACTTTTGTTTACTACTCGTTAATAAAAATTTGATTAGTTAATAAGAGGTGCATACAGGATTAAGGCCTGCAGAGCCAGGTATGACAGTTTGGCTTTGGAAAGTTCAATTTAGCACAATTTCAGTTCAAGAAACCTAAAGAAAAACCTTTATGAAGTAAAAAGTCAAGTTTAGTCAGGTTTAATCTTTATTCTTTTTTTTAAAATAATATGTGAACACACTATGTCCATTTGTATACGAGTATTCCAACAGCAAAACTTATCTGATGCAAATTAATCTCCTCTCAGAAAACAAACCATGATTTCTTTTTAAATGCCAAAGTTAAAAAATGAACCACAGAAACAAACCATGATTTCTTTTTAAATGCCAAAGTTAAAACTGAGTTTCAATGTTCTTGACCGTGATAATATTTTCATCAACAACCATTTGCTGATAAGCTAACAGTCAAAGGCAGAGACGCTGTTGGAATTGATTTTTACTGGCACTAAAGTTGATTGTGCTTGAAGCCTCAGGCCAATTGATGTCGTTAGTTTGATTTGTGGCACCCCCGGGTTCCTCAAGTGGGAACTAATTTGCACCTTTGGGTGGTTGAGTCTCAGGCATTAGCCAGTGACTGTGTCAGTACCTGTAATTAAAGCAGATGTTCAAATAACTCTGTCCAGGCCGATATAAAGCAGGGCCTCTACATGATCCTAATTCCCTGCCCATGTGTAGAACTGAGCTGTGCCACGGCCAATTCCCCCTACACGTCGTTACAGAGGAGTTGTTTTTTCACTTGGTGGGGCCTGCTAAAGCCACGGCTGCCTTTACAGGGAACGATAAACAACAGCAGAGGTTTAGGAAAAGTTCTTTATATAAAGTCAAATAGCAGTTAACCCTTTCATGCATAGTGTCCACTACAGTAGACAGACAATTGGAATAAGTTTCTTTATAAGTTTTTTAAAGCTTTTTTAAAAACCCTTTCAGTTGCATTACTTTGTACAACTATCAGTTGGTGAATTTCCAAATCCTTGTCTTAAGTCTCATGTAAATATTATCTTTGCACTTTTTTTCTACTTTATTGAGATATTGCATCCAACATTCAAAACTAGCAAGGGCAAATCTGGTATTTGCTGTTTAGATTTCACAAAATTTTGCATTTCTTATTTTAAATTTTGGTGTAATTCACAAGTGAAAAGTTTGATTGAACAGGAATAAAACATTTCCTTCATATATAGCTTTTTTCATTTTTTTACTCTTAACAAATGTTTGTCAAAGATGTGTTTGTGGATCTTTATTAGGTTCATTAAATCACTATTTATACTGTTGATGCATGAAGTGGACAGATGTAAAAGTCCCCCAAAATGTAGCATTGCAAAAAAATGACCACAATTTTATCTTGTTTGAAAGTTCAAAGAAGCAATGAAAAAATATTTCTTTGTGATTTAATAATTCATGCATGAAAAGGTTAATGTAGCTTTATCGCCCTAAAAACGTGAGGCTAAAAGTCTCTTTATACAGAAGGCATTGAATTAAAATGAATGAATGAATGAATAAATAATTCAGTTTGAAAACAAAAAAATAAAATCATATTTGTACAAAAAAAGAAAACAGCAACCGAAAACGGAACAGGCCGAAGCCCCAAGGCTTATTTTAGCTTACCCTGTACCACCATAGGATTAAACAAAAGTCTGACATAGCCCCTCACTGTGACTCAGAGAGATAACGTATCACTTCTCGTACCAAACTGTGGAGAATGCTGCATCAGGTTGATTTATTTAGTTTGTTAAGAGCACTGAGCACTCCTTCAGCTGCTAACGTCAGATGAAATCAAACCCAAGAAGTACCAAGATAACTCGTTTTTAGTGGACTGGTATGGATGAACATTCATCAGGACCAGTGTTGGGAGAGTTACTTCAAAATGTAACACATTATAATCGTCTGATGCAGAGGTGTGGACTCCAGTCATGTGACTTTGGACTCGACTTGACAATATCAACAAAGACTTGCAACTCGACTTGGACTTTGACATCAGTGACTCGGGACTTGACTCTGACTTTAGTCTGATGACTTGAAAATTCTTGAAATTTTCAGTAAGACTGTTGAATAAAATAAAATGTGCTCCCATTCAAAGTATTCCACTAAGTGACTGATTTTTGTCATTTCCAGCAAGACAACATTTTTTCCCACAGGATCTGCTCCATTGAATGCATCTATTAACATCCAATCAGGGTTTAGAAGAATAAACAAAGAGGGTGTGGATTACACCGTTACTTCACTGAGTAAAAATCGAATTGCCGTTTGCAAAACCTGCAGCGTGAGAATAACAGACGGAGAGGCGACGACGTTGAACTTTGTTCAGCACCTGAAGCTGCACAAAGAAAGGTAAGTTGGTCTGGTACCTGTTGTGTGATCCTTTTGGGTAACTTTAGCTTAGCATCCGTTATATGCAACAATGGTATATGTTAGCTCATAAACTCACCGTGGCTAAAAACTGAGACTGACGTTAGCTGAAAATAATTGTGAAGTTAAGACCCAGGGTGACCAAGTGTCCTGTTTTCATGTCCTGCCCTGACTGTCCTGGTTGTTTTTTATAAAGTGACGAAACTGTTCTGGTTTTTATTGTTTTTTTTATTTGGTCAACAGTGCTTATGACTTGGAAGGACTTGAAAATTTGAAGCCAATGACTTCAGACTTGACTCCAGACTTGGGTTTAAAGACTTGAGACTTACTTGAGACTTGCAAAACAGTGACCTTCTCCCACCTCTGCTATGATGGTACAAAATGCTAAATCACGAGTGGTCTCTACATTAAAAAGGTCAGACGTGTCCTCTCCCTTTTACGGGACCATTTTCCTCTGACTTCTATTTGAGATTCCGGCACCATTAATAGTTAAAAGCACAAAGCTGAGATATGCACTCAGTACCTGCTGAATAATCACTGTTTTACAAAAGAACAAATGCAGTCAAAGCACTAATTTATCTCCCCTGTGCAGTCACCATAGTTTTGACATGACACCACGGCTCCTAATGCAGCCTGTAATTATCTGTTTCCTGAAGGGAGAGGGGCCTTTAAATGGCCTTAAGGTCCTCTGTGAGGACATAAACCTTTTACTCTTCTCCAACAGTCAGCTGCATGGATGATCTTTTAAAGTTTGACAAGACTCTTCAGCAGGTTCATGTTTACAAAAGTAAAACAGGACAGCTTTCTTAAATCAGTGATCATGAACTGATGGGTAAAAATCAGAAGTCTGTTTTTAGTGGGGTGAACGTTTCTGCCCCAGTGGAGAAGATTTTGTGAAAAATATGAAATACGGAAGTCAAAACTGGACAATTATTTAGATATTACACTTAACTATTTTGCCATAATTGTGCACATTTTGCTTGTTCCTTAATTATATTAATTAACAAAGTATGCATGTGCTCAGCTTCTTGTGGGAACCAGTAATAATGGGATTTTTTTCCCCTTGTGTGATAAAACAAGAGGTTTAAGATGTTTAAAAGGTAAGTCTTATTTTGGGAGGAGTGGGAGTCATTTTTCAGGCAGCTACTGATGCAGACAACTTGTCTTGTTTGTAGAAGTAAAACGAAATCATATAAAGAGGACTACAGCTGAGGCAATTGGGCATTATGGATCAGTTAGGAACAGCAGTATTATTATTAGACAATAAAAATCATGGACAAAAAACCTGTCCGATGGCATCACTGTCTCGTAGAGAAACACAGCATGCTTAGCTTTGAAAGTTTCGTTACCTACATTAATCCAAATGTTTTACAAATGCCTACATAATCTAGTTCCATCTATGCTTGGTGAATTTGCAGGAATCAGAACTCCAGTCGAGCAAACACACGGCCTTCTGTTAACTATAACTGTTGAATTCCAACGTGCAAAACATCCTTTGGTTGATCAGCCTTTTCTGTCACAGGAGCTAAACTCTGAGCTGAAAATGCAAAATAACTTTAAGAGCTTCAACAAAGGTGTTAAATCATGGCTGATGGAGTTACAGTACTGTTCCCACATATAAATATCTTATAAATGGATATCTTAATTCTTATGTACTTTTTAATGAACTGTGTCTTGGGTATCTCTGTTCTTTAAATATCTTTTTGTATATTTTTTAATCCTTAAAGTCTCCCATGGACTGGTGTAGAAAATTAGCACTGTGCTAAAAACACTTACAGCAGTGCATCTGAGACCTGTGGATATTTAAATATCACAGCATCAATGTTACTGTGGGCTCTAATTTCATGGCACAGTGCAGGGGGCTCAAGCCTGGCGCACCCCGCGCAGTGTTAATTTCGTCCGGCGCACCGCCGTGCGCTGCCAATTTGACAATTTGGTAGACTGTCTGCGCAGAGATGGGTGTGACGGCGCACCAGGGGGAGGTGACGGCAGATTCATGTTGGCGCAGTGACAATTTCGTGCCAAAAATAGTGCAGAAAGTGTGCTGAAAGCTCGCCAGCTCCAACCTGGTTTATTCTCGGTGCAAAGCGGAGCGCACCCTCCGCAGCTGTAATTTGGTGACAGGCACACATGTGCGCACACGTCAACAAAGCCTCAGAGGCACGTTTCCAGAGTGTTAGGCACATTTTAATGCAATAAACAACTACAGCAATCACTATTTAATGTAACCGTCTGAACCAGCAGATACATTTGTATCTATATTAACCTTCCCGTCACATCTGATTTCGGATTAAAGCCGTTTGTCATAATGGAAACTTAACCTGACAGCATCTGGAAGTTTGATGCACATCTTACAAGTCAACAATAAACAGCCTTAACATCTGATACTGAGTATATATCTGGCTTCTCTCATTTCATTAAATTCAAAGAAAAAAAGGAGAAAAAGATGAAGAAAAAAGAGAGAAAATAAATGTATGTCACTCAGGATTTACCTGTGGTTTCCCATATTTCTCTGTTTTAGTCTTTATTTTTAACATGATCTAACAAGATGGAGTACATTATTGTAAGGAGGATGAGGAGGAGACACCGGGAGAGTATACAGTATATCACTAAAGGCTCTGCTATTTGGCGATGACAAACCAGGAGTGCAGGTGGATCACAAGCATGATGAATGGATAAGCCAGCTGTGGTTTAACTGTCTCTTAATTTTGTACTCCTATAATGACAAAGGAACAGATTACATCTGTCCTGGGAGCTGGCCCACACGGTGACGCGTAGACCGATGCGCGCTCCGATGGCCAGTCTGTTCTCCCAGCTGCTGAATGACAGCAGCTCTGACCGTCTCCAGCAGCGGGGATCGTTCAGACCAATCAGACTCCAGACGCATCTAAAGGCGAGGAGAGGCGCTCATTTGATTGGTGAAGACAGCACTCGGCTGTGTTAAACCCACTCACGTCTATTCTCCTCCTACTCTGACATTTGCGCGGAGAGACAGAGACGTGGACGCGCAACCTCTGCGCCCCTGTGCGCCATGAATGCGCCTCTCTTGGCACTGCAGGAAACTTGCAAAGTGCGCGGATCACACCCTGTGCGCACGGCGAAGGCCGGCGCAGGGCACGTGCGCTTGCGCCTGGTCTACGAAATTAGAGCCCTGTGTGTCCATGTCAAATAAACAATAAAATAAATAAATAAATGTATCACCCATTCATTAAATGAGCCTGACTGTGGGCCCTTTACACCAAGGAGGTCTGACTTAGGGCGTTTTCACATTAGGTCCACTTGTTCCCCTTCCCCTCCCCCACTGGCTTGCATTCACACTTGCAACATTGAACCGTGCCCGGGCCCACTTGTGTATTTACTCAGTTTGAAACAGCAGGGGGCGATATGCACGTAACTGGTTACCAAACTTGTTACGGAGGAGAATGAAGAAGAGGCTACCATGGTAACCATTTCCTACACTAGACAACCAATGTTTACGTTTCGCTCTCTTCTACATTTTCCTTCAAGTGTGTTTTTTTATTGTGTTTGAGACGGCATCAGCGACCTTCTGGACCCTCGTCATCGTAATCCTCAACCAGAATAAACAAATCGACAAATTGAGTAAGCAAAAGATTCAACCGCGGGATTAACAGGAAGTAATGCATCAAAAGTAGATCGGTTCAGACCACTTTGTTTCACACCAGTCAAACCTCATGCAATGTCAGGAGATGGAGCGAATCGAGACCACCCCTTCATGGAGGTCTCGGACCGGCTGATTTGGTGTGCACCAAAGTGCGGTGGTTGCATTCACATTGATACTAACGAACCAAACCCTGGGCCAAAACATGACTGTCCATGCTCTCTGTCCACAGCATGAATACTATACTCCTATATTTTAGCAGCAAGATTAAAGAAGCTTCATAAACATAATTACACAGACTATAATGTTATTGTCCAACACCTTATCAAAAACACCCTGGTCATCATCCTGCTGCTCTGATTGGTGAAGGTACTGAAGTGCTTTCTTAATGATACAGCAAACAGAGATGGTGTGTGTGTGTGTGTGTGTGTGTGCCAGTGCTTGGGGTAGTGGAGGTAGAACAGGAGGAGAGAAAGCGAGGGTGAAAAAACATTAATTATTAGCCCCACTGGGATCTCTTATATTCTGTCTAGCCTGGACAACACCAATTAATACAGCAATTATTATCCTGGCCTGTAGCACAGGGTTGACTAAGCTGGCTTGCCTTCTGACGATTATGGCGTGATGGGGATGCAGCAAAGAGAGGCATGCTGGAGCGAGATTATACATCTCACACTAAATCCCTGCTTTTATGATGCAGGGGTGATGGGCTAGATAGCCAAAAGAGGCACAGAGTAATTTAGTCCACACATTTAACTCAGCATTACTGCAAAACAATCTTCCTGTGGCTCCGTGACTGTTGGGTATCATCTGTAGAATTTAAGGCAGCACCATTTTGATAAAGAAAAAAAGAAAAGAGGTTTTCTTCCATATCACTCTTCAAAGAAACACGCAGGTGTAATGCTGTCCTTTAGCTCCAAGTCTACTCCACCTGGTATGATATCAGACAAAGGATGGAGCGATTGGATCGACACGATCGGATCTGTTCACCTCTTTTTGTAAGAATAAGAAATACACCACCCTGAGCATGATCTGATCTCTTTGTATAAGCTCGTACTGTAAGATTACATTTGAGTTTTCCTCACCTGTTTACGTGCTCCATCACAGTGAGCATTATATTTACCTTCACCTATAACCTAAGAGGCCACAGTCAAAGAGCTGTCTAACAATATTAACAAAATGATCCTGAGGAATGGTGATTAAGAGACTGTCATTCTGTAACATATGTGAAGAAGCAGCTCTTACAAGGTCAAACATGAGAGATGATCCCAGGGTTTGTTCAGCAGAAAAAGATTTAAATAAAAACCAAAAAACAGTTTTAATGGACAGCTCTAATGTTCTTTTCATCTGCCAAATGTTTAAACATTAACAAATTCACTTTGATTCTGACATGAGAAAAAAAAAACTTACACTTTTCTGAGTCTGTTTTTGCTTTAAAATGTATTTTATCACATGTGTGAAAGAGCAACAACACTTCTCTAAAAATCTAAACAATAATCACTTGTGTAAGGCTCTCTGATCCGCTCCATTTTACTCACCAAAATCTGTCGGACACGTGCACATGCGTGTGCTACGCTAAAGTACACACATGTAGATTTTCCTGGGACTTGGCCAAACCATCACAATGAAAGAACTGAAGCGTTTTCATGTAAATAAACCACAACAGCATTTTTTAAATTTAGCTTATATGAAGGATGTGGTTTAGAGGCAGTTGTGATTATAATAGTGTTTCTGATCATGTAAATAGAAAATATAATATATGAGTATATGTAAGATTTTTATTGAGTATGGATCAAATGTTAAAAGCAGCTTTGTTGAAGAATGCAACAGTGATGATCAATATGTGGATCCAGGGCCACATTAGGCCCCCCACAGCTTCTAAAGCTTCTAAAGCAACATAAAACAATTGAGATTAAGACACATTTATCATGAATGACTTCAAGTTTAATCCTGTCACAGAAATCCATTTGTCAGACACCAGTGAACACAGAGAACAGTGACAGGCAAACACAACGATGGACGACATGGAGAAAGAAACCAAACAGCTCAGTTATACCCCGTGTAGTGAAGACACTGCTGGTGTGGATGGCCTGCTGTTTCTTTCCATTTTAATAACTGCTCCTAATATAACTTCAGAATGATCAGGCTAATAAAGTTAATGATAGATTATCATGCATAGATAAACATTACCATTATATTATCAACATAGACGACCTGCTGCTGCAGACCTTCATCACTTTATCTAATCAGGCTAATAAAACACGTGGTAGTCCCTGCACATATCAGTACGACAGAGGATAAGGGCCATGTTGAAAACAACAAAAAAGTAAGGTTACAAAAATAAAGTCGTAAAATTATGAGAATAAAGTTGAAAAACTACGAGAATAATCTCATAAATCTAAGAGAATAAAGTCGAAAAGTTACGAGACTAAAGTGATCTTTAGATCAAACTAGGAAACACCTACTTGGGTAGATGGAAGATCTCATTACTTTAATGTCATTTGCTTTATTTTCAATCAGAAAGTCCTGTAAAATAGTTTAATTCATAAGTCTAAAAGAAAATATGACCCATAGTATGAATAACAACTGATCCTTTGTAGTTGCTGTGATTTTGAAGACTTTACTTCTCAGTATGGGGAAGTTATTCAATTTTCTTTCACACTATTCCTCCGATATGGTAATTTGCAGAGGGTCCCTCAGCCGCCGAGCCATCAGCTTCAGTGTACTGACGGCTAGTTTGGAGGATTGCAAGCTTGTAGCTCACAGTTTTTCACACAATCTTTCAACTTTAATCTCGTAATTTATGAGATTATTCTCGTTACTTTTCAACTTTATTCTCATAAATTTATGAGATTACTCTTGTAACTTTACGACTTTACTATCGTAATTTATGAGATTATTCTCGTTACTTTACGACTTTATTCTCGTAATTTTTGTGATTATTCTCGTTACTTTTCGACTTTATTCTTGTTACCTTCCTTTTTTTTTGTTTTCAACGTGTCCCTAATCCTCTGTCGTATATCAGACTTACAGTATATAAACGTGACCATTAATATCAACAGGGATGATGTGCCTGACCTCTGCTACTTATCCAACATCATTAAAAAATATGACTCCACTCTAGTTCTTATTTCGATAACAATGCACCTTAATTAAATGGCAGCCTGACCAAAACCACAATGATAACCAATAACAGTCGTCTCATTTCATTTTTACTGCAGACGAGGACGTTTGTCTTTACTGGCATTTGTCTGTCTGTGAACTCAAAAGGCTCCCACTGGATTTTGGGAAAGTTTTCAGGGACTGTTGGTCAAAGCAGAAGTTGTTTAATTCAACTGTGATCCACAGATTCAGGAATTATATTGTTATTATTATTATATATTAAACACTGTGAGATATCAGGCAATTTTCCACATTTTCAGTAATAATGTAAACTCGAAGATCATGAATATGATGGAGTTTTTGGACTGTTGGTTATAATGCAAACATTTCCAAACAGACTGTAATGATATGTTTGGGGAATGTTGGTCATTACACTGAATAAAAGCAAACAGATTTTGGTGATGAACCCAAACTGGATGCAGATCCAGAACATTTTTTTTAATCTTAACTAACATTGCACAATAGGCCAGTTTTTCACATGTTAGCCTTTTGTGCTTTTAGTTATTAAAGCTGTTAATGATAATCAGATCAATCATTTTACTATTATTAATATGACACTTCTTCTTGAATTAAACTGTTGTGGAAATGCTCTCAGAGAGTGTTAAGACTGTTGTTGAAAATGATGCAAAGGAATTGAGAAAACTGACTTTGACTGAGTGTGGTTGCATTTATATGGATTCATGTTGGTGTTGGATGTATATATTTGTATATATATATATGTATATGTGTATCTTTATATGTATATATGTATCTATGCATATATGTATATATATATATATATATATATATATGTTTATGTGTATCTTTATATGTATATTTGTATCTATGCATATATGTGTATCCATAAATGAAGAGCTTTATGCTCTATTGTAAAGTGTCTTGAGATAACACTTGTTATGAATTGGTGCTATACAGATAGAGATTGATTGGAAAGAAAACTGAAGGTATTTGTGGGACACCCATCAGCTGTGGTCTGATTCTATGCTGTTGGGAAATTAGGCATTATAGTGTAGCCCACTTTACAGGTAAGGAACTACACACCGTTATAGAAAAACATGAATGACTGTAACTTGTGTGCATATGACGTGCTGTCCAGAAACATGTGGGCAAACACCACAGACATTTTCTGTTAAGAGATTAAAAGGTGAGAAAAAACTATATTTAGCTTGAAAAATGACCCAAACTTTGTTTTTTTTGTTAGTTTTTGTTTGCAGAATAAATGAGGAGACAAAGAAATGGCCTGGTACACACTGTAAAACGTTTATCAATTTTACAGTAATTTACTGGCAACAAGATGTCAGTAAATGACTGTAAATGTCTTTACGGTAGCATTATTCTATTTGAATTAACAGGAATGTTATTGTATTTTCTATAACTGTTTAACTTCTGTATTTTTATTGCAGGTATCATAACAGTCTTTCAGTTTACAGCATTTTTATCACATTTGAAAAAAACAACATCCTTGCTGTTTTCCACTTACAGTATTATTATTATGCAACTTTTTTAATGTATTCTAAATTACAGCAAACTTGCCATATTTTATAAAGATGACTAACTATTTTACAGTCCATTAATTAAAAAGATATAATTTTGTAAATAAATACATAATTTTTATTCAATAAAAAATACTCAAACAATGCTTACAACCAAATATGTGAAACAGTACCTATGAAAAGTTACCTGCTGTTGGTCAGTTTTCCTGGGAAAAGTGTTTTTTCTCTTCATCCATCACTATTTTCAATATTTACTGTATGGACTTTTTAAGATGAACAACTGTAGATTTTACAGTGAATGCTGTAAATTTAACAAAAATCTGATTTTTCAACAGTATTTTGCCAGTTACAGTAATTTACTGCATATCTGTTTCCAGTAGGTAGCTGTAGATGTTACAGTAAGATGCTGTTAAGTTTAGAAAAATCAGTTACAGTGCAGTACACAGAATGTCTTCACAGATGATAATTGGATGGAAACAGCCCTAATGTTTTGGCCCTGAGGTGTGTCCTAACTCTGCTCCCCCCTCACGGCCTCCCTGTTACTACGTGACCCAGCTCTGCACTGCATTCATGTCTCAAGCAGGCTCTCCTCTCCTCCCTCTCCTCCCTCTCCTGGCCCGGCATGTAGATGTAAGCAATAGCTCCACCTAGTTTCAGCAGAGCTGTTTTCACTCCTGATGAGAGCAGACAACTGAATGGGGCTCAGATGAGAGAGGATCTGCCGCTTCAAATAAAATACTGCTCCCATATTATCCCCCCACTCCAGTCAAATTATCCACTGTGCTCCATTCTTCCTCATCATCTCTTTGGACATGAGAGCTGTGTGTCTCTTGTTCTATTTCGGTGCTCTCCTGCAGTGGCAGCTCCTGCAGGAGCGTCTTAAGCACACATGCAGCCAGTGTAAAATCTGTGCTGACAGCCAATGAAAACAACACGGATGCTTGCATGTTATCTTGACATGGCCATGTTAAGCTTCGCTCTCTTGATGCTAAATGGTCGTCATAAACCTTTTAGGATCTGCGTAGCCTAATATGGACTTTTATAAAAACATTATGCTGTGTAATATGTTTAGGTTCAGTAAGGACATACAGTAGTCAGTCAGTCAGTGGCTGCTGTCACAGAGCTCGGCCACTTTATCCAAACACTGTGCGAGGTGTCTTAAACATGTGCTCTGAGTACACTTTTTATAGATATAATCATGGGAGAATTCAAATATTAAAAAGACAGATGAGGTTGATTATGTCCTAAAATACTGTTCAATAATCTCTCTCTCTTTAATCTATTGACAAAACAATTACAGCCCAAAGGATCCAGTCTGCAGGACTAAGAATGATTAAATGGCAGGTATTACATCTCTGGATTAGAGATGAACACAATAAATACTGAAATAAGAGGAGGAATATGTACATCCCTTTCATGGACGGCGCTTAGGTGATTGCTGCCACGAGAGGATTTGTCAGCATAACACAGGATCTCCAACAATAATGTGTGTGCGATAGGACACCACGGAGCACATTCACCAGCAAATTCACTGCCTGTTGTGTAAATGGATTTCTTTTCCATGAAACAGAGCGAAGGGCCGGAGAGAATCTGCTCAGTTTCATCATCATTTATTTCAGAACAGAGAAAAGATGCTCAGCACTCAGGAGCGAACTCTTCTCTGAAAGCCCTCGCAGATGTTCGATGCCAACAGATCGCAGGTTCAGGCTGCTCTGCTTTGTGCTCCTGCAGCAGGACGGTCATTTATTTACAGGGTGTTGTGTTGCGCCTCACTACAGAGCGTCCAGGTCTCCTGGAGGAGGTGCTGTCATTGTCACTGTGAGGTGTAGGATAACAGCTCTTGAGCAGGTTGTAATTAGAGTGGCTGAGGTGTAATGAGGGTGCAAGATTCCTGCCCCTGCAGCTGGTGCCAAAGTGGACCGGGGTGCTGATGGCACCGTGCAGAGCAGCCGTCCAGACTCCACCAGGTGTCCCCGGCGTGGGCAGGACGGGCGTGTGCGAGGGGCGCCACCATGCATGGAGGCACGAGGAGCAACATTTAGAAAGACAAAGTTTAATGTAAAACAATATTCATGTTAATGCAGTTTTCATGTTATGTTTACTAAAGAAGCCACAAACAGTGTCCAGAGGAAATGAAAAGTAACGTATTAACCAACATCTAAAGGAACAAAAGAACAATTTTCAAGTTTTGACAAAGCTGACTTTAACATCAGACTTCTTTTTCTGCCATAAGATGAAAATAAGGGTAATATGATAACTTAAATGTAGCTCTGAACACATCCCTTTGGTCGGGGTGTGCTTATTTTTGTATCCTGATCCTAAACTGAGGAAAGTACGTGATTGTCTGCAACTTAAAAAGTCTTGTTTGCAATCACTGTCCAACATTCAGGAGAGTACTTTGTGGTATAGTATGCTACAGAAAATGGTAAATTAGAAAGGAAACTAAAAGTTTTACTCGTTTGTGCTGAGCACTGTAAACAAATACACAAACACATAAACCATATATAAAAAGAGAGAGATTTTTTTTTTATGCAGGTTCGATTTAAATGGCGATTCTACAATATTGCTGATTTTTGTAATCTTTAGTTAGCTTTTTTAACAGCAGTGAAAAAGATGAACAATGATGATGCCTACAGACTATATCAGGAAAAACAAACATCACATGTGAGTCTGTTTTTAGGATTTATTCAGCAATATATTTTAACCAGCTGTTTATACTCTCTCTTCAAAAGACTGGACTGCATTTAAAAGAGGATTATTAACACAGGAGCTTTTAAATTTGAAAAAAAAAAAACAAAAACATTTTTGAACAAAAAAGTCGATTTAAAATCGTCAAACAAAAAATCCAAATACTTAACTACATTGATTTTTTCTCCCACCTCTCATATAAATAAATATACTGTATATTTACATATATGTGTGTTTGTGTGTTTCTAAAAAAATCTCAGTTTAGCCTGCTTTATTGTGAAATGTCATGATATAAATAACACTTGTTATGAACTGATGCTAAACAAACGAAGACTGATGATTGTTTAATTGATGTGTTGAATCAAATGTTAGTTCAATGTAAATGCATTGATATTGAAAAAGGGATTGGATAATTGTATCTTAGCCTGTTTTAGAGTAAGAATTATTCATTCATAAGTAGCTAATCAGTAAGAAATGTAACAGTTTGTATGAGTATTTTGAGTATCATCCTGAATTATGTATCTTTTGAATGATAAACATTTGAAATAAGTTTTAAATAAGAAACAAAAAAAACACAAAGTTTTCTCATCGGTAAGAACTGGCTTATATATCAGAGCTTTATGTTTTATGGTTGGTTTTCAAATTTAAAGGAAAGAAATCTGAATAAAAATATACTTTTATGTCATTTTCTACAACTATTTTATTTCTGTGATTGTTGGTGCACTTTTGAGGGAACAGCTGATATTCTGCAGAGGACTTTACATCGTTGAGGGCCCGCTCTGATGTTTTCACAGAAATGTTTCCGTCCAAAATAATTTAGAAAATAGCTACAATGATCTAAGAAAATATAAGTGAACCTGAGAGCTTTTTCTGAAGTCAGCAGCAGAGACATAACTTTGAAAAAACGGATACATTTACAGTTTACTGTTTTACTGAAAAGAAAACATGAAGCTTTACTGAATGCTGCTTAAATATGGACTCCTTATTATCTGTCTGACTGCTGTGATGAAAATTCTTCTTCCTATCAAGACGGCACAACTTCGAAGTAACGCAAAACACACTGCGATGGGCACACACACACACACACACACACACACACACACATGCAGTATACACAAGCATGCTTCTTTTTGCACTATTGGCAAAATGAAACTTCTGTCAGAGTCAGATTGAAATTTATATCAGTTTGTCGGGTGCAAGCCAAAAATGATCTTACTGCACATTATTTTGATAAGTTTGGTGCCAGAGATAAAGAAGAAATGGAGGAAAGAGGGAGGAAAGTACCCCACACTCCACACACCAGATAAGTGCAGAAGCCAAGATTCCTCTCCCTGCTTCATCGGTAAGTGCTCAACCTGACCCACGAGCAGAGAAAGTTTGGGTAGAGATGCCTCTTTGCATAAAACTGCAGCCTGAAAACATCCAGCGTCTCCAAAAGAGGAGATTCAGCAACAGTCACATCTGAAATATTCAAAACAATTCAGCTGCACGGTGGGCTGAGCTTATTCGACTCTTCATGCACTAATTCACACGTGTGCTGTTCATAGTGAGTGATTGTGTGTGTGTGCACGTGGACGTGCGTGTGCGTGCACTCCAGGAGTTCAACAAAGTACAAACTACACTATCATACATCATTTAACTTTAAAATGAGTTTGTGAGCACTCCTCCATCTGACAGCGTGGTGTTAACACAGCTGAGGAATCCTAATGAGAGGGAAACTGTAAAGTCAATAAAGTGTTGACGTATAATTTATTTCCCGCTTATTTATTTTTTTAATGAGGATAAAGCCTTTATCAGCGCCTGAACCAAAACCCATGAAATTCTTCTGTGGGCTCGGTGTGAGTCTGCAGTGCTGCAGCTCCATCATGCCAGTGCAGCACACAGAATATGAATCAGGACTTACTGAAGAGGAGAAACCAGCTCACTGCAGGCACAGCCGGGTCCTGGTCCTGGTCCTGGAGTCAAAGTAGAACTGAGGTGCACCTTGGTATGACATGTTATCACAATGAAAACAACACAGAGAAGCATCAGGATGAAAAAGAAGGCTCACTCTGCCATAAGAGTGAAATTTGCTTGTCGTAACTCTTCAAAATTAAACTTCATTTTTCATTCCATTTCAAAAATAGATTTTAGTAATATACACATTTACTCATTCAAAATGATTACTCCTCAATCTCAGGCTACTTTATTTAATTTATTGCAACTTTCAACAGTTTATTATCGTTGCAATTTTTTCTCTGTTGTTACCAAAACTCAAATTTTTAAAAACGTTTCATTTTAAAACCATGTTTAAAAGAATATCAGCCACACGATGTTTTCCCCTCGAAAAAGAGTTCATTTAGAAAAAATGGTTGGTTACATGATGAAAATACGAATATTTATGACAAAATGACTTTTTTGTTGCTGTTACTCTTTATTGGATTAACAGCAATGAGCTTTTAGCATAAAATTAGCAACTGTGTGAAATCTAGCCACTTAGCATCTATGCTAGTAGCACATGGAGCACATTCTTAAGATTTAACTGAATATTTTACTTTTGAAATCAACAAATGTTGTCTTAGAGATAACTTAGGTAACAGGACTGAGTTTTTAGATTGACCATCTCTAAAACAGCTAATATATCATTACATTTAAGGAAAAATAAAAGAGATAACTTACTTTTGGTCTTCCCATGACTTCAGAAGACATAAATGATGTCACTTCCTGCAGAACATGTCACTGGTGGAATGTTCCAGAATTTTAAAGGTGAATGTGTTTGGGTAACAGCAATGAGTGAAAACCTGGGGACAGCACTAACATGTGAATTTTAACCAAAATATAAAGACTTTTTTGTCAAACTTTAGTTTCAAAAGTGTAGATAGAATATGGAGTCACACTTAAATGCAAAAGAAAATTTTCTTTGGAAGGATTTTGTTCATGATACATTGTAGTAAAGTGTAGAGTTTGGCTGTGGGGACAGGCAAGAAATGCTATGTAGAAGTGTTTTGGATGCCATTTTAAAATATTAAACAAAAATATATCTGTAATTTCTACAAAGATTAATGTGTATGGTGTTTAGTATAATAATAAAATATAATTTGTAATATATTATTACTTGTGCTTATACATTAAATATACAATAATATGCTGGGGACAGAAATTTCACTCTTTTGGTGGAATCAGACAGAAGATATTATTGTTTTCTTTTCATTATGTAGGTTGAATTTAAATTCTTTTGAGACTATTACAAACTACATGTCACACTTTTTTTAGTTCAGAGACGTGGAGCAGTTCTTAGTCCAGAGACTACATCTGTACGTCAGGACTAACCCGGGCCAGAGGACTGAAGCAGGTTGGTAAAAAAATAAACCAACAAATAACTCTTTAATTTCTGACTAATATTTCTTTGTTTCTGACACTTCACCAATAATCTTAATTTATTTACTTTTTCTTCTCCAACATTTGAACTTCAGTGCTGCCTGGTGTTCTTTACAGTACACAGATATATGAAATAACTTTACAGCCTTTATGTTGCACCATGTCCATCTACCAGTTGGTGAACTCCCATAGTCTTGAAAATTCTAAACTCAATCAGACAACTCAAATTACACTTTAAGTGTGTTTCATAAATCAAATTCAAAATAAGAAAAAGGTCGAGGACATCCAGCAAAACAATTAGGCCTGATGCATTATTAAAGAATGCAGTACAAATATAGATAAATACATTCAAAAATAAAATCAGACTAAGTGTTAAATATGCCATTCCTGTTGTCACCTGGGCTTTGTTTGGTTTGACTAGAGACACATGTGTGAAGTGACACGTGCCACTGCCATGTACGGGTCCTCCAGCTGGACAATATCAAAATGTTTGTGTGCTATGATTAATCTGTGATTAATTTTTATAACACATTAATTTGCGGTGTGATTAATTAATCTAATTAATGCACTAAAGTGACAGCCCTAATTATTTTATTTTAAATTTTTGTGTCACTTATTAGTGAACAGTTTGATTAAACAGCAGTAATTTGTCTTCTTCAGATTTTGCTTCTTCTTTTATTTACTCTTAAATGTTTGGCAAATAAGTTTGTGGATCTTAATAAAGTTTAAAGTCATGACTTTTAACTTGTTTGAAAGTAAAATGAAACTTTGAAAAATTATTCCATTGTGATTTAGTTTGTCATGCATGAAAGGGTTATGAAACAGTTTGGTTTGAATCTTTCCATTTTAATTTGGTTCTTCAGTTTTTCCAAATCCTGTTTTTCTTGGTTTTCAGTTTTGCAAGTTCAATCCCACTGTTCTCACTTTTTTTTCTTGAAAACTTTTGAGTCAAAAAATCATGTCAAAACCCCTTTTAATTATTTTGGGACATTTTAACAATTTACTAATATATCTTTTTTTGGGCATGTGTAGGTGTGTGTGTGTATATTTACATTTATATATTTTAACTTTTTTCCTTTATTATTGAATTTTATCAAACTTTTCCCACTCTTTCCTCAAACGTTGGCTTTAATTAAAAAACGATGTAGGCCTTTCTTTTCTGTTTTCCTTCTTGTAATGAACATTTTCACCTTTTTTAAACACGTTGACTTTAATTTCACAATTTTTAATTAATTTTTTAAAATTCCTCTTTGGTCTTGTTCATATTTTTTTTGTCTTAACCCTCTTGAATTTTAGATCTAAAATAAACAGTTTTGCATGTTTTCTTTTAGTCAAATGAAAATGGTGTATCATTTTTCTTGTCTATATACTGATCACACTGATGATCATTCAGACCACAGCGGTACAGCCCTACTCTGGAGTCCATAAATGACAATAAGGCCCAGCAGCTTCATTTAAGACCATCCATCATACAGCAGCACAAAGGCTTTATGACATTATGGGCAATTCAGATTAACAAAATGAGACAATAAAACATGAACTGTAGTGAAAAAGGAGATTATTGGCTTCGTCAGTAAAAATGAGAAACATGAAAAGTGACTTCTTTAATGAAACGGGAGCTGAACTTTCTGTGGGTTGATGTTTTTGTTTCATTTGTTGATGCCCTGCTGCTCTAACTCAAACGTTTCTACACCCGCCTTGTGTACGGACAAACAAAAAGAGTTTACATCCTTTTTTTTCTCAAACTATAACCCAAACATCCTGTTGGGTAAAGACATTTAGACTTTCCTCCCTTAAAGCACATTTTAAAAATGTCTCCTTCTCCTGATATGTTGTTTTCCTTGCTGCTCCTTATCCTCCTGCGTACACTAACGTTTCATTAATCACTTTTGGTGGTCAGATGATTTTTAGATTGCTCCAAACTGTTCTGGTTTCAGCAGAGCTGTGCTCGCTCCAGCGTCTGTGCCGGTGATGCAGTGGTGAGTATTTTCAGGCTGGAGGGAGCAGACCCCCACAGGCAATAAACTCCATAATTTGAGCCATCAAAGCAGCTCACCTGTGTAAGTCTGACTTCTGAGGGGCTTCCAAAATACCATGGCCACACTTTCACTGCCCCACCAGGCGGCTGCAGGAATGTCAATACCAAGAAAGAGTGTTGGGAAATGTCGAGAGGATTAATCAGCACCTGTTCTCCTCAGATATGATTATGAATCAGAGCCGCATACAGCACAGACTATCAAAGCATCATCCATTACTATTTCATTTATCATGTTTAATTAGTTATTAATGCACTTTAAAGTCACAGAGACAGTATACATTACACTTAACACTTCTGTGGTAAAACTGTGTGCACAACAACAAACAGCAGAAATGAAATGCAGACTAAAACAGAATCAGAATCAGAATGGCCTTTATTGTCATTATACAGAATGTACAGCGAGATTGGAGAGCTTCTCCTTTCAGTGCAATAGTTAGTTAAGTTAAAAAAGTATACAAAAATAGTATAAGTAATAAAGAAAAAATTAACAAGTTGCAGGGCGGCTTTAAATATACAAGATATATACGAGATGAGACGCAGACGTGCACAGCACAGTTGAGGCTCAGTGTACAATATGAGGTAGATGATAAATATTAATGAATGAAAAATAGTCTAATTCTCAGTTCTCAGTATTTCTATGTTGTTTACATAGTATTGCACAGGAGGTAAATATGTATTGCACAGTAGAATATGTATTAATTTTTAGTGCAAATGATGGATGGTATATACAGATGAGTAAATGTCACATATAATTGTGTTGCACATGAGTTGTTAAATAAATATAAGTTTCGAGGTCGTGCTAAAAAGTAGCAGCAACCGCAGAGGCAGTGATATAGATATTTATATAACATTAGATATTGCATATTTTCCATTACAGTAATGACCGCAGTCGTTGTATATCTGAGTTCAGGCTGGTGATGGCTCTCGGGAAGCCGCTGTTTTTCAGTCTGTTTGTCTTTGCTTTGAACAGCACAAATAAATCACTAAAAAAGAACAATCATTGGTCTGTGATAGAAAACTATTTAAACAGGGAAACAGTCATAGATCATAAAATAAAAACAAAACATGATGCTGTCACAGAATTATGCTCAGATGTTGTAATGTAAAATCGTCGTAAATGTCTTACTAGTATTACTACCAATGAGAATTTCTATATGCATGCTTTTATTATTACCTCTTTCTGTACGTACTCTTAGTGATGAAATGTGTTATGTTGCTATATTGGTCATTGTTATAACTTAAGTATCTTTCTGTTTAGATACGCCAGATGTAACAATTGCCATATTAGGCTCATTCTACAGAAACCTGCATTTTTCTGTCCCTAGCCTTAAGAGATATATTACTCCTGAAGAAAACAGTTTGTGTCAGATTTTTTAAAGTATTTTATTTAAAAAACATATTATTTCTGCTATCACACTATTTGGAGCCATCAGCTTGGTAATATTTGCTTTTTAATCAATTATTTAGAACCCCAACCACAACAAAAGTGCTCATCCCCACAGTCACTGATGGAGAGAAAGTGCTGGATTTTGAGTTTAAAAATATGTTTTCTAAAAAAAAAAGTACAACAATGTATAAATAACTATCAAATATATGATATAAATAACATTTTAAAACAAAATGTCAAATAAGTATTATAAAATATATTTAAAAGTAGTGGTCCCCTGCAGTCATGTCACTGGTGTTACCATGTGACAAAAGTCTTTTATTTTGGAAAAAGAAATCACTCTGATGACATCACTTGACTTCCTTTGACCTCTTTCTTGAAGATCTATGAAGAGGGACCCTGGTAAGAACATTGTCCTTTTCAGTTTTCAGAAATATTAACATTTATCTCAGGATTTCATATGAAGCTTTTAGTTGATGTGTAACCAACTTTATTGGCAGTGAATTACAAACAAACAAATAAAAATGTATTTAGAAGACATAATTTAGTGAATAGATCAGATTAGTAACATGCTGTGTCATGCTCTGCAGCAGCCATTTTGTTAAAGGGTGTTTTTTGTGTTACTGTCCCTGGTGTTACCTTTCTTATGGGGAACAATCAGGAACACCAGTGACAATCAGATGTGTGGATACACTGTAACAAATTGCTGTAGCATCTACAGTAAAATTTTACAGTATTTTCTTGTTTTGTCATTTTACAATGTTTAACTGTATACTGCAATGCATTATGAGTAAAAACAAATTACAGTAACCTGCTGCATAACTTCCCGGTTAAATATTGTAAAATTACAGAAACTGTGTTCTGGCATGCAGATTATGTGTATTACAGGTAAATACTGTTGATATTAGGATTTTAGCAGTTAGAACTTTCCAGAGGGGGGGCAGCGATGGCAGGGCCTGTATAGTCACCAGAGGGCAAGGCTGAGAATTCAGTGGATTGGTGAGTAACATTTGTTTTAGTGAAGGTATTTTTCTATGACTTTAGCTAAGACAGATGTAGCATTTAGCACGAGGACAGTCTGCATCATTTTCACATCGCATTTCACATAAACAGGCAACATTACAGCTCAGGTAACATGCATTTATGCACTGGGCTTCGGAACAGGGATTGGGGTAATGCTGATGTCTGCAGAGAAAGTTGTTTTTGGTTAAGTTTTAAGTAAATAGGATTCTCCCTCACTTTCCCTTCTTGCGCCTGTCTCGAGGGCGGAGTCTCCTGCTCTGCTCCTGGCACACCTTCAACCTGTTCACCTGATTACTCTGCCTATTTAAGATGGCTCCGGTGGAGGATTCAGCACGGGAGTATTCAGTTACTTACCTCGGTTTGTGCCCGTCTGAGTCATTCCTGCTCTTTGTGTTTCGGCTCTAAGCCTTGTCCCATGCAGGGGCGTTCTCATGATTTTTGTGGTCTTTGCTTCTGTGTTTTTGTGGACTCGTGGACTGTTTCCCTCTGCTCTCCTTCCAGGTGCCTGCCATGAGCCCTCCGCCACCTTGTACATATGTTCCTGTGTTTTTTTGTGTTCATTTAACCTGTTAAACCTTCTTTGGCTTCCTCCCTTCTTGAGTTTTTGGGTTCAACGGACAATTCTGGTTTTAAATTTGACACTGACGGGGAAGCACATCAGCAGTTTTCCATGAATTTACCTCTAAAACAACTCAGTGTGGTAAATGTTGTGTTACTATCTCACAGCGCAGTGAATGTGCAGGTCACAACTTGTCCACCAGAGCGTTGTGGATTTGCTGGATTGTGTTTTTGATGAGTTTCATGAGAGAAACCAAGAAATTCCATTAGTCCCATAACGGTAGATTAGCAGCTCTCATCTGCTCCACAGATCTTCAAACAGCTTGTACTGACGTATAAAGGCAAGAAAAACTATTGCAATGGCAGTGGGCCAATTTGACAAAATGTTGAACTATCCCTTTCATTTTTCTTCATGTTACTGTACATGCATCTTTTGCACATCTGTTCAAAAAAAGAATGCCCTAAGTTTTAATAAAAGTATTTTGTAGCAGCTCTGAAAGTATTTGATTATTTGTTTCATTCACAATCTGCATAATTTGCAAAGCAGCTAATGTAAAAAAACATTAACTGTAAAAACATTTTACAACAACATACTGTATTATTTATTTACAGGTATTTACTGGCAACTTTAGTTGCCAGGTAATTACTGTAATTTATTAGAATACAAGAAACAGTTGTAAACTTTATTACATTTAATTGCTGTTTTCTAAGAAAGAATACAGAAAGTACCTGTAATTTATATACAGAAAAAACTTGTAACAAATTTACAGTAATTTGTTGTAATAGTTTTTTTTTTTACAATAATTACCTGTGACTTTACAATACTTTAGCTGGCAGCTTTTTTTGCCAGTTATTTACTGTAAATTCTACACTCAATTCTGTACAGTGTACACTTTATTAAATGGTGTTTTGTGATAAATGTACAAAAATAACTAAAAATCATTAAGCTTTCATTTCTGTGTATTCATAAAGTCAGTGGCATATGTAACAATGTAGTTGAGGTTTAAATGTTAAAGACAGAAATAAAACAAAAGACATTTTGCCGTCCCAAAAATCCATGTTTCTGTAGAATGACCCATTAATCACTTATTTTGCATAATGTTTTGCTGGTATTGACCAAGGACAGTTTTATTCATATGCTGAGCCTTAGTCTTTTATTTTGATCGTTACACAGCAGCCATTATATTTTTCCTATATTTGCATTTAAAATGTTTATATATTTTCTTGCATATTTAGTTATATATGCATGTTTAATATACAATTAATGTTAATGAGAGGTCTGTACTGATGGTACCATTAAGTACAGAATGTTTTGACTTTTTCAGGCTCTTAAAGTAGTTAACTTTACTTAACTTCTACTTTTTAAAGTAGAAACGACACAAAATCTGTTGTGATAGGTTGATTTGATAATGCTTTATAATCTCACGATGTAGTTAGAATTTAAGATGATTTTAAATGAATGATTTACAGTTTGTTTGTTGTGTGAGCTGCTGTCATGGAAAAAGCTGGCAGTGCGACATACAGGTATTTTTATATCTTCTCTGATAGCAGACCTCACCTGTCAGTTATTGGTGTGGACGACCTACAAAGCTTCAATAACAACAACTACAAACATTTGTTGCTTCCTTTAGCCTTGTTCTATTATCACTGCAGCTCCTGATATTAACAAATTCAGTACGTGGTAGTTAGACATGACTACACATGAGGGCTGGGTATTTCCAGCAACCTCACGATACGATATGTATCCCGATACACGTAAATTGTGAACATTGACTACGCTTTAAACAAAATTCTGGACAAGCTTTGTTTTTTCTGAAAAAGAAGAAAAAGAAGAAGGATGAGTTTTAAGTGGTTCGACAACTTGAGAGACGTAAACATCCTCAAAGATGGTAGACCTAAGTTCAAATTTAGAACATATGCTTCATTATGTAGCTCATCTTCTACTTTGAACTGTGCCTCTGTTAACATTAGCCAAAGTGTATTTACAACAACTGTCAAAATATTTAGGCCGTATTGATTCTGTAGAATCTGTATTGATATACGTACCTCGAAGGAGTGCATGACGATATTTTGCTGTATCGATATTTTGAGCACAGGCCTAGTACACATGGACATGAGGAGCCTCTTTAAAACAAGATAACCTGGAATAAATCCATATTCAGCAGAGACACAGATGATGAAGAGGGATTTTTAGTCCCTTTATACCTGGATGGAAACATCTCTGGATGTGTATGTCATATATAAATGCATGTAGGGTGAATATGGATAAACTAGGACACTTCCTGAAAATTTACCTGAAACATAATTTTTGATTAAGAATCAAATGTCTTAGCCCACCACATGATCCCATTCTAAATAGCTTAAGATCTCTACTATACTATGTAGAAGAATTAACAAAGAGAAATTAAACGCTGGAAGGATTACCCTTCACCAAAAACAAATTAACCCAAAACCAAAATTTCAGACACTATTGGTAAAGTGGGACACCATATATTGACAAACTGAGACACTTGTAACACAGTCCATTTTTATTTAAACACACTAATAAAACAACAACAATTCATTTCTCATTAATAGGAATGTAAAAAACAGGGAGACGCACCTCCATTGACATCCATTGGGAACAGAACAAAAAGGGTTTCACCAAACAACAAAGCAAGCACATGCAAGCAGGGAGGAGTCTGTCCTGCATCCTCTAGCTCCTGATATTCTAAAGAATGGCCCCCTTCATTCTTTCCTCACACCATTTATTTATCTCCTTCACTGCCTTCTGACCTGGCCTCTTCTTCTTTCCCTTCTTTCCTTTCCCGACCCTGTAATGCTCTTTTTGACCATCTGAAATAGGATTAGGCCAGTCATCGTTAATATCAGTATTATCACTTGTACTCTGAGTGTGCAACATAATAAAGTAAAAGACCTAAAAGTCAAAGTCTTGCTTTTCACCTACAAAAGAAATGAATATTTTATCATAGTTTTTGTTTTTGGTTTGCATCGATTTAGAGAGTACGCATTACGGGGTGGCAGGGAAAGGGCCAGCTAGCATAGGCTAGCAAAGCATCACGGTCATCATTCTCATTGTAGCTAGCTTATTTTGCAATTTAAGTAAATGTATTTGTATTTTGAGCTAGCTAGATAGAAGATTTATGCAGGATAAATAAAAAAGGGAACTTATTTCCACCTTTAGAATGATTTCAATGATGGCCCCAGTTTGCCAAAAACACACTGTCCCACTTTAGCAATAGAGTATTGCTAAAGTGAGAGGTAGCAAAATGTCTTTTTAACCCTTTCATGCATGGTGTCCACTACAGTAGACAGATATTTGTAAAAATGTTATACCGTTTAGGCTGCAGTACCTTGTCCATCTACCAGGTGGTATTTTCCCAAATCCCTGTCTTTGAATTTATGACTTTCATAAACACATTATCTTTGCACATTTTTGCCACATCGAGATATTCTGTCATAAATCCAAAATAACTGACATGGGCAAAATGAGGATTATGCTTGTATTCAGATTTTACATAATTTGCATTTTGTATTTTTTGTAATTGTGGTGTAATTCAAATGTGAGTAGTTTGATTAAACAGCAATAATACATAAACTTCAGATTCTGCTTTTCTTTTGTTTACTCTTTATAAATGTTTGTCAAATGTTCGTGGATCTTTATCAAGTTCTACTAAATTATTATTAATACCACTGAGGTGGACAGATGCATAACTCTAACATAAATATAACATTGAAACAAATGACCATGATTTTTAACTTGTTAGCAAGTAAAAACAAACATTTTTTCAAAAAAGTTTTCATTTGGGTTGAATAATTCATGCATGAAAGGGTTAAAAAAACAAACTCATATGGATGTGGTTTTTAAAATTATGAATCACTATTTCACCCCTTAACAAAATATATCACAATTAAAAACTATTCACCAGTTTTTCTGTTTCTGCCAACATCTATGACCTGAAAACGCTGTGTCATTTTACCCACCATCCTGTTTCACCGCAGAGGAAGTTGAATACGGTGAGCCACGCCCCTGGAAGTGATGTCATCGACACAGACTCATACTTACCTATGATGAGCTCCATGATGAATTTTATTAGTAGAAGTATACACATGTAAAACTAAACCCAAATTCACCCTATGTGTATCTCTAAATTAAAGAGCATGGCTTTGGCCTCACTTTTGTAAATGTGCCTTGAGATGAGGAGAACGCTTACTGAGACCAGAAACAATGTTGTTCCTTTAAAAGAAGGAAGATCAATTATTCATTGAACTTATTCTTTTTGAGAGCTGTCAAATACTGTTATTGGTGATGTAGAAATGATTGGGTTGTGAAATGTTAAATCAGAAATGTTGCACTGGTAGAACTTTCTATGAAGCTCCTCTTTTTAATGCACTTTGAACACATTATGTTAGAAGGTATCATACTGCACATATTTTATTTATTTCTATTTAACCTTCCTTTAATCAGACAAATCCCATTGAGATCAGGATGTCATTTACAAGGGTGACCTGGCCAAGAGGTCGGCAGCACACGCCCAATGTCAATAAAAAAGGAAAAAAAGGTTCAGGCAATAAATTACATCCAATAAATATATCAAAAAATACATGAACAACATAAAATGCTGCACAATCATCGTTACAATGACTTTAAGTGTACATTATGCTTTACATTTGCAGTTTACTGTTGCTGTTATGATGCATTTTGGATATTTAGGATTTCTTACAGCTATATGCACATTATTACAGACTAAATTTGTTTATAACTCATGACAAACAATGTTACTACAATGACTTGTTTTTTTATTAAAGCACCATAACTTCTCATGAGCGCTTCTAACTGAAAAAGTAAAGTAGAATGCATCATTATATGATATAAACATGCCTGTAATGTGTTTGTGATGCATTATATAGAGCCTTAGTGTCACTGTCTTTTCATTAAGGCTTTAATGCATCAATTTAAGTTAAATACACTCTTCTCACCATTCTTCATAGTAGCAGTGAAAACATTAAAAGGAAAAAAAGAAAAAGTACCCCAAACTTTTGCAGGTCCAGCACTGAAGCTCGTGGAGCCAAATCAGGGCAAAACTCCAACAACAACAATTTTTCAACTTTCAATCTTGTTAAATTGTTACCAGGTCTTATTGACAGAAAATTCTATTTATCAACTCATTTTTTAATTAAATAGTTTTTTTCTTCTTGGCATGTGAAACTAATTTGACCAGAAATATCCACTCTATCAGAAACAGTTTCATCCTCAAACGTGGTTGCTGGTTTTTGTGAGTTGCAGAAATGTGTTATATAATACCTGATTATTATTCTGATTTGGATCGAATATCATTTTCCAAGAATCCAAACAGCTCTAAATCCCCTCTCCATATGGACCTTGTGAATCTGTTTCGTAACCCCAAACACGTGAGAATAATAGTTTCACTAATGTGATTATCAGTGCATTCACCTATTACATTAGCACTACTTATAACGAACAAATTACAGTGTATTAGCGCCGCCGACGCTCTCCATGACCCGACGCTGAATAATACACAGCCATGTTGTGGGCCTGATACAGAGAGCAGATGATGCTGTGAGGTGATAATGACTGTGCCGGGTAATTGCTCCGCCAGTAAGAGACCTGTAATCACTGCTCTATGATTATGTTACAGACCCACTGATACCGAACAGGTACGCCCACAGAAAGCTCTTCATTTGGGGTTTTACCGACTGGGACTTCATTTTCATAACATAGAATCACTCTGTTATCAACAGGGCTGATGGAAACACAATGCTCAGCATGTTACATCATAAATTACACTTTCATGTGCACAGTATTGATCAGGGACAGTTAGCATGTAAGGATAGGCTCAGTCATTAAGTGATCAGTAAGTGATTTATATAAGTTAGACTTAAATCCACTTTAATTAAATAAATTAAATGATGTGGGCCTGTCGTACCTGTGATGCCTGAGTGAGTGAACTGAAACAGAAACAAAGAGCCTGAAATCATTTTAATAAAAAATCAGAGCTTTTAGGTTTTGGTTTTGAAATTGTGGCGTTCACATCAGAGGAAAGTGCTCAGGATACTTTTCTCAATTTCTGTTATGCTTTTCAATATAAATTGAATAAATGAAGCTTTTATTTTGTTACATAAATAAATACTTAGTTTTAATCATGACTGATCACATCTGATTTTACCATATGTTTGAGAAGAGTCTATTTTTAAAGATGCTGTGAGGAGTTTCTAAGTAATTACCAAAAAGTCTCCCTTTTAGATATTTGCCTGATGGAAATACACACTTTAAGATGAGTTTTATAGCATCAAAATAGGTTAGCTATAAATGCTATTCCTTAGCTTCACAGTCAGGTCGGACAGGGCTGGACTGGCCTGGATACTCAACTTCAGGAACAAGACAATTAAAACTAGAGCAAATTTATATTATTCAGACACGTCTTATGCTACGGCCACACCGGACGCGAATTGGCGAATTTTAACGCGCGTAAAGCCTGTAACGCGCCGCGCTTAACGCCCGAAGCTGGACGCTGGACATTTTGACAAGCTGTGGGACGACGCGCGTCCGGGCGCAGGCGCAGTAGAGAGCCGGAGCCGGTCGGACTCAGTGATGACCCGTGCAGGCAAATCCAGCTGGAAACGAATATTTACAGAACTTACCTTCAAAACCTGTCTCCTCAGCGACTTTCTCCCAAGCCTGCTCCTTTTTGTTCCGGTCTCTGTAGAGTATACACGCCGAATAGTATAGTTCCGGATGATAGCAAACAATGCCGATAAACCTCTCCTCCATCTTTGAGAGGGGCTTGAGCGGGAGCAGGGGGGCGAGAGAGTCATCGCCATCAAATCAATGACGCGTCGGGGAATGTCATCGCTGATTGGCTGCGCGCTAACTGGCGCCGAAAGTTCAATATTTTCAACTCGAAAGGCCGAGGCGTTTGGGGCGCCAAAACACCTCGGACGCTTCCAAACGCGCCGCCAAACGCGTCTACGCTTCCAGACGCTGCGCCAAACGCGTCCAACGCGCCGCCCGGGGCGAATTTGCGTCAAGACGCATGTTTGCATAGACTTTGTATGTAATCTCGACGCGCGTCCAGGTGAATTTGCGTCCGGTGTGGCTGTAGCATTAGGGCGCCGGGCTGTAAGTAGAGATATATAGCCGGCTACAAAACTACGATACTAAGTTTTCTAAAAGTTGCTTGTTGTCACACATCAAAAACTACAGCTACGTAACTAGAAAGAGATACATTACCTCGTGGCTTTGCATCCTGTTATGCTGCGTTCACACCGTACGCTACTTGTACTACCTCGGCGATCACTCTCCATGTAAAGTCAATGTACAGCCGCGATGGGGCGGGGCTAACCCTCCCACGATACGACAGCCGCTTTTCACACTACCACATAGCCTGTTGCACGATGTCAAAGAAAAAAAGAGTTGATCTTTTCAGACGATGTCATGTGTGGCTGTGCTGCAGCGGCCAATCAGCTGTGTGTGTGTGTGTGACGGTGCCCGTGACAGACAGTTTTTCATCCGGACTACAGAGGAACAATTTATGTCCATGTGGGAAACATTAGTCAGGACATTAGTTCCGCCTAGACGGACCGCGAGAAACTCACAGATAATGCTGCTGCAACATCAGCTGCAGTGTTTTGTGTTTGATAAGTGAGTGAAAAGGAAACAGCTGGAATAATGTCGCTTATACATCCTGTTATATGATATATGATATGACCGCGGTGAAACTCCAGCGGATGTGACGTCACCGAGCCACGGCCAACAGCAACGGTGACCAAAATGAGGTATTTATGGATGTGCGACGCTACGTCAGTGGGCAACGCGATTTTGGTGGCTGGGTCACTTGCGGTGTGAACGCAGCATAAGTTGTTGAAAAAAGAAGTTGTAAAGCAATGCAGAGTTCTGAGGAAGGTCCGAGCTGCATTCATTAGCATCACAACAAACACACGCTTTGGCTTGGGTCACGTCTTTACCACAGTTGCCGCGCGTGCTCATGGGTAGCAGAGTCTTTATGTCGGCGGAAATAGATTCTCCTCATAGCACCTTTAAGTTTTTTTTCTAAAATATATAAGTTATGAGGTATTCTAAAAAGGTTATGTGATTAATTTGAAAAACAAAATTACAGTGAACTCTTATCGCTGTGTAGAAAATGTGAATGCTAAAAACATCGAAATCAACCCTCACAATCTCCATGACAACCAAAGAATCACAGAAGTTTGAGTGATATGTGTGAAGTTAGTGTCTCCCCCCGTCTCACCCTCCAGAGCCCGTCTGTCTCTCCAAGGAAGATCTTCTGTTCCCATGTTAGATGCTGTCCCTGCTGCCTCCTCATTGATGGCACCTGCTGAAACATTGGAGGTATCTGAGCAGCACATTTGCTTTTCATTTGACTTCCTTTGAGACCCCCCCCTTAATCATTTACCTGGTAAAGGCACATTCTCTGCAGCTAACCCATCAAGCGGAAAACGAGTTTGGACCACTATTTTTTCTACCTCCCATTTCACCCTCCTACGTTTCCTCTCTCGTTTTTGTAAAGCCCCCCCCCCCCCTTTGTTACTCAGTGACTACACTGGATGTGAGTAAATGGACAGGTGGCCACCTGATGGACAGACCGATCATGTCAGGTGAGCGTTTTAGGGTTTGTTATACATTCTGTGAGAAGAATCAATGAGGACATATCATTTCAAAGTGCAACAACAGCTATGGTGGTGCAGCAGGTAGTGCAGGTGCCTCACAGCAGGGTTGGTGGTTTGATTCCCTCTGTATTGAGTCTGAGGGCCCTAATGTCGTGGTGCAGTGCAGGGTGGCGCAGCGTGCGCGGAGCCAGGTGAACCCCGCGCAGTGTTAATTTCGTCTGGCGCACCGCAGTTCGCAGCCAATTTGGGAATTTGGTAGATCTGCTGCACCGACATGGGTTTGACGGCACAACAAGGAGAGGTGCCAGCAGATTCAGTTTGGCACAGTGACAATTTCATGCCAAAAAACTGTGTGGAAGGTGCGCTGAGAGCTCGCCGGCTCCAACCTGGTCTATTCTCGGTGCAGGCGAAGTGCACCCTCCACAGCTGTAATTTGTGGACAGGTGCACACGTCACCAAACCCTCAGAGGCAGGTCACCAGAGTGTCAGGCACATTTTAATGCAGTAAACAATCACAGCAATCACTATTTAATGAACTCGTCCGAACCAGCATATACATTTGTATCTATATTAACTTTCCAGTCACATCTGTTGTCAGATTAAAGATGTTTGATGACAAATGACCATTACGAAATTGGAAACTTAACCTGACAGCAGCTGGAAGTTTGATGCACATCTAACAAGCCAACAACAAACAGCCTCATCATCCGATACAGAGTATATATCCGGCTTCTCTCATCCCATGAAATTCAAATGAAAAGAGGGAGAAAAAAAGACAGAAAATAAATTTATGCCACTTGGTGTCTTAAGGATTTACCTGTGATTGCCCATATTTCTCTGTTTTAGTTTTTATTTTTAACTTGATCTAAAAAGATGGAGTACATTATTGCAGGGAGGATGAGAAGGAGATACCAGGAGGATATATCTCCAAAGGCTCTGCTATTTGTTGATGACAAACCAGGAGTGCAGGTGGATCACAAGCATGATGAATGGATTAGCCTGCTGTTGTGTTTAAATGTAACTGACACTTCATTTTTTACTCCTATTCATGACACAGGAACAGATGACATCTGTACTGTGAGGTGGTCCCGATGCGCCCTAATGGCCCCTGCGCTCTCCCAGTTGCTGTAACGGTGACAGCGGCTCTGACCTTCTCCATTACCGGGTCTTTCTAGCACACTGTGGCCACAGTGCCGGGGATCAGTTAGACCAATCAGACGCTGCGCCTCACCTCAGGCATTTAAAGGCAAGGAGAAGCATTCATTTGATTGGTGAAGACAACACTCGGCTGTGTTAGACCCACTCACACCCCGTCTCCTCCCTCTCTGGCTCATTAGGTTCAATCTGACTTCAAATTGCCCTTTGGTATGAACTGAAAGGTTGTCTGTCTCTCTATCTGGCCCTGTGATTGGCTGGCAACCAGTTCAGGACATGTCCCACCTCTTGCCCTCTTACACAACTTGAAAAGTATAATCTGTACACCTGGGTGGATGGATGGGTGGATGGATGGATGGAGGATGCAACACAAGGTCAGGAGAGTGCAGGACAGCGCTCCACATACACACAAAGGCAGAGACTCACGCTCAGCACTCCCGTCCCTCACTGAGTCAGCACCACTTTAAGCATTATTTCACCTCTGATACCAGTTTTTAGTCGGCCTTCGAAATGCGTCATGATTTAACTAAGATCTATTATGAGCAGACCACAGTAGAGATTGTTAGCGTGTTTTGTAAACGCTGGCTAACCCACAAAATGTGGTTCCTTTCCCACTGCCAACAGACCCGGTCAAATCTGCAGCAGATGAGCTGTGTGGCTGTTTTTTTCCCTCTGGTGCGTCAAGCTGATGTCATGGTGTTGACATGAGTGTTGATGATATGAAGGTGGATGCAATTTGTTGCTGTGATGGCAAAGAGTCACGTAAGTTACAGACGGAGGGGCGCCATATCATGCTGTGGGCACGTTACGCCAACATCACGACATAAATTAGTGGGTTGATCCGGGTGTGATGTTCACACTGAAGCTGATCGGAGGTAAGCTGATAAAAAGCTGACAGTCAACCCAGGTCGAAATGCCATTTAAACCCTTTCACACTGCCAACAGCAGCTGACTGCTTCTGGGTTAAAATGTTTTTTGGCCGGTCTTAAAGGGTATTAGTCACTGGCAGACATTTGTGCTTAATAAGCCATAAACATTTGTGGCTGAAGCAATCAGGCTTGTATTGTCATCATAATTACTCTTAATCAGGCCGTAGAGTTAGCTCAGGCAGCGTGGAGGAGAGGAGAAGGGAACAATGAGGAAGAGGCTCTTCCGCAGCAGTCTTATTCACACTGCTGCTGTTTTAACTGATCACCGTTAAAGATGAAGAGGTTATTAGTTTGAGAAGTCAACACAAGCATCTAGATCTTGAAATGTACTGATCATAATAGAGAGCTGAATGCATCGTCGGAGGTCTAGGATGGAAAGTCCCACAGTGTCTGTTGGTAAACAAAAACCGTCCCTTATGTGTATGCCGACAGTGGATGCAGGAAGTATTTAAATATATTTTTAATGGAGGAGATTGTTCAGATTTTTAAGGGGGCATTAACAGATAAAGGTTGAGAAAGGCTTAATTGTGTTGGCTTTTTAACCTACTTTTATATTCAGAGATTATATTTAACACCCATAAACATCACAGCAAATCACCAACATAATTTATAACGGTAGGAGTCACATTTTAAATTGCTTCCTTTAACAAAAGATAGTCAAACAATTTGAGAGAAGCAATAAGGCACACAATTTTAAAAATATAACCAAAACTGCAAAAAATGAGAAAATGACTTGTTTTCGTCATATTAAATTCTAAAACAAAACAATCAAAATATGTATAAAATGGTTCTTTTACAGATTTCTGCATTAGTGCTCAAATCACAAATGAGAAGAAAAGGTAATGGCCATGGTTACATGAGGGTTTTTTTCTCATTTGTATTTTAATTATTAAGAACTAGAAAAGCACTCGGAGAGCGCCAGCGCCACAGTCCTCAGCCATATTGTGATTTTTACCATAAATATTAGTCCTACCTTTATTTCATCTAAATACTTAGATTCCTTGACAATGAAAACATACCATTAGCAATTGGTTTCATAATGATATCTATTTTAGTTCAGTAGTTATTCACAGAAATCACATTTTTCGCCATGGCGGCCAGACGCTGATCTGGATCAACACCAAAATCGAATCAGTTCTTCCTTTTCCCATGCTGAACATTTCCTGAAAATTTCATCAAAATCCATCCATAACTTTTTGAGTTATTTTGTTCACAGACAGATGGACAGACAGCCAAACAAACTCCCAAAAACATAACCTCCTTGGCGGAGGTAATCAAATTATTCAGAATTAAAGTCTTCTCCTTCGTGTTTAGATGTAAATAATAATTCCGTATTGAGGTTTACATGGAAAAAACACTTTTATTTGCCTTTATTCAAGGCCTGGCGGATGTGACGTAGTGATGTGTTTACGTCTATGGAAAGAAAAATTCCATTTAAGCATCTCCAGCATCTCCGTCAGGGACACCTCGTCCAACTTGGACATTACAGTTTAATGCTTAGTCATTCCACTCTTTCATTACTTCCAAATCTTCTCAGGTTCTTATTAAATAAATGCCTCGGCTCGAGTCCCACACTTGCTCTAGGCAGACTTCCTGTTCCCGTCAGCGTCCTGTGCCTCATCGTTACAGGACAAGGGAACGAGCATGTGCAGAATGACCGGAATTTTAATTTAAAGCAAAATAAACGTGAATTTGATGGAGAAAATATTACATTTGGATTTAAAATCAGAATAAACCAGCCACTTTGGAATCAAGTTTCATTTGGAATTTTCATTTTTATTTGGATTAAGGTGTTTACATTGTCATTTTAGTCGTAATGCCGACTGTCGTAGTGCTGCGTTCCAGTAACCTCAGAAATGGGAGTGACATCATCTCTGACTTATCGGTGTTCCAGTTGAAGTCAGAAAAAAAACATGCAGAGCTACCAGGCTATTGTTAGCTGTTGTTAGCACGCCCTGTGTTGTTGTATGAAGAATGTGATTATCACTATGGCAGCATTTTTGTAAATTTAAGTCTAACAATACTATGTATACAGCTGATCTAGAGTGACACACCCCAGTCAGAAGTGCAAATAAATGGATTATTACAGGAGCTAAATAACTGTTCACACTGGGGGCATCCATCTTCCATTGTCAACTCGGGGGTTGCGAGGTTTCACCGAGTTCCCAGTAGGAAATTCAGACTTCGGGAGACGTTCCAGTTGCAGTTTCCTACTCGTAACTCGGAAATTCCTACTTCTGACTACAACTGGAACGCACCAAAAGACGTGACCCAAGCCAAAGCGTGTGTTTGTTGTGATGCTAATGAATGCAGCTCGGACCTTGCTCAGAACTCTGCATTGATTTACAACTTCTTTTTTCAACAACTTACAGGATGCAAAGCCACGAGGTAATGTATCTCTTTCTAGTTACGTAGCCGTAGTTTTTGATGTGTGACAACAAGCAATTTTTGGAAAACTTGGTATGGTAGTTTTGTAGCCGGCTATATATCTCTACTTACAGCCCGGTGCTCTAAGACGTGTCTGAATAATATACATTTGCTCTAGTTTTAATTGTCTTGTTCCTGAAGTTGAGTATCCAGGCCAGTCCAGCCCTGTCCAACCCGACCATGAAGCTAAGGAATAGCATTTATAGCTAACCTATTTTGATGCTATAAAACTCATCTTAAAGTGTGTATTTCCATCAGGCATATATCTAAAAGTGAGACTTTTTTGTAATTACTTAGAAACTCCTCATTGCATCTTTAATTAAAGAGGAATTAAGTTTTATTTTGAATTGAAGTGAAATAAAGTTTTCATGTCAAGGGGATAAATGAGAGTTTATCTGATTCCAGCGTTTTTTTCTGGCGAGAGTTGCGTGACTCAGAACTGAAGTTCACCCAGACGTAAAGAGAAGATCGCTCTCGCACTGTCATGGAGACATTTATGAGATCGGGGAGGACGCAAAGACAGGACAACATGAGCACAGATTTAACTCGAAAATGCCAGCGCCACAGTCCTCACCCATACTGTGATTTTTACCATAAATATTAGTCCTACCTTTTTTTCATCTAAATATTTAGATTCCTTGGCCATGAAAACATACCATTAGCAACTGGATTTAACATGACAACTACTGTAGTTCGGTAGTTATTCACAAAAATCACATTTTTCGTCATGGCGGATCCAGACGGTGTTACGGATCACTCTCTAAATCTAATCATTGGTTCCTTGTCCCAATCCGGACATTTCCTGAAAATTTGATCGAAATCCATCCTTAACTTTTTGAGTTATCTTGCTAACAGAGAAAAAAACAAACAAACCAACGAACAAAAAATAAATTAAAAAACAGATATCGGCAAAAGCAAAACCTCCTGGCAAGGGTAAGGCCAGGTATGTTTGTTGAATGGGTATAAAGGTTGTCAGAGACACTATGCATCATTTTCTGTGACTGTACAGTAAATAGTTCAACTTCCCTGAGTCCACTCCTGGTACATGTCTTTTTCTCTTGAGCTTATTTCATTCTTACGTTTCTTGTTTTCGTGACGTCACCGTAAACTTCATCTCTGGGTCACGCAACTTTCGCCAGATGATAATACTGAAATCGGAAAAAAAAGTCTCATTGTCCATTTTCCCTTTTTTGTTTGAGCACAGAACAGAAATCAGAAAAAGAGTTGTCATCAGTGTTTTCATTTTCATTTTAGAGATGAATATTGAGAGACAATTCTTTTTCTTGTTTTGTTTTTTTTATATTTTTTTTATTTTGAGAATCGAGAAAATGGCTGATACACGTTACACAAGCCCCTGTTTTGTCTATTTCCAACATGCCCAGCTGTAATTATTTAAAGGAC
Organism: Scarus forsteni; assembly: GCA_036419115.1. Taxonomy (NCBI): domain Eukaryota; kingdom Metazoa; phylum Chordata; class Actinopteri; order Labriformes; family Labridae; genus Scarus; species Scarus forsteni. The sequence continues at coordinate 7,170,637 of JAZDUH010000431.1, read as the reverse complement.
TGTGAGGAGTTTCTAAGTAATTACAAAAAAGTCTCACTTTTAGATATATGCCTGATGGAAATACACACTTTAAGATGAGTTTTATAGCATCAAAATAGGTTATCTATAAATGCTATTCCTTAGCTTCACGGTCGGGTCGGACAGGGCTGGACTGGCCTGGATACTCAACTTCAGGAACAAGACAATTAAAACTAGAGCAAATTTATATTATTCAGACACGTCTTAGAGCACCGGGCTGTAAGTAGCCATATATAGCCGGCTACAAAACTACAATACTAAGTTTTCCAAAAATTGCTTGTAGTCACACATCAAAAACTACCACTACATAACTAGAAAGAGATACATTACCTCGTGGCTTTGCATCCTGTAAGTTGTTGAAAAAAGAAGTTGTAAATCAATGCAGAGTTCTGAGGAAGGTCCGAGCTGCATTCATTAGCATCACAACAAACACACACTTTGGCTTGGGTCACGTCTTTTGGTGCGTTCCAGTTGTAGTCAGAAGTAGGAATTTCCGAGTTCTGAGTAGGAAACTGCAACTGGAACATCCCCTGAAGTCGGAATTTCCTACTGGGAACTCAGTGAAACCTCACCACCCCCGAGCTGACAATGGAAGATGGATGCCCCCAGTGTGAACAGTTATTTAGCTCCTGTAATAATCCATTTATTTGCACTTCTGACTGGGGTGTGTGGCTCTAGATCAGCTGTATACATAGTATTGTTAGACTTATATTTACAAAAATGCTGCCATAGTGATAATCACATTCTTCATGTGATATTTGTGAACAACAACACAGGGCGTGCTAACAACTGCTAACAATAGCCTGGTAGATCGGCAGATAACCAGTTCCGAGGTTACTGGAACGCAGCATTACGACAGTCACCGCGCATGCTCATGGGTAGCAGAGTCTTTATGTAGGCGGTAATAGATTCTCCTCATAGCACTTTTAAGAAGTACAGATGGCAATCAACCAATAAAATGCTTTCAAACAATCTCTTTGGTAGTTTGATCGTGGAAGATTTTTTTCCACGTCAAAATCTATGGCATCTGTTTTTGTCACGTTTGAGGTCTTCTGAGCAATAAAGGCATATTTGCTTCATCACTCTAATGTTTAAGACTCAAATCATTTGTCCTTTGTCCTCTTCCAAATCTGTGGCTGCTTCCTTTCTCTCAAATGCATTGAGTCAAATCTGATGAGCCTCCAAAGCTTAAAGGAAAATGTCCTAAAGTTTATCAGTGTTTCTATTTTAAACAGGTTAAATAAACATTTCTAACTAAAAAACTGCTCTGAAAATGAATAAGTACTGAACATAGTAGTCGATCCAAACCCACATCAAACATGGAGCATCATAATTCAAAATAACAGAATAGTTAGATTTTCTGCACAGTCCTGCTCTTCCAGTACTTTTGGTGTTTCAGAGATATCCCCCGCTCTCAGTAAGGCCCTTGAGATGTTTCCTCTTAATGCTCCATTTAACACAATCACTGCTTCACAGAGCCACCTTGTCCTTCTGGCTCTTTCTTCTGGGACCAAATGAAGCTTTGGATCAGACCACCGACCCTCATAACCAGTGCTGGGAAAATGACTTTCAAAAGTAATAAGTTATAGTTACTAGTTACTTTACCAAAAGATATTGATTACTCCTTTATAAATACATTTGGTTACCAGGAAAGGTGATATTTTGAAGAAGCTTTTGTTGCTTGAATAGCGTGGCTCCGTCTCCGTCCGTGTTGTTAGCTTGTCTGATACTCGCAGTGCTGGTATCATCAGCGGTGTTATTTGGGGTTTTGGCCTCGAGCTTTTAGAGTTACTCACAGACACAGACGAACATTTGTTCACTTCACAAGTTTAACATCAGTGAATTAAATGTGCCTGCACCTCCATCCCAGAAGTGCCAGGTTTAACTCTACAGACAGCATCATTGCTTGTAGCATTGTTGCTTGTAGCATTGTTGCTAGATTTTCTCCTGAAATAAGCAACCAGGTCGATAAAAACAAGCCCAAACAAGCAATCTCTATCTATGTTTTCTAATGCGATTTTATGTTGTTTTTTAAAAGAGAAATCTACATGAAGCATATTTTGATTTTAATCTACATTAAAATTCAGTCTCACGGTGACATTTTTTGTCATTTGTTTTTTAATTTACTTCTTCAACATCCTTTTTTTTGGAGGTGGAACATCCTTTTCTTCATACGGGAGGGGCTGTTGTTATGTAGAACTGTTGTTGCTAGTTAGTCTGTCTGACTTTGAGTTTTATAACCAGACAGACAAAGTCAGGCCTTTAAAGAAGTTTTATGTTGATCCTCTCACTCGTGTTGATCGATGTGCAGGCCATTGGAAATGATAATTTATAAAGGATCAAATTTCAATTCAGTCATCAACCATCTATGTGCAGTTTCCCCCTTTTTTTTTTTAATAAAATTGATTTAATTAGTTGTCAGGTGTTTTTTTGCCACCACATTTACTTAATGTTTCTTATTGTTACTTTGTGATGTTAGTTTATCATGTCAAGTAATGATGCCACATCATAATACAAATTATTGAGTACAGTTTTGGTTTTTATTATAGCCAAAGATTTCTCATGTTCTTAGTAGAACTATTAACTTAACATTGAATATTTTGATATGATGCCTGGTAACCACAGTTTGTATGTGATTAGACTGTTTTACTGTTGAATGGTAGGAGTGGAGGAAGAATCAAAGCTCTCATAATAAATAATTTCATTAATCATTGCGCTACTAAAAAAATGATGAGATAACTCACTGTATCCATGTGATAAGGCCCTCCTGCTGTGTGTGCAGTATGCATCCTCTGCCGTCAAATCAGCCGTTCATGTCACAGGATGAATGTGTGACAGTGACAGCTAACCTGACACACCACACAGACAGTTCCACATGTCAGAGATATTTCACTAGTCCATCTGGAGAAGAGCCCATAGAAAATGTTTTCAGGGGCAGAACCTTTAAGAACAACAGCAGCTGGTGATTGGACGATCAGTCTGTCAGTCACACTCACCACAGACCAATCACATCGAGCCACAGTCTGACGTAGCAGCTACACCCTGATGTTAGCTGCTAGCTTAAATTGGGTTTCAATCTTTAGACTATCTTCTTACATTAAATTACACAACACAGGCGTATCATTTATCACTAATATGTGACATTAACCTCGTCAGTGATTGTCCCCACCAAGTTCTGCAGGTAAACTTCTGAGGAGAGCAGATTTCGTCAGGTATCGTTTAGTAACCGCTACCATAAACTAACCAGAATCGTCTGTGGAGAATCTCTGCGTTTGCTCCCAGTTTCCTGGCGGTGATCTCACAAGCACACATGACTGTTAAAACTTGATGAAGAGCTTATCTTATGACTGTATACAGAAGGAAGCTAACACTTCTCATTGACTCCCAGTGTTTGAGCTAAGCCGAGCGCTCCCGTCTCCTTGTTATTGGACACACAGTTAAAAAAGAATGGAGGTTATCAGCTTGTCGTGGACTCTGCGCTGAGGCAAGACACGAAAAAGTTGGTGTTTCACTTCTGTTGTGTCTTAAAGGTCCAGTGTGTAGTTTTTAGCGACATCTAAAGGTGAGGTTTGAGATTGCAGCACTCCGGCGCTCCCCCCTCCCTTTCGGAGAACCCCTGAGCTACGGTGGCCTTCCAAGGACAAAAAGCGTTTTTTCAACATGGCGTCGTCAACGAGTGTTTCCAGCTACCAAGCTATCAAATATCTCTGTTGATTCGCCACATTCGAAAATTTAGAGAGTATTTCAGGCGCAAAAGTCACCATGTAGAATACCAAAATGTGGTCATTTGAGCCATAAAACGCACGGATACAAACTTCATTTCAGTATTTCGTACATTCTGTTATGCGCGCTATTATGCTATCAAAGAAACTTCCGGTCGGCTCCAAAACAAGAGCCTAATTTACAAAAGAACTAATATGAGATAATGAAGAATGCTTTTATTTTGAAAACAGGAAGTTTGCTAGTGGCTGATTTTTAGCTGAATGCCGTCTCAAGACGACTTGACATTTATGATATGACGATGATAATGATATTGTTACGACCTGACGCTGTTTTTTATTTGAGTCCGTTTTTCCAGTATTTTGTCTGATGACTTTCATTTTGAAGCCTGAGGCTGTATTATCTGACGGAGGTTTTATTGAGGGGGGTTTTTCTGATGCAGTTTAGTCTGAGAAATGACACAGAGGTTTTCCTGAGACCGAGGATGTCCTAAAATATACAACTTACCAATGTGTACATGTGCTCCTAAATAACAAATTAGGAGCAAACAATAAAATTAAGGAGTATGGTGAAAATCTTTATCTTTGTCTCATCAACAGCGCTATATAGCTTAGTTATCAGCCTATGTTTTCTGTCCACAGAAAATTGCTTGTGGCCGTGAAATAAGCCTCTCATAGCAGATACATTGCATGCGTCTTACTCCGACTTCTCCCGAAAGTAAACAAATAAATTCAGCTCCATATAAGAGTACAATTCAACACTTAGTCTTACCTGTCCAGCAAAAAACAGGCAACTTCTGCGTCTGTCTGCAAACTTATCCTTCAGGGACTTCCATCTGGGAAAGGCAGCGCCGATGTTGACCCTGTTTTTCTTGTTTTTCTGTCCTGATTGCATTTGGCTTCATCCCGTTTTTGTTTCTTTGACAATGATTCACGCTCCACTGATGGTAAATTGTACGTGTGGTCCTCCATGTTTGTTTGTATTAGCACAGCTGCTTGGTAATCACTCTCTTCTTCTTCGTCTATTTCACAACTGTGCATTTCCGGTTGATGTCGAAAAAAAACGCGAAAGCGTATTTTTGTCCGTTCTGGGTTACGGTGGAGAAGATGGCGATGCAAGATGGAGCCCCCCATAAACGGGCGACCCACTCTATTAAGATATAAATGACTTTTTCTAAGGTAACGAAAACAAAACATTAATTATTTAAGGCTGATTAGAAACTACTTTAAATATACTTTTAAATAATATATTCCATTTTTACCAAGTCTGTTATTTTATATTTTTTTTCGTTTAGCATTTAATAATACACACTGGACCTTTAATGCAGCTGGTGTGGCCTTTCTCTGCGGCCACTGCAGGATTCTTTATTCTGATTCTGATGCTATGCACAAGGACATTGCACATGTTCTGCACATGTTCTGCACATTTTTCCTTTGCTTTTTCATTTGCTTTTAAAATGTCACTGTCAGCAGTAAAACAAACAGAAATAAAGATAGAAAGAAGAAAAAGGGAAAGAAAGAAGAAAGTAAGCAGTTAAAGCAATGACCTTGTGAAGTTTCAAGGTACATACAAGAAACAAAGTGCATCTCAAAAGCAATGACAAAGTACTGATCATAATGTAAAATTAATGTGCTTTATAAAAGCGCATATTGGATCATTTCATTAATTTGTCTGTATATTTCTGCTTCATTAGCCTTTTCTTTTGTAGATTATTTTTTATTATCATGGCTTTATATAGCAACAATTAATTATTTTTAAATTTATTTATAAGCACATTTCTTTAAAATATTTTGAATTATTTTATTAATTTGTATTTATAATGCAACTTTAATTATCCTTTTCTTTTCAGAATTTATTTTTCTTATAAGTATTGCTATATACAGCACCAATATTATTTTTATTTTATTTTTTTGTCTTTGTAATTGTCTTTTTCTTTTCCACATTTATATGTGTCACTCTCACCACTCCAGAGACATCGTCTTTACTATTTAATGTCTTTTTGGTGCTGAGTAGTGGTGTAGTATATAATGGGAATTAACTGTGTATAGATAAAGAAATAACTTAAGTAACTAACCAAGACTCAGACTACAATACTGATGGGACTGACACAATCTTCATAATGATTTCTTTATACACCAACTAGCTGAACGGCTTGGAGATGGTTAAAATCTGCAACAAAGCAATTTTTTTCTTTCTTTGTTTAAAAAAAAAAAAAATTTACAAACCATAAGTTAGATCTGATTACTCATAGTTCATGTCTCCTACAAAAAAGAAAGACAAAACAAATGTTAAACCAAAAAACAGAGTTAGTTAAAATAAAATAACATAATTCAGAGAAAAAATCATGCAAAATAACAAAAGTATACCAACATACAAAAAATAAAAAAGGGAAAGTAGGGAGACCCACTGTGATGGTAGATTGGTGTAAGTTATTTTAAAATCAACAGTCATTTGAGGATGTCATATTTCTGTAAAGTCTCAGACTCTGCCTTTGCTTCTGTAGTAAATTCTGTCCATGACATGGTCGCCTGAAAGTACCACTGGACGGCAGAGGGCATTTTAAAATCTTCCAGTTCAAAGCATTTCCTCATGGCTCACAAGGCACAACAGTAACTCCATTTAGACACATTAGTTCCCAAAAGACACAAACAAGGTGAAAGAGCAACAATTACATGTAAGCACTGAGATATTAATGTGATAACAGATTCTTAAAATGAGGACAGTAAATCACACGACCTGAACAGGTGAAAAAAAGTACCTTTGTGTTTCTTACAACACCAACACAGAAATTATATCTCACTGTGCTCTTCTTTAGTTCCTCTGGAGTTCAATAAGCCCTGTGCATGAGCACGTTGTACTAGTTTTTGTCTTAAATTATAAGAGCATTCTGAACTTTACAAACCACAGACCAGTCTTCTTTCTCGAGTGCCATACAAAATGACCTCAAAATGTTAAAGATGCTGTGAGGAGTTTCTAAGTAATTACAAAAAAGTCACTTTTAGATATATGCCTGATGGAAATACACACTTTAAGATGAGTTTTATAGCATCAAAATAGGTTATCTATAAATGCTATTCCTTAGCTTCACGGTCGGTCGGACAGCCAGCTACAAAACTATGATACTAAGTTTTCCAAAAATTGCTTGTTGCCACACATCAAAAACTACCACTACCTAACTAGAAAGAGATACATTACCTCGTGGCTTTGCATCCTGTAAGTTGTTGAAAAAAGAAGTTGTAAAGCAATGCAGAGTTCTGAGGAAGGTCTGAGCTGCATTCATTAGCATCACAACAAACACATACTTTGGCTTGGGTCACGTCTTTTGGTGCGTTCCAGTTGTAGTTAGAAGTAGGAATTTCCGAGTTCCGAGTAGGAAACTGCAACTGGAACGTCCCCTGAAGTCTGAATTTCCTACTGGGAACTCGGTGAAACCTCTCCACCCCCGAGTTGACAATGGAAGATGGATGCCCCCAGTGTGAACAGTTATTTAGCTCCTGTAATAATCCATTTATTTGCACTTCTGACTGGGGTGTGTCGCTCTAGATCAACTGTATACATAGTATTGTTAGACTTATATTTACAAAAATGCTGCCATAGTGATAATCACATTCTTCATGTGATATTTGTGAACAACAAAGCCGGGCGTGCTAACAACAGCTAACAATAGCCTGGTAGATCGGCATGTTTTTTTTTCAGACTTCAACTGGAACTCCGATAAGTTGGAGATGATGTCACTCCCAGTTCTGAGGTTACTGGAGCGCAGCATTACAACAGTCGCCGTGCGTGCTCATGGGTAGCAGAGTCTTAAATAGATTCTCCTCATAGCATCTTTAACTACCAACATTTATAACCACATACACAAGTTGAGAAGTTGTTGCAGTCCTCCTATTTTATTGGCTAAAAATAACCAGTTTCCTCTGAATAAATGTGTGGAATATTTTCTGTCTATTCATCAATAAATTAAATAAAACTGTTTCTTTAAACTCTTTACATTACTCATGATTTAGCTGGATAAAAGACATTTCCCATCTATCAGTGCTTGAAAATGTCAGTGGCCTCAAGTGTTTGTGCTCCAATGAACAACACTGCACAGTCCCATTGTCAATCTGCATCTAGTTTTAATTAATCTGGATATAATGTCACAGTCAGTTAAACAGCACTCCAATGAGGCCTAGCAAAACTGACCCCTGAGAAAAGAACAAGCAGACATGTTCCCGTTGGACTGTGTGCATATGCATGACTCCCTCTCCTGGGTTATGTCAACCATAACAGCGGGACCAATCTTCAAGTTATCTCTGAGTACCAAATAATTGTTAAGGGCTTTAAAAAAGATGGAGAAGGGCTGCGGAGCTTAGAATCAAATAAATCACACCTGTGTACTTGGTCAAATCTGGTCTGGTGCTTCTTGCGCTGCACTCAAATTACTCCATTTGTTCTTTAAAATATTTTAATCCCAGCTGACCTCAAACTTCCCATGAACCAGGGTCTGAACAAAAGGCCGCCCACTGTCCTCGCAGTAAATCTGTTGTCTCCCTTCTGGGCCCTCAACAGGGGATCATAGATCAGCACTGCTCTGCAGCTTGCTTCAATTTTCTCAATTAACTCTGGTAAAGCACTTGTAAGTTCTGCAGATGTTGGTTTATTATCAAGGCCTAAAATGTACAAGTGGGTTCAGGAGCCCGGGGTTATGGCAAAGTTCAGAAAGGGGGAAGGGCCAAACTCATTTCAACCTTTAGTTTTTGGTAAAGAACAGAGATTATCTGAAGGGTGACGTGCATCTGCAAAACTCCGTGTTACTGGGCTAAGGGCTAAGATCAGAATCTTCTAAATGATCCAACAATTACGCTGACTGCTCATTCTTAGCTCAATGTAAACACGATGTTCCAGAACATTGGTGGAACAAACATGTCACACAGCTCAGCTGGTATCATGACTGAAGGCTGAAGGATCTGAATTATTTTACTAAAGGCAGACAAATTCATAAATTCATATGCACATGAACCAGTGGCGGCTGCTGGTCAGTCAAGGAGGGGAAGCTCATTTTTTCCGGCCTATATCATAAATTTGTTCATTTATTTAAATGTAAATTCTACCCTCCGTTTCTTTTCAAGAAAATGATCTGTGACCCTGTCGTACCAACTAGGTGTCTTTTCCAGGGATTTTCCCAGTGTTCTCTCAATGGCCAGCAGAGCTAGACTGCTTAAATGGCCTTGGCCCATTGTGTTGGGGGTGTAAGACTTGAGCCGCTTTAAACAGGAGAAGCTCCTCTCCAGAACAACTGAGTGGAAAACTTAGAAGATGCTACGGTGGAGGGTTATACTTCAAGATCGCTGATTGGCTCATTTCACTGTCAATCAAAAAGGGATTTGGCCTCAGACAGATCATCCAATCATCATGCAGAAGCCGAGCGTCCAGGCCAGCCCACTGCCTCATAGACCCCCAGAGATGCTGAGCGTCCGATGGGCGGGACAAAGCCCAGCGTTTATCCAATGACCGTCCAGTTTCCACAGTGGAACAACCCACTCTACGCTTCCCCATCGAAGTCAGAAGACGCTCAGCGTCCGACTGTGTTAAAGCGCTGAGACGCTGCGGGGATGAATGAGAAGGAAGTCGCTCCAGTTACCTGTGATAAGTAGCTGATTCTGAACAAAAGATGAAGGTATTCTAGCGCATATTTAGTCAATGAAATGTACACACAGCAGGACATATCAACACTTTTTTGGGGGACATTTTAGGGGAAGCTGAGCTTCCCTTGCAGTCTTAGAGCAATCGCCACTGACATGAACATAATTCCACTTTAAGTCAGAGCTGCCTCTGGCCTGACCTTGCACTGCAGCTGGATCTGTCTGATTCATGGTTCATAATCAGGCAGATCCAAGCTGGAACAGTTGAGCCAATCAAAGCCCTCGTGGAGGAAGAGGGCGGGGCTATGAGCAGCATCTCCTGCAGAGAGTGAAGTTATCGATAATTATAAAGATGTTTATTTTAATATTACAAAGACCTCTCTTTCCAGTTGTGATTGATTGAACTTCCATAATAAATAAATACATTTACAACCACATAGACACGAGGACACTCTTGAATATAAGTTGCCACATTACAAGGGGTAAACCTTAAATTTTTATTCTTTAGTTCCTCGACTCTGCCAGCATGGAAAAATCTTTGGATGTTTTTTTTTTATGTACATCTTTGTATATTTGTGTTTTGTATATGTTTATGTGTATATACTCCTGTAGGTTAATCTATAATTTCTAATCAAAATTGAGAAAATGTTTGTTATGAACTGGGGCTTTACAAAGATTTGAATTTTAATTAAATGCTTTATTTTGAACATGACAGTCACCATGAACAAACACATGCATTGACCAAAAACAAAAGAAAACAGTTAATGTAAACCTCTGACAACATCCTGGATGTGCAGCATGTCCACAGGAAGAAGTCTGAACTTATTTAATCCTACTCGCTTTATTACCACATACAGTGATTTAATAATTTCTTCATATGTCGATATTTACTATTATTTACTATATGTATAAACACATTTATATATATATTTTTGCTTCTTAGACTCCGTCTTGTGTTAAACTGCTGCTCTTCAGCCTCATAGATTATAGTTACTCAAAGTTTGCATTTTGGATAGTCTTTTTAAATTTTCTTATGGTTTCACTTTTCTTTAGTTAATCTGTTAAATTGTTTCATGATTTAATCCGCAGATTGACTCAGACACTCTTTAATGTATTTGAAGTTCATTTCCCCTCTTAAATTTTGGCCTCCTTCTCTTTCTGTAAACGGTTTTGTTTAGTTGTTTGGAAGTATTTTTTTTCTTGCTTTGAATATTATTGGTGCTGTTTCAAACTGGATCAGATCTTCATGTTTCAGTGTTGGTGATTGTGATGAATCTGATGGCTCTTATTTTGCATTTGAGTAACTTTTTGAAGATTACTTTTGTTGGTGTTTTGCGTGTCTTTTCTGTTTCACATGACATGTGGCAGTGTCACACAGTCCTGTGACCTCCCTGTGTCTGCTAACACCTCTCTCATGTTGTTAATCATGTCCTGATGAAAGCTGTGATGAGCAAAACTCGCTGACATGAAATATCCCTGATGGAATAAAGGATTTTTAGCTTTATCATAGTGCCTCAAAATTTTTACAATGTTTTTCATATGTTCAAAAGCACTTTAAATTAACACTAGAGCACCTGAATCTACTTTTTCACCATCATCCCTAAATGATACACATTATCAGAGTTTACTGCCATGTAATTGAACATTATGAGATCAATATACTTATAGTAAGTAGTAAGTAATATTGTGTATTTGTATTTAAGAAATCATAACCATCCATAGTAACAATAGGTCTAACACATAATAAATCATTTTATAATGCTTTGCCTTTGAATATCTTATTTTGGGGTTTTAAAGTTTCAATGTACACCATTTTTAGCAGCTAATTTATACCTCTATATTTTTTTACAGCAACATTTTTTTCATTTGTTTCCTATTTTTATTATCAGCCTTATCTGGATTTTATTTTTTTTCAGTGTCAATTTTTCCTTTCATTGATTTTTTTAAATGAAAGATGCCAGTTGCCATGGAGATCCTTTATGAGTATTCAGTAATAACAGAAAATACATTCTTGAGTTATCACCATTGAGATTTCAGCTGTTGTTCATTAAAAACTTCTTTCAAATGTAAAAAATTTACAGTGCCTTTTTTTTTTTTGCTTATATTACTCATATTCATGATTCTCATTTTTTCACTTTACCTGAAGTGCCCTTTGAACATTTACTGTAATTTATAATCCAGTATGATGGATTATGGGCGGCACAGTGGTGCAGAAGGTAGTGCACGTGCCTCACAACAAGAAGGGTGCAGATTTGATCTCCATGTCAGTCAGGCCTGTGAGTTTGCATGATCTCTCTGTGCATGCATGGGTTCTCTCTGGGCACTCCTGCTTCCTCCCACAGACCAAAGACATGCTTGTTAGGTTAACTGGTGCCTTCAAATTGCCCTTTAGTGTGAGTGTAATGTGTATTTATGACACAGTGTAATCATGTTTACACTGTGTCATAAATTGATTACAACTTACTCAGCGTCTGTTGAATTAACACCAAACTTTATTAATCTTAAAACCAGATGAACAGTTACTATAGTGACTTATGACTACTATTAAGAAGCATCAAGAATTATCCCAATAAGGCTTCAAATAAAGTGTTACCAGCACATTTTCATTAAAGCACATTGTACTGGTAAAAAAATAAATAAAGTAATATATATCTATATATATATATATATATATATATATATATATATATATATATATATATATATATATATATATATATATATATATGTGTATATATATATATATATATATATACGTATATATATCTATATATCTACATATATTTATATATATATATATATATATATATGGAGAGTGAGAGAGAGAGAGAGAGACAATAAATAAATGTAAATGCTAGACTCTTCAGTCCTTTTGTCTTTGTTAAAAAAAATGCTGTATACCAGCAGGTGGAAAAAATACAGATGAGTCAGAGTGATGAACACAGCATGAAGGCAAGAGGACTAATTTTAACTTTGTGGTAATATTTCCATAATGCTCAAATATTTTGGTAAAAAAAGCAATGATAAAATCAAAATGAACGATGTTCAAACAGCCATTTTAATGCTTTCATCATGCCTAATGTCGTGTACCTCGTCTTAGTTTGTTGCTTTATTTTAAGTATTAAAAAAAACACTGAGGGTTTTGTCACATATATTATTTTATTTTATTATGCTGTGTTTTCATAGACTAGGGGCCAAAAACTGGAGTCTACATAATGCAACTAGCACTTTATATTCCTAGGTGCTCTAGGTACCAAAAATTACCATCAGTGGCATTTGATTAATACCTCTGCCAAGGAGGTTATGTTTTCGGGAGAGTTTGTTTGTCCGTCTGTGAACAAAATAACTAAAAAAGTAATGGATGGATTTTGATGAAATTTTCAGGAAATGTTCAGCATGGGAAAAGAAAGAAGTGATTCCATTTTGGTGTTGATCAGGATCAGCGTCTGGCCGCCATGGCAAAAAATGTGATTTTTGTGAATAACTACTGAACTAAAATAGATATCATTATGAATCCAGTTGCTAATGGTATGTTTTCATGGTCAAGGAATCTAAATATTTACATGAAATAAAGGTAGGACTAATATTTATGGTCAAAATCACAATATGGGTGAGGACTGTGGCACTGGCGGAGGTCTGCGCTCTCTGAGTGCTTTTCTAGTTGTAATATGCAATTGAGCGTTAAGCAATCAAATTAGCACTTTTCACTTTAGCACTCTGCACTTTAACCAGCCCCTTGGCCTCAATGTTTTTTTTATGATCAACTATGTTTGCTTTGTTTCATATTTGTTTTGCTTTGTCTTTGTTTTCTTTTGTCTTGTTTTGTTTTTATTGTGTATAAATGTTTTGTACAACACCAACCTGCCAATGGGACTTGAGATGGAAATTAGCCACACGGCTATAATCTTATATGTTTACATTTATATGTTCATTAACATGCTCGGTCCCATCTTTTAAAGATAAACAAATCTACACCTTAAATATGTAGACATCGCTTTGGAAACACAAAAACATTAAAGCTCTAATCTGTGACATTGTTACTTATTTCAAGTTAGCTGTAAAAGGCAGTTATCCTGTTAAGTTTTAAGAGTAAATTTACACATATGAAGAGCTTTGCTGTTTTATTGTGATCCCCTCTCTCTCCTGTTCTACTTTCTGCTCTGCTGTAGAAAGTCTGTGACATTTACGCTGCAGACTAAATGTTACAGAGGTGTAAAAGTCCTGCCTTGAACTCCAGTGTAAAGGGGATTCTGTGAGTTATTTCCACTCTCACAGCTGTTAGACTTCTGACCAGCCTCTCTTTAAATGTCCTCGCCACATAAAACAGCGCGGTCCCACAGCCTGAGTTATCTGCAGTTGACAACCCCCAAGTGGCTGGATATAAATCATGATCACATTTTTGTTGCAAAGCTTACAGTTATCTTAGAAATGACTTTTCACCCTGATAATTTGTAACAAATATTTGATATGCTTATCTCCCTGCAGTTATCAGAACATCTCTGTGGTTTACTAAAACATAAAACTCTACATTTTATGCACAGTTCACCTTTCCAGCATGAATCAAACTAAAACTGACATGAAGAATGTGAAAAGTACAGTAAGGAGGATGCTAATATTTACCATGTGTGGTTACAATCATCATAAAACATCCTGCCGACACCATCCATGTGTGCCCATATATTTTCTTGCTTGGCCAACTACATTTCAATTAACAGCAGCAACACAGGATGACATTCATAGTTCTCTTAAATAAGGTTTGACAAATGTTTCCTCAGCATGCTAATATGCAAACTATAGACTTTAGTAGCACTTGTGAGTTTCAGACCAAGTTAGAGACTCACTGTTGCACTTTCTTGCTTCTGGCTGATTAATTTAAAACACTGCACATAGTAAAGGAGCACAGAATAAGTATTTATTAACTTTAAACTACAGTTTACCCATGACAAAAATCCTTGTGCTTAAAAACATTTTTACAAAGACAATGTTGCTAAGTATTGTGCATGAAGGATTATGTTTCAGTTTACTGTTTTTAAAATTAACATAGTTTTTAGATCTGCTAATCACGTGCAGCTTACTGAGGTGGACAGCTGAATGTAGAATGACGGGTAGATGATTCTTATTTTCCCATGTGCTGTGGTCTCAGTCTCAGAAAACAGGAGTAAACAGACAAAGGTTTGATCTGCAGGAGTGTAGCATCGATCAAAGTCAGATTAAAGCCAAAAGTAACGTATTTGGATTCTTGCAGTTTTCACCAAGGCAACAATTCACATGTGCAAATTAATGTAGAAGTTTGAAAAGAATAAATTCAGCTGCATTTCTTGTGGCATGTGCATAGTGGTTGTGCACATGCCTCACAACAAGAAAGGCTGCTGATTTAAACCCGGCGTCTGTGTGTGTTCATATTCTTACTGTGTATCAGGTTGATTTGGGACTCCAAATTGCTCTTAGGTATGAGGCCCTGTTTACATGGAGGGGCTCTCACCTGAAACACAAAGATTCTTCCTTTGCGTTTTAGATAGCAATCTGCGTTCAAACAGAGACTAAAAAACGAACATAGCTGTAGTTTGCATGCCAGTCCAGTAGATGGCGATGTAGGTTTGCAGGGAAACAGCGCTGTTGCAAAACACATACAAAGAAGAAAAACATTTCATAAACAACAATGGCGAGTGGACGCATGAAGTATGGATAGTTTTGTCTGGATAACAAAGCGAGCACGGTGAGCAGCTCACATGTTACGTCAGTGTTTTCACTCTGAGTCTTGATAAAAACAGTCCTAAAAGTCTTAATCCTGTTTACATAAAGCCGGATGGAGATGCGTTTTGAAATCTTTCCACCCTGCACCCTGGTTTCAAAAGTTTGCAGGTTCAGGCACTCTAGGCATCGTTCTCATGTAAACTGGGACAAAAACACAATGAACATACGTCAGGCCTCTTGTAAATAGGGCCTGAGTGTGAGCAGTTTTTGTCTCTTTCTGTGGCCCTGCAATTGGCTGTCGACCGGTTGAGGGTGGACCCACCTCTTGCCCAATGTCAGCTGAGAAAGGCTGGAGCTCCTGTGATCCTGGAGGGGATCAGCGGTTTAGATGATGGATGGATGTTCCTGCAGATTCATGCTGTTGCTCTGGCTCTCTGCACAGAACAACAGACCTGTGCTAAAAATATCGATACGGCAAAATATCATCATGCACTCCTTCGGGATATGTGTATCGCTACGGATTCTACAGAATCGATATGGCCTTAATTTTAAGACAGTTGTTGTCAATACACTTTGGCTAATGTTAAAGGTTCTATGAGGAGAATCTATTACCGCCTACATAAAGACTCTGCTACCCATGAGCACGCACGGCGACTGTCGTAATGCTGCGTTCCAGTAACCTCGGAACTGGGAGTGACATCATCTCCGACTTATCGGTGTTCCAGTTGAAGTCAGAAAAAAACATGCCGATCTACCAGGCTATTGTTAGCTGTTGTTAGCACGCCCTGTGTTGTTGTTCACAAATATCACATGAAGAATGTGATTATCACTATGGCAGCATTTTTGTAAATATAAGTCTAACAATACTATGTATACAGCTGATCTAGAGCCACACACCCCAGTCAGAAGTGCAAATAAATGGATTATTACAGGAGCTAAATAACTGTTCACACTGGGGGCATCCATCTTCCATTGTCAACTCGGGGGTGGAGAGGTTTCACCGAGTTCCCAGTAGGAAATTCCGACTTCGGGGGACGTTCCAGTTGCAGTTTCCAACTCCGAACCCGGAAATTCCTACTTCTGACTACAACTGGAACGCACCAAAAGACATGACCCAAGCCAAAGCGTGTGTTTGTTGTGATGATAATGAATGCAGCTCGGACCTTCCTCAGAACTCTGCATTGCTTTAAAACTTCTTTTTTCAACAACTTACAGGATGCAAAGCCACAAGGTAATGTATCTCTTTCTAGTTACGTAGTGGTAGTTTTTGATGTTTGACAACAAGCAATTTTTGGAAAACTTAGTATCGTAGTTTTGTAGCCGGCTGTCCGACCGACCATGAAGCTAAGGAATAGCATTTATAGCTAACCTATTTTGATGCTATTAAACTCATCTTAAAGTGTGTATTTCCATCAGGCATATATCTAAAAGGGAGACTTTTTTGTAATTACTTAGAAACTCCTCGTAGCATCTTTAACAGTGGCACAGTTGAAGAAGACGAGCTACATAATGAAGCATGTTCTAAATCTGAGGATGTGAATTTATGTCCCAGGTTGTAGAACCACTTAAAACTCATCCTTGTTCTTTTTCTTCTTATAAGAAGAAAAAACCTGTACTGGCACAGCTGTGCAGACGGACCTTCATTATTCACTGTCTGAAATCCTGCATGTCCATCTTGACGACTTCCATTTTCCAGCAACTTCACCGGCTTAATGCTGAGTGGGCCAATCAGAGAAGAGAGGCGGGAGCTGCTGACACAACAGGAAGTGACTGCATGTTTGAAAACAATGATGGCTCCTCAAGCAGTTTCCATGGCTGCGGCAATATATGTGATTTATTCAGAAATGGACTCAATTTTTTTTTTTAAAGAAGAGCAAAGAATGACACTTAAAGCTTTTCTAACGGAAAATCACGTTTGCTCTTCTCCCAACCAGGATCACTGCTGGGAAACTGGAGAGATGTGGAAATCCTCCATAAACATGTCCATGGTGTTCATGATTACTCAGTGGTACCTGCTGAAGTGTGCTCTCTGTTAAACCATCTACACAGTTTTTTTTTGTGTGTTACTGATGCAACTATATTCAAGGTCTCTGTATGACCCATGACCAGAGGGTAAAGTATACACACAATAGTTACTAACATTCACAATCAAAAACACTTTTTATTGCCATTAGAGAAGAAATCCTCTGGACTCATTTAAAAAAGCAGAAACTGAAGTTGGAGGTAATAGTTCACCAGCTTTGCATGTTTATGCAAAAAGAAGAAAAATGGCTCAGAAAGAGCAGAGAAAAAAGTTAATCTTATTTATTTAAGAATAAATAGTGAGTAAATAATCCCTGTATGAGGGAAAGTGTTCCTTTAGGAGAGATGAATTTATTTCAGTTAATGCACCTTGTTTTGTGTTGAAGGTGTATTTAAGCAAATAAAATTAATTTGCTAATCAACATGCTTTAAAAACAATCTGGCTTTAACAGCTTTGACTCATCCGACACATCTCTGCATTAAACACAGACTCTGAAAAAACCAGCTTCTCCTTTTAGAGAAAATATGAAACATGTTTGATGCTCACCGAAGTAATACAAATTGTTTGAAAAGCAGCAGTGACCCCGAAGAAATTGAGGTCAAGGGTCTTAAGGCAAGACTTATAAATGACATGTTCACCCCGGGGCATCTCCTAATAACTCTGGAGCAGAGGATGAGGCCTGCTCCTTCCTCCACTGTCTTCAGTGACAGGTCTTTGGGGAGTGATATGCTAGTATGGAAGTGTAATGAACTTGTTTTCCTTCCCTAAACCCCTTTGCTGTCTCCTAAATCACTTGCTCAGCACATGAGCCACCATCTTCCCCCACAGCTGCGTTTACTCTGAAGTGTAGGGCTACAGAAAGTGGTGTTGATTGTGAGCAGACATAGACCTTCTGTCAGGCTCTGCTCTGACTTATTGACCATGTGGATTCTGATTCTGAGCTTTGCAAAAGTGAAATTATGGATGTACACAATGTTTAAGTGCAGCATGTATTACAGAGCCTGCATGCTAGAAGCTACTGCGGTTATTTCACATTACAGCAAATCTGTGATGGTGCAGTATATGTATTAAAGAACACTGAACACATCAGTGCACCTGATCAACTTAAAGATGCTATGAGGAGTTTCTAAGTAATTACAAAAAAGTCTGACTTTTAGATATATGCCTGATGGAAATACACACTTTAAGATGAGTTTATAGCATCTAAATAGGTTATCTATAAATGCTATTCCTTAGCTTCACAGTCGGGTCGGACAGGGCTGGACTGGCCTGGATACTCAACTTCAGGAACAAGACAATTAAAACTAAAAATTAAAAATTATATTATTCAGACACGTCTTAGAGCACCGGGCTGTAAGTAGAGATATATAGCCGGCTACAAAACTACCATACTAAGTTTACCAAAACTTGCTTGTTGTCACACATCAAAAACTACCACTACGTAACTAGAAAGAGATACATTACCTCGTGGCTTTGCATCCTGTAAGTTGTTGAAAAAAGAAGTTGTAAATCAATGCAGAGTTCTGAGGAAGGTCCGAGCTGCATTCATTAGCATCACAACAAACACACACTTTGGCTTGGGTCACTTCTTTACCACAGTCGCCGCGCGTGCTCATGGGTAGCTGAGTCTTTATGTCGCCAGAAATAAATTCTCCTCATAGCTCCTTTAAGAAAAAATCGAACATTTCCAACCACATAAAATCCCATTTAATGTGGTCACCACCAGCTGAACAAAAATGTTGTGTTGACCAACCTGACTCTGGTACAGATCTACTTTGACCTGTTAGCTTGTTTTCACATACTCGTACGTTTTCCTTTATTTGGTTTCATTTGTACTCTTTTACATTTTCTCTTTAGTTTCATTTGAGACTGATCAAATGGGCCAGCACTGCTGTCAAAATGAAAAACTAAAAATAGAGTGGTTCTTGAGTCCTCCTGCCGTCTTTAGCATCTGTGTTGACTTTGTTAACCACAGACAAAAGCAGTTCAAGTTTACAAGTTAACAACCTTTGTACTGTCAGTGTGTTAAAGAGCAGAGCTAACCTCTGTAGCTCATTCAGGCCTCTCTCTGTAAATGTAGAGGCAGGGTAACTGTGTGTTAGCATGTTGTTCTGCCTCATCCAGGGGAGACAGAGTCAGGTTTATTCCTGCCCTCACAGCGCTGCATGAGATTTGGAAATTAGAAAAAAAAAACAGATCAGCCTTTTTACGTTAAACTGTTCATGAAGACCAGCTCTAATTTCAGATGCCACTACCACAAAAATGATCCCCACACAACAAACAGAAACTATCAGCCAAAACTTTTTTTTTCACATACCAGGATGTGAGGTAAGATCCCGGACAGACCCTGATTTCATGTTCTGGTTGTAACCACGTAAAGGCTGCAGCGTGTGCCGTAGGACATCCTCATGTGAACAGAGGCACTGATGCTGAACAGTGATCTGTTTACATGATGTTACCTGAAGGAGAATGTGATGCAGCATTAAACACTTTTTAATGTGAAAACTTTAAGCAGAGTTTGAGGTATCAGAAATATAATCAAAGTTTTCACAAAAGTGCATTTTCATCAATTTAAACACAGTTGGCTGGAGCACTAAAGGCTGAAAGGCAAATTAACTACCTGTAATGACAAAGTGTTGCTGTTTTATCATTTTTCAATGTGTTCCATTCAGTGTTGGAGTAATGCATTACAGAAGTAATGCGATTACTGTAATGCATTTTACTACAACATATTAATATTTTACTCAGTACAAATGTCAGTAATGCAAGTTACAATGTATTTTTAATTTAACCCAAAATGAGGAGGTGTTTTTTTTTTTTGTTTTAATACAAATCAACCAAATATTCTGTGATCATCAGAGGAGAAAAGTCCTCCTCTGGGTCTAAAGTTACAGTATCTCTAACACAATTTATCATTATTTTGTTTTGCTCTGATGGTTTCTTGTATTGTGTCATGAGCATCAATGTGTCTATTATATTTTCCTGTTTTTAGCCTTAAAGATGCTATGAGGAGTTTCTAAGTAATTACAAAAAAGTCTCCCTTTTAGATATATGCCTGATGGAAATACACACTTTAAGATGAGTTTTATAGCATCAAAATAGGTTATCTATAAATGCTATTCCTTAGCTTCACGGTCGGGTTGGACAGGGCTGGACTGGCCTGGATACTCAACTTCAGGAACAAGACAATTAAAACTAGAGCAAATTTATATTATTCAGACACGTCTTAGAGCACCGGGCTGTAAGTAGACATATATAGCCGGCTACAAAACTACGATACTAAGTTTTCCAAAAATTGCTTGTTGTCACACATCAAAAACTAAAGAGATACATTACCTCGTGGCTTTGCATCCTGTAAGTTGTTGAAAAAAGAAGTTGTAAAGCAATGCAGAGTTCTGAGGAAGGTCTGAGCTGCATTCATTAGCATCACAACAAACACACACTTTGGCTTGGGTCACGTCTTTACGACAGTCGCCGCGCATGCTCATGGGTAGCAGAGTCTTTATGTCGCTGGGAATAGATTCCCCTCATAGCACCTTTAAGCTGAACTCAGTCAGATAGACACCACATCACCTTCACTGGATGTGTAATGAGCTTTTTAATGAGCTACATTTAGAATGACAAATCCATATTTCTGTTATTTTGACCAGAGGAACTTAAAAGTAATGTAATAATAGTGTAATGCCTTACATTTCAAATACTCTATATTATAATGTAACTAATTACTTTGAAATGACAGAAACAAGTAATAAATAATGCATTACATTTTGAAGTAACTTGCCCAACACTGCTAGACTGAAACAGATGCTGTTGTTTAATCTGAGTCCATAACAGTATCATCAGACCTGATTTGATGTTTTTATCCAGTTGATTTTCAGACCATGAGCTGAACATCTACTTCTTGGTCTTCTGAAAAGCTCTGAACGATAAAGACGTTGACAGCTGGGCTGGTGTCATATCCTGCTCGAGGTCTGCTCTTAGTTAGCTGAACGGATCAAAATCCTGGGGGTGGACAGAGCTCAGCATCTGTGGTATCCAAAGAGGATTGATGGGCTGCATTCCTCCATTTCTACCTCTGCTCCCACCGTGATGTAATGACATTTTCAATTAGCCGCCATTAATTTAGGAAAAACAAATAAACACATCAGCACACCTCCTTTCAGGCATGTGGTTCTGATTTTCTGAATTCTTGTCGGTGGCTGTTTGGTTAATCTCTTGGCCCGGGTGGTGTGACCATCAGAGGTCATGACCCCTCTCTGCTTTAGTACCTCCTCGTCCTCTTCAAGAGCTCTTCTGATTAGATTTCACTGCAAGTGTCTAAAAGTAACATTCATGTTTATTTCAGAGAATGAACTGAATTATTCCTTTAATAGATATTTAGCTGAAGCCTGACCTGCAGGGGAAAACCCAAAACCTGATCCTGGACCCAGAAAAGAGACGAGCAGAGAGGGGAAGGCTTCAGTTTTTAAGCCTCAATTAAAACAAAATGACAAAAGGAAATCTGAAATGTCAAGAACAATGTTAAAGTACACTCAGCTGTAGGCATGTAAGGATATGAACATTTTGTATCAGGGTTATTGTGACCAGAATGATTACAGTTATAATTATTATCGTGGTATTGTTGCAGTGTGCTCAAAATGTTGAAAAAGTTTAACACAGAATTTAAATCATTTAATCCCTTTAATATTATAATCATTACAGTTCTTTTTTGTCAATAAATGTGTCAAGAAAGCTCTTAAAGTACATTTTTTACCTTTCTTTCATGAGAAATAAAGGTTAGCAAGTCTAGCAAGTGTTTTTCATTATTATGTAATCAATGCTTAAACAGTGTGTAATTACAAGAAAAGAAAAAAACAGATTTGAACTTTAAACAGGATTCTCTTTAGAAACAAATGAAAATGAACAACAAATAACCATTTTACAAACACTCACACACTTTTATTTGCCTGCAGCATTAGTGTCCATGCTACAGCTTGTTATATTAGACCATGTCCAGGCCTTTATATTTATTTATTTATTTCTTTATTTTTTTTGACGATAGTCCCTTAAAGGAGACATATCATGCTGATGCATGATTTAATACTTACATATAATATAATACATTTGAAAACAAGACCTTACACCCCCTTAATTTTCAAAAAATGAGATATTGTATTTTTTCTGATATCCTAGAATGAGATTTGATGCCTCTGAAAATAGGTCATTGCGAGATGTCCGCGAGATTTCAAACATTGTGACGACACGAGGTACCTTTCTTTTCTTTTTATTGGAGTAATCTGATAAAACACTTCCTCCTCTGTGATGTCCGTTAGCCACAAAACCGTCACCGAGGAACACATCCACCAGCAGCAGTATATAGATCCCTAGCTCACACTCACTCATTACCAGCTCTGGCCTGTAGGGGGACTGCATTGAGCCTGCCGGAAAATACAGTAGAAGAAGAAGGACAGGCTGGCTCAGCCCCCGATAGAACTGACCAATCAGAGCACAAAGGGCTGTGACATTGCGAGGTAACTTTAGGTCATCCTCAGATCCGAGTGTTTCAACGAGAGCTTGATAATGGCCTAAAATGAGGATTTTGAGAACGCTATTGTGGGGCAATAAAGGAACTAAATGACTTGTACTGAGGGCAGAAATGCTTTACAGGCATCCTAGTCTGGCATAGTGAAAAGGAGAAACAAGCATGATATGTCCTCTTTAAGCAGTTAGCCCCCTTCATGACTCTGCTCTGGTCTTCCCTCTCCCTGGCAGATATCCTCAATATTTCCAAATTAGGTTTGATTAAATCCATAAAACACAAACTTTAATGGAAAAAGACAATCTATTTCAAAATACGGCGAATACACGGCAAAAGAACAGCAAGAACTCACTCCAGAATGATCCTAATGCTGTTATTTACAAGATTTATACATTATTTAGACAGAAAATACTGATAACCACCTGCTATTCACTCAGGTATGGCTCTCTGAATCTTCTCTCTCTCTCTCTATGGCTGGGTCTGCTCGTTTACTCGAGGAGTTACAGCAGTTTTAATCGTGCACGTCTTTTTCTTTCACTGCAGCTTTGTGTTTAAACAGGGCAACTGTCTTCTATCAGTTTTCCCTCAGCATCCTTGTAAAATCCAAAATTTATCCAGATTTCAGAGTCCGTTTGGAGAGGAAAGTCTCCACTGTGTCTCTAACTTTCGCTCTCTGAGGCGAAACAATGCAAACTGGGCATGCACGCCTCCTGTGAAGCTCATCGAGGACAGACTTGCAGTTCAGGCTTTTCTAGTCAAAGAGCAGCATCACCGTGAGTTACTGACACAGTGTGGTTATCAAACACGGTATAATGGTAATCTTAATAGGACATGGTGATGATTACCGTGGGAAATTTTACCGCGGAGTACAATTTTACCGGTAACAATTACATCCCTAATCAGCTGTTTATTGAAGTTGAAGTTGATCTTGTGCTCTCAATAGTTTTCTCTAAAGTCTAATCAACCATGGACTTGATATTTTTCCGTTGTCTGAAAAGTGTGTTTATACTCACATTAAGACAAATCTGTTTGACTTTCTCTTCATCTTTTAACATTTTCTCATCATTTGCAGTTTTAGGGTGTATTTTTACTCAAACCTTTGCCTTATTTACAACACTTGGATTTTTTTCTGATCTTTTTCTTAATTCTAACCTTTCAACGTTGTTTTCAGTGATGCCTCTTCTCGTAATTTAATGACTAAAGAAAACACAAAAACTCTTCAGATTTGATCATCATCCATGAACGGAGAAAAATAATTTATAATTTGGGATTTTTTTACCCACTGTTGAATATTTCATTAATGCCTCAGGACAAAGACAAAGCTTTGGTTTTAACAGGAACATCTGAAAGCAGGGATCTCCAAATTTGACCTGAAAGTCTCAAATTAGAAAAGAAAGGCTGGACCTTTTTCTTTTGCAAAAGGAAATAACATCAACCAAAGTAATCTGAGGATTTTGTGTTCCATCAGCAAGAACAAACTAAAAGATTATTTTCTAAATTAGTCAGAAGATCAGAGTGCTAAACCCAATAACCCCTTCATCAAACAAAACAATAAGGAATTATAATCATTATAATCATTGTTTTAATATATTAAAAGTGGATAATGTTAAGTGGAGACACCTCAAAATGGTTCTAAAGAAAAGTTGACAACCTTTGCTGGGAGCCGCTGCTCCCAGAGGGCCAGTTTAATACTTCAGACTCAAGCCCTGCAGGAAATTGGGGCTTTCCCCCCTGTATCTCTGTAAAACATATCCCTCTGCAACAAAGGCTATGGAGAGTAGCCTGCTATTTTATATTAATGATGAGGTTAACACTGACGCTCAAAGATAAGACCCCAACCTCTGCTGGACAAGTTTGACCCTTTTCTCTCTCCGTCTGAGACGAGGTCTAAAAGGTTCATGAAGAAGTAAATAAACCATTGAAATGCACAATAGTTCATTTATATAAACATAAATGCACACTCATTAACAGCACTATAATAAGAGAATATTTTGTCTCTGAAAATTAACCCATTTAATTTATGACTAAAACAGCACAAAAATGTTGCTTTCCTTTTCTTTTCTTTGCAAATTAAACTGCTATCATCTTTAATGTTTACGAGACAAATAAACCTCAGAGCCTAAAGAAGGACTCCTTCTCTTGATTAATGTTTGGTGGCTGAAGTCTGGAATGACTCACAGATTAATAAGGATTAGCACCAAATACTCAACCACCTGTCCTGAGTCAGTGAATTTGGATTCTCTCCTTTTTTTTCAGTCTTTCTTGGGTCTGAATGGAGCGATGCCGCCTCTGGCCGCACCACACTTCAATACTCATGGCTCATTTGCTAACAGGCACAGATGTTGTTGTTTCTGAGGACCTCTTTGAACAAGTGTCGACAAGCTCTTTACACTGCGATTTAACTCGAACATATTGAAGTCTTACAGCATGGTTAAGATACAGTACCTATGAGGGAGCACAGATAACAAGGTGTGGACAGTGATGCGAAGTTTCTGTGCAGCATGTTTGTGGAATATTGCATCTAAACACTTTCAAGGTGCTCATCTCTGGATTTGCATCTGACTCAGGCTCAGGAAATCAGCCCACAGTTATACCCCAATCAGCCCTGGATTAGAGGCTTTCTGCACACAAGGGTTTAATATAAAAGAGTAATAATTATCACATTCTACAAAGCAGATAACCACTTTAATCTAATGTTCTAATAACTTCTATTCTCTGTGTTATCCAATATTAACTTTCAGTCTGTTTTCTAACATAGAAGAGACACCCTGACTGTCCACTGGTGTTCTGATTTAAGACCACAGTGCTGTTTGAAGCTTTTCAGAAATAAGGACATGTCTCACAATTAGCCTGGGGGCTAATTCACACTATTAATAAATAAATGAAGACAATGTGGGCAGTCTGGTGTCTTTAATGGATAATGCAGGGCTGTTCAATTGGAAATTTAATCTTACTGGGGGATTCCACTGGATGCATATCTGGTCCTTCTCCACTCCGCTCTGCTCTGCTCCGTCATCTGACGCGCGTCAACTCCCACTGGATCCGTCTGCGGTACGAAGCATTGCGGCTCTGCCTTGCAGCGGGTCAACGAGCTCATAAAGTATTTCATGGTTTTGCACCTCCAAAATCAAAAGCTCCTCATCCATGGTGAAGTGGGGTGAGACTGAACTTTTGACACCAGGTCTGTCTCCGCCCTAAATGATGTTTTCCAGGTACAGTACTTTTCCGTTGTTGACACGGTTTATTTTATTTTGAAACATCTACGGATGTTTTATTTTGTGTTTGTGCTCAACTTCCTGTCCTGCATGATATTCTGTGTGCTAAATTGCTGCGCCGTGGTCCGGCATCCGGCAAAAATAGAAGCTCTGCGTATCTGCTCCGTCTGCCGGAGGCCGGCAGAGCAGATACGCAGCCGTGCCGGAACCGTGCCGCAGCTGGAGGAAGTACACGCATTGCTTATAATGGAAACGGATCGGCTCTGCTGCCACAGCGGAGCGGAGACGGACCGGATACGCATGCAGTGGAATTTGGGCTTTAGGACATGAGCTGGGCCGGACATTTTAGGCCAACAGTGAGCAAAGTAAAAGAAACACAAACAGATAACAAACACACTGGATGTTTATTACTTATTACTTAAACTAAACTTCTGTTGTAAAGCTTCAAACAGATAACTTCACGTTTTGTCAGGTTTGACAGGCACATGTGCATATGAACATAAAAAAGTGCAGATCAAAAACACTATGTTTTGGTCACATTTGAAAGTGCATTAATTGTAACTTGATCAACAGCAACCTTGCAGAACGTGTTGCATTCAATGTCTGTAATAATGTTGGAAGTTTTGTAAGACCTTGTCAGTGTTTGTAAAAGTTTTTCCTGTTTTTCTCATCGGATCTGAGTCCCACTCACATTGATTTCAGGCCACTTGAGGGTTGCTTTTGGGCCGTGTGTGGCCCTCGGGCTGCTAATTGAATAGAGCTGGGATAATGTAGATTTGTAGATTTGTTCATCTTTAAAAGAAGAAAATGGGACAGTACATGTTAATGAACATATAAATGTAAACATGTGAGATTATAGCCGTGTGGCTAATTTCCATCTTTAGTCCCATTGGCAGGTTGGTGTTGTACAAAACATTTATACACAATAAAAACAAAGCAAAACAAACAATATGAAACAAAGCAAACATAGTTGATCATCAAAAAACATTTAGGCCAAGGGGCTGGTTAAAGTGCAGAGTGCTAAAGTGTAAAGTGCATTATTGTATTGCAAATTGCCCAAAAAATATAAAGTGCTATTTTGATTGCCTTATGCTCAATTGCATATTACAATAATCAATAATGAGTTGCAACAAAAGAGTATCACTCAGAAATAAACGCAAAAGCCAATGCTGAGCATGGTCAGCCATGTGATTGCAAAAGAGGCATCAAGATGATAGATTACTGAGCCCAGAAAGGACTGAAAAATACCCAAAATATGTCCATTCCTACTAAAGCTGGGCAAGAAAACTGTCTTGAAATGGTATCACAATAAAAAAACACAGTAGATGATGAGAATAAACTGTATGAACTCAACATGGCACAGTTAGTGTGTTTCTCTACGGCCTGAACACAAACCATTTGAAATGTTGAGGCACTAAAAGAGCTCACATACAGATAACAATAATTATAATAACAAAACTAATTACAATTTATTAGTTTTGCTCCTGCAAAGTACGGTAGTCGACAAGGCCATTTTTAATGCGTTCGTATTGTGAGTTTTATGGTAATACATGGAGATGCCTGAGAAAGTCAACGCCAAGATACTGAGCATGTTTCATCTTCCAGTTTTTAAAATAAATATTTAAGGGTTAAAAGACTTTTTTTGCAATATTACATCAATGCATTTTTTAAATAAATTAATCATGCAATAAAATGGGGTGAAAAGAGTTTTATCTTAATAAAGCAGTGAAGTTCTATGGTCCTGAACTCATAAAAATATTAATTAATATAAAATCTGCAAAGTATTCAAATGACATAAAAAGAGGTGAGTCTTGATCAGTGTGTGTCGTCCTGTGGTTCAACACTGATTTGGAATTTTTGGGTCAACTCTTTTATTCCCATGAATACTATGCAGATTTTATATGAATAATTATTTCTAAATTTGAGCATTTTTGGACAACAGCTCCCAGGTCGTGTGTCTGAAAGGCTCCATATCAGCATTTAATCACAGGACGACACAGGCTGACCAAGACTCACCTCTTTTTATTCTCTTTGAATATGTGACCATAAAAGGACCGTGAACTACAGATTAAACTTGAATCATTACATTTTATTGAAACTAATATCTTACTCATTTAAAAAATAATGATGTCATATTGGATCACAGAATGTCTCTTTCAATCCGCAAAGGTTTATTCTGAAAACAGGAAGTTAAAACATACTCGGTATCTTGGCACTGACTTTCTCAGGTGTCTCCATGTATTACCATAAAACCTGTAATACAGGTGCATTTAAAATGTTGGAGCGGCTGGCTTGACTACATGAAAACGACAGACGACTGGCTTTACTGCAGTCACTCTCTCTCTGCTCCAGAACCTTCTGGTGAGGAGCACCTCTGTTCTTCTTGGTTTTGCTGCATTTCTATCAGGTGTTTTCTGTTTGGATTGTTTTTGGCTTTATCGTTTCTAACTTACTCGACAGCATGGGGGGTAGATGCAGCTAATGGTTAGCCTCCCCTAATATTCTTGGTGTTTGTGATTTCCATCCAGCTTCTCTCCTCATCGGGTTCTTATTTTAAATTTACAGTTTATGCTGATAAGAAGCTCATGGCTTTTGAACAAACGGAGTTGGCTCCATTTTGACGTCCGTCTAACTTTATACTTTACCTTTACTCTTGTTGCCATGGCTAGATTTGGTTCCTGCTTTAGCCAGGTTGCTTCCTGATGCCTTATCTCTGCTCCATGTGACACAGAGGATGTGCTTGGCTGTCCTACGAGCTCTTCACACACATCGGGACGCATTGCATTTAAAATGCATTAAAACCAATTAATAAAAAATTAAAATGAAAAATATTTCTGTTACATTTCCCCCAATGTATATGTTTTATT
The DNA here is from genome assembly GCA_036419115.1 of Scarus forsteni. Taxonomy (NCBI): domain Eukaryota; kingdom Metazoa; phylum Chordata; class Actinopteri; order Labriformes; family Labridae; genus Scarus; species Scarus forsteni. The sequence continues at coordinate 7,141,958 of JAZDUH010000431.1, read as the reverse complement.
CAGTCCCCCTTACTGGAGAAAAATGTTTAGTGCCCTTTGAAAACGCAGAAGTGGATGGGCCCCTGTTTGGCTAACATAGTAGGGAGGACGACTTGGCGACTGTGGCGAGTGTTTATGTGATGTATATGAACGTGTGTGTAGAACGGCAAGTGTGCACCCTCGTGTGAACTACAAGACCTGTGTGGAGGTGAATTAAAGTGATGATTGTGACCGCTGCGTTGGACCAGAATGGGGCAAGGGAGAGTTTGGCATGGAGTGTATGGTGTATAGCATGTAGCATATAGCATGTGTGCGCTATTTCTGCCCTCAGTGATGGGGCCGCTTAGTTAGAAAATGAGTTACAAAAAATGTACTGTTGTGTATTGTGAAAGCATTACATTTGATACAATTTATTATATATTATTATAAATATATTTATTATATGAATTTGAACTAATTCACCTCTGCTTTTTTAAAAAAGGCTTCAGTAAAGCTATTCTTTGAGCTGGCATCAACACTAAAAAAATTGATCATGATAAATATCGATCAATATGGGAACATAAATGTGATCACACTTTATTTTCATATTTCCCAGACCTAATATCTTCAGTTTAGTTTAGTTTATTCACACATCATCATCCAGAAGATACAATACAACACTTGGAGGATACAACAAGTATCTATTCTTTTTACACAATCAGGTGTGTGAACAGGGTCACCCCAAGGAAGCTATTTAAAGCTTTTAATAGGGGGCCTGGTTTTCCATGATTATAGGATATTGGCCAGATATCCTCAAAACATGGACAACATACAAATACATAATAGACATACAGTAAACAATAGACAATCTCAGTATTCTGATTACATTGGATTGATGTGAAGTATGGTAACAGTGTTAGCTAAGAAAGACGACTAGCTGCAAAAGAGACAGGTATTCATATAATTATTGATCGCACATTAAACATTAAACATAGTTCGCTAGAATTTGGATTTTTATTTTTTTCTTGAAGGTGGAGATGGAATGTGACATTTTTAGTGTTTCATCAAGCTCGTTCCAAATCTGTGCTCCTTTACATACAATGCTAAAGCTTGTTCATTTTAGCCTTTGTTTAATCCAGTGATTAGATTTTTATTCCTGGTGGCATAGGTGTGCCGAGGAGCACAGATTGGGATGAGGTCACATAGTTTATGGTTTAATTTGTGGACAGTGCAGGATGGAATAAGGCAGCCTAATGGTACATCTGTCATACACTTTAAAGACCACTTAAATCTAGTCTGAAGAAAGACCCTGATATTTAGAGAAACAGAAACAGGCAGAAGTTCACACAATTAAATAATCTCATTAAAGGGACTATGAGGAGAATCTGTTTCCGGCGACATAAAGACTCTGCTACCCATGAGCACGCACGGCGACTGTCGTAATACTGCGTTCCAGTAACCTCGGAACTGGGAGTGACATCATCTCCGACTTATCAGCGTTCCAGTTGAAGTCTGAAAAAAACATGCTGATCTACCAGGCTATTGTTAGCTGTTGTTAGCACGCCCTGTGTTGTTGTTCACAAATATCACATGAAGAATGTGATTATCACTATGGCAGCATTTTTGTAAATATAAGTCTAACAATACTATGTATACAGCTGATCTAGAGCGACACACCCCAGTCAGAAGTGCAAATAAATGGATTATTACAGGAGCTAAATAACTGTTCACACTGGGGGCATCCATCTTACATTGTCAACTCGAGGGTGGCGAGGTTTCACCAAGTTCACAGTAGGAAATTCAGACTTCAGGGGACGTTCCAGTTGTAGTTTCCTACTCGGAACTTGGAAATTCCTACTTCTGACTACAACTGGAACGCACCCCAAGCCAAAGCGTGTGTTTGTTGTGTATTTGTTGTGTATAACTTAGTATGGTAGTTTTGTAGTAGGTAGCTTGGCTACTTACAGCTCTAACGTGTCTGAATAATATAAATTTGCTCTAGTTTTAATTGTCTTGTTCCTGAAGTTGAGTATCCAGGCCAGTCCAGCCCTGTCCGACCCGACCGCAAAGCTAAGGAATAGCATTTATAGATAACCTATTTTGATGCTCTAAAACTCATCTTAAAGTGTGTATTTCCATCAGGCAGATATCTAAAAGTGAGACTTTTTTGTAATTACTTAGAAACTCCTCACATTCTTTTTAAATACTGCCTAGTTTATTCTGCTTATACATAATTCTGTGTGCCACCAGTAACATAATAAAACAGAGTGTTCAGTGTGGTCCAAACATAAGTCAGAGAATAAAGACCAGGATACGACAGATAAAAAGGTAAATGGTTAAAGCCAAACTTTATTTGATGTTGAGCTAACACATCATCAAAACAGTTCTCTTGGTGCCTCATGATGTATAAATAATAAATATGTTCATGCTTTTTGGTTCAATGCAGACGTGAATATAGTGTTGTGTTACTCAGACCGGTCTTGAGACCACATTTTAAAGGTCTTGGTCTTGTCTCGGTCTCAGACTGACCGAACTCTGGATTTTCCATCAAGACCGATCAAGACCAGCACTGATCTGCTGTTCTTCATCTTCATTTATGTGAATAAGGAGGAGCTCTTGGTAAAACAACAAAAAGCCTCAGTACATGTGTTATTTTTTAAAATGGATTTTGATGATCTTGGTCTTGGTTTGTCTCTGTCTCGACTCCCAGAGGTCTTGATCCTGTCTTGGTCTCGGTGCGTTCTTGTCTCAGATAGCGTGGTCTTAAGCACAACTCTAGGTGAAGTTCATTCGTCTGATCGCTTCTGATGTTGCGGCCCTGCCTCAGTGAAATATAACTTAAATCTTAGCATCAACATGCTTCATACAGAGTTGGGTGCGTTCTCTGTGTGTTTACTGGCACAGAAAAGGAGATTAACCAAACAGTAGGAATAAAAAAGTCTTACAACACTTTAAAGGAAAAGAGAGCTAAGCACTTTGACTGGTTTGATTCACAATGTACCAAAACACACCTCTTCAGCATCGATGTGAACCCTCTGTGTCTTGTGTCCTGGCTTTGTGCAGCAGTAATGTGTCCAGATCATTCAGTCCAGTGGATGGTTACAGTATCACAATGGTCAGTAATCTACATTTTACACCATACTTGTGTCAGAGGTGCATTTTAAAGTCAAAAAAAGGGAACTTAAAGAAAAATAAAAACTCAGCTGATGAAACACAAACATCAATGATCCTGTCAAATGAGCTAGGTCGCCTTAAGAACGTTCACAAAACGGGGAAACAAATGTGGACGTGATTGTTAAAGACGTACTTTGGTACAAACACAGTGACATAAAGCAAAACCATAAATAAAACAAAAACATTCTTATTCCTGTTAACAAAGAAACTCCTTGAGTGTGAAGAAGCTGTTATAAATGTTAGTTTAAATAGTTGCAAAATCAGTGCATGTTTGTGATGATTTACAGTGTTACAACATTTAATATATTATTATATTATTATTTTAGTATTAAGCAATGTGTCAGTGCTCATGGTGCTCTTAGCTGAGGTTTCACCATCAGTAATTTGTTCTGGACACATTCAAATCAAATCAAATCAAAGTTTATTTATGAAGCACTTTTCATACAAAACCCAAAACCAGTCAAGTTGGCACGTTGTGTAAATTGTAAATACAAACAGAATACAATGATTTGCAAATTCCTTTCAACCTATATTCAATTGAATAAACAGCAAAGACGAGATACTTAATGTTCAAACTGGTAAACTTTGTTATTTTTTACAAATATTAGCTCATTTGGAATTTGATTCCTGCAACATGTTTCACAAAAGCTGGCACAAGTGGCAAAAAAGACTGAGAAAGTTGAGGAATGCTCATCAATTTCAATTGAATTCAATTGAATATAAGTTGAAAAGGATTTGCAAATCATTGTATTCTGTTTTTATTTACGAATTACACAATGTGCCAACTTCACTGGTTTTGGGTTGTGTACAAAAGATGTAGCACAAAGTGCTTTACAAACAGACAGATGAACTAAAATGAAGGATTTATGACCCAGACCCACTCCACCCAGCCCCTGAACCCACCCACACCACAATCCATACACAGTGCTGATAAAAAGAATCTTACATAAAAGACAGTAATAAAACACACTGCTGTACCCAGAACGTACTGAGGAAACGCCGTCTTAAAGGTTTAAATGAGAAAACACATGAGGTTAGGTTAGAGTTTAAAGTTAAATAAATCCTAAAATAAAATAAGAAAAAGATTTTTTTTAAATAATAAAAATACATAATAAGATGAAATGAAGTTAAAAAAATAGAAAATGAGAAAAAAAGGAAAGATAGAGAAGATAAAAAAGATAAAAAAAGATAAAATAATAAAAAAGTGGGCTGCAATTAGAATAAATAAAAACACTAAAAGGTAATTCAGGTAAAAGCTCGACTAAAAAGGTAGGTTTAGAGTTTGTTTTTAAAGACATTAACATCAGGTGCAGCCCTCAGGTCTTCAGGTCGGCTGTTCCATAAGCAGGGCCATCGTAGTAAAAAGATGCCTCAGCGTAAGTTTTTGTTTTAACTTTGTGAACTGTTAACAGATCTGAAGACCTGAGGGCTCTAATGGGCTCATACAGTTAAAGCAAATCAGATAAATAAGAAGGACTAAGACCATTAAGAGCTTTAAAACCAGTAAAAGAATCTTAAAATCTATCCTAAAAGAAACCGTCAGCCAATGCAGAGACCTTAAAATCAAAGTAATATAATAATAATATTATCTTTCTGGTCCCGTCAGCATCCGTGCAGCAGGGTTCTGCAGGAGATGAAGATGGTAGATTTTGTTTTGCGTGTTACAGTAATCTATTCTCCAGGTGATAAAAGCATGGATTAATATCTCTGCATTGGCTTGACATTAACAGCCCATGTCTTTTAAAGTTTTATGTCCTCGTTGATTGCTAAGTGTTGTTGTTTTAAGAGAGGCCATGTCAACCAATGACTTTCTGCTGAGCAGCAAATGTTAAAGATGCAAAGAACTGTATTAAAACTTTACTTGATGTGTAGTTTTGACCTAGCAGTTACATAAATGTCTCTGTTACAATGAAAAGAACAGACACACCTTGTTGAAAGTAAGCAAATACCAGTATATATTTAAAAACCTAATACACTAGGTGATCAGACGTGATCAGAATTTGAGTACCTAGAGTACCTAGGAATATAAAGTGCTAGTTGCATTGCACATTGCTCAGTAAAAATGGAGATGGAGCCCTCGACAAAATAGATATAGGACAAAAACACAAGTTTAGGCCTGGTTATGGCAACAGTGTTGGTTTTCCAGTAGCCAAGCTTTAAGCTGTTTGGTTAAAGAGGTCATGGGTTGGGGGTTCTCGTATTGTGAGATGCACGGACAGAAAAAGTGGCTTGACTATAGACACTTTCTCTAAAAGGAACAACACAGTTACCCCTGGAATAGCTCTAGTTGATCTTTTCTGTCATCACTGTTGGGATGCTCTCAGTTTGGTTGATCCATTGAGCCAAGAAAGAGAGAGGGTGCATCCGAATAGTCCTTTTTTGATAAGGAACCTTCCTAACTGAAGAAATGACCCGGAAGCATTTAAGCGTCGGCCATGATAAGTGCTGTTCTAATTCTCCAAAAGTTAAGGAAAGGAGGGTTGTTACTTCCTTTATTATCTCCTTTAGCTTAGGAAACACTGGACCATCCTTTCTGAAAGGAGAGAAGAAAGGAACACCCCATAATGCACTGCGGCAGGTGACGTGTATCAACATCGTACAGAAACTTACGAGGAAGAAAGGACTACTTTTGTGGGACGATCAAGATATGTGGGCTATATAATTCTAAAAAAAAAAAAACATTTTTAGAGAGAGAAGAATATATGCTTCAAGTAAGGGCTTTCAAAAATATCACCTTTAGTTTATTTCTTAATCAGTTTGAAATGGTGGACCGATAAACAATTAAATATTGGTCTATAATTCATAAAGCACTTGATTTAAAACATTTTTTCTCCATACCCGTCAGGCTGTCTACAATGTTCATCAAGTAATAAACAATTGTGGTCCTTGTGTCTTATTTTAATGTTATATATTAGTTACCAGATTTCTGTCAATCTTCATTTATGAAGTAAATCATGCCTATAACAAGACAGAACAATGGGGTCTCTAATAATGTTTATTAAAAAAACAATCAGTAAAAGAAGGACAAATGAGGTATTTTACAATACTTAAAATATAGTAACACTGTTTAACGATGTGTGTAATGATATATGTGAATGAAACAGGGATAAAAGTCTTTCTGAAACATTTTTTGTTTTATCAGACTTCAGGTTTTTTCTCGTGTGCTGTCAAAGATGTGAACATTTATAGAAGCTCTCACCTACCTCACATCTGTGTGCAGGAAACACACCCTGCATGACCAACGGACTAAACACCATCACAGGTCTGATCATGGATTGTTCATGTTAACAGGTAAAGCAGGGGCGGACATTAGCTCAGTTGGTAGAGCGTCCGCCCCATGTACGGGGGCTGCCAACCCCCAGCAGCGGCTGCTGGTTCAAATCCCAGCCTCAGCCCTTTGCTGCATGTCATCCCCCCTCTCTTCACCTGCTTTCCTGTCAATCTTCAGCTGGCCTATACAATAAAGGCCATAAAAGCCCCCCCCCCAAAAAATAACTTTAACAGGGAAAGCTGACACAGAACAACTCTGTGAGGCAGAGCAGAGGACAAGACGTTTCTTTGTAGTCCATTTTCAGAACACTGTAGTTCGTCGTGGTTTACCTACGTCACAGGAAATCCTCGTTACATAAATATGACACCAAAGTGAAAGTGCAGTCGAATTCCTCTTTTACCACAGTTCTCCTTTCCTTTCCTCTTATTCCTTCCTTTCCTTGACCCTGTTACGTTTTTTTATCGGGGTTAAGGTAAAGTGGATAGGAAAGGACTTAGGAAGGACTATTCGGATCCACCCAGTCTTTCCACATTGCTTAAGTTTCACCAGGAACTGAAATGAAATTTTTCCTTTAAAAAAAAAAAAGACAGAGTGTCCATCTGGTTCAGATCTCCAGGAAACGTGTTGAGCAGAAGCTAACTTTGAGCCATCAGTAAGCCCCTCCCACAAATATATTGTATAAAGACAAAGAGAAGAGATAATGTTTCAGTTTGAATTGCTGTAAAATCTTTGCATTTTCTACACAAGACCAGTCAGTCATCTTCTAAAAGTTTGTTTTTTGTTGTTTTTTAGTTTAGTTTGAGAGCTTCAGGTGAGGCCTAAACTATTTACATCGAATATTACCAGTGCATAGAACATCATCATCATCGGTGGGAGCAGCAGCTTTATCACTACCTTCACCATCATCATCCGACCCATAGTTTCCACAGCAAAGCCCTGATGCTGCACAGAAGTCTCTTTCCCTTCTTCTCACGTGTTCACAGCTGCATGCATGCATTAGCTTGGAGGAGCTCGGAGAGAGGAATTCCTCCTTTGATTGATGTGATTGTCCTGGTTTTGACCCGGTCATACAACTGGAGGCTCACCATCATCTGTCCAGTCATCAGTGAGTGTTTTAAAGTGACCAGACCAGGTTTTCCATCCTGTTTGGGTCATGGAGGGCAGATGCTGTCCCATCAGGTGGAAGACAATCCTGCATTCAGTTTTACTCACTGGATAAGAGTAAGTGAAGACCAAGCAGCTTCCCCCTTTATCCCAAGCACAGCGATGTTAAAACCTTGCAATGAGCACTTGTAAAATGTCCCTCGGTAAGCTGTGTAGTAGCTGGATGAGCAGAAAGGAAATCTAGAAATAAATAAAGTGGATTACATCCTCTGAAAGCTCCATCTCTGCCCTACAGCCGACTGGGTACCTCTCCTGTCTGCATGATAATGCTTTTGTCAAGGCTTGTGACCCAGTTGGTACAAAGCAAGAAATTACGTCATTTGCAAATATGCTTTTATTCCATGATGGTGTATAATTGAACAAATGAAATGAGATTATCTCTCTAGTCCTCCACAAACAGCCATGCAGCTTTATGGGGGGAGGAAGGGGGGATTGGAAAAGACTGATAATTTGCCAAAAAACCCATGGCGTGGAAGCATGCACTCAACCTTGGGCCCAGGTTATTTTAAGGAAAGCCAATCTTTGATCAGTCAAGCTGAAATGGCTAAGATAAGTGGGAGCTACATCTCGCGGCAGGACCGCACACCAGTCTGATATTGCTATTTCCTCCCTGGTTTTTCAAGAGCAGTAAATAGCTGCTGCTTCCACTACTCCCCCCACTGCACCTCCTCCCCTCCCCCTTATCTCCTCTCCACTTTCTTCTGGAGATCTCTGTCACTTTAATCCACAGAGTCTGCCGCTGGTTAACAAGGAAATCCTGTGTCAATTATCACCAACCACTTCCTGCTGGGAGAGCAGCGGGGAATCAAAGGGGCCTGAGAGTCTTTCACACCACAGAGGAGCACTAGGCCTAATTAAATGGCCCTTGTGTCCCGCTGGCTGCCGGTGGCCGGGTGACAGATAGCCCAGCCTGGTGATAACCTCCTTTAGCTGATTACTGTTTTGATAGGCGAGGTAGTAGCCGCTTTAGGTGCCCTTAGGTTGGCAGGTTGCGATTCAGGAGTTAAATAACTGATATGCAGGATGCACAGGTTGACAAAGACGATGGTGGATAAATTCTATGAAATGTATGTAATCATAATGTAATGTGGGTTTACAGATGGAACACATTCATGTTGAAATGAGATCCAAGCTATTTAAGCTTTATACCAAAAAATGCATTTTTCAGAAAGTCATTTTAAGCCGCCATAAAAATGCAGACTCCAAAACTCATAAAAATACAGTTATTTAAATTCTGGTTTCAGAAATCTGGGAATGTAGACCCTCCGTGCATCATTTGCACACTGGTGGGTGAAGCGTGCATATTTAGATTTGTCATGGTGTTTTTTATCTCAATTCTCAAACCCGACGTTTTGGGTGAAAGTGGAGATTATTTGAAACCCAAATATGGATTTCTCAAAGTGACAATTCTTTCTCCACTTTGAGCTGAAGGTCTGTGACAGCACAACTTAAGGTTCAAAACTCCTTTGTATCAGCTTTATGCATCATATGGGGTCAGCAATTCAGCAGGCTGCTGCCTTGTAGTCGTCATTTCTCTCTTAACTGCCACTTACATGCAGGTATCTCATGTTGCCTGCATAATGTCAGATTAAGCTATCACCCAGAGTCACTCCAAAAAGTGGCTGTTACTGTTCATTAAAAAAGTTAGCTTCTAAAAGTCTGCAGAATTATCATTTCAAATGTGTCTGTGTGAAGTGTGTCCCCAGGATTGGCCATGGTTCTGTTTGGTTGATGAAATTGGTCATTTAAGCATTATGATGATTTGAATGTTAATAAATGAAGCACACCTTCTTCATCATGGTGATGTATTTAATTTAAAAAACAAGTCCTAAATTTTACATTTGAACCGAACATTAAAAACAAAAAGGGGCGGTTTAAGGGACTCTGGGTCTCTTCCAGTCTGCACCACAGTTGCAGGAAGCTTCAACCACTGGTGCCTTGTCCACCTTTAAATTTCCATATGGAAGAAAAAGGCTGCAGAAAAACCAATTTACCAACAGAGCGACATCATCTGTTTGGCAGTTTATCTCTGACACACCACCCCTCAGTCCAGTGTTGACAGTACATGATATTCCATTAATCTGCCTAATGAAAATTTAACCAGTGTTATAAACAAATAATTGGCCATTATCCTCTCAAAGATCCCGAATAAATTACTTGGGCATTTTTCATGGCTTCTGAAAGAAGAAGAAGACGGCCCCTCCTGATTGATGTTGGAATAAATGCGGGGCCGGCTCCGACGCTGCGAGTGGGTCTCGGCTAAGCCTGTGATTGACTTAATGAGAGTCTTTGGGGTGAGTAAATGTTCCAAATTGCTCAGTCATTAGCTTTTGCTCGGCTGTCTGAAGATACCCCCGGATCTGCAGTGCGGGTCTCTCCTCTTGTACCATTCCGCCTGCAATTACATTTTCATTTAGAGCAAACCTCTGAAGTCCGATAGGCAGGCCCCTTTTCATTATACTGGCCTCCTTTTTCTTTTTTATCTAAATGGTGTGAAATGTCTCTTCATTTAGACCAATTAAAGTTGAAAAGACTGTGCTGTAATGAATTATCATAGAAATTATTTACTTAATGCCACAATCTCTCTCCCTTCCCTCCTCTCTCATCCTCCTCTCTCTGGCACTGGGGATGCACAGAGTCGGGAAAACGGGAAATACAGTGTTAGAGGAAACGTGGTGGGAGTCCACCATGGGTCTACTTTGAAAGTGAAACTTCCGTCTGAGCGATATACATTTTGCTGAGGTTATAGCGTTTATCTCTGTAGTGCATGAACTGAGCTCTGCGTGTGGACTAAAGGAGGAGGACGGGAAACAAAGGGAAGAGTACGTCGTCAATATAGCTCGATTCAGATATTCCATTTCAGGAGATGTCTAAGCTCTACTTAATTAAGGACAAGCTTATGGTTTCAAATTAACTCGTTTAATTGAGGGGACCGGTCCTTGTATGCAAGACAGTGTGGAGAATGTCTGCAGTCTCCTTCTGGAGGCTGTTGGCTGACACATAAACACTGAGAGTTCACAACTATCACAGCAGCCCCATCCATACCGCTGGGACTGGCTCTCTCTCATCTCCCTCAATGAGACTCGCTGCCAAAGACTCCTCCATTAGCCTCCACCAGCAGAACAGCATTCAGCTCATATTCTGCAGCAATTGTTCCTGTTAGCCAAAGCACCATATCAGGGCTTTTTTCATGAGTCAACATAAATGAAGGGGAGTGAAATGGTCTCATTTTCCTCAGTGTCCTGTTTTGAATGTCTGTGCTGAATTAAACTGGTGGAGCTGAGGTGACTTCTTCAGCACAGCAAAAGCCCAAAGACCAGGGGCTGTCAGTAAGGGTGGGCGATACTGGGAATTTTGGTATCGATCCGATGCAAAGTGAATACAGGGCTAGTATCGCCGATACCGATACTTGAAATGTAATGATCATCGAATAATTTTGTAATTTTGCCTTGAGTTGGTTGATTATGATTATGGTAAAACAAAGCACAAAGATTTTAGGCAATAATAATGCTTTTTATTAAAGGGACTGTGAGGAGAATCTGTTTCCGCCAACGTTAAGACTCTGCTACCCATGAGCACGCTGTCGTCTAACAATAGTCTAACAATACAATGTATACAGCTGATCTAGAGCGACACACCCCAGTCAGAAGTGCAAATAAATGGATTATTACAGGAGCTAAATAACTGTTCACACTGGGGGCATCCATCTTCGATTGTCAACTCGGGGGTGGCGAGGTTTCACCGAGTTCCCAGTAGGAAATTCTGACTTTGGGGAGAAAACTTCCAGTTTTAGTTTCCTACTCGGAACACAGAAACTCCAACTTCTGACTACAACTGGAACGCACCACAAGCCAAAGCGTGTGTTTGTTGTGATGCTAATGAATGCAGCTCGGACCTTCCTCAGAACTCTGCATTGCTTTACAACTTCTTTTTTCAACAACTTACAGGATGCAAAGCCACGAGGTAATGTGTCTCTTTCTAGTTACGTAGCAGTAGTTTTTGATGTGTGACAACAAGCAATTTTTGTTTTGTAGCCGGCTATATATGGCTACTTACAGCCCGGTGCTCTAAGACGTGTCTGAATAATATAAATTTGCTCTGGTTTTAATTATCTTGTTCCTGAAGTTGAGTATCCAGGCCAGTCCAGCCCTGTCAGACCTGACCGTGAAGCTAAGGAATAGCATTTATAGATAACCTATTTTGATGCTATAAAACTCATCTTAAAGTGTGTATTTCCTTCAGGCATATATGTAAAAGTGAGACTTTTTTGTAATTACTTAGAAACTCCTCACAGTCCCTTTAATGAACCACAACAATAGAACAAAATTTTAACCGTATAAAAGTAATAAATTATTCCACGTTTAAGAAAAAACATCACAAGTGCAAAATAACAAAAAAGCAGCAATGTAAAAAAAAATATATATATATATAACAATGTCAACATCACAACAAAAAATACCTTCCATTGCACAAATAAAGTGTAAACTACAGTTAACCTTAACCCTGTAAGGCCCAAGACCGTAGATTATATCCAGAAAATTCTATTTTTTTTTTAGATTAAATTTTTGTTTCACTTTCTGCTAAAATCCGAGAAAAATAAAAATGTCCATAAAATTCAACATATAGATTTTTCCTATCTCATTTGATACATTAGGTGTTTTTGGCAACTGATAATCCATTTGAGGACATTTTTATCATTTATCTGATGGTATTCAGATGTTTTTTTGTAATTTGTTGATCATATTGAGCAGATAGAGGTATTATAAAAGTATGTATCAAATATTATACAATTGGCTTTGGCTTTCTGCTCACAAAGCCCTCTCTTGTTGCCCTTTTAGCTCTGTTTCCATATTGACAACAGATTTATAGGTTTTTGTTCAGGAACAGTAACATGTTGACATAGAGGGAGAGAGGTGTGCCGTTTAGAAGCGGCGGTTGGAGCGAAGGAAAGTAAAGTAAAGACGACATAAGAGAAACTGCTGTATCGATGTCATCACGCTAGTATGATCTGATACCAATACTCAGCTTGGTATCGATACTATCGATATTAAGATCGATACGCCCACCCCTAGCTGTCAGTTTGTTCTGAGCCAAACCAGCTGGAGGGATGTGATCTGAGATGGAGGCAAAATCTGCAGGCTGGTGACACAAAATAATCACTCAGTTATTTCTAAATCTCGCAAAGTAGTCTGAAATCTGTGGGTAAAAATAAACCCATTAGGGGTCAGCGTCAGAAGAGGTGTCAGCTCACTGCTAAACTCACCGGGCAGAACTCTAAGTACTTCATGATTTACTCTAATTGGTATGAAATCACCCACAGTGCTTAAGTGCAGCTACCGCTTCCTCAGACAGCATCTGCTCTGTGTCAGAGCCGATTCTTTGTGACAGCCTGAAAATACAAACACAAAATTGCCATATGGATCGCCCACCTTTGAGCTTAAGTCACAGGTACAAAGAGGGATTGGATTTTCAGTAGAAAATCTCCTCCTTTGCCTTTTGCTGTCTTATCAGGAATAAAGAATACAAGTGCTATTTGCTTTCATTATCAGGGTACACATAAAAGCTGCAGATATTCTCTTGTGCAAAGGAAGCTATACTTGATATTATGACATGAAAAGATTTTAACAGAATGACAGTGCGACCATTTGGCAAATCAGACAAGCGGTAAAAAATGAAGGGAGACACATCATAATGATGGATTCATAACACAAAGGCACAAGATGCTTTTAGAAGGAGGGAAGTAACAGGGACAGTCTGACTTACTGCCATGAGAGTTGTTCAATAAGCTCAGTTTGATCATGTTCAGCGTCTTTGGGTGTCATGAAAAGAGCTTTAGAAATTAAAATGTATTATTATCATGAGATGTTAGGCCACATACGGTCACATGATGAGTTTTCTCTCATGTATCTTGCTGTGTGAGTAACCATATGATGTGAGACATGCAAACCTTTAAAGATGCTGTGAGGAGTTTCCAAGTAATAACAAAAAAGTCTCCCTTTTAGATATCTGCCTGATGGAAATACACACTTTAAGATGAGTTTTATAGCATCAAAATAGGTTATCTATAAATGCTATTCCTTAGCTTCACGGTCGGGTCGGACAGGGCTGGACTGGCCTGGATACTCAATTTCAGGAACAAGACAATTAAAACTAAAAATTAAAATTTATATTATTCAGACACGTCTTAGAGCACCGGGCTGTAAGTAGACATATATAGCCAGCTACAAAACTACAATACTAAGTTTTCCAAAAATTGCTTGTTGTCACACATCAAAAACTAGAAAAGCACTTGGAGAGTGCAGACCTCCGCCAGCGCCACAGTCCTCAGCCATATTGTGATTTTGACCATAAATATTAGTCCTACCTTTATTTCATGTAAATATTTAGATTCCTTGACCATGAAAACATACCATTAGCAACTGGATTCATAATGATATCTATTTTAGTTCAGTAGTTATTCACAGAAATCACATTTTTCATCATGGCGGCCAGACGCTGATCCAGATCAACACCAAAATCAAATCAGTTCTTCCTTTTCCCATGCTGAACATTTCCTGAAAATTTCATCAAAATCCATCCATAACATTTTGAGTTATTTTGTTCACAGATGGACAGACAGATGGACGGACGGACAGACAAACAAACTCTCCCGAAAACATAACCTCCTTGGCGGAGGTAACTACCGCTATGTAACTAGAAAGAGATACATTACCTCGTGGCTTTGCATCCTGTAAGTTGTTGAAAAAAGAAGTTGTAAAGCAATGCAGAGTTCTGAGGAAGGTCTGAGCTGCATTCATTAGCATCACAACAAACACACACTTTGGCTTGGGTCACGTCTTTACGACAGTCGCCGCGCGTGCTCATGGGTAGCAGAGTCTTTATGTTGCCAGACATAGATTCTCCGCATAGCACCTTTAAACTCACCTAAAAAAATCTTTACAGAGGCCATTAGGCATCACCAAGTATCACCGATCCAGACGTGAAACTGTGAGTTTGATGTTTCCTCTTTTAGCTTTGCTGACCTCAGGACAGGTTCATCCACATGCTAATAGTTGTAATGTTAGCCACAGTGAATTTCTAAGAGCGAATGTAGAAGAGACGACTTGAAGGGAATGAGAAAGCCACCTGTCATGAAATGTTTCAGCCTTAAAGCAGAGTCATGAGTTGTGTTAAGAAGCAGAAATTCTTCATAGACCTGCAGGCTAAAATTACCTCCCAATTCCTTGAACACAAAAGGGGTTGTTTCTTCCATATTAATATCCAAGCCTCACCTAAAAAAATTAATTTGAAACTGTGCGCACACTCCTGAATAGGGGAGGGTAAAATTATTAATTAAAAGTGGAACAGGTTCTTATTTTAGTGGAAAGTGGAAAAATTATGAGCTTTTGTTGAGGAAAGCCCAGGAGCAAAGCTTTCATTAGTCTACATGCATGGCAAAAGCAATTCATCAACTGTAATTTTGCTTCAATGGGCAAAAAAAAGGGATCAACCTCGGCATGCTATTTACGGAGATTTACGGAAGTCTGGGAAATGCTAATGTGATTAACATTTATCTACAGCATGTTTCGAAATGGCTCTCATGTCCACGTTTGCCTTAAAGATTAAGTTATTGCACTTGCTGTAGAAAAGGGGAAATATAGAGCGATACAAAATCTGCTTTGCAGTGCAGGAACGCACAATGATATTTTTTGGAGAATTCTCTGTCACATTAGCGGGGATTTCTCCCCCCTCTCTCCATCCCCCCATCCCCTCCCTTCTCTCTAAATATCTCTCTTTATGTATGTCTGTCCCTAGATGAAGGCGCGGCTAGCAGAGCAGTGCTTTTGTCCTGCCAGAGTGTGTCTCTCGAAAATGTGAACTGTTCCACGGATTAGCCGAGCAGAGATTTATTTAATGCATCCTCATAGAGTATTGTTGAAATCTATTTTGGGATACTGAGCTTGCCAAGCTCTAAGCCTGGTAATATATGCCTGCTACAGTTTAAGAGAGAGGGTTCACAGACCCTCTTTATGCTGGGATCATAAGGATCATACAGACTCATTGAATATGAAAAATATCCAATGCTAGTCGCACATTTATTGTTTTTGCACAGGACTCACAAAAGGTCTGTTTCCATGCCCTGCCTCTGTCTCTTGTTTGTATGGCCTGTTTAAATATTTGATGTCCTGGAGAATGATTGTGATATTCACCAGATAAGATATTGCACATGCATATGCCATGAGAGGCCCCTATTTAAGATAGCAGCTTAAGGTTTCTGTGAGGCCAACAAAGCCATTGACGGAGAAGACTGCAGTGCATTTGCATTTAAGCTGTGGATTTGGTGGCAGCCACAGCAGAATGAATACTAATAATGTATCTAATTTAAAATGCTAAGTATTTACCTTAGAATTTATTCAAGACCATACAAATAGAATCAAACAACACATGTTATTCAATATTTACTACAATGTGCAGTCTGCAAAATTGTCCTCTTGGAGACATTTACTGATCCGAACAATACAGGTTTAAGGCTTCTGAATCGGAGAGGGCATTAAACCACCGATCAGTTTTGAGATGCTAAATTCCACAAAGTCCCAAAAAGGAAATCAACAATCCTCAAACTGTTACTACATTTCCCAGCATGCCCCAAGGGAATAAGGTTTGGACCGTTCTCCACACAGTGATCGGGTAGCAATGTTACAGAGAGTGACACAAAAGAGAGAAGCCAGGGGGTGTGCAGGAGTGGGGGAGAGCGAGCCGGACAAAAGAGAAGACATGGGCTTTGCACGGAGGACATGATAAAGCCAGGAGCATTATCGTCAAGTGTGAAAGACGGGGGCCATACTTCAAACGGGATTTTCTCTCCATGACAGGATACTCCGCTGACGCAGAGCAAATAGCTCTCTGTAGCAGTATATAGCTCCGGGGCTTCAAGGCTTCTTTGTAAATTCAACAAACTACATTGAAATGATAGAATCTCATACAGTGAAGCCAGGGCGCTCAGTATCAGTGTGGAGATAAGTAAAAATAATATGAGTGGTAAAAAAGGACATTTCAGAAGTTATGACTAAAAAAATGTTTATTTTGATCATTAATTGGAAAT
This sequence comes from Scarus forsteni, assembly GCA_036419115.1. Taxonomy (NCBI): domain Eukaryota; kingdom Metazoa; phylum Chordata; class Actinopteri; order Labriformes; family Labridae; genus Scarus; species Scarus forsteni. The sequence goes on along the minus strand of JAZDUH010000431.1, from coordinate 7,125,309 downwards.
GCTTCCAGAATAAATAGCTGAGCTCAACTTGAAAGCGGCACTGGCCACTGATGCATTATTCTAACCGCTATAGTCGAAGCATTAAGCTTCACAAATAAGACTCTTGCAAGGAAGCCACAGAGTTCAATCAATTAGTCTGTGATTATTATTACTGCTGTTGTTATTACTAGTCCCAGCAGTCTGGCTGTTATGGTAACCCTAGACGCGCTCCATACTACTAATCCCTGCCCCTTCCCTAACCTTAACCTTTACTCTCTTAATCAACATCATATTCGGAGCAAGTGGGCAAAATATTTTCATGTTATCTCTCGCAGTGCTCATGGAGAATGTGCTCCCAGCCTGGGATTTCTCAGCTAAAGTTGTTTGTGTGCTTGCATACATCACCGAGCGTGAAACAGTGTGTGCATGGCTGTGGGATGTGCACGCGGATGTGTGCATGTGTCTTATTCTGTCTGGGTTTCTTCCCATTTTTTCATCGTTTGTCGTAGTTTAGAGTCACAAAGACATTAGTGTTCCAGTAAATTAGAATTAGGCTGTTGTACTTCTGTCTTTATGCAGGTCTGTGTTGCACATTAAGATGAAACTGACAAACAATAATTCAGCTCAGCCTCAGATGTTGAGGAAGATATTTTGAGTTAATGAAGCAACAAGGCAGTGGTACAATAACCACAAGTAAAAAAAGTTTATACTGCAGACTCGTGGAAATACTCCTCTTTATTTTGAAGAATATTTAACCCATCTGTCTTTAAGTCTTAAAACGACTACTGAGATTCTTGATCCAAAGGCAAATATAAACTGGACAGCAAGATAAAGGAAAAGCACGAAAACACTGAAGCAAGCAAACACCACAGTGAGACAAAGATATTTCCTATGCAAAGCTTGCACACAATGTCATGTGTGATAGCGATGAATCCCGTCCAAGTCACACGCAGGGGGGTTGGTGGGGAGACAGAAATGAGGTCGGCTGCCTGCATCTTCCAATGATTCCCCCTCTTTGCTTTGATTCTGCTGATCCAGTATCTCACTATATAGCAAGGGACACAAAACAGATTTCAGCTTTGGGCTAATCTCATAAGAAACTCTAACCCCCCCTATGGATAGAGGGGGAAAAGTAACTTATGCCGCACCATGCCAGAGCCAAAGCTCAGGGAGGCAGGTGTAATGTTACATAATTAGCCTCTAAACGGTAAAAAGGAGATTATTGCAAATGGCCTACCAGCCAGCACATGCAGTTGACCTGCTCCCAGAGGACCCCCCCCACACACACACATTGTCTAGTGAAGCTAAAAACAGCCCATGGGGATTTGATGAGTAAGAAATAAAAAACAGGTTATTTAGTGCAAGTGTTTGTTTAAAAAGGTGGTCGAGCTCTTCTCAGTGGGTCGACTTTACAAACCTCTTTGTAAATGTTTGGGAGTAAAGAGCAGCTTTAGTAAAGAGCTGCAGGTTCACAGCAGGTCCTTAATGTCACTGCTTAGCCCTCTAGTTCATTGTTTTTACTAAATGAGTGAAAGGTGATTGTTCAGGGATGGGCAACTTTACTTCCAACCAGGTCCACATAATTTAGAAATCACTTTCAGAAAAAATAATTATTGGATTTTTCTTAGTGACATTTATAACAATTAATAACTTTAAAATATTTAAGCCTAATTAGAAATAAAACAAACATTACAACAACATTCAGATGTTATAAGAGCCCATTTTCTGCTCTTTTTTGGTTTAATATGACTTTAAAGATAGTATGAGGAGTTTCTAAGTAATTCCAAAAAGTCTCCCTTTTAGATATATGCCTGAAGGAAACACACACTTTAAGATGAGTTTTATAGCATCAAAATAGGTTAGCTATAAATGCTATTCCTTAGCTTCACGGTCAGGTCTGACAGGGCTGGACTGGCCTGGATACTCAACTTCAGGAACAAGATAATTAAAACCAGAGCAAATTTATATTATTCAGACACATCTTAGAGCACCGGGCTGTAAGTAGCCATATATAGCCGGCTACAGAACTACCATACTAAGTATTCCAAAAATTGCTTGTTGTCACACATCAAAAACTACCGCTACATAACTAGAAAGAGATACATTACCTCGTGGCTTTGCATCCTGTAAGTTGTTGAAAAAAGAAGTTGTAAAGCAATGCAGAGTTCTGAGGAAGGTCCGAGCTGCATTCATTAGCATCCCAACAAACACACACTTTGGCTTGGGTCACGTCTTTACGACAGTCGGCGCACGTGCTCATGGGTAGCAGAGTCTTTGTAGATCCCTCTCATAGCACCTTAAAGTCTAGCCAACATCTCCCCCAAATGACAGAGCACTTCAATGAGCAAGATAAATTCAGCTGCATCAGGACTTCTCTTTGTTCATGGATCCAGCAGTTGGCTTATACTGTAAATTACCCTGCCCTTCCAGCTAGCCCGACCAGTGTGATGTCCTACCATTGTGATGTTGGTTTAACCCTCCCTACCCAGGGCTGTCCACACTGAGAGAAGTCTGGCATACTTGTACAAGTTTTCATTGGTATGGGTGTTTTGTCCACACTGATGAGGCATTTGAAAGCCAGAAGAGTTTGTCTTCAAGAAACACACATTTTGAAAAACAGGTCCCACATCTGATAAATCAGAAAACGCATGTGTACAACGAATACAATTAGGTTCATAAACCACATCATCATGGCCCCTTCCCTTGCTTAAACTGCACGCAAGAGCCCTGACAACAACAGAACTAATGTCAGAATACAGCGTGGCGCTCTTGCTACAGAAGTTCCTGAGCTTGTTTTGGCTTTAACAGCAAAACCTTCTGCTCCTCGACGAGTTTACATTTCTCATGATGTATGTGCATGCTTCATGTCTTCTCTGGGCTTGATGTATGTCTGTGGTGGAGTTACAGTGCTACTTACTGGCCTGGCATAAACACTCGAGTGTTTTGAGTGTTTTCGTGTGGATTGACACATTTCTTGAAAGGCTGCAGAACGTTTTCAATCCAAAACTGTTTCTTCTGAGTAGAATGGCCGTGGTCAATCATAGATGTGACAATGTATTGTGGATGATAAGCAGCACCCAAACATGGCACATAGAGTTCAAAATTTACTGTACAGCATTTACTTCACTGGTCCATCTGGGTAACAGACCATAGGACGTGTTTGGGAGGAGCCAGACTTTTCAAAGACATGAGCTGGTTATTGGCTGATGGTTCTTTCTATTACATTCAGTACAGGCCTGTTAGATAATGTAGCATACGGGCGCTACTGCTGTGTTGTAAAGTACAAAACATGGGCCATTACAAAGACCCCACTCAAAACAAGTCAGATGTTGTCCTATAGAAATATCCTTTCTATTGGTAAGTTATTTCAGTGGAGTTTTTTTTTCATATTCTGAAGTGATAGTGAAGCCATTAGCATTGAAGCTAACCTCTTTAACACGTCACTTCCTGCTGTCGTCAGGCTCAGGTCTTCTTCCTCTGTGTTTAGAGGAACACAGAAGAGCCCACTGCCTATAGGTCAAGCACAATCATTGTAGATTGGAGCTTGGCAAGAAGGATCTGACTGATTACTAACACTGGTTCAGGTGGATCCAGCTGCTGCGCAAGCTGGACATCTTTGAACCGATCAATTACTAAATTAAGACTTAATTAAGGCCACTTTAAGCAGCTCTTTTAATGCAATTAATACAATAACTGTCTGATTGAAGATCATTGACTTTTTAAACACATTTGCTCAAGCCCAAGGGGTTTCACACAAACATACGAGCATTTTATCTTTTCTGATTTAATGTAAAGAACAAAATATGAGCCAGTAATTGAAGATCATATAGAAATATCTGAAGCTTTGGTATTCTTTGTTGTACATTGTGTTGCAGTGGTATCTCTGTGGACAGCAGTTTTGCAGATTCTGAGGTTTTCTTTATTTTTTTAATTGCCAATATTTGAAAATGACTCAAGGGCCACAATTATTGCATTTAAATAAGAACTTTAATTCCCCTAAAACTTAAATCCTCTTTAAAAAGATTGAAAACTAACCATATAAACACCTACTTCCAAATGGCAATTCTGAATAAGACCTAATTCTGAAGTAAGTGGCTGGTTTATTCTGATTTTAAATCTGAATTAAACAAGTCCTCTATCATGTACTGTATGTACATTCAGTTTTCAATTCCATTCGTTCTGCACATGCTCTTTCACCTGCAGCAATGACGCACAGGACGCTGGCGGGAGCAAGATGGCCGCCCGAAGCAAGCGGAGACAGTTTAATAAGAACATTAGAAGATCTGGAAGTAATGAAAGTTTGGATGGACTTAAAGGTGCTATGAGGAGAATCTATTTCCAGCTACATAAAGACTCTGCTACCCATGAGCACGCGCGGCGACTGTCATGAAGACGTGACCCAAGCCAAAGCGTGTGTTTGTTGTGATGCTAATGAATGCAGCTCAGACCTTCCTCAGAACTCTGCATTGCTTTACAACTTCTTTTTTCAACAACTTACAGGATGCAAAGCCACGAGGTAATGTATCTCTTTCTAGTTACGTAGCAGTAGTTTTTGATGTATGACAACAAGCAATTTTTGGAAAACTTAGTTTCATAGTTTTGTAGCCGGCTATATATGACTACTTACAGCCCGGTGCTCTAAGACGTGTCTGAATAATATAAATTTGCTCTAGTTTTAATTGTCTTGTTCCTGAAGTTGAGTATCCAGGCCAGTCCAGCCCTGTCCAACCCGACCGTGAAGCTAAGGAATAGCATTTATAGATAACCTATTTAGATGCTATAAAACTCATCTTAAAGTGTGTATTTCCATCAGGCAGATATCTAAAAGTGACACTTTTTTGTTATTCCTTAGAAACTCCTCCTTTATTTGGAATTATTATTTCCATGTGAACATGAAGGAGAAAACTTTAATTCTGAATTATTTAATTTCTGAAAAATTGATTCCTATTAAAAACATAATGTAACCGTGGCCATTGAGAGTGCAGGAGGGACACATGTGGCCCACGCACACTTTAAATCAAAACAAAAAGGGAGGAGGATTTAAAGGAATAATTTCATAACATAAGGCTGTGCCCCTGCTCAGATGTCCTGTCAACCACCAGCAAGGACTCTGTGGCTTTCTGGGACAACGATGGCCAACAGGAGAGCTAATGGAGTCTTTCTGATCCAGCACCAGTCAGTCACGTCCCGGGACTGGATCACCATGTCAAATTGTTGCCATATGAGGCACGGCGCACCATTCCAGCTATGACATTGATCAACTACTACTGTTCACTATAATAATCCAACAAACATCACTGTCAGAGTTCAAACACCAATCAGTCTGAAGCAAAGGTTTTTTAGCCCATATTGAAGCTAAAAGCTTCACATTAGCATGTTTGTCTCCCCGGGCAGAGGCACTTAGGACAAAGGAAGAAGAAAGAAATGGTGTCTGTCCTTCGTTGCCTCCTCAGACACTCCTAAGCATCGGCTCGTTGTTACATGAAGTTGTATAACAAATGAGCCTGGGCTCTTTGAACTGGCTGACCACACAGGCCTGGAAGAGTCACATTGAGCCCAACATGTGGCAGCAATAACGAGGCCCCGCCCTCACCAAACATGTGGGAGACACTGCATTCCAGCGAAGCTCATTAAAGCTCAAAAACAAATCCAACAAACAACGACTGGCTCTCAAATATGAGCCACGAAAGACGGGAGAAATGACGGCTGCTCGTGACCCTTTACTTTAATACATTTTACATTTGTAGTTTTTTTCTTTGTGAGCCTCGTAGACGGACACAGAAAGAGGGAGGACTTCTGGAACCATCCGTACCCTTCACTCATTCATCAGATCATTGGCTTTAAGTCAGTTTGACAGATGGCTGGATTTGTGGACACCTTCGGCAGATAGAGACGCTTAACCATGACTTTCATGAAGTTCACAGATGTGGTTCAGCTTTTCATTGAATTCAGACTATTTATAATTCTGTTTGTTCCACCAGTCTGCCCCATTAAGTGATGTTGTCTATTTTAGCCTGGCAATAAACATGCTGTTCCTGACTGTTTGAACTCCCCCTCAAACCTCCACATGAGAGAAGGGTGTGTGTTTTCAAACTGTTATTATAAAATGAGACATGATATTCAGTTGTGTACATGACTTCACAACATAAGGCCATGCTTTATGAGGATCACGCCGTGTATTCACTTAAGACTGATAAAAACTCAATAAAATCAAATGCCCACCGGGAAGGCAGTTTTCTCGCTGTAGCAGACATCTGGCATGATTATTTTCAGCTCTTCAGCTAATCCTCTCTAAATGTAAACTGAAGAAAATGTGCCAAATGGCTTTAGAGCAAGACTGAATTTTGGACTTGTGGAAGATTTAAATGAGTTTTATAGAAATGTTAGAGGCATTATTGAAAAACACAGTGAGACAATTGTAATTACTTTTCAGCCTGTCACATTTATAATCATTATCCCACTTTTTAGACATGCCAATTTTTGACTCTCGTTAACCACTGCGGCTGTGGAGAAGCTACAGAACATGCAGCAGTTTTTTTCCTCCCCATGTTTTGATGTGCCTTCATCTGTACTGCTGTGCGTTAGATGTTTGATATGTAGCGTTGTGACTGGAAACGCTTGAGTCGTGTGCACGCCATTCAGAGGTGGCCCAGTAAGAGCTAATCTACTTGTCAAGGTTGCCTGCCAAGCATATCAGCCCACACACTTCACAATATGACTTTATTCATACTGTAGATCTGGGACATTAACTGTCTCTGCCCACCAGAACACAACACTTACGCCCACCGCTGCCGATGAAAGAGGCCTACATTATAAGCCTGTGCAAGTGATAAAAAGATGATCCATATTCTTAACACCTCCCATCTACAACCTCTGCACCTCAAACTATAACTTGAACCTTTTTTAGGACACATGCATTTCTACACCACTTACTCCAACAGCAGCACTCTGGTCTACATGTGAGAGCTCTACAGTCACTTTCTGCATAGAGACGTCCTCATTAAAGATGCTATGAGGAGTTTCTAAGTAGATACAAAAAAGTCTCACTTTTAGATATATGGCATATAGCATCAAAATAGGTTATCTATAAATGCTATTCCTTAGCTTCACGGTCGGACAGGGCTGGACTGGCCTGGATGCTCAACTTCAGGAACAAGACAATTAAAACTAGAGCAAATTTATATTATTCAGACACGTCTTAGAGCACCGGGCTGTAAGTAGCCATATATAGCCGGCTACAAAACTACGATACTAAGTTTTCCAAAAATTGCTTGTTGTCACACATCAAAAACTACCGCTACGTAACTAGAAAGAGATACATTACCTCGTGGCTTTGCATCCTGTAAGTTGTTGAAAAAAGAAGTTGTAAAGCAATGCAGAGTTCTGAGGAAGGTCCGAGCTGCATTCATTAGCATCACAACAAACACACGCTTTGGCTTGGGTCACGTCTTTACGACAGTCGCCACGCGTGCTCATGGGTAGCAGAGTCTTTATGTCACTGGAAATAGATTCTCCACATAGCACCTTTAAAGGAATTTCCGAAAAACCCCAAACAAGATGTTTGGGCATCACTGCAGTTAATGTTATTCACTATATAATCTATAATGTTGTCATGCTAACATTCTTCCCTAAGGGCAGTTTGGAGTCATCAGCTAACCTGATGAGTATGTTTTTGGTCAGTGGGAGGAAGATGGAGGGCCTCAAGAGACCCCATATATGCATGGGGAGAATGTGCAAACTCCACATTGAAAGGCCCTGACCGAACAGGGTCAAACCAGCAACCTTCCTGCTGTGAGGCACATGCACTACCTGCAGCTCCTCCACACCACCCACAACAACACTATTGGCCCTTTTCCACTAGCACGCCTTGGCCCTACTCTACTCAGCCCTACTCGATTAGCAGCGTGTTTCCACTAGCCTGGTACCTCCTAAAACAAGCTAGTTTTAGTACCTACTCCGCTCTGGTTCCAAGCGAGCTGAGTCCATACTAAAAGATGACATCACCGACTGCCGGCTACTGATTGGTCAGACAATGTCGTCATCGATGAGTCATGAGCGTGACGACCTAGCACGCTAGCAGTAGCTACCATTAGCTTACCCTCATATGTCTTTTCTTTGCAGCTGGATTGCTCTCGTCCTCGACTTCATTCTGTTGTATAGCTTCCAAAACTCTCCTGTGCTTCTCAAGGGGTATTTCTTCTTACCACCTGCAGCCTTCTTGGGCCCCAGTCGCCTGCCCAACTAATGGAAAAGCAGCACAAGGCGAGTAGAGTAGAGCCGGGTAGAGTCAAGTAGAGTAGGGATAATGGAAAAGGGCCATTCGTTTTAGGGCAAAATCCAGTACAGCCTGAAAATATAAAAGGTTTTTTATAATGCTCCTTAAAAAAGTTTAATTTTATTCTGCATTGAGGAATATGTTTGATTTGGTTTGGTTTGCTCAAAAGATTTAGGTGAGGGTCTAATATGAAGCATTATTGATGCATTTGGGGGTGAAAGTCTTGTCGTGCTTTTTGTTTTCAATATAAGTTACGTCTGGTGGACGGCAAAAAGTAAACTGTCAATCTGAATCTTAACGGTCCATATTATGCAAAAACACTTTCTTAAAGGTTTTGAACACAGTTTCGGTATTTGGCATGCACATAAAGTGATAATAGACAACTAAACCTGTATTTAAAAATGTAAACTCACGGTCTATGGCGAGCTGTGGAGTCTGTGGATATTCTCTCACAAGTCTACTTCTACCTGAGTATCTCTGTCCCCAGCTAGAGAAGTTTCTTTGTGAAGTGCGGCCGTTGTTGTTTTCACCGTTAGCGAGAAATCAGCGTACACCACGTCTAGACCCAAAACCTGTTACTGCTCATCTTTTTCTGTAAACAGCAGCATATATCTTCACATATAGACGACCAGCCTTGGAGGACCAAAGGGCACAGTGGATTCAATTTATTTTGAAGAGAATGAGCAGCTACAGTCGGCTGTGGGCGTGCTAACCACTTCATGGCCAACTGCTTCCTCAGCTTCTGTCCAACACAGCACTGAAGCTTGACTTTTCCTGAATCCATGTTTAGTACCAACAATCAGTCACCAAAACCTTATGATGGAAATGTGGGTGTTTTAATGCTTCATTTTGCTCATTGCTACAAGCTAATGCTAACAGTAGAGTGAAGTGAACCAGAGCTAACTTCTCATGTTCATCAATGTTAAGTCTGTTAATGTAAAGTCTGAAGGATAAACTTTAAAGTATGAGCATTCCTACATTAGAGGAGTGAAACAGTTGGCTGAATATTGTCCATCCTTTACCCACCCAGTACTCCTCTGTTTCTGCCAATGTTAGCCTGGAAGATAGGCTTGGTACGGCAGCTGTCCCACTTCGGTGACTTAGAAAAAATTAGCATGTTGTGCATTAGCCTGTAATGTTTAGGGAAAACAAGCTTCACTGTTAGATCGGCAGCAGTGCAGTCCACTTCTATCGTGAAGTCCCCAAAGGTACGCTGCTCTGCTCTGGCTTATTAGCATATGAAGGTGACCGCCCTCAAAACCAGCCATTCTGAACAGAGCGGTTATGTGAGCGTGAAAAGAAAGCAGCTGTGCTTTATTCAGAGGCTTTTTGGACTAAAACCTGTTACTAACATTTCATGAAAACATGAATAATTCTTGTTTAACTGCAGAAAGGAGCACAGTATGGGACCTTTAAATCATTCACCCAAAATGTTATAACTGCTTCTGTAGCCATGATACTTAGCAAAAGCAACCCCCCCCCAAAAAAAGAGTGTGTTCATGAGCGCAGTGTGAAAAAAAGGCATTGAAATATATAACACAGTATATAATTTTTTTTGCATTGAAATAATACCATTGATTGGCTTTAAAGGCCTGGTAACCCACACAGCCCTTGATTCTTCTGCTTAGGATTGTGAAGGTGTGGTTGAACTTGTTTGACTGACAGATCCCTAACCCTATGACTTTTTAGAGCCTGCATGTGGACGGACTTGGTGCCCTGTTTATATTTTAAAAGATGTGACAAAAAAATCTTCGACCACAGCCACACTCCCAGGTGAATAAAATCCCTGCATGGGTGAGCAGGGCCTTTAATTGTGTGTTAAACTCACTAAATTTAGTTTAACTGCTTGGTTTTAAGCTCAACAATATCCAAAAATATCCTGATTAAAGCTACATATTTATTGTTCTATTAAATCTAAGGTGTTTTTGATTTCCCTTATAGACAGAATCCTTTTTATTGTAACAATGTGACAATGACAAAAATATAAATGGGCTGCCTAAAATCACTCTAATCTGAAAAGAACAGCTCCTCACCCCGTCAACATGGAAGTACGAGATGCATTTGATCAGGTTAACGGCACATTGTTGTGTAAAAAAATGTGGCTGGCATGATTTATAAAACTTAAAGAATAATGCATCTTGGGCATTTCATAAATCTTTGGGAGGGCTTTGACCTCAGACGCCAACACCTCATAAATCTCATCAACAAAATTGGATCTTCAAAAAACACATAACATTGCATTTATATATATCAATCCTAATTGCTACAATTGAGGAAATTGAACACAGGTCAAACAGGCAGAGATCAAGAATAAATTCAGAGTGTGTATTAGAGAGAGGCTCCTCAATGGAGTTAGAGAAAAGGACACTCAGACATCTGTGGCTCATTAAGGCCCAACGATTCACTAAGAGGCAGAAGAAGGATGTCAAGTGTTTATGCTTTTCTTTTTTTAGACAGGCTCTCTATGGCCCACATATTCTTTTGTGTAACATGCTGTGATGATGATGTGAAAACAGAGGAGGTGTCACTGCAGGGGCCACTGATAGATGTAGAAAATATTACCCTTCCATGTATAATTTTAGAGGAAAACTGAAAATACAAACCGATCCAAAGTTCACAATAGAGGAGCAATTTACATCAACCAATAAATAAATGAGGGAAGAAATGTGTGAGCCTCAGGGCACAGAGAGGATCTCTCTGCCAAGGCACAGATCCAGTTTGGTGTGCAGCGACCACAAGGGGCAGTAATGCATGAAAACAGGCCTGCAGAGCGACTCCAGCCAATCACTGCAGGAGGAAGGTGTCAGACTTTAGATCAGCGTCCGAGCCTCTGAATTAACATCAAGTGAAGTAATCAAGTAAGAAGGGAAATAAAAGGAGACTTTCATCCTTTAAATGTAAGAACAAATCATTTGTATGTGTTTCTCCTGTCAGTGTGGTTTGTTTATGGGTCATTCTACAGAAACATGGATTTTTGGGATGGCAAAATGTCTTTTGTTTTATTTCTTTTTTTAACATTTAAACTTCAACTACATTGTTACATATGCCATTGACTTTATGAATACACATAAACGAAAGCTTAATCATTGTTTTTGGTACATTTATCACCAAACATCATTTAATAAAGTGTATCCACACATCTGATTGTCACTGGTGTTCCTGATTGTTCCCCATAAGAAAGGTAACACCAGTGACAGTTTCACTAAAAATGTCCTTTAACAAAATGGCTGCTGCAGAGCATGACACAGCATGTTACTAATCTGATCTATTCACTAAATTATGTCTTCTAAATACATTTTTATTCGTTTGTTTGCAATTCACTGCCAATAAAGTTTGTAACACCAGTGACGTCAACTAAAAGCTTCATATGAAATCATCAGATAAATGTTAATATTTCTGAAAACTGAAAAGGACAATGTTCTTACCAGGGTCCCTCTTCATAGATCTTCAAGAAAGAGGTCAAAGGAAGTCAAGTGATGTCATCAGAGTGATTTCTTTTTCCAAAATAAAAGACTTTTGTCACATGGTAACACCAGTGACATGACTGCAGGGGACCACTACTTTTAAATATATTTTATAATACTTATATGGCATTTTGTTTTAAAATGTAATTTAAATCATATATTTGATAGCTATTTATACATTTTTGTATTTTTTTTTTTTTTTTTTTTTAGAAAACATATTTTTAAACTCAAAATCCAGCCCTTTCTCTCCATCAGTGACTGTGGGGACGAGCACTTTTGTTGTGGTTGGGGTTCTAAATAACTGATTAAAAAGAAAATATTACCAAGCTGATGGCTCCAAATAGTGTGAGAGCTGAAATAATATGTTTTTTTTAATAAGATACTTCAAAAAATCTAACACAAACTGTTTTCTTCAGGAGTAATATATCTCTTAAGGCCAGGGACAGAAAAATGCAGGTTTCTGTAGAATGAGCCTTATTTGTGTGTGAGTTGGTGGGGCCTCGTATCTCTCTGTTATCAAACCAGACTGTTAATTTTATGTTTATAGGGTAACATGTTGTGCTAATATTAACAGGAAATCAGAGCAATAGTCCATTAATTCTGAAATGGCAAACTCATTTTCAGTGTGCGATTAAAATGGGCTAAGACGAATGTTGAATATTTTATACAACCAATTAATAGCTGCTTGGTGGATGGATTTACATGAATTAACACACAGTACTGCTCTCACGGATAGTTTCATGCAGTTCCAGAATTAACCATGGTAAATGTGTGCATGCACTGTTTGTGTGTGCATGTTAAAGGTGATAAAGTGCAGGTGCATGATGTTGCCAACATGATTCAGAGTGGACTGTTAAAGCTAGGGCTGGACGACTTGAGAAAATAATCAAATTGCAATTTTTTTTCCCAATATTGAGATTTACTCTGCAGTTGTTTTAATGTTCCTCATCTTATGTATTCTTAAACAAACATAAGCAGTAGATCTTTTTATAGTAAAACCAATATGACATTAAATCAATCTAAGGAGAAAAGATTTGAGAAAAAGTGGAGAAGTGAAGAACAGAAGCAAAATGAAATTGTAAAAACTAGGTAAAATAGTATGAAAGTGGAAAAAGGGTAATAAATAGGTGCAAAATAAGAAGAAATTGCAAAAAAAAAAAAGGGGGGGGGGGAATTGGCAAAAAATCAGAAAGTGGCTTAGGGAAATTGATTATGGCAGCAAAATTGGGAATTACATTTGAAATTAAACTTTAAAAACCATGTAAAAATTCCAAAAATGGTTCTGACAGTGACCAAAAAAAGATGAATGGGGGCAAAATAGGCATAAAGTTGCAAAAATGGGGTTAAAAAAAGGTAAAAAAAGGTCCAAAAGTGGGAAAAAAGTGTAGGAATGGAGGTAAAAATAGGCATGAAATTGCAAAAAACTACATCACAATGCCAAAATGTTCAACACATTTTGGGCTAAAAATATTGAACCTCCTGTGATTTGAAAATTGCAACAAACCATATTGTGATTTAATTTAATTTGCAATTAATTGTTCAGCCCTAGTTAAAGCTGAAGATGTTTATAATTGACACCAGCAGAAGAAAGAAGTCCTGCATATGATCAGTCTGCATGTTTGTGAGAAAGAAAACCCAAAAAGTCCTCAGTGGTTTGAAAGAATAATCCAGGGAAGGTTGGTCATGGCGCAAGGATGAAGTGATTAGATGTTGGTGGTTTCCAAATTTTTGAAAGTATCTTGCTTAACAGAAATGCCTCGGCCAGTAAAATCTATTACAATAAAATGTTTCATCCTACAATATGTGATTTAGGAGGTTCAGGAAATCCATGACATGGAGCAAATAAGGTCTGCATTGAGATCACAAAGAGAAACCTTTGCTGCAAGGTGGAAACTTGTTGAACCCAAACTAAAGCGATGAACATGCATGAGCACAGTTTACCTATACATGCACATTAATTCCCTCTCCACCCTCCTTTTTTTAAAAAGTAATTAATTAACTTATTCATCAAATGTTCCTATAGCATAGACTCTTGAACTGTCTGTACTGTATACATCATATACCCCAATGTCTTTGTCTTATCCTTTGTTCTGTTTTTTTATTTAGTCATGGAAAAATGTACATTATTGTACGTTATTGTATTTTATGTTGTGATTTTAATAAAAACTAGGTAAAAAAGAGCCTTACCGAGGTTTCTGCTCTCTGATCTCTTCTAGTTTTGTGGCATTGTTTCCATATTTGTTGGTCAAAATGACTTTTTGGTAACACTTTAGAATAACGATCATTTGTAAGGCATCTATAAACTATTATATTAGTAGATAGTTAACTAATCATGAATAAACCACTGATACACATTTGTAAATGATTATTATATCATTAATAAATGATTATTAAATCAGCTACAACTCAAGTTACAAGACATTTAGAAGCTTTTAGTTCAAATTATCATGAATAAACCATATATCCACATTTGTAAATGATTATGAAACATTTATAACTAAACCTGCTCAACATTTATTTATGATTTATACATTATTAAAAAAATGCTGATTTTTTTCCACCAATGCTTGAGCTGCAACTAAGACTTAACATTCGATTTACACTGACTTATTACAAACTATTTATTCATCATAAAAAAACATAACACATGTAGTTAATGAATGCTTCCTTAAATCATTAAAAAAAAAATTCCGATACATAAAAATAACATTAGTTAATGATGAATAAATCATGTACAAATATTGTTGGTGCAGTGTTTTTAATAATGTAATTGATATTATAATTATTTACAAATGTTTTAAGTGGCTTGTTCACAATTAGTAAACAATCTATTAATATTGACTAATAGTTTATAAATGCCTTACAAATGATCGTCATTCTAAAATGTTAATAATTGTTTGTTTTTTAATATTATTTTAAGCTTCTAAACACTTAATTCTGTTCACTGAAAAGAGTAAATTAAAATATAAATGAGCTTTGTTGGAGGTAGATGTTAAAGTAAAAACATAAAGTATCATTATGAGCAAATGTGGAGAGAAGGCATAACACAGTGTAAACATGTCAAATCACTGATATTATTATAGGTCAAATAAAGTAAAAAAAAATGCATGCAAAACTATTTAAGAGATTAAGATGTTGATGCACAATGCAGTGATTATGAAGGTTCAGATGTGCAGCAGAAATATTTTAACCATGTTAATGTTGGTGCACAATGAAGAGGTGGAAAAAGAACTGTGCAGATTTAAAGTGAATAAAAGGCAAAAACAAAAAGATGCTTTTATATTACTGTCCTGAGTTTAGGATTGTGCCTCACATTGTGCAGCAGTCCTGACCTTACATTAATGTTTTATAGATACTGTTAAAAATCCAGAGGACTCTAACTTATATTAATAAAACATAAATAAAAGATGTGTCAGCCGGCTCCTGAAAGGTTGTTCACCCGCATTGTACCGCAGTTTTTCTAAATGTCACATCCATGCTCTAATATTTTCTGGGAGAATGAATATATTTGTTGACTAACAGCATGCATAAAACTCTTAAATATTCAGAATTTTTAATCTGGTTTAACATTTCCACCCGTTTTATGCAAATGACAGTCTATTAGCATAATCTCATTTGAGAATACATCCTTTTAAAGTAAAAGATTATAACCTATTTTTTAAACACATATAAATCAAACGTTATATTGAAATGGTAATGCTCAAAGTCTGTGTGCTCTGCAGAAAATAAGTTCATTTACATATATACTTTTTTGCATTAGTGGATAACTATATGAAAAGATAGAAAACAAAGCTAAAACCCTCATGAAGGATCCAACAGCTTAAATGTCTTGGCAAAGATGAAACATCAATTTAAAGAGCTACAATAAACAACTGTGCAGATTCCACTCGTGTATTTTTGCCCAACATGTAGGCTAAGTATAAATACAATCTGCCTTGAGTTCTACATTTTGTAATTGTAAAAGTGTTTTTTAAATGTGATAAAGTCTGATTTCTGGAAAGAGGTTGCTCGGGCCTTTATGAGGACAGTGTTTGTGGAAAACCTTAGAGGATATTGAGGTGGATAAAGACGTGATAAAGGACCATTATGCTGCAGAGGACTCTGTTTCTATCCCTCCCCTCCAAAGTCTGTCTTGAACTTGTAAGAAGTTCAGCTGGTCTGCGCCGTCGGTCCAGACAGGCCCCTGGAATGTGAGTGTGGCCACTCAAGCCCGTCCTACCTGCCACCACGAGCAGCTTCATTTCACCGGGCTTACTTACCTTTTCACTTACAAAGAGACCTCAACTTTATCTCCCCATGTAACACAACATTAACTGCCAAAGAGCTGGAAATGCATTATCAGCCCGCCCAAAAGCTTGGATTGCTTCCCTCATAAATAAGATCATTATAGGAGTGGTAATCCCATTAAATAGATCATTTTGCAAATATCTAAATCCAATTAATGAAGTGTTTTCAGAGGGTGTGTAACTAACACTGCCTTTTCCAAAGCTGACATGCTGTGACTCCACTTCTTTGTTCCTCATCCTCTGGTACCAAGGTCCATGGTAATACGTAGAACGCTCAGTTTAAATCTGTCTTTAAACACAGATTCAGTTTCTGACTGCAAAGGAGGTAAAACATTACTGGGTTAAAGGTCCATGTTTATCAAACTTTTTAATGATTTACATTATAATCAGAGGATAGTTGCTCTTTCTTGCTTAGTGCTCAAAAAAAACCTTGGATTAAAAAGCTGTGGACACATTTGTAAACCCTGCAGAATGATATGCATGAAGCAGGTGTCCTCTCTTGTTTTAACCATCGTGTGCTCCTGTTTGTACTAGGGATGGGATACACTTAAACTCACGATACGCTGCACCTCGATATGCCAGGGTCACGATACGTCACGGAATATCAAAAAAGTAAAAAAGAAAAAATATTACTGTGTAATTACAATTTATTTATTTTTGTTTGAGTTGCACACAGGAAAACACAAGGCCTAACAGGCCAAACACAAACAATAACACAGAAGCTGTGTTTGAAATCGTCCACTCATTCACTCGTTCACTATCGCCTATATAGTGTGAATGAAATAGTGGACTACGTCGGGCATGACCAAATGACATTTTGGACACTACAATGACATTTTCTAAATGTCGTAGCGTCAGCTGATGAGCCGGTTATTCCTGTGATGGAAGTGGACGCGCCAAAATTCACGTAAACAAACCGGGCACTCAGGAGGATAAGTAGCAAATTTCGAAGCTGTTTACAGCCGCTAAAAGACGTTAAAGAACTGAGCTACGAACGTGTTAAAGATACTTTAACGTTTTTTACATTTGTGAATGAAAGCAGCGCCTAACGGCCTTCCTTCTCTTCTTCCTCTATGGAAAAACACGACCGCATTGCATTGTGGTATACGGGAATACAATATAGGGTACATCGTATGTATGCTCACTTTTGCTTTGCATTGTGGGTATTTTGTAGTGCACTACATAGTGAATGAAATTAACTGCTGAGAATTCGAACAACACTACGAAATGGCGAACACACTATAGTGTGCACTATATCCGTGATAGTGAGCGATTTCGAACACAGCTACTCTCTCTAACCCTAAAGAGGTTAGAGAGAGGTCAGAGAGAGTGTATGCTAACGAGCGGTAGGCTCGTTTTCGCCGTCTTCATCTTTTTTAATGAGAAAGCCAAAATACTGCCAGACAGATGACTTGTATTTAAGCGGAGCGTCCTCAATTTCGATCTCATTTGACTCCATCATTCGGCTTTTTGGAGGCAAGGTAGTTGGTGCTAATGTTTGTCGTCACTTCTGGTCACATGCGCTATCACCAGACGCGACGTCTTTTTTTCGCGATCCATTTTTTTCAAACTCGATGCATTTCGTCACGTTCTGTATCACAATACATATCTAAACGGTATTTCATCCCATCCGTAGTTTGCACCCAGAGGTATGTTTTCCTGAAAATGAGGAGTGATCAAAGTTGGAGTGTTCCTAAATTCAAACTTCCTGCTATGAAGTGTGTAGAAGAGTTTTTGGGGGATTAGATTACAACATATCAAAACACACATGGGAGGCACAACAGCACAGGTCTACTCCTAAATTTTAGAGCATTTGTTGAAATTCAGTTTAAAGTTCATGATGGACAGAGGGACAGTGTAGCTTTCAATGGCACTTTTTGAAACAAGAAACTCACACATGATTATAAAAATGTCAACATGAAGCTACATTTGTCATATTTGTACATGTGAATATGAATCTTACTGATAGTTATGCTCACAGATAGTAAAATGGGCTGGCCAGTGTGTTTTAAGCAGGCCAAGGATTCCTGCAGGAAAACAAGACAGTAAGGTGTTGTTTGGCGTAAACAGGTCTAAAATAAACATTTACATAGTGTTAGTTTATCCAGAGACTTTTAAAATGACTTAGTTTCACTTTTACAGTCAGACAGGTGTTTTTAATTGTCTTGTTCTGCGGGTTGGTTAGATTAAAATAATAATAATAATAATACAACTAATAATCTGGGTGTTAACACATTTCCTTTCATGCAGTGGTTTGAGTGTTCTTAAGAACAGTGGCACATTAGGAAAAGAAGTATTTCAGTGGAATGAAAGCTAACACTCTGATTGGTTTGATCTATGTTAAACTGAAAGCATACAGATGTGTAATCATGGTGCAAAATCCTCTGTCTTTGCGCCCTATGCGCTATGAGGAGAATCTATTCCCAGTGACATAAAGACTCTGCTACCCATGAGCACGTGCGGCGACTGTCGTAAAGACATGACCCAAGCCAAAGCGTGTGTTTGTTGTGATGCTAATGAATGCAGCTCGGACCTTCCTCAGAACTCTGCATTGCTTTACAACTTCTTTTTTCAACAACTTACAGGATGCAAAGCCACGAGGTAATGTATCTCTTTCTAGTTACGTAGCGGTAGTTTTTGATGTGTGACAACAAGCAATTTTTGGAAAACTTAGTATCGTAGTTTTGTAGCCGGCTATATATGTCTACTTACAGCCCGGTGCTCTAAGACGTGTCTGAATAATATAAATTTGCTCTAGTTTTAATTGTCTTGTTCCTGAAGTTGAGTATCCAGGCCAGTCCAGCCCTGTCAGACCCGACTGTGAAGCTAAGGAATAGCATTTATAGATAACCTATTTAGATGCTCTAAAACTCATCTTAAAGTGTGTATTTCCATCAGGCTTATATCTAAAAGTCAGACTGTTTTGTAATTACTTAGAAACTCCTCATAGCATCTTTCAAGTAGCAAACATAGACAAACACGTTGGCACATACGTTCAAACAACACACTGTCTTATACCAAAACAGGGTCCTGAGTGTCAAAAATAGATTTTTGTGATCAGACCAACATTATTATTTTTCCAAAATAACTGCCAAATGCACCTGTCAGGTCTCTAAATGTCCTTTAACTGTTGGATGTGATCACCTTACCTCACCTTTCTGCACCAACCTGCTTTTCATTTTTCTGGGTAACTAAACACCTGAAAGACAGAAAATGGAGTTCGGCCACGTACATCCCTCCGCCTTACTAAATATAGCCTGCCAGTCATTTTCAAATCAGCAATTGTAAATATGAAGAAAACTCAAATATCTAATCAAAATAATTCTATATAATCCTGACTTATATTTATGATTTTTATTGGCTTTTGTTAGTTATTTATGGCCTATTATAGTGTCTCTAAATCTCTTTCATGAAGCATTGGAACATTATATCCAGTATTACTCAAGACTATATTTAAAATATGGCAGCAGTAAAATCTTTGAGCCTTAAAAATTTGGGAACACTCATCAATTCATTGATTTGAAAACTGCTTTGTTGGCTTTAATTCCATTTATTTTGGCTAAATTTGCTTGAATTCTGTGTCAAGTTCATTTAATTATGTATACTAACTTTTATTTGTCATGTAATATGAATATTGGTTATGCTAATTTTAAGATTAATTAATATTCTCTAATGGTATTTATCCAACATCCTTTTTCCTCTGGAGAGTTTCTGAAAAGTTGTAACAATGTGGCCCTCAGGCTGGAAAAATGGTTTCATGTGGCCCTCTTGGTAATGAAAGTTGCCCACCCCTGCCCTAAACTGATTATTTGTTATCTGCTAAAGTGTCGATCCTAAAGTAATTCTGAGGTAGATTCCCTAAAACGCCCTCATTTCTACACAAACATTGTGCAGTGCCTAACGCAGAGAGAGATTATAACCATGTTAGAGAGGCTGTTTTACCTTTTGGTTGAAGGTGCTTCTGGTGAGGTCAGAGTGTTTTCATATCACTTCCTGGTTTTAACCGGCCTGATGAAGCTGTGAGGAAACAGAGGAGAGCCGGTGATTCATCACTGTGACGTTTATAAAGATTTCTGAAGGGTACAGCAGTCAAGTCATGATTAATCTTTTCTTTAAGAGGCTCCGTTTGATAACTAATAACTATTTAGTGATGACTGGTTTGATCTTCTAAATAAAACACAATCTGTCGGTCTGATATGTGAAAAGTTGTTTTCTGTGGAGCTTCTTTTCAGGGTGGAGAGGGAGCAGATTTACTCATAATGACAGCATAATTAGACACATCATAACACTTATTATTTTATTCTTCTGACCACAGGCCCTCTGTCAGGATCCAAATGTTTGGATGAACCCACTTTTTTCTTCAGCAGCTGCTTAGCAGCTCTTCTTTACAGACTGATTTCTCATCATGGCCAGTTTAATTAAGTTCATTATCTTTTTAACAGTTTAACTTCTTGACTTGTTAAACCTGAAGATGGACTCCCGCACACTGTCTAACTTGCAAGAAAATGATTTATTTGCAATGTTTCAGTCTCAGACCTTCATCAGGCCTCTTCATCAGGAAGGTCCGAGACCGAAACGTTGCAAATAAATGATAAATGAGTTAGACAGTGTGAAGGAGTCCATCTTCAGGTTTAAATCGACTTTTTCCTCTGACGCACCTGTCTCCAGAATTACATGTGCGAAGTACTCTCCTTCTTGACTTGTAAAAGATGAGGGATGCCAGTTTTTCTGGAACATCGTTTTTTTGTTTTGTTTTTTTTATTAAATCCTAAAAAACAATCTGTATCAGAGTTTAGCCAATGAGGGTTTGTAATAATCCTCATGGGAATGTTTGAACTGAATCTAAAAATTAAGTTTACCTCATTTTGTTTGCTTCTCTTGTAAAAAAAATTCCTCTTTGTCTTTTAACACTTAACTTAACCCTTTAAGGCCCAAGACCGTGGATTATAGCCAGAGAATTCTAATTTTTTGGAGCTTGTATTTTTATTTCACTTTCTGCTAAAATCCTACAAAAATCAAAATGTCCATAAAATTCAACATATAGATTTTTCGTATCTCATTTGATACATTAGGTGTTCTGGCTGCTGATAATCCATTTGAGGACATTTTTATCATTTATCTGATTATATTCAGATGTTTTTTTTTGTAATTTGTTGATCATATTGAGGAGATCGAGGTATTATAAAAGTATGTATCAAATATGATACAATTGGCTTTATAGGGTTAAAGCAAAAAATGACAGCTTACAGTGAATATAACCAGCTGGTAATTAACTTTATTTCTTCATTGAGCAGAGATTTATCTTTTACTTAATCACTCAGAGTGACTAATTATCATATAATTACCACTATAATAGTTTTTTTTTTGTTTAAAATGTATGACAAGAATAAAAAATAGTGAAAGTGTTATCAACACCTTACTTAATAATCATGGTGAAATTTGTTTGATTTTCATTTTCTTCTCTTTTTTCTAAAGCATTGTAAGTTATTATGATTTTGATAACACTTTATTTTAGAGGTCTGCAAATTTCATCACACTTTGGTAATAATTTAGACAAAGTTTTTTCTTTTTTCTTTGAAATTATCCGTGAAATTTCATGAGAATTTGGTGAAAATTAGCACATAACTTTTTTAAAATAATGTCCAAATTTACTGTCACAAGTCAGAATTGGTAGGTTACTGTTTTTTCAGTTTCTTTGAAATTCACTCCAAATTGAAGGTAAGAAGGTGACGATTAGCAAATAATTTATTTGAAATTAAATCACAACCCACCACAAAGTGTTTTTAGAAGTATCCCAACATTTCAGGTGATAAATAGCTGCTTAGTTCTTGAATACAGAAGTTAGGTTCATTGTTTCCTGTGATAATTACCTTTGAAATGTTAAATGAATAATTCAACTTCCCAATAAGCAGTTGATAGTTAGCTATTTGTTATTTAAATTTACCAAGTTCTTTAGAACTGAGTTTTTGATACCCTGTTGGGTATACCACCTTACCTTCAATTTGGAGTAAATTTCAAAGAAACTGGAAAAAACAGTAACCTACCGAATTCTGACTTGCGACGATACATTTGGACATTATTTTAAAGAAGTTTTGTGCTAATTTACACCAAATTCTCATGAAATTTCAGGGGTAATTTCAAAGAAAAAAGAAAAAACTTTGTCTTTTAACTGTGTTAAAATTTCTGGACCTCTAAAGTGTTACCCTGATTTCTTATAGGTATAATAATAAACCCTACAAGTATAACTCATCATAAACTATGGCATTATAATGACTTGTGATGACCATACCAAGCATGTTACATATGCAGGGGTATTATCTGTAATTATTATTATTTATTAAAATGCATTATAACCTTGTTCTGAAATGTTTTTATATGTTATAGAGGGGCCTTTACAGAAAGTGTTACTGACTAACTGGGGCAGGATCGGCCCTCCTGCTCTCAGCCTGCTGTCTAATCTGTCTTTCTCTAATGAAGAGGAAGAAGGCAAGAGCGGTGAAAAAAAGAGATGTCAGGATTGAGGCCTGCCGCCCCCCTCACAGGGTCAAACTCAGGGGGTTAATACCTGGTGTTGGACACTGCACATAAACTCCGCTGAGCTCATCACACTAATTAAACAGACACACATCCTCTCGGAGCTCCGATGGCCAATCGCTGCCAGCTAAAAAAGCAGTCCATTCATGGAGGCTGGCAGGGTGTGTGTGTGGGGGTGGGCTGCAGAAATGCTACCTGCCCTTCCTCAGTTTGATTAATGCGTTGAACAATGGCGCTCTTGTGGTCCACCAGCCTCACTCCACTTGGTTCTGGTTCACCGCTGGAAGAGAGGGGACTTCATGTTCCAAATCTCACCAACAGATAAACCGACTCAGAGCCTTACAACTCATCGACAACTGCAGGCCCTCAGCACAGCCCCAGGCCTCCTTACGTAAAAAAAAAAGAAGGAAAAAAACTATAATCTAAAGATGTTATTAAGTAAGGGTCTATGGAAAGCCCTTTTAGCATAAAATTAATATCAAAGATATCAACTGTTGTTCAGCTCTACTAGTACTCAGATTTGCAGTACATGTACTCAATTTAGGTTTACTAGTGTGCAAGTAGACTTCACTAGTGAAGCAAAAAGTGCCAATAGTAGTACAAGTGGACTTAAAAATGTTCACCAGGGGGTGCTGGTTTGGCGGAGTGGTTGGCGGCCAGGCACCCCATGTACTTGCTTCTGCCAGTCCGGGTTCGGGTCCGGCCTGTGGCTGGTTTGCAGGGTGTCTTCCCCTGCTCTCTCGCCCCCTTTCGCAGGCCTATCCGTTGACTCTCTGCTATCAATGAAGGCACAAAATGCCCCCCAAAAAACATTTAAAAAAACTAAATGTTCACCCGTACCACTAGTAAGCCTTATATGCTAACAAGGGGGTGGAAAAAAGCTAATTCAGGCTTCCCATTGGCTTTTGAACATACAGTATAACCACCAATCAGGGTGCCCGCTTTAGTAATAATCCCTCCCACTTCATTTACATTAGGTGTACTAGTACTACAAGTGAATATTTTGGCTTTACTAGTACTACTAGTAGAGTCAAAGCATTTTACTAGTACTACTAGTAAGATATTTTGAGTTTACTAGTGGTACTAGTTAACAAAAAAAATGTTTAACTAGTAAAGGTTTTTTGGTGCACTAGTGCTCAAGTAAACCTTACGAGTGAAGCAAAACTGTCTACTAGTAGATAATTTTATGTTACTAGTACTACTGGTAGACTAAGAAAATGTTACTAGTGAAAACTCATAGCTGTACTAGTAGTACTAGTAACTTAAAATTGTCTACTAGAAGGCTATTTTGCTTTACTAGTAAGGTCTACTTGTGCACTACTGCGTCAAAAACCTTTACTAGTAAAAGAAGAATTTGGCTCACTAGTACTACTAGTAAACTCAAAATATCTCAATAGTATTACTAGTATTAATTTTTGCACTTAATAGTAACTAGTAAGTACTAGACCAAAAACAGTCTACTCGTAGTACTAGTGAACAATGTTTACCTACTAGTAGTTCAAGTAAACATAAAAATGTCCAATAGTCCTAGAAGACCTAATGCAAATGAAGCAGAGCTGAACAACAGCTGATATCACTGATATCCATGTTATGCTAAAAGGGCTTTTCATAAGGGTCAACATCGATCCAAACAGGAGTGAGATGTAGAAGTAGAACATTTTTAAGCTTTGATTTCAGACTATTTTGCTGCTAAGTTCCAACAAACTTTACCTACCATACAGTTGCAGCAGCTAAATGCTAATTATGATGCTACTTACCTCCTGATGTTGGATGTGGGCATTATGTCTCTCAGCTACTGAAGTCTGGGTACGCCAACTGTAAATCTGACCTCTGATTATAATTTCTAACCTAAAAGAGCGTCTCCAGTGCTCCATCTGATCTCTGAAGTCGTAATGCCAAGTTGTAAGCTGTAGACACACTGGAAACGCCCCCTTGCATCAGAATTTGGGAATGCAGCAATCTTTGGGTATCACAAGGTCACCAGCTCGTTAATGGACCGTGTTTAATGTGACAGCATTCTCAGCACTGACATCAACGCTTCACCATCAGGTGGAACATTTTAAAATTTTCTCTTGGGTATCCAACATCCAAGATCTAATGAGACACAGCATTACTGAAGCATCTCTTCTTTACTGTGCTGCTGTGGACCTGACAAAGAGCTTCATTCATGATTGACTATTTGGATTCATGTTGGTGTTGGATGGATATATTTGTATATATATATATGTCTATGTGTATCTTATATGTATATATGTATCTATGCATATATGTGTATCCATAAAATGAAGAGCTTTATGCTCTAATGTTCATCTTTTTCACTGGCGTTAACTAAGCTAACTAAAGATTGCAAAAGTCGGCAATATTCAGAATCACAATTTAAATCAAATAAGCACCTAAAAAATCATAAACAATCGAATCAGGGAGAAAAGCGTATCATCCCAGTCCTACGCTTCATCCCATGCCAACCAACAACAGCAACAAGGAAATTTAACATTAATTATCCTTATTAAATATCTGTTGAACTTGATTTAGTGGGGACTTAGCTAAAAGCTGCTGTAGGTATATGCTCACCATTTCAAAATGCTCATAGCTACCGTGATAACTACCTTTGTGTCCATGAAGAGAAAATAAAATCAGGACAAACTGCATCTCTCTCTGTCTACTCAGACACAGCTTTGGCAACTGACTGTTCAACATGAATCTGGGTCCGCTTAAAGTTTCCAACTTACTCTACAAAAGTTTGTTCTTTTCACAGCAACTTTTGCTAAATGCTGCATGAAGAACAAGGTTTCAATCTACTTTTATGAGCCATTAAATACAATTGATTGATTGATTTAAATTAAGGACATCATTGGTTCTTTAAATATTTAATTTAAAAGTCTAAGAAGTCTCAAGTCAAAAGTAACCGGCTCCTTGTGACATAAGGATTTTCTGGACTATTTCCATTTGACTAAAACAAAGTTGTTTTTCTTTAAATTTAATACTTAACAGCCTTGCAGAGCAAACAGACCTTCCTGATTTTGAAACCCTGCATGTCCTTTTGTAAGCCTCCATTGTCCAATGACTTCATGACTACTCAGCTAAATGTGTAACGGCCCAATCAGGAAAGAGAGGCGGAGCTGCAGACGTGACGACAACAGGAAGTGACTGCATATATGAAACAATGGTGGCTTCTAGATATTGGTTTTGTTTTTTTATTTATCAGAAATGGACTCAATTTATCCTTTGAAAGAGGAGCAAAGAACACTTGAAGCTTGTCTTTATGAGAAATCATGTTTTTGCTCTTCTCCTGACCGAGAATCACTGCTGGGAAACTGGGAGAGAACGAGGAAACCAGTTAGCCTGTGATCATCACGGTTACTCAGTGATAGTATAATATTCTCTCCTCAGAAGTTTACCAGGAAAACTTGGCAGTGATTGTCTTTGACGAGGTTCATGTCACATATAAGTGTTAAATGATACATCTGTGTGGTATTATTTAATGTTAAACGATAGTCTAAGGCAGTGTAAGCTAATGGCTAACAACAGCACGAGCTGCTACATCATACATTGTTTGATATGGTTGGTCCGTGACGAGTGTGACATGCCAAATGTTCGTCCAATCACCAGCTGCAGTTGTTCTTGAAGGTCCCGCCTCTCTCTCCCTCTCTCTCTTTCTCTTTACGGCTCTCTCCCAGATGGAGTAATGAAATATTTCCATGGTCGATATATGGAGCTGTCCGTCTGGCGTGTTAGGCTCAATACTTTAAAAGCTAAAGCTCAACCCACCTGTAGCTTTCTTTTCTTTCTTTTATCCTTCTTTTTTTAAGCACTCCTGAAATCAAACAGTAGAAATGACAAAGTCAAAGCATGACAGCACAATACTGCAGATTTCCTAACCTGATATTTATCCTCGACTGTGTTAACTTTCAAAGAGAAAATTACTGAAGTGTAACTCTAGAGAGAGACAATGCTGCCACATTAACTGGAGAGTGTTTGTAAAGAACATAACCAGACACAAAGACCCAATCAACTTAAGTAGAGACGAAGTTCAAAGTTCACTGATCAAGAGTGAGTTACACAGAAAGTTGGTCAACACAAGCAGCAGCAAACAAACCGTGATGCAAAAGAGCTTTGTCAAAAAGAATATCTGGGCTGGTCAGATCTAACAAAGGAGTCAGTAAGAACTGGAGCAAACAGGCAAAGAGGGAAATGACATGTAACTTAACTCATTAAAGGAGGGAGACAGTTAAATCAGCAGGTAATCAATGCTTAATCCCAACCTCCTGTAAGCAGGCGTCCCCAACTACAGGGAGGAGGCCTGGCAGTATGGTTTGGTACTGGGCCACAGAAAACAGAAATAACCAATTTTATCACATTTTCTTGGATAAGGGAGACTGAAGAATGCCTTATTTTAAAGAATGACTTTATCCTGGCATATCTGCCTGTGGAGCAGTGCTCGTGCACTCATCCACCTGTGCTCCTGACTCAGTTTAAATGTACTGATTCAAAATGATGAGGCACACAAGAGTGCACAAAACTTCCTGATGTAGAGGGATTCAATACAGAGGTCAGAATGAATAGCATTTCAACTAGTGATCAATATAAACATCAGATCAGCTTGGACTGATGATTGATGGATAAATCAAACACCAGCAGCACCATCAATAAATCTTTATTTCGATCAAACTTTATTTGTACTGCAACAATTCATGCAAGTGTTATCATAAGACAATTTACATTAGAGCAGGCTGAAGACAAACACACAATGTATAGACCAGACGATTGGACTCGAGTCATAGGGACTCGGACTCAAGTTGACTTGAGCCTCTAATGAGACAACTTGCAACTCGATTCAGACTCAGGAGAAAATGTCTCCAGACTGGGCCTGACTTCAGACAACATGATTCTGAAAATTGCACGCTCTCAGGCTTTATATGAAGAGCCAGACAGGAGATATACGTTGCTCTTTCCTTTTAGGTTCACTTTATTGATGCTCCATTCACAGAACACTTGTCCGTCACCTATTATTGTCCCGCACACAACACAATACTACACACATAGATTCCTACCACACACCTGCTTCTGCTACAGTGATGATCAGTGGGCAGGGTGCGCAGGCCGCGGGTTTCAAATTGGCAAGCGCTAAGTTTTCTGTGCCCAAAGTTATTTTCTTTGCATATGAAGAATTTCAATCAGATGGAAAACGAAGACACACCAAGTGCATGACCTGCAACGCTTTGAGAAGCTAAAAAGAGGGCACAACATCAAACTTTATCCACCACCTGAGGACACATGAGGCTAAGTAAGTGAAACCTGCAAACGTTAGCCAGTAGCTAACGTTCCTGCCATAGGTCAATATGGCAGGAACGTTAGCCTGACCTGTGGTGAATATGAAGCTAGCAAAGCTAACATTAGTAAAGAGGGTATATGTGTGTTGTATGTGTGGGAAGATAAGGTTTCTCTCTTCAAGACAAAAATTTGGGTCCCTTTTGGTGGACTGGGGAACAACGGTGAGGGACTCAACCCGTCATAACCTGTGACTCCACTGGACCTGCCTACAACAGAAAAAACTTGGGACTTGCTTGAGACTCGGATCAAATGATATGAGACTTGCTTGGGACTCGGATCAGAGGGACTCGGGCAATTGTCTGGTATAGACACACACATAGGTATACAAATGCATGTCTGCATATATACAACATTCAAACCCAACATGAATCCACAGTGAGAGAGGCAGTGGGCCAACCTACAGTGCAGTGCACCTATAGGAGGCTCACAGTAACAAGTGGAGTGGAGCTCAGTTTGTCTGTGGGGTCATGAACATCCAGTCTGTGCTAACTGTGCTATGAGGCCCACTCGAGGGCTACGAGAGGACATTAGATAAATTATGGCCCTTTTCCATTAGCCCTAATCTACTCTACTCGACTCTACCCGGCTCTACTCTACTCGCCTTGTGCTGCTTTTCCATTAGCCCCAGTCGCCTGCCCAACAGGGTGCAGTGTGGCTGTAAACAGCTGAGCGGCACTGCGGTGACGTCATTTTGAGCGCGACACAACAACCTGTGTCTTTTTGTCACAAACTGAGTAAAAAAGGAAAGCAGAAGAAGGCTGCAGGTGGTAAGAAGAAATACCCCTTGAGAAGCACAGGAGAGTTTTGGAAGCTATACAACAGAATGAAGCCGAGGACGAGAGCAATCCAGCCGCAAAGAAAAGACGTATGAGGGTAAGCTAATGGTAGCTACCACTAGCATGCTACGTCGTCGCGCTCATGACTCATCGATGACGACATTGTCTGACCAATCAGTAGCCGGCAGTCGGTGATGTCATCTTTTAGTATGGACTCAGCTCACTTGGAACCAGAGTGGAGTAGGTACTAAAACTAGCTTGTTTTAGGAGGTACCAGGCTAGCGGAAACACGCTGCTAATCGAGTAGGGTCGAGTAGAGTAGGGCCAAGGCGTGCTAGTGGAAAAGGGCCATAGGAAAACAATGCTTTTTCGAGTCACAGTTTAAATGATCAAAAATGCTGCATTATATCCTTATAAGTCTCAGAACTAACACAAACTTCCAGAAGATCTGACTCACACCTAAACTCCTAACACTGTCTGAGGATGTGTCACAGTTTGACTGTAGGTGTGTTTTATAGCTTCATAATAGGCTGCTGAAAACTTACGCTGATCCAGCAGTTTCACAGACTTCCCTGGGCATCAGGACCAGCACATCCGTCTCACAGCAGCCCTGCAGCTCACATGGACGGACACACTGTGCTGAGACACACTCATCACGTCCAGCCTGTCAGTGCGGTCTCATTTCTCCTGTTAAGTGTCAGCTTCAGCTCTTTAGAAATGTGATTTGGTAACTTTGGTAGATTGTTTTGATTGTGTTGAAACATCATGTTCTAAATACGAAGATTTCCTCTGAGAAAACTTTAAGATTCAAGTCATGATTGTGGGAAAGACTGCTGCTGATGAATCAAAAACACCATCATGGGAAACAGGAAGAGGAGGAAAGGGTTGTGTCATGAAATAAAAGTGTATGCAAGTCTGTGTGGAAGACATCTAAGAAATACTACAATAATACTATGAATAATATCAATAATGATAATAAGAGTACAGATAAAACTAATAATGATAATGAATATAATAGTTCTACAACTATTACTTAATATAATATTCATAATGATAATAATTACCAAATGTACTATACATAATTACTATCATTGTTTTTATTTTTATTATTATCATTACTTTCATCTATATTTTGTCAGTGTTACTCCATTTTTTTATTTATCCAAACATTAATACAATACAATACCTTTCGCATCATTGTGCTGACGCACTCAGTTTGTAAAGACAGATAGCCTATTAAAATCTACTTAGGCTCTACTTGGCCAATGAAAACTCTGTCCTCATGCAGCTTTCATATTTAATATGTTGAAACCTGTTGAGTACTAAGGCTTTAAAAATAAACATGCTTCGTCCTGATGATCATGATCCATAAACTGATGGCCATGTACTCCACAGTGTTTACAAAAGGTTTTATTTTAAGGCCTGTGGTTTCTCATTTAAGAAACTAACCATCAGTAAAGAGTGATTATAGGCACGATGACTGCAAAAGAGAGAAACACATTTTAATGTGTGTTTAACATGAGACCTGCACTTTTCACCTGTATAAGGTACACTCAATCAATCAATCAATCAATCAATCAATCAATCAATCAATCAATCAATCTTTGTATAGCACTTAAATTATAACAAAAGAGCATTTATGCCATACTGCTCATTTACAAACTTACCGTTGAATTGACTTTATTAAATTCAATATTTTATATTTTATCTTTATTGGAAACCAAACATGTCCTCTACCTGCTACACAGAGTTCATTCGCATCTGGTTAAGGGATGCGGCATGGTGAGGATTCTGTTTCTGGACTTCTCGAGCGCCTTCAACACCATACAGCCTCGTTTGCTTCAGGACAAACTGAATAGGATGCGAGTGGACCCCTACCTGGTTACCTGGATCTCCAGTTACCTCACAGACAGGCCACAGTATGTCAGACTGAAAGACACCACGTCTGACACTGTGATCAGCAGCACAGCAGCACCGGAGCACCCCAGGGCAGGGTGCTGGCCCCTCTTCTCTTCACCCTGTACACGGCGACTTCTGCTACAGCTCTGGGCTGTGTCACATCCAGAAGTTTGCTGATGACACAGCCATCGTTGAATGCATCAGGGACGACAGGGAGGAGGAGTACAGGAGTCTAGTGAGGGACTTTGCTGTCTGGTGCCACACAAACCATCTACAGCTAAACACCTCCAAGACCAGGGAGCTGGTCACTGACTTTGAGAAGTCCAGACCAAGACCACGACCGGTTCTGATCGAGGGAGCTGAGGTGGAGGTCGTGGACTCATATAAGTACCTCGGCCTGTGGCTGGACAGCAAACTGGGCTGGAAGATCCACACTGACCACCTGTATAGGAAGGGACAGAGCAGGCTGTACTTCCTGAGGAGGCTGCGTTCCTTTAACATCTGCAAGAAACTCCTGTTGATGTTTTATCAGTCTGTGGTAGCAAGTGTCCTTTTTTACTCCGTGGTGTGCTGGGGGGGCAGCACATCCAAGAAGGACACATCCAGGATTGAAAAACTGATCAGGAGGGCTGGCTCTGTGGTTGGCATGAAGCTGGAATCTTTGTGGCAGAAAAGAGGACACTGGACAAACTGCTGGACATTCTGGATGATGCCAATCACCCTCTACACATGGTCATCAACAACCAGATGAGCCTGTTCAGTCCAGACTGCTCCTCCCCAAGTGCAGGACCAACAGACTGAGAAACTCCTTTGTCCCTCAGGCCATCAGACTGTATAACTCCTCAATTGGGGGGATGAGGAGCAACAGGAAGACAGAGGAGGGGAAGGAGCAGCAGCAGTAGCCTACAAGTATTATCTTTTATTTATTATATAATGCAACTGGAATCATAATTTCCATGAGGGAGTTCTCCCAAAGGGATTAATAAAGTACAATCTAATCTAATCTAATCTAATGAGTCCAAACTGAGTGCAGCTTCCATCAGGTTTTGATGTCAGATGTCAGGGCTGCATGGTGGTTCTGCAGGTAGTGCTGTTTGCCTCACAACAAGCAGGTTGCTGGTTGACTCCTCAGCTAGGTGGGACCATCCTGTGTTCTCCCCGTGCATGTGTGGGTTTTCTCTGGGTACTCTGGTTTCCTCCCAAAGATCAAAGATGTCCTCTTTGGGTTAGTTAGCAGGAGTGGACAATAACGAAGTAGATTTATTTGAGTACTGTACTTAAGTACATTCTTTAAGTATCTGTACTTTACTTGAGGATTGTTATTTTTTAAAAAACCTGTGAATTTTACAGCACTACATTTGAAAGATAAATAATGTACCTCTAACTTCACTTCATTTCTACGAAGGGTCTGGTTACTTCATAGTGCAGCTTTGAGGTCAGTGTAGGAAATTTCTTTTCTCTTCTGGCTTTGATTTGTTCATGTGGTGATGCCGTACCTGTACCTCGTGTATGCCGTACTCAGATGAGGTAGCGTCGCTCGATAACGATAAGTCTTTGCAGTGATGAAGGCTGATTTTAAACCAGAGCACCCATGGCCATATCTGAAGTCCATGTTTGAGATTATTAAAATGAAGAATGGCTCATAAAGTTAAACAGAAATGGTACTGGTTTTCTTTCTGTTGATTCAGTTGTGTTTCAATAGACATTTCTATGGTTTTTGTAGCAAGCAAAGGATAAGGGTTAGAGATAATGAATGAATGGATAACGAAAATAAGATCATAGGAGACCAAGGAATCTTTTACTTTAATCTTTGTACAATAATTCATTTTAACTAAACTATAATTGCCAAAAATCAAAGAACCACGTTATAATTTCTGAGCGGACCTAAAAATCCTTTTAAAATGACACAAACAGAGAAAAGGAAACAGAAAAGAAGTGGAGCACCAGAGAAACGTGTCCTCCCTTCCATTAGCACCTATTCTTTGTGTTTTCTGGCAGTGTAATCCTCTCTATGAGCAGTTTTATAATAAACGCTTATTTATCTCAGATTAATTAGATCAAAGACCTTTAAATCTGCAGCCGTCCCAGCGCCCATGGAGCTTCCCTTTTCACAGTGATGAAACACTCAAAGATCTTTGCTCACGATCACTTTTTGCAGATTAAAGGATTGTTTTAATTGGTCAATTGGCTAATTGTTCTATTCCTTAATTAGTCACCGCAGAGGAATAGCCGGCTTTGTTCAGTGACCCTCATTTACAGTAATGTGCTTGTAAGTAAGGGCTCAAATGCAAGCCACAATCTTAATTATTAGGCAGAAACATTCTATTTTCCATTTGGAAAACTCATGATTAATTTTGTCTTTGCAGACGAGCTGTATGGAAAAAGGTTTTTGGCAGTGTCTTTAGAATAAGTGAGGTTTAAGATGATCAGAATAGACCAGGATGTGCAAAAACTGTTGTTACTGAAAACTGCAACAATCATATTGAGCCAAAAAAGGCATAGAGTAATAATGTGGGACTGTTTGCTTCTACTCAACTGTCCAGCCACTGGGATGGAAGATAACAGCAGCACAACGGAGGGATTTCTGTGACACAAACAGCAGGTCTGTCAATTAGGCCTGTCACAATAACAAATTTTGCTGGGCTGTAATTGTCCAAAACATTATTGCCGATAAATGGGTCAATATTATTTTGAAAACATCATTTTTTCATTAATGTAATCATTAAATATGTCATAATAAAGTGAGTACACTGTATCAAAAGCAATAAACTTTAATTTCTTAAAAGTGTTTAACTGTTATTGTAAGGTCAAGAACTTTTAAATAAAATGAATTAAACAAACAATATAATAAATTTAACAAATATAAAAAGAAAAGAAAATGAAAATGAAATGGGCTCTTTTTCAGGAATAATTGCATGTAAATAAAAATCATTATACTAATCAAAAATAATAAAAAATAGACCCTGTCTCTGTAAAAAAATTAAAAAAAAATCCAATAAAAACAATAAATCAAATGGAGTTTATACAGTTCAGTAATTGTTTGTGACATGTACGTTCTCCCAGTCAATTCATTCTGTCAAATGTTTGTAACATTTCCTGAACTGCTCTTTTCAACCATACTGAAGGGCTGCATTTCTTTTGCAATATGGCTAACGACGCCGTTGGTAAGCATGCACCATTTTGCTCTGTTTTATTTATATTTACTTTGTCGACCAAACGCCTCAGTAAGCGCTGACTGTCAGGACGAAGGCTCCACTGCACCTCCTCTTCTTCTTCTTTATCGCCACTACTTTAAACAAATACGACATATCGGCTCGTCGGTGTCCATGAGCTCACACCTTGTTCATTCTGTTTAGAACCAAAATATTCCCACACTGGGGCTGTGGCAGCCGGCTTAGGAACTGTAGCTCTTGTGCCATCATTCAAATTAGTGTATGTTTCCTTGTTACTCCTCACAACGCACACTTCAGCTCTCTGTCCCGGTGTTGAGACAGTCACACAGAGTGAACCATCTTCTCATCCAGCCTGTTCGGTAGAAAGGAAAGAGAGGAGGGAAACAAACACGCATGCACGGGTCAATTTATCGAGGCCGGCAAACTTACCGAGGATGTTTGAGTGTAAATGACATACAGGCAAGAATCAATAAAGGAGGAAATGTTTCAGCTTCAGTGTGACTGGACACATGCTGACAGGATGAGCACAGATACAGCAGAACATTTTATTTCCTACAACCATCTGCAAACATCAACATCATGGATCCTCAACATCATCAGGCATATAGCTACTGAGGCCTTTTCTCTTCCTTAGAAGTTTAAACAATCTTTAGATATAATTAAGTTTGGCAATTTGATTTCATAATTAAGATTGAAATTGTTGCAAAAAATGTTATTGTTTTAGAGAAAAAGCTCATAGAATACATGACAATACATACAGTATATATATATATATATATATATATATATATATATATATATATATATATATATATATATATATATATATATATATATATAATTTATATATATATATTATATATATAACATATAATTTGATTTCATAATTAAGATTGAAATTGTTGCAAAAAATGTTATTGTTTTAGAGAAAAAGCTCATAGAATACATGACAATACATACAGTATATATATATATATATGTATATATATATATATATCTATATATCTATCTATCTATCTATATATATATATATATATATATATATATATATATACACACACACACACACATATATATATATATATATATACATATATATATCTGTATAAGGGTGCAACAATACATGTATCTGTATTGAACACTATATGAACAATACGCAATGTTGTATTTATATATCTGATCAACTTCTGACGAGGTGCTATGTGCTGAAAGTTCATATATATAACATATAATTTGATTTCATAATTAAGATTGAAATTGTTGCAAAAAATGTTATTGTTTTAGAGAAAAAAAAGCTCATGAGACAGAAGAAGCAACCTTCAGCTGAAACTGAAGACCCTCCACTATCATTCAGATCTGGGGTTTGGGACTACTTTGGCTTCCGTGTTAAGTATGACCCTATGGTAAGAGTGTCATGGACAAAAACACAATATATATATATATATATATATATCAGTATGTTTGAAGTGCAACACGATGCTAAACTACGTCGGTGGAAATACAACAAAGGCCGACATCATCCCGGTGTTAAAACAAGTGGAACCAGACAGAAACAACAAGCAGCACACATGCTACAGACTTTACCTGGGTCATTTAGACAGCCATTAGCACATGATTCAAAGAGGGCAAAGGAAATCGACCGGGCCATAGCTACTTTTATTGCTGTGGACATGAGACCCTTTTCTGTTGTAGATAACGCTGGGTTTCAGGACATGGTACGGACACTTGATACACTTATAGCTCGTTCTTTGTAATATTTACTCTGCTGCTAAGAATGCACCACATAAGATGGGTGAGTTCTCTGTTAAATACATTTATTTTATTACTTATTCTTATTTTTACATGGTGATGTTTTTGTTTTTTATGATGCTAAGTATGCACTGAAGAATGTGCCTGGTTTAGCTGCAAGAGTTTCATTTAATTCAATTTAATGAAAATGTACTCTGAGCTGAAACAAATGTCGGTTATTTTAATAAACCACAAGTAAAAAAGGCATTGAAATTTATCATATTTTGTATCAAAAAATTATCGAACCAAACTGTGAATTATATGTATCGTTGCACCCCTTACATATATGTGTATATACATATATACATATATATATATATATATACATATATATATATATATATATATATATATATATATATATATATATATATATATATATATATATATATATATATATATATATATATATATATATATATATATATTTATATAGTGAGAGAGAGGGACATGCACTTCAAAGTTACCACAGCTTATTTTACAGAACTGATTCTGTAAGGACAGGAAATGATGAAGAGTCAGTTTTCATAGCAGTTTGCAGAGGTGCCATGTCCTGTGCAGTGTTGGACAAGTTCCTCCAAAAATGTAATGCATAATTTGTTACTTGTTACTGTCATTTCAAACCAATTATTTACATTATAATGTATTTGAAATGTAAGACATTACACTATTATCACATTACTTTAAGTGAAAATAACAGAAATATGGATTTGTCGTTCTAAATGCAGCTCATTAAAAAAGGTCATTAAGCTCTCACAGAGTATTTGGAGATTTTTTTATTTAAACAAACAAAAAGAACAGCTCTTCATTTCAGGTTAAATTAAAATGCATTGTAACTTGCATTACTGACATTTGTACTGAGTAAAACATTAATGTTTGTTTTGTAATGCTCTACATTGTTAGGTTACAGTAATAAGGAATGCCCTACAGTAATCACATTACTTTTGTAATGCATTACTCCAGCACTGGCCCTGTGGGCTCCGTCTGAACCGTAAATCATCCGCTGCCATCATCTGTTTGATGACCAGAGTGCTCTTGTCTCAACAAGGAGCTGTGTATGTAAAACACTGTGGCCAGACTCTCAAAGACATTGGCAGACTTTGCTAAGCTCAGACCAAATAAACAACCAGCCCCTCTCAAACCTGGGCCTGTTTAGCTGCTGGCACCCAAAGGCGTCAGCCCCATGTTTGCCAGCAGAGCTGAAACGAGCCCACAGAGTACATACTGCAGCATCACCAGCAGTGGTGCCCTCACCTTGTCTGCCTTGGCACTTTTTGAGTTTGATTGGAAAAAATGGCTCATTGCAAATGACAAGTGAACTGCCAGACAGCATATTTATACATCTTAATTAGCAATAATGAAGCCCAGTGGCTGCCAAAGACCTGATGCCAGTGGTTAACGTGTCATGTTGACAAGGCTGGCTGCTGTTTGCCTGCTACTGAAACAAGAATTTACAAATAAAATCAACAAAAGAATCCCATGTTTGGCTCATTTATTTATTCTAAAAACAGGTCTTATGAAAGATTTGAAGAATTAAATATTGAGTGTGAATGAACCTGTCGCCCTGCTGATGATCAGCTTTAAAGAGGGACATCAGGACTGGGATGCTCCCCTCAGATCAGGATCGATGCTGTCTGGGCACAAACATGTTCAGATCCGATCAGTCCTGTAGTTTGAGCCCTGCGCCACAATTCTTTATGGAGGTAACGGATCTTTTTTTTTTTTTTTTTTTTTTACCGTGAAATAGGCTCCAGCCCTCCTCCTGACGTCTGGATTTATGGCCTGGTAATTCCCCTCTGGAGTAATTTGGCTGGTACATCTGCAGCTTAGCAGCATTCCAGCAGAGCTCTCCTGTGCTGTGGAGTCAGGAGATGACTGATTGATTGATTGTATTACTCTGGTTTTAGGATGGTTTTACCCAGCAATCACAGAGAAGTTCTAATGTGATCTATCCACTGTGAGTGGCTCACTGACTTATCCTGCTGAGACGATCACAAACATGATCCAAATGTAAACTTATGGTTGTAAAATAATGTTTAAGAAATGAGCAGTCAGTGGAAATTCAGCTTATTTCTACACATAGACAAAGTAGCTGTGAAGTACTAAAGCATTAGATTGAACAAACCAATGGGCTGATAATTAATTAAGTTATTTTTGACAGCAGAGCTCTTTGTGGAAGCTGCAGGTTCTTGCAGAAACATGCTGCTCAGACTGTGATGATCAGAAGAATCACTCTGGACTTACAAGCCTGACCTGTTCCCTAAATGGGCCAACTTTAGTGGCACAAAAGACCCAAAACTACAGAACTGTAGACACACACCGGCTGGAATAAACAGAAGGTAAATGACTTCATCATTTCTAAAATATTTGTAAAGAACTTTGTGGTAAATTAACCACTTAAGATTTTTCTGTTTCATAACATCTAAATAGGTTAGCTATAAATGCTATTCCTTAGCTTCGTGGTCGGGTCGGACAGGGCTGGACTGGCCTGGATACTCAACTTCAGGAACAAGACAATTAAAACTAGAGCAAATTTATATTATTCAGACACGTCTTAGAGCACCGGGCTGTAAGTAGCCATATATAGCCGGCTACAAAACTACGATACTAAGTTTTCCAAAAATTGCTTGTTGTCACACATCAAAAACTACCGCTACGTAACTAGAAAGAGATACATTACCTCGTGGCTTTGCATCCTGTAAGTTGTTGAAAAAAGAAGTTGTAAAGCAATGCAGAGTTCTGAGGAAGGTCCGAGCTGCATTCATTAGCATCACAACAAACGCAACAAGTCGCCGCGTGTGCTCATGGGTAGCAGAGTCTTTATGTCACCGGAAATAGATTCTCCTCATAGCACCTTTATCGATCTGTTGTTCAGTTACTAAAAATCTAAATGTAAGGCGTTCAAGCTTCCTAGCATCTGCACTGCACTGGTAAGCTTCGATTCAGTATAACGAGCAGATAACAACTTTCCCTTTTTTTTTTTTTACCATGTGCTGCATGAAGCCTGCAAAGAAAATATGTTTTTACCTGGTTCAGTGCACCTTTCACTGTCCGGCTCTACATCAGCCCTATTCAAACAGTGGCTCAAGGGCCATATGCGACCCAAAAGCAACCCTCGAGTGGCCCGAAATCAACGTGACTGGGACTTAGGTCCGCCAAGAAAAACAGGAAAAGCTTTTACAAACATTGTCAAGGTCTTACAAAAATCCAACATTATTACAGACATTGAATGTAACACGTTCTGAAAGGCTGCTGTTAAGTTACAATTAATGCACTTTGAAATGTGACCGAAAGATGGAGTTTTTAATCTGCACTTTTATGTTCATATGCACCTTAATATGTGCCTGTATTTACCTGTCAACACGTGTTGAATTTATCTGTTTGAAGCTTTACAACAGTATTACGGCTTTAGTTAAAGTAATAAATTAATAATCATCCAGTGTGTTTGTTATCTATTTGTGCTTCTTTTATGTGGTTACATTTGCTCACTGTCGGCCAAAAATGTCCGGCCCAGCTCATGTCCTGAGTCTGAAAATTTGGCCCAACTAAGGCCCCATCCACACGAAGACAAACCGAGGTCTAAACGCATACGTTTTTTGCCGAATCTGTGTATCATCCGTACGAAGACGGCGTTTTGGGGGTCTGTAAATGATTATTTTTGAAACCAGGTTCCAGAGTGGAGAGATTTTGAAATGCTGTATACACAGCTCTGTGATTACTGTCTCTCCGCAACTTTTCAGATACGCTTACATCATAGTTTCATATCTTCATTGACACACATGCACCACACGCGGCAACGACAACAACAAAGTGGCGTACGGTGTAGCATATGTGCTGATGAAGCTAGTGACCCTACTATCCCTGTTGCAGCGCAATCTCCTTCTTCTCAATCACCACCGAGCTGAACAAACAATTATCGAGGACACATTACGCCACTTTATGATCACTTTATCACAATCTCTGTTTACAAATTTTGCTGCAAGTGTGCATGCCCACTGTTTTTTCATCTGTTTCTGCTTGTTTCCATCATATCGTTACAGCGCCCCTAGAGGTCTGGCATGTGTTTTACAGCGTGTTCATGCATATCGAGTGCATTCATATAGACGCACACATTTTCAGAGACGCCTTCGTCTTTATGATGATTGTTTTGGAAACTTTTAAGCATTTTGTCTTCGTGTGGATGGGGTCTGAATTTCTAGCTGAATAGCCCTGCTCTACATGCTTTAGAAGCATGTTCTGAAATAGTGATAAATTGCTGATGTCCATACTGTCAGTTATTTTAAGACATTTTCCTGCAGTTTTATGAGACAAAATCTGGTCAAGTTATGAATAAATTAGTTTGAACGACTTCTCCATGTGGGAAAATCAAACTGGTTCAAAGTCAAGGTAAAAAGATGAGCTTGGATTGTCAGACTGTCTCAGATGAGGAAATATTTTTGACACGTTACCCGAGCTTTTGTATTAAGTGTGCATCCTTCAGCTTTGTTTGCCCATAGACCCTTTGGTTACCCTGGATGTCATCTGGCTTTGTTTATCCGACACCAGACTCGTGGCAGCTATCAAAAGAAAGACAATACATGAGTACATCCACAGCAGTGGGCTCTGCGGCACATCTGACACCTGATTTATCTCAAGCACCTATTCAGGTTGGTTAACTGTGTGACAAAGAGCCGTGCGTACAGGAGTGTGGAGCTGATGCTCGGGGGAGTTGAAGGCTTTAACTTTGACATCTGGCCCTCGACCGTCCAACAAGTTCAGACCAGCTGCCCTAATAGGTCTGTGTTTTAGCCTAAAAACACCTCATCCATCTGCTGATTTCCCCCTCATACCAGTTTCTCCATGATCGCCCGAGGCACGGACGCGTGCTGGGTGACACTGATCCCTGCCACGACGCCCATCCATATTTAAAGGCCGTGCAGGTGACCTGTGGGTGGTCCTTTATGGCACGTCCAGAATCTGGCTTGGTAGGTTTGTTAAATATTTCCTCAAATTACTGCAATATGATATAATGCACAATGAACTGGTCGGCTTTATGTGGTGGCGGCCCTCAGATGACACGTGCCATGGCCGCACAAAAGCTGGGATGTGTGTAACGTGAGCCGGTGTGAGAGGAACAATGGGTGTGCCAATTAGCTTATGAATACAACAGGTGACACCTACATAAAGCCCAATTACACAGGTATTTGTGTTCAGGGTCTACAGAGGCAGACTAAGTTATCACAAGAAGATGAAAAATTCATCACGACACGTGCCAGCGATTCAGACGGCACTGTTATCTTAAAGTTCATTTACAAAGATTGGCTGCGATCACAAATGTCATGGACACTCCTCTGATTAAGCTGAAACATGTCTGCCCATGTGCAGGGCAGGTCGATGATGGAGCTGTGACCTTTGACCTGCTGTGGTGCAGGGCGAGGAGGAAAAACAGCAAACAGAACAGAAAAAGCCTGAATGCTCCCACTGAGGGTTTCACACCGTCACAGCAAAAATAGAAACAAGCAACATCGTTTAGTTTGAATCCTTTTCAGCTGTTAACGATGACACCGCTTTATTTTGGCCAGGATGTGGGATTGTCTTCTGGAACCAAAAAAAACAAAGCTGCAAAGGAACAAAAACAAAAACTGACAAAAATCATCATCAGTTCACCAAACATTGATCTATAACAAGAGATTTTAAAACTACTGTCAGAACAGAGGGACGTCTGAGATGGGACGATAATTCATTCATTTCTTTTTTTATATCTCGAGGAGCCATTGAGAGCGCTGAGTGCTCTCATGTCCAATGACATCGAGAGAACATAAAAACAGTAACTGCAATTCAATAAAGCAATAACAGTGGAGTAAAATTCAAAAACAGTTACAGACATGAACATCGTGGTTCTTTATCATATTTTTAAAGTGTCCTATGTTAAAAAGTGAGCTGAGTTTTAGTGTTGGCTGTAAAGTGTTCCAGCTGTGGGCTGCACAAAAACTCAAAGATGTTTCCCCAATCTTATAACAGCTGACAATCTACCTGAATCTACTTTTATGGTTAAATTTAAAGTTTAATGTAAAAACTAGTGCTGTCAGACGATTAAAAAAATTATCTAATTAATTACCGGATTTATAATTAATTAATCTAATTAATCACATTTTAATCTCATATCTGCTTAAAGTACCCAAATAAAGAATTTGAATTCTAGGATATTATAAAATTGTAGTGCATGACTAATCAAATGAATACACTAAGAAGAGAAGATTTGTAAATCCACATTTTTATTGGTGACTAAATAAAACCAAAGTCCAGAAAATTCTAAGCTCAATCAGACAACTCAAATTACACTTTAAGTGTGTTTCATAAATCAAATTCAAAATAAGAAAAAGGTCGAGGACATCCAGCAAAACAATTAGGCCTGATGCATTATTAAAGAATGTAGTACAAATATAGATAAATTAATTCAAAAACAAAATAAGACTAAGTCTTAAATATGCCATTCCTGTTGTCACCTGGGCTTTGTTTGGTTTGACTAGAGACGCATGTGTGAAGTGACACGTGCCACTGCCATGTACGGGTCCTCCAGCTGGACAATATTAAAATGTTTGTTAATTTTGATTTGATTAATTTTTATAACGCCTTGATTTGTGGTGCAATTAATTAATCTAATTGATGCACTAAAGTGACAGCCCTAGTAAAAACACATTAGTGGTTGAATATTTTTACGTGTTTTCTGGCTGAAAAATTGCAGCATGTTGACATATTTTATTAACAGCAAGGTCATCAAAAGGATGATTTTATCTTTTACATTTAACCCTCAGAACAGTTTAAAACAGGGGTGGGCAACTGGCAGTTCAGGGGCCACATGTGTCCCACCAGTTAATTCCAAAAATCAAGAAAAGAGAAGAAAACCCAGATATTTAATAGAAATAATTCTAAATGATGTAGATTGATATTTTCATTGGTTTTAGTAAGTTACTAAAAAACTTACTTTGCTATAACAGTGTCCCTAAATCTCCATAATAAAGCATAAGAACATTTCAATTATTACTCAATACTGTATTTAGAAATGGCAACAGTTAAACATTTGTGCTTTAAAAATTGAAAAACTTTTAGAAGAAATGAAGAATGGTCCATATTTTGTGTTAAATATCTATGTATTGATTTCTTCAAATAGGTGTGTAATTCTATAGAAGTCTATATCACCGATGTGATTGCAGGCTTCATGGAGGAAACTGAGATATTACTGTGACTAGGGTTTAATGTGAATGTGCTCAAACTCCTGGAATATTACAATATGATTAAACTACTGCGATACTATATAATGTTCATACTCCTGAACATAATTACAAGCTCGTACATTTGAACTATTAACTAGCTGACAGGAAGATTTCTGTAAACCAGATCAAAAATGAGGTCATTTTGATAAAACTGTTTAATTTAAACTGTTTTAGGGGTCTCCAGGTATTAAATAAAAAAAGAAAACATATCATTAAAACCAAAAAATGTTTTCCATGTCTGTGACTTTCTGTTTTTAAAAATATTCTGGGGGCCAGAATGGAGGAACAGGCAGCCTGGATGTGGCCCCGGGCCTCCAGTTGATCCAGGAGCCTATCCCTGTGGCGACATGCGGAGTACACCCTGAAGCGATCTCCAGCCGAATCACAGGGCCACATAGAGAGCCGGACATTCACATTTACACTTATACTGAAGGGCTAGGCCTGTCACGAGAATCATTTTTGCTGGATGATAATTGTCCAAACAATTATTGCCGATAAACGATATTATTGTCAATGTTATTTTGAAAAGTCATTTTTCATTAATGTAATTATTATATGTCATAATAAAGTGAGTACACTGTATC
The DNA here is from genome assembly GCA_036419115.1 of Scarus forsteni. Classification (NCBI taxonomy): domain Eukaryota; kingdom Metazoa; phylum Chordata; class Actinopteri; order Labriformes; family Labridae; genus Scarus; species Scarus forsteni. The sequence continues at coordinate 7,081,967 of JAZDUH010000431.1, read as the reverse complement.
AAAAGCAATGAAACTTAATTTCTTAAATGTCTTTAACTGTAATTGGAAAGTCAAGAGCTTTTAATAAAATAAATTTAATTTTTTTTTAAGATGAAATGAACTCTCTTTTGGGAAATACTGCATTAAAAAAGTCATTATAAATAATCAAAAACAATAAAAAATGTACCCTATCTCTGTTAAGAAAAAAAACTCCAATAAAAACACACACAAAAATAAAAACAATAAATAAAATGTAGTTTATACAGGTCCTGAATTGTTTGTGATATGTACGTTCTTCCAGTCAATTCGTACTGTCTGTGAAAAGTTTGTAACATTGCTGGCTTTTCAATCGTATTGAAGGGCTGCATTTCTTTTGTAATGTAGCGAACAACACTGTCTGTGAGTGCACACCATATTACGCTGCTTTATTTGTATTCACATTGCAGATCAAACTCCTCAGTAAGCACGGACTGTCAGGATGAAGGCTCCGCTGCACCTCCTCTTCTTCGTCGCCACTACTTTCAAACAAATGTGACATACCGGCTCGTCGGTGTTCATGAGCTCACACCTTGTTCATTCTGTTTTAAACCAAAATATTCCCACACTGGGGCTGTGGCAGCCGGCTTAAGAACGACGCTTTCATGCCATTATTCATATCAGTGTTTGTTTCCTCGTTACTCCTCACAATGCTCACTTCAGCCCTGTGTGTGTACACGCGAGCGGCCCTTCCTCCCCCACAAAGATTGAATGAATGACAGATGGATCACTAACCCTAACCCTGCTCATTCTGCTATAGAACCAACGCGCCCAGGTGTTGAGAACCATCTTCTTATCCAACCTGTTTGGTAGAACGAGAGGAGGGAAACAAACACACATGCATGGGTCAATCTATCGAGGCCGGCAAACTTAGCGAGGACGTTTTTATTTATCGTGTGGTTAATTGACTTATTGATTATCTTGACAGGCCTACGAAGGGCAATTTACAGCCACCAATGAACTTAATGCTTTAGGTCTGTAGGTGGAGCGACCTACAGGCAGTGAGGCATGTCCAACTCTTCCTGTGCCACCATCCTGCAGCCTCCAGTCGACGAGAACTGGAACAGACAATTGATTTTTGGTGTTTCAGCAGGTGGACTTCACTGTGACTGCAGAAAAACGGAAAAACAAATATTCACATTCATCAAACATTCCAGTTTGTCACCTCACATACAGTCAACTAACATGTCTGTTTGGGCTTACCTGTCTGCACCAGCGCTGCTAAAAGTCCCTGAGCAGAATAAAAGTTCATCTCTAAGCGTAGTCATCATTTCTTACCAAACTGTGCGCCACATTGCGAGCACCATCAGGGGGTTTGTGGGAGCTTAAGTCCTGTGTCTGGCATCTGTATGTGCCCTTTAGTAGGCAGAATCACATCATCAGAGACTGCCAGAGAAGGACTGTGAGATCCAAGTCAAGCTTTACGTCATTTCCATCAAAAGATTCACGGCATGCTTCATTTATATAGAAAAAACCTCTGCTAGGACTGTTTTTAAAGAATTTTTTAGATTTACGTTCAAGAGACTCCAAACAGCCCGGATTAAAGAGGACATATCATGCTTGTTTCTCCTTTTCACTATGCCAGACTAGGATGCCTGTAAAGCATTTCTGTCCTCAGTACAAGTCATTTAGTTCCTTCATTGCCCCACAATAGCGTTCTCAAAATCCTCATTTTAGGCCGTTATCAAGCTCTCGTTGAAACACTCAGATCTCAGGGATGACCTAAAGTTACCTCGCAACGTCACAGCCCTTTGTGCTCTGATTGGTCAGTTCTATCGGGGGTTGAGCCAGCCTGTCCTTCTTCTTCTACTGTATTTTCTGGCAGGCTCAAAGCAGCGACCGCGTATTGAGTCCCCCTACAGGCCAGAGCAGGTAATGAGTGAGTGTGAGCTAGGGATCTATATACCCCTGCTGGTGGATGTGTTCTTCGGTGACGGTTTTGTGGCTAACGGACATCACAGAGGAGGAAGTGTTTTATCAGATTACTCCAATGAAAAGAAAGGTACCTCGTGTCGTCATGACGATTTAAATCTCGTGGTCATCTCGCAATGACCTATTTTCAGAGGCATCAAATCTCATTCTAGGATATCAGAAAAAATACAATATCTCATTTTTTGAAAATTAAGGGGGTGTAAGGTCTTGTTTTCAAATTCATTATATTATATGTAAGTATTAAATCACGCATCAGCATGATATGTCTCCTTTAATAACTGTACTTACTGTGATTACAAATATTTGGCTTTTAGTGTTGCTACATTATCATTACAGCTCCTGATACTAACTTCAGAAAGATCAACAGAATAAATATACGATAGTTCCTGTAAACAGCTCACATCTATCAGTGTGACCTTGACAATCATTAATGGATGACCTTCAGCTGTGACCTGCTGTGAGCTCTATCCTGCATCAACCATCAACAGAAATGACGTCATTCAACATAAACGTATGTTTTTAGACCAGTTATAAAACTTATTTTAACTAGCTGCTGCTACATTAACCCTGTCATGCATGCTGTCCACTACAGTAAACAGAGATTTTGTCATAAATGTCACACCACCATGTATAACTATGAGAAGGTAAATTCACAAAGCCTTGTCTTTGGTTTCATGAAGATGTTATCATTGCACATTTGAACCACATCAAGATATTTCATCATAAATGTCAAACAGCTTACCAGTTTTGGTTCAATGGCTGTTTAATTTTGTACGTCTTCATATAAATTTTGGTGTAATTCACAAGTGTGAATGTTGATCAAACTGCAGCTGTACATATACTTCAGATTTTTCTTTTTCTTTTATTGAGTCAAATAAATATTTGTTAAAGAAGTGTTTGTGGATCTAAATTAAATTCCACTAAATTACTATACTTTTACTGGAACTACTTTTTAAAAAAAATCTTTTTTGAAAGTAAAACATTTTTAAGTATTCCTTTGTGATTTAATACATCATATAGATGTTTATATTTATATTAAAATGACCTCTCCATCCATGGATGATATTGATTACACCTCCATAATAAAAACCTTTAAAACTCTCTTTAAAACAAGAGGCCACATCTCAAAGAGCTAACCACAATTAAATTTATATTCAGAAGAAACAAATGTCATGTAGACAGATTTATGATCTGGGCGTCCACGGGTCTGTCGCTACCATAAATCCTCATTTTAGTCCGTTTGTCTCCGCCTGGATGTTTGTATATATGTGTGAATGTGTTATATTTATATATATGCATGTGTATCTAAAAAATGAAGAGTGGCCTTCAGATAACACTTGTTATAAAATTGGGCAATAGAAATATTTCTGTAGTTTTAGTGTGGTTCAAAGCTCAGATTTTTAAAAGCAAACTCAAGACCTTTTTAATCTGGCTTTTAGATTGATTTAATTTTACTTTCAATCAATCAATCAATCAAACTTTATTTATAAAGTGCTTTTCATACAATGAATGCATCTCAAAGTGCTTTACATAGGGAAAATGAAAACCATTCCCTTAAACCCACCTTCCCACCCGTTTTACATAAACTACCCACACACATGGACATAAGACTTCACTCATGCACTCACTAACAGACACACACACGCACACTCACCCCACACACTCATACATACACACACACAGACTAAAATAGTGCAAGAAACTAAGAACAAGAACAAGGCTGAGTACAGACGGACCAGGTGAGAGAGCGTCATCAGAGGAGCCGACTACACCAGGAGCTGAGAGTCGACCACAGCCACAGGACACCAACGCAGGACCCAGAGGAGAGATGATGGACCTCAAAATCCTCCAGGAACCTACGAGACAGAGTCCTGCAGCCACAGCCAACCACAGCTCCCGGTGCAGAGGGCTCCCGCAGAGGAAACACTGGAGCTCCTAATGATAAAATAATAAAATAAGTAAAAACTAAGATATCAATAAAAACTAAGATATCAATAAAAACTAAGAACCAGACCCTCAAATAGTATAAGTAAAACATTAAGATAAGAAATGAGTAAAATCTATAACTAAAAACAAAGTGGAAACCTAATATAAATAACTGTAATAAATAAAATCTCAATTAAAAGCTAAGATAAAAGGTGTGTCTTGAGCCTGCTCTTAAAAACATGAACGTTCTCTGCGGCCCTGAGGTCCTCCGGCAGGCTGCTCCACAGTCGAGGGCCATAAAACTGGAAAGACGCCTCGCCATGTGTGTGTGTCCTGACTTTTTGGATGACTAGGAGCCGACTGCCAGAGGAGTGCAGGGTCCGCGAGGGTTCATAGGGTAAAAGAAGTTTAGAAAGATAAGAAGGCCCAAGACCATTAAGACATTTAAAAACCAGTAGAAGAACTTTAAAATCAATCAAACTTTCTTAATTTGCATCACACATGTTTCACTCCATTTTAGGTTCAGAGTTACTATTTAATGTTTAACCATTTTTCACTGATTTCCTTTTAGTGTTGGGTTTAAAACTGGTTTATTTATTTCATTTATTTATCAACTTAACACTTCAATATGTCCTATCATGGTTTTATTCATTTAGTCTTAGTTTCTGTTTCCTCAGTCCTCTGTTGTTGAATCGTTGACTAGTCCCCTTCGAGCGCTTGAATATATGAGTGTGCACGTGAGTGGCTGTCTGTGTTAAATGTGTCGTATTAATTATTTTATTGTATTATTTTAATGATTATTTCTTGCCTTGACTCTTATCTGCTTGTGTTCTTGAATGTTCAGCGTGTGCTCCATGTTTATGTAATAACATTTCTTTGATTGAAGGATGTTCAGATTAGAGCTGAACGATTTCAGAAAATAATCTAACTGTGATTTTGTCCCCCAATATTGCGATTTACTCTGCAATTGTTTTAATGTTCCTCATCTTATGTATTCTTACACAAACATAAGCAGTAGATCTTTTTATAATAAAACCAATCTGACATTAAATTAATCTAAGGATAACAGATGGAGAAGTGAAGAACAGAAGCAAAATAGGTATGAAATTGTAAAAACTGGAGAAAAATGGTATGAAAGCGGAAAAAGGTTAATAAATAGGGGCAAAATAGGTATGAAATTGCAAAAAAATGGGGAAAAATTGGCAAAAAATCCAAAAATGGCTTAGTAATATTGATTATGGCAGCAAAATTGGGAATTAAATGTTAAATTAAATTTTAAAAACCATGTAAAGTTTCCAAAAATGGTTCTGACAGTGGCAAAAAAAAGATGAATGGGGGCAAAATAGGCGTAAAGTTGCAAAAACGGGGTTACAAAAAGGTAAAAATGATCCAAAAGTGGGAAAAAAAGTGTATGAATAGAGGTAAAAAAAAAAAAAAGGCATGAAATTGCAAATAACTACATCACAATGCCAAAATGTTCAGCACATTTTGGGCTAAAAATATTGAAAATTCTGCTATTTGAAAATTGCAACAAGCCATATTGTGATTTAATGTAATTTGCAATTAATTGTTCAATCAGCCCGAGTTCATATTGTGTTTATTTTAGAGAATTGTCATTCCCACACTAACTAAACATGTCATTAATGCTGCAGCTACAATAATTCACACATCTGTTCTTCAGAGGAGAAAACAAACTGAGACGGAGGTCGAATAGTCATTTTTGCTCAGGAAGGTTCCTAACGGAGAGAAATGAACCGGAAGTAGTTCATGATCAGAGCTGCTGAATAGCCTAAGTGCTTAGGAAAGGAGGCTCAATGCTTCCTTTCGCATCTCCTTTAGCATAGGATACACCGGAGCATCCTTTACAAAAGGAGAGGAGATTATTGTCCCACATTTCTCTGCAGCAGCAGCTTTTATAAACAGCGTGTTATCAGAATAATAACATCAAATCCCTCAGACCATGTGAGTTCCCTCTGCTGTTCATCCTTTCTAAAGTTTACCAAAACCTGCCTTAACTTTCCAGCAGTCTGATTCTCTGAAGAGAGCAGGATATGAGACATTTGATGTTGATTCTGTTTTAAACTTGGTTCAATATGAATCATTTGTACTCTATTAGATTGTGGTCTTAACAGTTTGTGCCTTTCTTTCCTTCAGTTCATTTATTTTCATGCACTGATTGGTGTTCATGTTGATAATGAGAGGACAGATTTATTTACATCCTCACTTCAACATCGGTTATGCACACCTCATTTTTACTGTTGTTAATGTTCAAATTGTCTAAAGGAACAACATTGTCATGATACACCAGCTCTTCTAAGATGAGCCTTTTGTAGTCCATCTTCAGAAAATTGTAGTTTCACTGCAGCAGTAACATCCGCCGTCACATGATGACGTAGTGTAGAGAAAGTGTAGTTGGATTCTCTCTGCACGCCAGTTTTCCTTTCCTAAGTCCTTCCGAGGTCTCCTTTCTCCTTTCCTAAACCTCATGATGTTTTCCATAGGGGTTAAGGAAAAGTACAAAACCCAAAACCAGTGAAGTTGGCACGTTGTGTAAATCGTAAATAAAAACAGAATACAATGATTTGCAAATCCTTTTCAACTTATATTCAATTGAATACACAGCAAAGACAAGATACTTCATGTTCAAACTGAGAAACTTTATTTTCTTTTGCAAATAATCATCAACTTAGAATTTAATGGCAGCAACACATTGCAAAGTTGTCTCAGGGTCATTTTTACCACTGTGCTACATCACCTTTCCTTTTAACAACACTCAGTAAACGTTTGGGAACTGAGGAGACCAATTTTTGAAGCTTTTCAGGTGGAATTCTTTCCCATTCTTTCTTGATGTACAGCTTAAGTTGTTCAGCAGTCTGGGGTCTCCATTGTTGTATTTTACTCTTCATAATGCACCACACATTTTCAATGGGGGACAGGTCTGGACTACAGGCAGGCCAGTCTAGTACCCGCACTCTTTTACTACGAAGCCACGCTGTTGTAACACGTGCAGAATGTGGCTTGGCATTGTCTTGCTGAAATAAGCAGGGGCGTCCATGAAAAAGACGTTGCTTGGATGGCAACATATGTTGCTCCAAAACCTGTATGTACCTTTCAGCATTAATGGTGCCTTCACAGATGTGTAAGTTACCCATGCCTTGGGCACTAATACACCCCCATACCATCACAGATGCTGGCTTTTGAACTTTGAGCCTATAACAGTCCGGATGGTTCTTTTCCTCTTTGGTCCGGAGGACACGACGACCACAGTTTCCAAAAACAATTGTAAATGTGGACTGGTCAGACCACAGAACACTTTTCCACTTTGCATCAGTCCATCTTAGATGAGCTCGGCCCAGTGAAGCCGGCGGTGTTTCTGGGTGTTGTTGATAAATGGCTTTGGCTTTGCATAGTAGAGTTTTAACTTGCACTTACAGATGTAGACGAACTGTAATGACTGACAGTGGTTTTCTTAAGTGTTCCTGAGACCATGTGGTGATATCCTTCACACAGTGATGCCGGTTTTTGATGCAGTACCACCTGAGGGATTGAAGGTCACGGGCATTCAATGTTGGTTTTGGGCCTTGCTGCTTACGTGCAGTAATTTCTCCAGATTCTCTGAACCTTTTGATGATATTACGGACCGTAGATGATGAAATCCCTAAATTCCTTGCAATAGCTGGTTGAGAAATGTTGTTCTTAAACTGTTGGACAATTTGCTCACACATTTGTTGACAAAGTGGTGACCCTCGCCCCATCCTTGTTTGTGAATGACTGAGCATTTCAGGGAAGCTGCTTTTATACCCAATCATGGCACCCACCTGTTCCCAATTAGCCTGTTCACCTGTGGGATGTTCCAAATAAGTGTTTGATGAGCATTCTTCAACTTTCTCAGTCTTTTTTGACAATTGTGCAGCTTTTTTGAAACATGTTGCAGGCATCAAATTCCAAATTAGCTAATATTTGCAAAAAATAAAGTTTCTCAGTTTGAACATCAAGTATCTTGTCTTTGCTGTGAATTCAATTGAATATAGGTTGAAAAGGATTTGCAAATCATTGTATTCTGTTTTTATTTATGATTTACATGTTTTGTAGATAGGAAAGGACTTAAGAGGGGAATATTCAACCGCAGACAGAGACTGAACAAACAACACTCATATTTCACAAATAAATAATAGCTCATTCAATCATTCATCTTTTATTTGATAATTCAAGTTTATTATCAATTTTGGAATTTACTTGAGCCCAAACCCCCATTTTGCCTGAACCTCAGACAAATCCAAAGGAAGCACATTTCAAACATGTCACAGCACGAAAATGTGCAAAAAGTCAAAAAGTAAAGTGATATTACAAAGAGACTGTACAGTAGGTACAGTGGAAGTATTCAGAGTTAAAGGTCCATGAACAACTAGAGCTAAGAGCAGACGGACAGACGGACGAGTTAAAGCTATTGTTGAAGCCTGGAGCACGTAGAAGAGTTTACACTTCAGCAGAGAGACAGAGACCTCCTTAAACAAGAAGGCTCTAAAGTAGTGTCACATAATACTCAGCAACTTTGATCCGATTTGAACATTTTGGATTTACAATTGGAGTACAGGTCAGAACATTCTTTAGTACAAAAAATCTAATGACCCTTTTCCATTAGCCCTACTCGACTCACTCGCCTTGTGCTGCTTTTCCATTAGCCCCAGTCGCCTGCCCAACGGGGTGAGCGGTACTGTGGTGACGTCATTATGAGCGCGACACAACAATCTGTGTCTTTTTGTCACAAACAGTAAAAAAGGAAAGCAGAAGAAGGCTGCAGGTGGTAAGAAGAAATACCCCTTGAGAAGCACAGGAGAGTTTTGGAAGCTATACAACAGAATGAAGCCGAGGACGAGAGCAATCCAGCTGCAAAGAAAAGACGTATGAGGGTAAGCTAATGGTAGCTACCGCTTGCATGGTAGCTCGTCGCGCTCATGACTCATGGATGACGACATTGTCTGACCAATGAGTAGCCGGCAGTCGGTGACATCATCTTTTAGTATGGCCTCAGCTCTCTTGGAACCAGAGCGGAGTAGGTACTAAAACTAGCTTGTTTTAGGAGGTACCAGGCTAGCGGAAACACGCTGCTAATCGAGTAGGGCCGAGTAGAGTAGGGCCAAGGCGTGCTAGTGGAAAAGGGCCATATGATGAAGTAATTCATGAGATCGTCCAAGTTCAGTTTAGACAAAAAGGAAAGAGGAGAATAAAGAAGAAGACACCATGTGTAATGATCTCTTTGGAAACGTCAGATACATAAAGGCAGTCGAGGTTCAATGGCCTTGTTAGTGCACTGTACTTCATCACGTTTCAGAAATGTAGAGTCAAAGCCAACTGGAGTACATTCAGCATCAGAGTTTGGCTTCACATCCAGGAGAGCGCACGCTCCTTTGGACTGAATCATGTTCAGAAAAACAGCAGCTGCTGTGCTGAATGTGTCTGAGAAATAAATCTGTAAGTGTTTTTGGCTGTTGACATTCCATAAATGCAGAGAAGCATTGGTTTAACGGTGACGGCGTATTATACAGTGAAACAATCAAAAGTTTTATAAATGTGGGAGGAAAAGACAACAGAAGAAACACCTGATTGTCACATAATAAAACTATAAACCATCAAACTGTGTGCAACTGAGGGCTACAACCAAGAACACTACACATGTGTAATACTGTACATGAAGCTGCTTGTCACTCAGTTTGAATAAACAATTAAAATGTAAACGGTAACATGAACAGGTGATCACGCTAATACAATCATAGGGAGCTGATAAATACTTTGGATCTCTGAACCTTGAACCTGGGAGCACTTATTTACTTTGTTCAGTACCAGTGTGATCAAACTGCCTCCCTGTAGCAGCCCATCATTTGTTCAGTAGAAGTAAACAAATTGAAAGAGCCCGGTGTACCATGGAAACAGCATCTGTTGTTGTGACATGTGAAATGACAGACAGGAGAACAGTTTGCTTCTGATACAGGCTGACAAACTGTGACTGAGACCTCAATGACACTTCGTTACTGCTTAACCTTAATAATGAGGAAGCAATCCTCATTAGAACTCCAGAACAATTACAATGAACACAAATGTTGGAATAATCAGCTCAAAACAAAAGCTTAAAACACAGGCACAGTACATCATTGACTCTTGATTGATCTTAAATAGTAAACAGTCGTGCTGATGGAATTACAGCCTTAACTGAGAATGATGAACTACAACATAATAAAGGAACAACTTGGCATTAAGGAAATACAGCTGAGAGTCCACGATAAAGTACCCTAAACACACATTAAAACAATAGTCATGTGTCAGTTAGCTAAGAATATCTATTATTTTTCAGTTTAATCCTCATAGGCTGCAAAGTTTCTGATCTAGAGACTTAAAAAAAAACACCAGGCTTTTTTAATGGAAACAAATCAACGTTAAAATATATTATTAAAATGTAAACAAGAAAAATAATGAGTGCACTTTAAAGTTAGAAAAACTTCCACCTTAAGCCGGTAACAGAGACACTTGGTCATTTTTTGGTATTTATTAAAGGTGATTAACTAATTAAGGGAATGTTTGCTTTACTCCTTAACTGCTCATAAGGATCAATCACTGAGGCCATCGCCTTAGAAAGAAGAGTTCATCAACATTTGGAGCCTTTGGATGCAAATTTTAGTCTCAAGTTCCTGTAACAACTCGAAATAGCTTAATTGAATCGACTGATTGACCATTTCTGAACTTAAGTAACTGGAACTTTGGCACCCAAAGGACTCCTGCACAGATGATGAGAGAAGAGTGTCCAAAAAGAAAGAAAAATGCACCAGGAGTTGATCAGACGTTGACTTAAAGAGGATTACAGGACTCTGGGGTCACTAAACGAGTCATGTGATACACAACGAGAACATCGCAGCCAGAATATACAACACATAGGCCTGTCACGATAACAAAATTTGTTGGATGATAATTGTCCAATAAATTATTGAAGATAATATTATTGTCAATAATATTTCTATTTATTTTCATTTTTTCATTAAAATAATTATATTATATGTCATAATAAAGGGAGTACACCATATCAAAAACAGAAACTTTAATTTCTTAGGAGTATTTAATTGTAATTAGAAGATCAAGATCTTCTGAATGACATAAATTAAACAGACAATATAATAAATTTAACAAAAAAGAGAAAAAAAATGAAAATGATATGGACTGTCTTTTTGGGAAAAATTGCATGCTAATAAAAATAATTCTACTAATCAAAAACAATAAAAAATAGACCCTGTCTCTGTAAAGAAAAAACAAAACTCCAATTAAAACGATAAACAAAAGGGAGCTCATACAGTTCAGGAAGTGTTTGTGACATGTACTTTATCCCAGTCAATCCGTACTGTCTGTCAAATGTTTGTTACACTGCAGGCTTTTCAACCGTATTGAAGGATTGCATTTCTTTGGCAATGTAGCTAACGATGCTGTCTGTGAGCGCACCATGTCACTGTTTGATTTTTTAAAATTAAACAGTGAATTAATCCGTTTAATTCGACATATCAGCTCGTCGGTGTTCATGAGCTCACACCTTGTTCATTCATTCTCACTCTGGGGCTGTGGCAGCCGGCTTAAGAACCATATCTTTCGTGCCATCATTCATATCAGTGTTTGTTTCCTTGTTACTCCTCAGGACGCTCACTTCAGCTCTCGCGGTATGTACGCCCAAGAGGCCCCGCAGCCCCCCCAAAGATCGCATCAGGGACAGATGCTCACTCCGCTATGAATCCACTATAGAACCGATGCACCCCGGTGTTAAGAAAGATGGACAGAGTGAGCCATCCTCTCATTCAGCCTGTTTGGTAGAAAGAGAGGAGGAAAACAAACATGCACGCACGTGGTCAGATTATCGAGGCTGGAAAACTTACCGAGGATGTTTTTATTTATCGTTCGGTTAATTGATTTACTGATTATTGTGACAGGCCTAAGAACACACAACTGTGGAGATCTAACACATCAGTATTCGCCCAAAACACTTGGACTAAACATACAGATACTTCCACATTTACTATCTGGTAACTGACGACAGACACTGATCAGGCGGATCCAGCTGCTACATAAGTGACTCTTTATTGTCCCCCTTTCACACCGGCCAAAAAACTTGTTTAAACTTGGTAACAATCGGCTCCTGTCGGCAGTTTGAAAGGGTTAAATCTGCATTTTGACCCTGCAAGTGACGGAGATTTTTATTGGCTCGCCTCCGATCGGCTTCAGTGGGAACATCACACTCTGATTTATGTCAAGACGTTCACCTTTGAATCATCAGAACAGAATTTGTACATTTTTCAAGAGGGACAAAAGTACACAGTACAGAAAACCGTGTCCACTGCCTCCATGCTCCTCTCCAGTGTTTACATGGGCGTGTTTCGTTGTGCTGATGATGTCATCGAGCTTGATGCACCAGAGGAAAAAAAACAGCCACACAGCTCGTCTGCAGCCAATTAGACCTGGTCTGCTGGCAGTGGGAAAGACGTCACTTGCCGATAGTGAAAAACCTGCATTGACCCGCTAATCTTAATGTGAAAGCGGTAATGGTTATACATCACTAAATATGTTAGCAGAGCAGACAGACCTGCCTGATTCTGAAATCCTGCAGGTCCATCTTGCCAGCCTCCGTTGTCCAAAGAATTCACTCGGCTGAATTCTTAACGGCCCAATCAGGGGAGAGAGGCGGGAGCAGCAGAATGCTGATGTGACGACAACCGGACGTTGAGAACGGACATGCCAATTAGCCTATTGTCCTCATGGCTACTCAGTGAAACTTGGTGAAATCTGCCCTCCTCAGAAGTTTACTTGTAGGGATTGTCTTTGACGAGGTTCATGTCACATATAAGTGTTAAATGAATCATCTGTGTGGTACAATTTACTGTAAGACGATAGTATAAGGCTGTTAGCTGTTAGCAGCTAAGTAAGCGGCTAACGGTCATTCACTGATGTTAGCTGTTAGCAGCTAAGTTAGCCGCTATGGCTAACGTCCATGAACTGTTTTTAACTGTTGTTAGCCATTAGCCACTACATTAGCCGCTATGTATGCTACATTATAGGAGGCGACCCTTCTTGATGTGGATTGGTCTGTGCTGAATGTGACGAGCCAAACGATTGTCCAATCACAAGCTTGTGGGTTTTTTTTTAACGTTCTGCCCCTGAAAACAAATTTAAAGGGCCCCTACCCAGATGGACTAGTGAAATATTTCTGTGGCAGATATATGGAGCTGTCCATCTGGCTTAGGTTATAAATATGTGGCAACTTCCTTTAGATCTATTTGCAAAAGTGCTGTGTTGGATAGTACCATATCCCTAAAAATGATCAAATAAACTTCTGTTAATACTTTATTGTGATATTCATTGCTGTATATTCTTGGTGATCTTGGCTACGGTTCATTCTTTCCGTGAATCACATGCCTCACCAGGTGACCCCTACAGTGCTGAGATGAAGGTGTCTCCTCTCTTGTTCACATCTACAGAGGGAAAACATCACACTAGTGCTGACAAACCTTATTAAATTGACCTTGGAGCAGCTTCTGGTGTGCAGGGCTTTTTTCTTTTTTATGGGTTAAGCTCCCGGCACTTTGATTCTTAGTTTTTGCGACAGGCCTCTGGTACAGACGATTAAGCTAAACCTATGTTTGAACACGTATGAATGTAATGAAAAGTAACTTCCTCTCTTTCTCCTTCAGTGCCGGAAAACTACCTTCAAAAAGTTTTTATCAGTTATTCTTAAAAGAAAATGTTAGCTCATTTCCTGCCAAGCGAAGAACAAAAACTGCATCAATTAAAGCGATGAAAACAATAAAAAAGTACCTAAAATCCTCATATATTAGTGAAAATCATTCTAAAGCAAAGATAGAATAAAACATTTGGCTTTGATTGATCAAATATTTTCCTTTAAACACATTAAACTGATACATGAACCGTAACTAAACGCTCTGTCTGCGTCCTTTGCTTCACTTTTTGCTAAGTTTACCGGCCTTCTTTTTCGGCTCGTAGGGCGTTCGTAGAATACTCGGCGTCTCCTCCATGACGCGCACCAGTAAATTATCGATGTAGTCTTCCAGCTCCCTGATGTGGGCGTCTTTCTTTCTCACCACTTCTCTCTGCTTGATGAGTTCCTGGACAACTTCCTCGAAGGTTAAGTTGCTAAAGGCAGCGACGCTTTCTTGTGTCGTGTCCTGAAACAACAAACAAGCAGATTAACAGGATTGACATTATATAAGTGCATCATCTGCAATCAAACAAGACTTTTCTGCCATATGCAATTTAGCCCAACAGTCGTTTTGTGCACCCAGTCACCCCATTTAAAACTGATGGTTTTCTAAAAAAGTTCAATAAATGAGTTGAAATGTTCAAACAAGCATCTGATAATCAATTAAACAATCAAACAACACCTAAGGCAACAAAAATACAGCATACCCCACGATCCAGACATTAAAACCAATCACTTAGACTGTAGATTTAAGAAGTGGACAGACCTGGGTATCACAACATTTAGACTTTCAGACCCTTAAACAAGTTTCCTCTTTGGAACAACGATTTTTACAGATACCTACAGTTATGTAATTATTTTGAAAAATGTAAAAGCAAGTATGTTGACCTGATATTGAAATAAGTACTATGGCATACACAGGAGACTCGAGTAAAGGTTTCATTTCTAGACTATACAAAAAAAAACCACACACAGCTCACACATGTGGAGGAAGTTTACATGGAAATGTCTAATGAGATTTTTTATCACACCAAAGTTTAGAAGTCGACAAATATTGGTGTTGTTCTGGGGATCAAGAAGCAGACCAGTCTTTTTTTATATTTAACCAGGTTAGTCCCATTAAGATCAGCAGATCTTTTTTACAAGAGAGACCTGCAGCAACATACGTTAAGTTATGGAAGTGCTCTAAACTAAAAACTTTCTGGTCTGATTTACAAAAAGTAATGGAGGAAATATTCAACACAAAGATACCAAACCACATCAAAACAATTATTTTACGTGAAGATGATTTTTGGATGGGCTGTCTCACCAAACATATATTTAGAATAATGGTAAATGCAGCTGAGAAAAATATTACAAGATAATGGAAGCACCCAGACGCACAATCACATATTCACTTAATTTACAAATGGATACATTTACAAAAATGTGGGGAAATGGGTCTCCCTAATGAAAAAGACAGAACAATATTCTGAGAGGTTCTGTTGAACAAAAATCTTGTCACACTTGTCAATGTAAAAGGAAATAAATACTTTCAAACTGTCACAGTATCTCCTGCTGCCTCCTTTTTTGTTCTTTTTTTTTCTCCTTCATTCTCTCATTTTAATTTTATACATCCCTGTCCTGTTGTTTTTTTTTTTTTTAAAGGAGTATTGAGGTTTTGCTATATTGAAGAAAAATGGTTGTGAAAATTGTTCGACGACCTACAGGCACATCTCAAAAAATTAGAATATCATGAAGAAGTTCAATATTTTTTATCACTCATTTCAGAATTACCAAAATTTCAAGCAATAAATGTTTGAAATGTCTCACTCTATCTGTTATGAATCTATATAGTAAATGTGTTTCACATTCTAATATATTATTATACATATTATATTCTAATTTTTTGAGATGTACCTGTATGTGTTTTGTAGATTTGTTTATTTTTAAAAGAAGAAAATGGGACAGTACATGTTAATGAACATATAAATGTAAACATGTGAGATTATAGCCATGTGGCTAATTTCCATCTCTAGTCCCATTGGCAGGTTGGTGTTGTAAAAAACATTTATACACAATAGAAACAGAACAAGACAAAAGAAAAAAACAAAGCAAACATAGTTGATCATCAAAAAACATTTAGGCCAAGGGACTGGTTAAAGTGCAGAGTGCTAAAGTGTAAAGTTCATTATTGTTTTGCAAATTGCCCAAAAAGTATAAAGTGCTATTTTGATTGCCTAATGCTCAATTGCATATTACAGTAATCTAATACCAGCGATGGTAGTTTGTGATACTTATGGCCCTTTTCCTCTAGCATGCCTTGGCCCTACTCTACTCGGCTCTACTCGATTAGCAGCGTGTTTCCACTAGCCTGGTACCTCCTAAAACAAGCTAGTTTTAGTACCTACTCCGCTCTGGTTCCAAGTGAGCTGAGTCCATACTAAAAGATGACGTCACCGACGGCCGGCTACTGATTGGTCAGACAATGTCATAATCGATGAGTCATGAGCAAGACGACCTAGCATGTTAGCAGTAGCTACCATTAGCTTACCCTCATACGTCTTTTCTTTGCAGCTGGATTGCTCTCGTCCTCGGCTTCATTCTGTTGTATAACTTCCAAAACTCTCCTGTGCTTCTCAAGGGGTATTTCTTCTTACCACCTGCAGCCTTCTTCTGCTTTCCTTTTTTACTCGGTTTGTGACAAAAAGACACAGATTGTTGTATCGCGCTCAAAATGATGTCACCGCAGAGCCACTCAGCTGTTTACAGTGACACTGCACCCCGATGGGCAGGCGACTGGGGCTAATGGAAAAGCAGCACAAGGCGAGTAGAGTAGAGCCGGGTAGAGTTGAGTAGAGTAGAATAGGGCTAATGGAAAAGGGGCAATAGAGTACCTAGGAATATAAAGTGCTGGTTGCATTGCACATTGCTTGGTAAAAAATGGAGATGGAGCCCTTGACAAAAAAGATACATAGGACAAATGCACAAGTTTAGGCCTGGTTATGGCAGCAGTGTTGGTTTTCCAGTAGCCAAGCTTTAAGCCGTTTGGTTAAAGAGGTCAGGGTTGGGAGTTCCAGGTGTGAGATGCGTGGACAGAAAAAGTGGTTTGACTATAGTCACTTTCTCTAAAAAGGAACAACACAGTCACCTCTGGAACAGCTCTAGTTGATCTGTTTGTTTTTTAATGATCAACATCAAACATAGACATCTGAAAGTATGTATGTATACGTCTATGTACTAACTGCAATACTCTGACAATAATAAAAATAAAAACACAGCATATCCATCTGTTGATAGAATGAGGGGCCGCATGTTTCTGCAACACAGTCCCCCCTCAGAAAGAGAATAAATATATAAAACACAGTCCAAGCCCTTTGCAGCGCAGTACAGCATGTGCATGTCATCCTGCACAGGTGGAGGAGCTTTAATAGTTTTTAATTAGGACCCACTTTATCACTGCGGTGCTGGGCGTCCTCCCTGAACGGACCGAGCGCCCTGTTTAAAATACCACACTTATCAGCTCCCACTCCCACACACCATCCAGGCTACTGCTGATGGGAAAGACAATGCAGGAAGACGTGGAGTGTGACTGCTTACCAGGTATGTTATCGCTTTGGTGGGGTGACACAGAAGAAAAGAAAACATTTTGCTCAAAGATAAAGGTCAAATGTAAGGAGGGTTTGAGGAAGAGAGCGAGGTAACCTGCTCCTAACACACAAACTCAACAGCAGCCTTCGTTAATGTGGATTTCAAACAACTTTCTGGACATCTGTCGCACACACAGAGTAATCAGGAGCTGTGCTGCATGTTGACAAAGCCCTGATAATGAGCGTCAATGGGCAAAGAAATGATCATTTCTCTGCGATCAGTGGTGAGGAGGAGATAAAGTGTACAGTAGGCAGGCTTCAGTCGTGTCATTACGGTTTCTAATGAGCTGAGCTTTGACAATCTAAAAGCTCAGGCCTCTGATATCTCTCCCAGCCCGTCCTCCCCATTGTGCATGTGCTAATTAGGACATGGAAGCAAAAGAAATGGGAACTGCTGCAAAGAAGGGGCAAAAGTGAATACCAAAGGCCCTCAACACCCACCAGGAAAGGTGAGGAAAGCAATTATCAGCATTCTGTCTGTGTTTTCAGGAGCCACTTAAGATCCCTCGTGCTGCATTTCTGCTGTGTAATATTCTCCAAGAATCAGCTTTGGAGAAACAGAAGAGCTAAAACAACATAAAAACATGGAAGTACGCCATGCCACATTCAAATGGTGCCTTTTGTAATCATGTATAAAGCAGAGATGACACTCCTTATATCATAATAATCATAAATCAGTCAGAAACTCTGCAGGAGCTGACCTCTCTGTCCAAACTTTCACACCACATCAAATTAAACTTCACTCAGATGGACGGCTGATGTGTCCAATTAGAGGCAGAACACATCTGAACACACAGAGCCATCAGGTCACAGCGACCACGTCAATTAGACTGAGAGAGCCTCATTAGATACGCAGGACACTGCACAGAAGGCACAAACACGAGTGTCACAGCTTCTCCTCTGTTAATCACTGTCCTGTGAATCCAACAGCATCCAACCGCTTCTCCAACAACCATCACTTCAGTCACTTACATTTCTTCTGCCGCTGACGTCCTTCTTCAGTCCAAATGTGACGTCTTCTTTTCCTGTGGACTTTTTACTGCTGTAAACAAAGCAGAGACAAAGACAGAGACATTAAAGCTATGGTCTACGATTTGGAAGCTTGGTACATCTTAATAACACAGTTTATAAGCCCGTTGTGGTCCTATGGTCCGATCTATGCAATATAAAGACCAAAAAGAACGAAAAAAATCCATTCAGTATATCCCCTGCAAAGCAGCATAATAGTTGACCAATCTGCACTGCCGCTCCCGGCGGTTCGGATTGGTCCGTGAGTCCATCCAATCCCCTGTCTCCCCTGCTCCGCACCGTCCCACCTCCTCCCCACTACCTCCCTCATGTACCGGTGAGCAGCTAGCTGCACAGCTACAGAAGCGTCATGGAGCCGGAGAAGACCAGCACCCAAACCGGGAGGCTGCTTCTGGAACGGGTAGGCTCTGTCAATAGCTTTTAGCATAAGTTAGCCACGCATTGTTAGCATTGTAAACTGAGCTGGTGAGGAAAGATACATCCTCGCCCACAATCAGCTCTTCTCTGATCGGCTAACAGAGGCGACGCCAGACCTGCTTCACCGCCGGTCCAATTAAAATGGCTACTGCTGTGTGTTACAAGGGGGATGACTGTCGTGTTTGTTACTTTCAGCTATGAGAAATCTCATTTATCTTCAACGCCAATGAATATTTTCTGCCAGCCGGCTTCTTGCTCTGTCAGAGGGGGCGTGTTGTTAGGAGGCGACACGAGCTGGGGGGCGGGATCTTGGAACACTGAGGGGAGGGGTGAGTGAAGGGGGGGCAGGCTGCGTTTTTCAAATCTGTCTCAACAGCCAAACTGGTTTTCAGATCGTAGACCCTAGCTTTAAGACATCTGATTTACTGTTTTAGACTAAAGTAAACATCAATCTGGGCTCAACATGCTCAGTCTCCCAAATCTGGATCCAGTCAAAGTCATTCAATCAGAACAGACCATGGCTGTTTTAGAGGGGAATGCGTTTATTACTCAGGACAGTGAACTATTACTTTGTTATCTTCTACATGACGACTAAAATGACCACAGAGCTACAGTGAAGATGATGGATGAGGGCTTTAAAGATCAGTGATTAACTTGGTCATCGATCTCTGTTATTAAACCTCTAATAACTCCTTCCTCTCAGCATAACTCACAGAGCTTAGCAGCTCTTAATGTGACTCACAATCGACACAGAAAACAGCCCTTTAAGATGTGTGGGCAACAAAACAAGAGTTTTCAATGAGGCTTTGAGAGTCCACTCCAGTTCACTCGATGTTTGATACTATAGAGAGTAAAACATTCCATATAAGCCTTTTTACCACCAGAGGGTTCAGTTTGGTTCGTCTCGGTATGGCTCTCTTTTTGTGCCGTTTCCATAGCCTAAAACCGGGACAGGACCCCTTATAAACCAACCGTACGCTTTACCGATCCGGCCTGAGCCAAACCGTGAATATCCACACCAGACCACTTGGTGGAAACGTGGTTTTAGTCTGTTTGCTAAGGGGCTGTTTACATGAGGCTGTTTTAGGACAAAAGAGTTTCATCGTGTTATCGCCTCCTGTTTGCATGTGAACGGGCCTGGAATGCCTGAATCCATAAACTTTTTAAACCAGGGTCCAGAGTGGAAAGTTTTGAAAACAGATTTGTTTTGGCTTCATGTAGACGAGGTACAGGGTGTCTCTGACTCTTCAACATGAAAGCTGCTCACGCAAACAAACCGTCGACAGAGTAACATGTGAGCTGCTTACCGTGCTCACTTTGTTATCCAGACTAAACTATCCACACAGATTTGTTGTCTGGACAAGAAACTCCTGCGCCTTCGTTGTTCCGCCATTGTTGTTTGTGAAAAGTTTTAATTTTTCGTATGTGTGTTGTAGCAGCGCTGTTTCTCTGCTAACCTACATCGCCATCTACTGGCCTGGCATGCACACTACAGTGTTTTCAGGTGTTACATTTCCATGTAAACGAGGATTGCTTTTGAAAATGCAAAAGAAAAATCTTTGAGTTTCTGTTGAAAGTGTTGTCGTGTAAACAGGGCCTTAATGCTGAAATATTCACATGCACGAAGGCAGCAGCAGTGGTCAAGGTGAAGGAAAGAAACTACTAAAGTGCACAGCGGCCCAATTTAAAATGAAATAACTACTGACTGTAAACTTATTTCCAAAATATATATTTATACTTAAAATATACATTTAAAGTGCCTCCAGGTCAAAAAAATCAACACAGAAATCAACACAAAGTGCCTGTGCACTGTAGTTTTTTACACTTGTTTGAATTAACTATGAAGATAAAATGAGGTAATGCTTGTAAAAAAATAAAAATCTTAATAGAAAACTCAACTCTTTTTTAAAAAAATCTAAAAGTGTATAAAGTAATGAGAAAAGGGCCTCAAAGTGCGAGCAACAAAATGCCTGATGTAACAGAAACTCAACAGGTACACTTGTTGCAGGTAACTCACAGTATGTCATAGAAAACTCAACTCAAGTGTCAGCGACAGCTGGAAAATTATCTCTCTCAAGTGCAGACTGTAACTTCCAGTAAGTAGGTGCAGTTACGGCCGCCGCCGCAATGTTGTCTATGTTGTTTATACGCGTGACGTCTCGGGGGAGAAGAGTGACATACTGCACTACGGAAAGCCTCGGGTCCTCATGAATGTAAAATGAACGGGTTGAATTTAAAAAAAAAAATGTTAAACTCGAGTTTCAGGAAAAACTAATCGATTTGACTTGCCAACTCGGTTTTTAAGTCTTAACTTTTTTTGCCCAGGCCTAAATCAAATCAAATCAACTTTATTTCTATAGCACTTTTCATACAAAACCCAAAACCAGTGAAGTTGGCACGTTGTGTAAATTGTAAATAAAAACAGAATACAATAATTTGCAAATCCTTTTCAACTTATATTCAATTGAATACACAGCAAAGACAAGATACTTAATGTTCAAACTGAGAAACTTTATTTTCTTTTGCAAATAATCATCAACTTAGAATTTAATGGCAGCAACACATTGCAAAGTTGTCACAGGGTCATTTTTACCACTGTGTTACATCGCCTTTCCTTTTAACAACACTCAGTAAACGTTTGGGAACTGAGGAGACCAATTTTTGAAGATTTCAGGTGGAATTCTTTCCCATTCTTGCTTGATGTACAGCTTAAGTTGTTCAACAGTCCGGGGTCTCCATTGTTGTATTTTACGCTTCATAATGCACCACACATTTTCAATGGGGGACAGGTCTGGACTACAGGCAGGCCAGTCTAGTACCTGCACTCTTTTACTACGAAGCCACGCTGTTGTAACACGTGCAGAATGTGGCTTGGCATTGTCTTGCTGAAATAAGCAGGGGCGTCCATGAAAAAGACGTTGCTTGGATGGCAACATATGTTGCTCCAAAACCTGTATGTACCTTTCAGCATTAATGGTGCCTTCACAGATGTGTAAGTTACCCTTGGGCACTAATACACCCCCATACCATCACAGATGCTGGCTTTTGAACTTTGCGCCAATAACAGTCCAGATGGTTCTTTTCCTCTTTGGTCCGGAGGACACGACGACCACAGTTTCCAAAAACAATTGTAAATGTGGACTGGTCAGACCACAGAACACTTTTCCACTTTGCATCAGTCCATCTTAGATGAGCAGGCCCAGCTGAAGCCGGGCGGTGTTTCTGGGTGTTGTTGATAAATGGCTTTGGCTTTGCATAGTAGAGTTTTAACTTGCAC